>CM028129.1:1365477500-1366160000 GCA_016271365.2 Neoceratodus forsteri
ATTCAGTTCACTAGCTATACTCAAGCAGACTCCAGGCAGTCCTCCAGGAGGAAAGAGCAAGGCACGCACCCCTATTTGGCTGAAAGATCGAGGACCCAAAAGCAGCATCCTGATGACTGATGTCAATACTGCAATGGGAGATGAAGGTATGTGCTCTACTCCAGGCTGCAGCCCTGCAAATCTCTGTAATGGGGATGTCCCATTACAGAGATTTGCAAAATATTAATATACAAGTTAGTCAGCCTTGGAGTGGGTCCCAAGATGGTAGCCTGGGTAGAAAATTGGCTGAAGAACAGGACACAGAGGGTAATAGTAAATGGAGTCCACTCTGAAGGAAGGGTGGTTACTAATGGGGTACCGCAGGGTTCAGTACTAGGACCGGTCCTCTTCAATGTCTTTTTAAATGACATTGCAGAGGGACTGGAAGGAAAAGTATGTCTCTTTGCAGACAACACAAAGATCTGCAACAGGGTTGATGCACAAGGTGGGGTGGAAAGGATGAGAAGGGTCTTGGCAAGGTTGGAGGAATGGTCAAATGTATGGCAGCTTAGATTCAATGCTAAGAAGTGCAAGGTAATGCACCTGGGAAACAAAAACCCAGGGGAAGAGTACACAATGGGGGGTGAGATACTAACAAAAAAAATGAAAAGGGACCTGGGGTGGTCATATCAGATGACCTAAAGGTGGGCAACCAATGTAAAAGGGCAGTAAGGAGGGCTGGAAGGATACTGGGATGCATAGGGAGAAGCATCACCAGTAGAAAACAGGAAGTTGTTATCCCTCTATACAGACAGCTGGTGAGACCTCATCTGGAGTACTGCATGCAGTTCTGGAGACCCAATCTCTGCAAGGAGATAGACAGGATGGAGGCAGTCCAGAGGAGGGCAACTAAAATGGTGCAGAGTCTGCACCAGAAGAAATATGAAGAGAGACTTAAGGAGCTTAACATGTATACCCTCGAGGAAAGGAAGGAGAGGGAGGGACATGATAGAAACTTTCAAGTACCTCAAGGGAATCAACAAAGTCCAAGAGGGCAGCATCTTTCAGAAAAAGAGGCTATGGAGTCAAAACAGTGGGAATTCAAGAATGCATGGGACTGACATAAGGCAATTCTAGGGGGTGGGGGTGGGAAAAAGTAGGCTGCTGGTTAACTAGGATCTGCAGCTTATCCATTAGGTAGGGAAATGGGCAGACTAGGTGGGCCAAGCGGTTCTTATCTGCTGTCAAATTCTATGTTTCTATGTCTCTGGAAGCAGCCACCAAGGCAGCAGTATGTCTGGTGGAATGAGCCTTAAGCCCCTTGGGCAACTCCCTACCGGTCAACATATAGCAGAGGTCAATGCAGGATGTAATCCATCTGGTAATTGTCTACTTCGCTGATGGTCCAGGCATGGCTTCAGCATATGTCACAAACAGGTGGTGGGCCTCACCCTGAACTCCAGTCATATGCTCCTAATAGTAACAGAGTACCCTCCGAGGGTCCAGGGTATGGAGCCTGCAATTGGCCTCCACGGTAGGTCTGGCAAAGTATACCAATAGGTTAATCACCGGGTTAAGGTGAAACTCCAATACGACCTTTGGGAGGAACTTTGGGTTGAGGCAAAGGATGACCTTGTCCTAGTGGAAGACCAGGTAAGGAGACTCCACTGACAGCACTTGGAACTGACTGATCCTTCTGGCTGATGTGATGGCCAGCAAGAAAGCAGTCTTTCATGACAGGTGTGACATTTAACACCTGCACATTGGCTCAAATAGCTTGTCCATGAACACCGCCAACACCAGCAGTAGGTCCCATGGAGGTGGAGAGTCACGTATTGGAAGGGACAAGTGATCCGAGCCTTTGAAAAAGCCCCTGACCACCTTCTGCTGGGCCACCATTGGCATACCAGCCTGCACTCAAAATGGAGAGATGGCTGCCAGGTGCACCGTAGGGGTCATCGCTGGGTGTTCCAACAGGGAAAGGGACTAAAGGTAATGGAGGATGCTCACTGTGGCACAGGTCAGAGGATCAGGCTCCTTACCCTGACACCAAATCAAGAACTTCTTCCACTTAAAATGCATAGTATTTATGAGTTGACTCCCCACGACATGCCTCCACAACATGGAGGACATCTTCTGAAAGGCCCAGAGCTTGGAACTCTTAACGGCTCAGGAACCAAGCTGAGAAGTGCAGAGATTGAAGGTCCAGGTATAGGACCATCCCCTGTTGTCTGGTCAGCAGATCTGGGTGTTGAAGCAGCTTCCATGGATGCCTGCTGCTGAGGCTAAGAAGATCTGGATACCAGAACTGCCTGGGCCAGTTTGGAGCTGTTTGGACCATCCGTGCCTTGTCCTTTCAGGCCTTGACCATGACCTAGTGGACAAAGTGGAAGGGCGGAAAGGCATACAGGGGTCCAGGGCCTCATGAAGGCATCATCCAACAGTGTTCTAGACTGTGGGAGTGGGCACAAAGCAGCCTCAGTTTTCTATTCTCCCACAAGGAAAACTGGCCCACTAGAGGGGTGCTACACTGGGAAAACATGGGGTCTACCACCTCCAGATTCAGGAACCACTCGTACACTGTCTCTCTGACCTAGCTGAGAGCATCTACCAGCTGACTATTCTCTCCAGAGATGTAGATCACCAGGAGATCTGCACCCAGGCTGTGCACAACAGTCCAGGTGCAAAGAGCCTCCCAACACAACAGAAGGGAGTGCATCCTGCCCTGCCTGTTTAGGTAGAACACGGGGATAGTGCTGTCTGTCTGAACCTGAACCACCTGACCCCAGATAAATGGAGCAAATTCCATCAGAGCCACATGCATTGCACAGAGCTCCAGCAGTTTGATGATGTGACGTGACTCCCTGGGAGACCAGAACCTGTGGGCCCTGTGGTCTTCCAAGAGTGCTCCCCTCCCCACCCCACCATAGCCACGTCCATCATGAGCATGACTGATGGTTCCGTGTGGATAAATGGGATTCACTACTTCAAATGTAGTGGATCCAGATGCCATTGGATGGCATCCCACATTGGCTGGGTCACCCTGACTGGATGGATCAAGTGGCCTAAACACTGGAATCACTGACAGCCCAACTCTGACTGCAGGTGGCATACCCACCAGCGAGCCCAGTGATTCATGCTGGTGAAGGATGCTACGTACCTCAGCAGCCACAGGAAGTCCTCGACATGTCACGAGTGGTGATCTCGAGTGGTCATGGGAGGAGGTCATATCAAACTAATCTGATACAGCTCTTTGACTGGGTGACTAAGGAACTAGATCAAGGTGGAGTGGTGGACGTAGCCTACCTAGCTTTCAGTAACACATCTGACACTGTTCCATATAGGAGACTAGCAGGCAAGCTAGGTAGCTTAGGAGTGGATCCAAAGGTGGTAAACTGGGTAAGAAATTGGTTATGGGACAAGCAGCAGAAGGTGGTGGTAAATGAAGTTCACTCAGAGGAAGGTATCCAGTTATAATAGCATATCATAAACCACAAAGTATAAACCTCGTGGTCAGGACAGTGTAGGAAGGAATAGCAACAGGGGTAGAATAGCGTTGAACAACTACCGCTACCCCTGCCGCTATTCAGCTGGATACAGAGGAAGAAAGAAAAAAGTGCACTTGCTGGCTGAGCTGCCCCTGTGGCATAGACCAGGATACCAGGGTTCTAATCCTGGACTCGGCAACTACTTTTCCATTCAGGGGAGGCAAATTTTTTTTCAAAGGGCTGTGAAAGCAGTAATTCCATGGCCCCACAAATTAACCTTTTCCCCATGATCTGCCCCCCTTCGGAGTTGGATATCTTAGTTAGGGGAGTGAAGGGGAAAGAGCCCCCCACATAAAAATAGAGGTGTATATTTATTTCATTTGCAATGGTTCCAGTCATCACAGTAGTGTTCAACTGCTACCATTGGCACTGTGTATACCGGCGGCATTACTTCCTGGTGCTGTAGAGGACAGCACTGTTATGGATGGCGCTGTTATTGACAGTGCTTTTCTGAGCTAATGCCCAGAGGAAGGGAGGGTGACCAGCAGGGTGCCTCAGGGCTCAGTGCTGGGACTAGTTCTCTTTATTGTCTTTATAAGTGATACTGCAGAGGAGCTGGTAGGGAATGTCTGCCTCTTTGCGGATGACATAAAAATCTGCAACAGGGTGGACACCGGGGGTGAAAAGGATAAGAAGCAACCTGGGAAAACTTGAGGCATGGTCAAGGGTATGGCAGCTGGGTTTCAGTGCAAAAAAGTGCAAAATAATGCATTTGGGGCACAGAAACCAAGGGGTGGAGTACAAAATGGGAGGGTGGTACTGACGACCACCAAGTAGGAAACAGACCTGGGGGTGATCATTTCAGATGACCTAAAGGTGGGAGGCAGTGCGAAAAGACAGTTGGGAGAGTCATTGGATTTCTGGGGTGCATAGGGAGTGGTATCACTAGCAGAAAGAGGGAGGTGGTTTTGCCTCTGTATAGATCAGTGGTAAGACCTCACCTAGAGTACTGTGTCCAGTTCTGGAGACCACACCTCTGGAAAGAATAGACAGAGTGGAGGCAGTTCAGAGGAGGGCAACTAAAATGGTAGAAGGTCTGCATCAGAAGCCCTACAAGGAGAGATTAAAGGACCTACATATGTATACCCTGGAAGAGAGGGGGGGGGGGGAATATGATAGAGACCTTTAAATACCTCACAGGGGTAAACAAGGTTCAAAAGCTAAGTATTTTTTTAGACAAAAAGGTGCTCAAGGACAAGGGGGTATGATAAGAAGCTAGGGGGGTAGATTCAGGAGCGATGCAAGGAAGTATATCTTCACAGAAAGAGTGGTGGATTCCAAGAACAGTCTTTCAGCAGAGGTGGTGGGGCTGGAAACAGTGGCAGGGTTCAAGAACGCATAGGATAGGCATAAAGAAATCTTAGTGAAGGGGGGGTGTGAATGGGCCAGAGATCAAAAATGATCTGCAGTGATACTATAGGCAGACTAGGTGGGCCAAGCAGTCCTTATCTGCCGGCAAATTGTATGTTTCTATGTTTCTATGAGTGACAAACTTAAAATGATCAGCCAAAGGAGGAAAGATCTGATGCCTGGTCTGCAGGGAGTCTAGTTCTGCCCATTTGAACTTGCTCACCTGCCAGGTAACAGGCTCTGACTTGGCCGGGTTGACCTGAGGGCCCAACTCCCAATGGGTCTGGAGTGTCAGATCCTTGGACCTCTCCATAGCCTCTTCGGATGGCCCAGCTATCAGCCAGTCATCCAGTTAGGGATACACCTTGATGCCTTTGTGCTGCAGAAAGACTGCCACCACTGCCATGGCCATGGTGAAGACCAGCGCAGATGAGAGGCTGAAGGTCATGACCTGGAATTAGTATAGGATCACTGCTGCATAGAACCAAAGATACCAGCAATGAGACGGATGGACTGGGATGTGGAACAACGTGGCCTGGAGGTCCAGGGAGAAGAATCTCATGCACTGGTCCAGAGACAGAATGATCTGATTCAGACTGACCTTCCAAAACTTGTGCTTCCACATGAGCATGCAAATCCAGTATAGGACACCAGCCCCCGGTCCATTTCAGAATCAGGAAGTACCAGGACACATATCCCTGAGTGGCCAAGGCATCTGGAACACGGGCTATCGCCCCACACTCTAGCAGCTACGAAACAGTTTCAGTTTATTTTCTATACTGGAAAGGCATGTGAGCAAAATTGCCCGTTTTCACAAGCATCCAGTTAAGACAAACAATATTAGGTCACAGGGTTTACAGGTAAGTGCAATTACATAGGAATAAATGACTTAAAGGGTACAAAGTAAGTGCCATCGATGTGACTAGTACAATACTTAACAGTGAGGTAATAAATAATCAATATCGGAGGTAGTGTGTGCAGATATATAGAAACAGACATACCAGGACTATTCGAGGCCTAGGGCATTTGCATGACAGCGAGCTGGAGCGGTGTCTCTTAAGGCTGTATTTGAAAAAGGCTGTTGAGGGACATAGGGCAAGAGTTGTGGGTAGGTTGTTGAAGAGTTTAATGCCCTTGAAGGAGAAGGTGTTTTGGCCTTGGGTAGTATGGCAGAACAGGAGGGAGAAACATAGACTTTGACGGCAGATAAGGACTGCTTGGCCCACCTAGTCTGCCCATTTCGTTACCTATTGGATAAGCTGCAGATCCTAGTTAACCAACAGCCTACTTCTTCCTACCCCCCACCAGAATTGCCTTATGTCTGTCCCACACATTCTTGAATTCCCCCACCGTTTTTGACCCCACAACCTCCTCAGGAAGGTCATTCCATGCATCCACCACCCTCTCTGTGAAAAATACTTCCTCACATTGCCCCTGAGCCGCCTGCCCTCTGTCTTCAAATTGTGTCCACTTGTTCTTGCACATCTCTTTTTCTGAAGGTTGCTACCCTCTTGGACTTTGTTGATTCCCTTGAGGTACTTGAAAGTTTCTATCATGTCCCCTCTCTCCCTCCTTTCCTCGAGGGTATACACATTAAGCTCCTTTAGTCTCTCTTCATATGGCTTCTGGTGCAGACCCTGCACCATTTTAGTTGCCCTCCTCTGGACTGCCTCCATTCTGTCTACGTCCTTGCAGAGATGGGGTCTTCAGAACTGTATGCAGTACTCTAGATGGGGTCTCACCAAGTGTGTGTACAGAGGGATAACAACTTCCTGTTTTTTTTTTCCATTCAAATTTTATTTAAGTTTTTCCAATACAGAGAATAAATTCACAATGTAGTATACATAGTACAACCAACTTGAGTACAAATATTGTGAAGATTCATTCTCTCCCTTACCTACCCCCCACCCAGCTACCCCCTTGTACCCTCCCTATTTCCTAGCACAGCAATATACTACAAAGACTATGCCATATGGTATGGTAATAAAAACCTTAAACTTGTAAAGAATATAAGGTTTGTAATGGACCCCATATCCTATTGAACTTTTTTAATTTATTATGAAGACCCGAAATGGTCCTCTCCGTTCTAAGATTAGCAAGTAATTCCTGAAGCCATTCAACATAAGTAATTTCAGAGGAGTCTTTCCAGTGTTTAAGGAACACTTTTTTAACAGATAATGAGATTAACGCCATGTGGTATTTCCTGTTCACAACTGAGATACAGGAAAAATCACCAAAAAGACATATTTTGGGTGTGAACAGGTCAGTCAGCCCTAATAAGGGATCAGCCCTTTGTTTAATGGTGGTCAAAACTGAAGATACTTTAGAACAATTCCAGAAAATGTGGAGGAGATCCTCTCTTTCCAGTTGACATCTTGTGCAAATATGAGAGGGCACAATACCTATCCTGGCCAATTTCTGAAGAGAATAGTATATATTATGCAATATTTTAAATTGCATCAGCCTAAGTCTATCTTGAAGCAAAAATCTGTGGCAATTTTGCCAGAGAAGAGACCAGTCAAACTCCTTGCCTGGGAAAAGAAAGGACCAGAAAACAACAGGAGCAAAGTTATCAGGGTAGGCCCAACTGTACAGAGTACTGTATATTTCGGAAACAGCGTGTGGTGAGCCAGCCAACAAGCTTAAAGTATCCTGAAAGCTAACACTGGTAACTTGTGGGGGAACAACTCCTATTACCTTAATCAGAAGATGGCGATGCTGAAAAAGTTTAAAAATATTTGTACGGGGAATTTGAAATTTATGCATGATTTCAATTGAAGAACACCAATGCCTGTCTGCTGTGATAAAATCTTTAAGCTGACAGTCCCCTATCTGGGGAAGCCAATTGGCTGAAAAGGGCTTACCATCTAATTTAAATATGGGATTACCTCTTATTGGTTGGAATAAATCTTTAGTATTACCATATTTCAAAAACGCACACAACTGGGAGTGGGCCTTGACCGAAATTTCTATAGAGGAACTACGTAAAGATGTTAGGAGGGATCCTAAATTTGTATATATCATCGCCTGAGGAGAGTAGCTATGCTCTTTTATACTAGCTAGTTCCACCTTTAACCAGATCGGGGTATATGTAGAGTGACCTAAGGGATCCTCCGCAGTCAGCCATCTAAGATATTTGTTGGCCTGACTGGCCCAGTAGTACAAACCAATGTGAGGAGGTCTTAACCCTCATTTTACCTTAGGTGCTGCTAATTTATGAAATGCCATTCTGGACTTTTTATTTCCCTAGATAAAAGTGGCGATCATACTGTGAACATTTTTGAACCAAGATAATGGAAGCCAAACATTCAATAAATCGAGAGGGTAAAAAAGACAGGGAAAAATTTTCATTTTGATTAAATTAATCTTTCCCCGAAGGGAAAGGGTGAGCAAGGTCCATCTGCTTAAGTCCTGACTAATCGTATGAACCAGGGAATCTAATTTAAGCTGTCGAATACATGCTGAACTCCATGCTAGGGTAAGTCCAAAATATTTAATTGAGTCAGGTTTCCAAGAGTGCTAAAAGGCAGTAATTTCATGCCTGTGAGCTCTATGATTAAAAGGAAAGATCAAAGTTTTTCCAACATTGAGTTTGTAATTAGAAACTTTGCTGAAACCATCTCTTATTTTGAGGATGGAAGGAATAGATATTGCTGGGTGCATTATTTGAAGCAGAAGATCATCTGCATATGCCGAAACTTTAGCTGTCTGCCCTTGCAAAGGAATACCAGAAATATCATGGGCTATTGCTAACCTCTGAAAGAGGTGTTCTAGATATATATTGAAAAGCAAAGGAGACAGGGGACAACAAGGCATTTGAAATTAACCCGTTGCAGGAGATTCTAGTGGAGGGGGATTGATAGAGAGAACTTACCCATTTCTGGAATTCCAAGGGAAAACCAAATGCCTTCATGGTGGCAAATAGGTAGTTCCAGTGGACCCTATCAAAAGCTTTCTCAGCATCCAGGGAGACCAAGACCATGGAGAATACAGCATCCCTGGAGGCCGAGAAAACGTGAGCCAGAGTCCATAGATGGTCCACCGAAGATCTTCCCCTCATGAAACCCACCTGTTCTGCCCCTATTAATGAGGGAAGAACTGCATTTACACAATCGGCCAAGAGTTTAGCAAGAATTTTGATGTCATGGTTGAGAAGTGAAATTGGTCTGTAGTTTGAGACCAGGTCCGGAGACTTATCTGGTTTGGGCAATAATACAATTAATGCCTCGAACAGGGATGTATCAGACGACTGGCCAGTGAGAATATATTGAAAAAGTGGTAAAAGAATAGGAATTAACTGCTTAGAGAATACATAAAAATTAGAGGAAAACCCATCTGGACCAGGGGTTTTATCTGATGGGAGGGATTTAATAACTTTTTCTATCTCACAGTCAGAAATACCAGATACAAGTGTAGCCTGTTGAAGTTCTGCGAGGGAGAGTATCTGAGATTCCCTCAAATACTGTTGCAAGTCCTCCTCAGATGTTTTTTTTTCCCATGGGACTGTATAATTGACGAAAATAATTAGTAAATTCATCTGTTATTTCTAACGATGAAGTTTTAAGGGAATTATCTTCAATAGATTGGACCGCAGAAATAAATCTAGCAGATTCCTGTTGTTTAATATGCAAGGCAAGCATCCGACCTGCCTTTTCTCCTTGGTCGGTGTAAGCTGCTTTTGTTTTTAGGAATGCAGACTCAGCTTGTTCTCCTAACAAACTTAGATAGGTGTCCTTCAGTTTAACTAGGTCTTGCCTATATGCCTCAGATGAGAGCGGAGTGAGATTGGACTCCATGTCCCGAATTTGAGTCAGAAGGGAAGAGATATGATTTTCTCTCTCTTTTTTTCTCCTAGAAGGTAAACCAATCACAACCCCTCTCAACTAGGCTTTAAGTGCACCCCATTCAATATCGGGCCGCAAGGTGGAGTTACGATTGTTAGAAATAAACTGATCTATTTGGGATGCGATGTACTTAACCGTTTCAGGATCCTTCAGTATTTGATTATTTAGTTTCCATCTACTACCCTTTTTAGGAAGAGATGAAAAGGATAATAAACAGGTGACCGCTGAATGATCAGATGGTGGTCCTGCAACAATGCTGAAATCTAATTCCCCAGGTAACAAAATTTGGGAAACTAGGATGTAATCAATCAATGAAGAGGTCCCATGTACCTGCGAGATAAAGGTGTATTCCCTTACCTTAGGGTGGAGGATTCGCCATACGTCACAGAGACCCGCACTATCTAGAAGATCCCTGAAAGCCCTTTGGGCAGGGGAAAGACCTTTGCGGGATTGGCCTGACCTGTCTAAAAGCTGATCAAAGGCAAGGTTTAGGTCACCTCCTATAATTATTGGGATGCTTAAAAATGGTGTTAGGGCTTCCAGCATCTGAGTAAAAAATCCAGGGATATCTATATTTGGGCCATAAACATTACCCAGCATAATGTCCAGAGTATGTAATCTACCTTTTACAAATAAAAATCTACCTAAGGGGTCACGGACAGTTTGGAGAGGTTTGAAGGGAACAGATCAATGTAAAAGGATCATTACCCCCTCTACTCTGAGTAGTGCCTTCCACAGCAAAAATCCATCCCACTTATTTACATCTCATTTTGTCAGCTTCAGCATTAAGCAGGTGTGTTTCCTGAAGGAACATAATCTCTAATTTAAGATGGCTTAAATATTTCAATATTTTATATTGTTTGGTCTTATGTCTCGCCCCTTTCACGTTCCAACTGATAAATCTAATGTCTCTAACCATTACCCTTTCTATCAACTGGAGAACATCTGTAGTACCATATATATTTATACTGTTTTTTCCTATCCCAATCATAGTACATGCTGTGCTTTCCTACCCCCCTTCCTCCACTCCAGATACCCCAACCGACCACAAAAATAACCAACCCAAAATTAAACACTAGTAACTCCCCCAATACCCCCTCCTCCCACTCCCACCCCATTGTTCCATGGTCCATGATGAACAGCCAGCCCAGTCATTCCACTTCCTACCAACCCCCACCCCAACAACTAGATTAGTCATTTTAATACAACACATTTAGTCTCTAAACACAAGGCAACATTTAAATAACTAACATCTTAATTATGCCCAAGTCTATACCTATCGGATTTATGTAACCAACAAATTATGCTTTACCAGTAAAAAGTCCATAAAAATAGTCACTGTCCATATCAGAAGAAATTTTTGCAGTGCTTTTGTTGAAAAAAAACAAAAGGGGGCCTTTCTTAAGACATTAAACAAGCAAATTTAAGGTTGAAATAAAAGCCCCTTCACACTTTACCAGCACATAAATAAAAATAATAAAAGGAGTTATAACGACTAGCAACTTCAGCCCCAACAAGTAAATTACTTTGGAAAAGAAACTTGGGTGCAGCACTTATTTATGAAATACAGTCTCTGGCGCCATCTAGTGGCGAAACATCGGACCTGAAAGCCAAAACCTGAATGAAATAAAATCAGAATGCTTCTCTTCCTATGCCGCAGTAGGTTCACTCGTTTCTCCCTCCAAACTGTAGATTGGGGGGTAACACTTACATATCAGGGCACCAAATGTTCTGAAGAACCAAAGACCCCGATTTATGGTGAACACAATACCTCTCCCAGTAAATATGGCTGGCCGAATCCTCATTCTTTGTAGATCTGGTCATCAAAAAAGGGAGAGCACCAGAATGAAACTCCGGATTCAGTAAACGGAGCCCACGCCAACATGGAGGGTTGTCCAATAAATTAAAAGCAAACCATTTTAATTTTAACAGAAGCCATAAAACTGTATTTGCCAGGCACAAATCTCGGGAGGGTTTAAATAGCTCAGGGAGTGCTGTTTTGAGGCCAACTGTTGCAGACTCCGCATCTTCATAAGTAACCCAAGAGCCACCTAAGGATACTTGGAGTCTGGCAGGGTAGCCCATCCTGAACTTAATACCTGCCACAATTAATTTTGTAACCAGCTTGTGGAACGTGGCTCGCTTCTGGCATACCGACAGTGGTAGATCTTGCGCCACCCTCAGCTTTGCTCCTTCCCACACAAGATCTTGTGTGTGTCTCGAACTTTATATAAGAAATGCTGCCATTCCTGGAAATTCAAGAAACGAAATATAAAAGTCCGGGGGCAGCTTCTTGAGGTGGTGTTGGGCGTAATGCACAGTGGGCTCTTTCAATAATGTAACTGGAGCCAAAAGGAGAAGGACCTGCCACCTTTTCTACACATTTCTTAGCGAACTTTATTGGGTCGGTACCTTCCTCCTTCCCGGGCAACCCAATAATTACCGCATTATTGTGGTGACTACGACCCTCTAGGTCCTCTACCTTGTTTTCCATTTTTGCCAGGCATTGTCTAACGGCCACCATATCTACATAAAACTTTTCTTGTTTCCGTTCCACAGAATGTATGTGAGCTTCATTGTCTGCAGTTCTCTGGAAGAGGTCATGTAAAACATCAGAGATGCTTTTAATTTCTCCTGCCATGACCTGCATTTCAGCTTTAAAAGGCTGAAATTCCTCCAGGAATCGGTTAAGTGTGAGGGGGTCTGAATCTACACCCCCAGCACTCATGGTCTACAGCTGTTGGGGAGGGGAGACCCTGGCTTTCTTCAGGGCCTTCTCAGGAGTTGTGGGAGGAGTGTGTTTGGGCATTATTTTTCACATCTCCTTGTCCATCAAAACCTTCGCCAGGAGAGCACCCACTGCAGATAAGATTGGTGTTGCTTGCGCAGTAGTATACCACACAGCAAAACAAATTTAACAGGTATTTAGGAGGGCAGGTGCTGGAGCTCGCGGAGGAGAATCTTACCTAGTACGCAGCATCACGTGACTCCACAACTTCCTGTTTTCTACTGGTGATGCCTCTCCCTGTACATCCCAGTATCCCCCCAGCCATCCTTACTGCCTTCTCATATTGCTTGCTTGCCTTTAGGTCAACTGATGTGACCACCCCTAGGTCCCTTTCCATTTTTGTTGTTGTTAATACCATCCCCCCCCCCCTGTGTACTCTTCCCCTGGGTTTTTTTTTTCCCAGGTGCATTGCTTTGCACTTCTTTGCATTGAATCTAAGCTGCCATACGTCTGACCATTCCTCAAACTTTGCCAAGTCCCTTCTCATCCTTTCCACCCCCCCCCTTGTAGATCAACCCTGTTGCAGATCTTTGTGTCATCTGCAAAGAGGCATACTTTTCCTTCCAGTCCCTCTGCAATGTCACTTATAAAGACATTAAAAAGAACTGGACCTAATACTGAACTCTGCAGTACCCCGCTAGTGACCCCCCTTTCTTCAGAGTGGACTCTGTTTACTATTACCCTCTGTGTCCTGTTGTCCAGCCAATTGTTTATCCAGGCTACCACCCTGGGACCCACTCCCAGGATGGCTAATTTGTTTATTAATCTTTTATGTGGGACTGTGTCAAAGCCTTGCTAAAGTCTAGGTAGGCCATGTCCACAGCCCCTCCCTGGTCTACCACTTTGGTCACCCAGCCAAAGAAATCTATTAGGTTTGTCTCACATGACCTCCCCACTGTGAATCCATGCTGCCTTGGGTCCTGTGTCCCGCTGGCCACTAGGTACTCAACAATTCTTTCTTTCAGAAGTGATTCCATCATTTTCCCTACCACTGAGGTCAAGCTAACAGATTTGTAGTTTACTGCCTCTGCTTTGCTCCCAGTTTTGTAAAGAGGAATCACAACCACCCTCCTCCAGTCCTTAGGTACCACACCATCCTCCCATGATTTGTTAAAAAGGGTAGTTAGTGGTGTCACTAGTTCTCCCCTTAGTTCTTTTAGAATTCTGGGGTGAATCCCGTCAGGCCCCATTGCTTTGTCCACCTTCAGTTTTAGGAGTTCTTTCAGAACCCTTTCTTCTGTGAAAGGACTGGTATCAACCCCCTCTATCCAGAGTGTGGAGGACCATCTTTTGGACCGTGTGGGGAGGACAGGGGAAGAGGGAGGAGATGCTGCTAGGTAAGTCCAAGAGTGCATTTATGGAGAAAAGTCAGGAGCTTACTGTCAAGCCTATCTTCAAGAGGGGGTCAGTTAGCAAGTTTGTACAGGTCACAGTGGGGGGGGGGTCAGTCTGGGGAGGCCAGTAGCAAACTGAATCACATTAACATAGGTATTATGCAGCCAACTGAAATTCCTTAGAGAAAGGGAGGAGTAGTAGAGCAGAGCTCCATAGTTAAAGGGGCTAGAAGAAGAAGGAAGCAGTTCATTTCAGGGAAGTGACTGTTGATTTTTGCAGATTTTTTGCTGCTGTTTTTGTTTCTTTTGCTGTTTATTGTTGCTTTCAGTTGGTACCAGGTTGTTTTCTGGATTAATTTGGAAAGTTTCCTGTTGGGGGATTTTGTAGGTGCAGCTGAGTGTTTCTGTGGGGGTTTGCTGGTGTGGCTGATTGTCTCTGGTGGTCAGGAGACGAGAGAGGGATCTCAAGTGGTCAGGATAGGAGGGGCCCACCCCTAACGAATCACTTCCTTTATACCGTTAACCTGTGACATCATATGGTACCAGCTGACTGCATACACACACTGTTAGCCATCTTATTTCAGTACACAACATAGGCACATACCACCCCCTGACATAAATCTACATTCCTTGATACATTATACCACTAAAGAGTATTGGCAGTATAAGTATATATAGCCGGGCACTGGAAAGGGTGTAGAAGAAAAGACTAGTAGAGGGTACAGGGCAATAAGGGGCATTTAGGGCAAGGGTAGTAGAAGGCAGATGATGGGTGTGGTGCTTTGCAGTTGATGTGGGGCAGCAGTGTTCAGAAAGACCTTCTAGACACTGTGGTGCTGCCCTATCTGCAGGCACCTCTCTGTATTGAGGGAGGAGGTAGTTGGACTCCGAGCAGAGTAGGGGAGGATACAGTCAACCTTCCCCCCATACAGAGACCACCATGTCCACCACCGCTCCCTCAGAGGTTGCCAAGAAGGAAGGAAGGATGGACTGCAGTGGGCTTGGGGAGGCTGCAGGAGACAGCATGGAGGCACATCCCCCAGCCGGTGGCACTTCACAACTCGTATGCCATCCTGGCAGAGCATAGGAATTGCACAGCATCTCTGGAAGTGAACACCATGGGCAAGGCCACTGATTTATGGTGACTAAAACAATGAAATTCCATTTTCAAGACTTCAGATTCCGGAATTGCACCGGTGATTATTACTCTAATTTCCGGATTTTACCGGGATTCTGCTATCATTCTTTTAGTATGTGCATAAACAATCAGAATTAAAGAAAGCTTAATATACAGAGCCTTAAATAAAGCAAACTGAAACTAGTACAGGAAGGAATTATAAGAAAAATACAAGTTTTGTAGATTTACTGATCTGATATAAAATGCCAGATTCCATGAAATCTTTGTTTTTACCGGTTTTCAGGCAGTCCTAATTCTGGAATTTTACCAGGTTTTCTGGTAAAAACCGAAAAACAGTGGCCTTGACCATGGGGGTTGATGGGGTCATCCAGGATGGAACCCCAAGGACAGATGCATGGAGAACACACAGGAGGAGGAAGAAAATCCTGGTTGAGGACTCCATTGTCTGGGGGATTGAGCTGGGTCAAGTAGCAATGGTGAGAGGGAGGTAATGTGCCTACCTGGAGGCACAGTTCAGAAGGAGGGTAAACAAACCCTTAGGATTGCAAGGGCGGTAGAAAGGAGTGGGGAGCTGGATGACATTATTCACTTGGGGACTAATGACCTGGCTATAGAGTGGGTAGATGTAGGAAGAGTACAGGAAGAGTTCAGGGAGCTGGGGGAAGAGTTTTGGGCAAGTAGCACACTCTTAACCAGTAGGGGGAGTGAAGTGGTGATGCCACCGTATAGATTACTTGAGAGGCCTCATCTGGAATACTGTGTCCAGTTCTGGAGACCGCATCTCAGGAAGGACATAGACAGAATGGAAGCAGTCCAGAGAAGAGCAACAAAAATGATACATGGACTGCACCACAAGCCTTATGAGGAAAGATTCAAGGAACTAAACATCTAGTCACTGGAAGAGAGAAGGGAGAGACGGATAGGATAGAGACTTTCAAATACCTTAGAGGAAACAGGATGGAAGCATATTTCAGAGACGAAAGTGCACAAGGACAAGGGGACATAACATGAGGCTGGAAGGAGGAAGGCTTAGGGGGAATGCTGGGAAGTATTTTTTCACAGAGAGGGTGGTGGGTCAATGGAACAGCCTACCAGTGGAGGTGGTGGAAGCGAAAATAGTACAGGGATTCAAAAGTGCATGGGATAAACATAAAGGCACCCTGCTATACAGCAGAGTGGGGAAACGGCAATCCAGATAAGAGTAGGGATTGCCAAACCACGTAGGGAAATGGGCAGACTAGGTGGGCTGTATGATCCTTATCTGCCAACAGATTCTATGTTTCTATGTAAATAAGGGGACCAGGAAGCTGTTGGCAAGAAGTGTACTGGATTCAGGGATTAGGAAAGGTTTAACGCGATATAGTATGCCAAGCCTTTGGTGTGCTTTGGTGTGCTTTCTTAATTAGCTGATTGACATGAAGTTCATTATTTAGGTGATAGCCAAGGACCAAGCCAAGGTATTTAATCTCCCAGACCTTTTCAATGGGGTTGCCATCATTGACCAGGAGGTAGAGGTTGATGGCTGCTGATCTTCTGGAACCAGAGAACACCATGAACTTTTTTTTTTACAGTTAAGTACAAGCCCTCGAAAAGAGAACCAGGAGTGTAACGTAAGGAAGTCCTGCTGGAGTTTGTCACGAAGGGTGGAGGAGTCTATGTCTTTGCAGAAGAGTGCAGCATCATCAGCATAGAGGATGATATAAGTGTGCTTGCAAATTGCAGGGAGGGAGTTGATCATGAGAGAGGATGGGTCCCAGGATGGAGCCCTGGGGAACACCATATTTAATAGGGGGAAATGGTGGAGAGAACACTGTCTATCACAGTTCTGTGGGATCTATTACTTAAATAATTGGAGAGCCAGTTAACAACATCAGAGGAGAAATTGAGACTGGTGAGGGTGGAGAGAAGAACCTTGTGGTCAACAAGATCAAAGGCTTTTGTGAGGTCCACAAACGCTGAGCCAGAGTAGAGCCCATCATCACTGACTTTATCTATGAAGTGGGTGAATTTGATCAGTTGCTGTCTCGGTATTGTGGCCAGCTCTGGACCCATGCTATGCATCTCTTTGCAGATTGTATTTCTCTAAGAATTCGATGGTTTGGCCCAGGATGATTTTTTTCCATAATTTTGGAAAGAGGAGCCAGGAAGGAAATAGGCCTGTAGCTCAGGACATCATTCTTAGGGCCGGATTTGTGGAAGGGGTTTAATGGTGATACATTTCCATTTAAGGGGGAAGGAGCCAGAGCAAAGGGACCAGATAAAGATGTTGGTGAGGGGAGGGGGATATGTTCACAGATGAGCTTAAGGATCCAGTAATCAATGTTGTCCAAAGGCTAGGCCTGGGGTCATTTGATCTTATTTTATTTATTTATTTATTGAAATGTTTCACTAGGAAGGCACACTGAGCAACAAGTCACTTGTCTCCCGGTGCGACCTGGGGGGGAAGGGTACAATTGGAATGAGACATTAAACATTCAAGTTACAAGATCAACATTAACATACAGTTTTAAGACAGGTGTTACAAACAGTGTTACAACAGTGTTGTGCATAACATGTAGAAAGAGTGGACAATAATAAGTGCCGGGTTTATAAGTAAACAAGTGATTACGTGAAAGAAAAGGGGGAAAGAGGTGGGAGGGGTGAGGTGGGGAGGGAGAAAAGTCATGTTCCAGAGAGACCCCTTTAAGATGGTGAGGGAAGGGAGTAGATGAGAGATATAAACCCCTCAGGGAGTAGGAGAGGGACCCATGGAGAGCATTCGGGGTCCTTTACGTTCTGTGAGAGATCAAGGGAGGCCAGTAAGGGGAGCAATTAGGGAAGGGAGAAGGGCTAGAGATTTGGGGGTGGGTGTGCACAGGGTAAGATGAAGGTGAGGGTAGGGTTTGTCCAGAGCTTAGAGGAGGGAATTAGGGAGGGACATGGCAGGAGAAGCTAGGTGCAAGGTAATTTTTGAGGGCACAGCTGACTGAGTGAGCAGAGGATGAGTGCCGGATTTGAGGGGGGAGAGAATTCCAGATTTTTGGGAGGTGGTGAGAGTAACTGGATTGGCCGATTTGGGTAGATCTGTGGGGGACAACCAGGGTACAGGAGTCGATAGATCTAGGGGAATGGGAGGGTGGGCGTGGTGTTATAAAGGAGAAGGTGAGGTAGAAAGGGAGCTCACCAAACCAGTGCTTGGAAGTGAATTTAGCACAGTGGGAGAGTCACCTATTTGTAAGAGAGGGGGAAGGATAGGGCACGATAAAGATCACAGAGATGGGTGCGAGGGGTGGCATCCAGGGCAAAGCAGCAGAAGTAGTTGAAGCGGGTGTCCAGTCTGGCCAGGGAGGACTTAGTGGCAGCACCTAGACTATGTCACAGTAGATAAAAATGGGCAGTGTTATCTTCTGAACAAGCTCCCACCAGGGGCGTCATTTCAGCAAAATCATAGGGGTAGCAAGGTGGGGTGGGCATGATGTGGGTGGGGCCACGGTGTGGGGTGGGGCCAAGGTGTGGGCGGAGCCAGAGAGGGTGGCATTTGTCAATGTGACATAGAGCTAGTTACCAACAAGTAATTTAAAATAAAAATGGGTATGAATTGGATAGTAAAGTCTGAGTATAAATCTGAAATGGGCCATTACAGATGTTGATTCAACTTAAATAGCTAGTTTTCATCAAATTATGGAATCATCAGTATAGTGAAAGTCCCATTCCTCAACTGTACAAATATTAAACAATATTAATGCATGGGTAGCCCTTATTACCCATTGAAATCAAACAGATTACAACCTTGTAATCCCACTGTTGTGATGTCAGAACCGTATAAACCTATCTCTCTATGTCATAGCAGTGGGTTTACAAAATGGAATGCCAGTGTTATTCAGTATTCTACATACCTAGAATGTGATTGTTAGTTTCAGTACAGTATTCAAATAACATTCTAATTGTCACAGTTTATTGTCTAGCAATCACTATGTCTGATGGAGATTTTAACTCTGGTGCTATTTTGGCCCACTGTCATTCAGTCCGTGTATCCTAATAAATTGTTTTCCTAAACAATCATGTGGGTGTAGTGCAGATCCATTAATAAGGTAAGGCTAAATTACTTATGTTGGGGGGACTTCTCATGTCGAGTCCCATACACTATAAATGACAATGCATGATGTACAGGTGATAACCAGGGTGTAATCCTCTCTCGTGGTTGCTAGGGCAATTGTAAACCTCTCAAGCTGTGCATTCTAGGTTTACTGATGCCCTAGACACCACCTGAAGTGATTATACCATGGTTATCACCTGTACATCAGGCATTATCCTCTGTATATTACCACACTGTTTCCAAAAAAAATATTACCACACTGTTCATGTCAAATGACTGGTACTATAATACAAGCTAACTAAGGCACACATTGCTAAAAATAAAGAGCCGTCTCTAAACCAATACCTTACAGTACATAAAAAACACACATCAAAACATGAGAGAAATAATACTGTTATGAAAGCATACTCTGAACCTTGAACCATGGAGAGAACTTTACTTCTTCTCTGTTGAAACAAGAGCTTAGTAAAAGAAATGACAATGAAACTTGTAAAAGAAGTAATAAAAGGAAAATGAACTGATGAAAAAATAGAGGATAATGTGGTCCTCTATAGTTAACCAGTCAGTTAACAGTCGAGAGGTTGCCAGAGGCGACCATATAAACCTCAGAGTGAAGCTCAAAGGTTTATGTAGCCATGGCAACCTCGAGACTGTTAAAACTGACCGCCGTCATAGAGGGATCATACATTATTTTTATAGTGTATGGTCCCACTATCAAAATTGAACGCTTACGTTTTTAAAAGTCACCGCTATGCCCTTCAGTCCTTCCTGTCTGTTTCCCTTTAGTCGGTTCCCGTGTCCGGGAAAAAAGCGGCGCACATGCGCGAACCACTCACTGCTGTTAACCTGCTCGATGGACATAGGATCGATAGGTTAACAACTATCACGCCACATCGATCATAACAACCTTAGGAAATGATGATTTCCTAAGGTTAACAGCGCCTAACATACATTATAAATAAATAAATCACACCAAAACCTGCAAAGAAAAAAATAAAAGGAAAAAAACAATTAAAACTCACTGACCAAAACCTGTAAAGAAAAAAAGAAAAGAAAAGAAAGATCCTAGTAAAATTGTACACCAAAAAACCTGTAAAGAAAACTGTAATAAAAGGAAAAAGAACCGAGTCCCAGGGTTACACAAAATAAGTCTTCCAGACTTCCAATTACTGCAGCAAAGCAAATGAAAGTACTCTAACTCTCACACCAAGGCTACTACCCTCTTACAATAATTTAAAAGAGCATAAACTCCTCTCAAACACCTATGAAAATGGTAAAGTAAAGGACATAGGAGTGTTATTACCTGCCTGGAGGCTGGAGACACTGCTGGCACACTGGAGATTGGGATGGTAGGTGACTGCTGGCACACTAGACTGCTGACTAGTCGGGACACTGCTGGCAAACTGGACTGGTAGCTGACTGGAGACAAAACTGGCAAACTGTCTCTGGACTGGTAGCTGCTGACTGGAGACACTGGCTGCTGGCACACTGGACTGCAAGCTGACTGGTGACACTGCTGGCACACGGATATCTGACTGCAGACTCTGCTAGCACAATGAATTGCTGGCTGACTGGACTGGTATCTGAGTTGAGACTGCTGGCACACTGCTGGCTGACTGGAGACACTGCTAGCACACTGGACTGGTATCTGACTGGAGAAAATGCTGGCTGACTGGAGGCACAAGTTGCAAACTGGACTCGTTGCTGAGCTGACTGGGACAGAACTGGCACACTGACTGCTGGCTGACTGGAGACACTACTGGCAGATGGAACTGCTGGTTGGCTGACTGGTGGTAACACTGATGGCATACTGGACTGGTTGCTGACTGGGGCACAAGTTGCAAGCGGACTGCGTTGCTAGAGCTGACTGGGACAGAACTGGCACACTGACTGCTGGCTGACTGGAGACACTACTGGCAGATGGGACTGCTGGTTGGCTGACTGGTGGTAACACTGCTGACATACTGGACTGGTTGCTGACTGGAGGCACAAGTTGCAAACGGGACTCGTTGCTGAGCTGACTGGGACAAAACTGGCACACTGACTGCTGGCTGACTGGAGACCCTACTGGCAGATGGGACTGCTGGTTGGCTGACTGGTGGTAACACTGCAGGCATACTGGACTGGTTGCTGACTGGAGGCACAAGTTGCAAACGGGACTCATTGCTGAGCTGACTGGGACAGAACTGGCACACTGACTGCTGGCTGACTGGAGACACTACTGGCAGATGGGACTGCTGGTTGGCTGACTGGTGGTAACACTGCTGACATACTGGACTGGTTGCTGACTGGAGGCACAAGTTGCAAACGGGACTTGTTGCTGAGCTGACTGGGACAAAACTGGCACACTGGCTGACTGGAGACACTACTGGCAGATGGGACTGCTGGTTGGCTGACTGGTGGTAACACTGCAGGCATACTGGACTGGTTGCTGACTGGAGGCACAAGTTGCAAACGGGACTCGTTGCTGAGCTGACTGGGACAGAACTGGCACACTGACTGCTGGCTGACTGGAGACACTACTGGCAGATGAGACTTCTGGTTGGCTGACTGGTGGTAACACTGCTGGCATACTGGACTGGTTGCTGACTGGAGGCACAAGTTGCAAACGGGACTCGTTGCTGAGCTGACTGGGACAGAACTGGCACACTGACTGCTGGCTGACTGGAGACACTACTGGCAGATGGGACTGCTGGTTGGCTGACTGGTGGTAATGCTGCTGGCATACTGGACTGGTTGCTGACTGGAGGCACAAGTTGCAAATGGGACTCGTTGCTGAGCTGACTGGGACAGAACTGGCACACTGACTGCTGGCTGACTGGAGACACTACTGGCAGATGGGACTGCTGGTTGGCTGACTGGTGGTAACACTGCTGGCATACTGGACTGGTTGCTGACTGGAGGCACAAGTTGCAAATAGGACTCGTTGCTGAACTGACTGGGACAGAACTGGAACACAGGACTGGTGGCTGACTGGAGACACTGGTAGCACACATGACTGATGGCTGACTGTAGATAGTAAAGTTACTTCAGTAATGGGTATCTTCTTGAACGCATCTGAGCAAATCTGTCTATTGCTACTGACAGGTCTAGCTGCTTCACCTCCAGTGGCTCACATGCCATCATCATTAAGTCACTGAGTCGTCTATCACCACAACTGTTTCTTAAGTAAGTTTTCACTGTTTTCATGCATGAAAAGAAACGTTCATTTGAAGCTGTGGTCACAGGGAGTGCCAGCACCAGGTTCAAAATCTCCAGCACTTCTGAAAATGCATTACAAAGGCATTGCAACTGTTGTCTGACACAATGAATACTTTGCATATTTTTGTTCTGTAGGTATGCCTTTGCTGATTCCAGCTGTGACTCTAACACAATTATGTCTATATTTGCTCCTGGGTAAGATTCTGCTAGGACCTTTAAAACAGAGTAATTCAGAAAACTGTCATCCTTTGGGTTGAGAGCAGCAACAGCTTTTAAGAGGTCCAGATTACTTGTGAAGCGTGAATCAAGTTCAATAACAAACCTGTCAATGCAGGCCTGTATATTTCCTGTTTAAGCCTATCACTGTTAGATCTTGCAGAAATGTCCTGAATTTCTATATTTGCAGTCCGTTTCCCCAAAGTGGATGAAACAAAAAATTCTGTCAGCTTTCGGCTCAACTGATGTTTGCGCAGTGGCCTTCCTGTGTGCTGAGTGGCTTCTACATCATAATCAATGCCACAGTGATCAGCAGCTTGTTGTGCCTCCTTGTAAATCTTCTGCCACTGTGAATCATTACGTAGAGACAAGAGCTCACTTTTGAAGACTGGACAAGATTACAAGCACTTGGCAAATCCAGATCTTTCTCTGAAGTTCCTCAGACACCGATTGTATCTTCCTTAAAATTGTTTCTAGGCTGTACAGTGTTACTACAAAGGTGAAGTTCTGAATTTTAAACAGATGACCTTTTGCTTCACTACTTGCCTCTCTGTCAGTGTTTTGTGACTGAATAGCATGAAGTGTTATAATAATGGACTCTAGACGCAACTGAAATTTCTTGACACAGTTGTACCAGTAAAACCACCGTGTACCACACAGTCATTCCAGTTCCAGAACTTGTAGACCTTCTTCTTTCTGAGCTTTAACAAACAACTCATGTCTTGGTGAACTTTGAGAAATAAAACATATACAGCCTGTAAGATGCTGAAAATTCTTTCACTTGATATATTATTAATTGTTTGCACCAAGACAAGATTCAGTCTGTGTGCATGACAATGAATATAAACAGCTTGAGGAGCAATCTCTTATTCTTGCTTGTACGCCACTGAAGCACCCACTCATCACAGAAGCTCCATCATAGCACTGTGCTGCACAGTGCTTCCACTGCAGTCCAGCCTGACATACTGCCTGATTGATTGCACCAGCCAAACTACCAGCATCCAGTTTATCCATGTGGTAGCCAAGTGGTTTTTCACAGATATTACCATCTCCATCAACAAAACGGATTACAAAGCTGAGCTGCTCTTGTGGATACATCCTTAGTTTCATCGATTAAAACAGAGAAATATTTTGTAACTTTACTTACAATTTTTTCTCGTAAGTTGCAACTATGTTAATCAAATCATTTTGATACTCTGGAGAGGTATAATGACCGTATCTCCTAGACATTTTTTCTTTTAATTTTGAGTCATGTGCAGATAATGTTTCCAGAAACTCAATAAAATTGCCTTTGTTATCGGAATTTGTCGACTCATCACCACCTCTGAAGGCAAGACCTTGCCGTCCTAGGTAACACACTGCATGTAGTAGTAATTCAACATGGCGTCTGTTTTCTTCAATTTCAATGTCCCTATTTTTTTCAAGCCGTCTCGCAACTGACTGATGTCCTGATGAAGACTGTATATGGTTAAATTCACACCATGCTACAACAGATGCTTTGTGTTTCTCAGACTCGCTGTGCTTTCTGAAGGCACGACCAATTTTTTCCCATTTACAGAAACCAATATCGACAAAAGGAACGTTACCACGTTCACGACCTCCACCTCCAGGTGCAGTACGAGTGCTAGTAAAATGCCTGCATGCAAAACAGTATACAGCATCTCTCTGTACTGAATATTCTACCCACTTATGAGTTTTGTAATCACCATTAAATTTACGTGATTTTGTCACAGGGAAAACACACTTCGGCTGAACTGGAGCTTGGTAAGGACTAGCAGATATGTCACTTGGCACAGTATCGTGATCAACACACTCACCCATTGAAAATGAGTGGCCTTCACTAGATGGCAATGACGTGCTTTCACATGCATCGGAGGATGTGCTTTCACATGCATCAGAGGGTGAGGGCGAAGCAACAAGTAATGGGCCTGTAGCAGCAGAACTAGGCTCTGAAACTATAGTACTGCTATCAGATTCATGCATGCCAGCTGACAGAACACTATCTTCAGGTCTTGATTTCTTCACTGTATGTTCAGCATGTGCAGTATCTGCTGTAATTCTTTTCTTAGCAAATAACTGAAGCACCGATGGTTGCTTTGGATCACTGGTTGCCTTCTTCTTAGACAGAGACATTTCAGTAATACTTATTTAGCAGCCAACGTCAAAGAAATTTCAATCAGTGAAGGCTACTAAAGAAGAAATTTAGCAATGTACAGCCTGCCAGCAGCTATGCCCAGTGATTAGCAAATCAGATATCAGTTTTGAAACCCCTGAAAAACAGCTATGAATTCAAAATGTGCACACAGTCTAAAGAAATCACCAGTGGTGGACGAAATCTGCAAATAGTGATGACATCAGGGAATTAAAACTAACATATGGGTGTAAATTTTACATTTAACTGTACCTATGAACCTAAAAAATGTCTATTATAATTTGAATTTAAAAATAATCTTATGAATGCAAGGACGTAAAAACATTTCTGTAATGAAACAAAAGTGGGATGCATACAAGTGCTGTAAATCTGTCAAAAAATATTACTTTTGAATCACCAGTTATGTTATGATTTGAAGCACTATTCTTTGATGGTGTGAGTATGTACAAATGTTGGGTGAGTACTGGTACGCATTAAAAAATTTCTGAAGCATATTTCCTCAAATGAGGACAGGTGAGTAAAATAGGCTGGTACAGACCTTATCTGGAGCCCTGGCCACGTCTTTAAAGCTGCTTTAAGTCTCTTAAAAACCTTAATGTTTCCAATTGCCCATGGCAGATTAATTGTGACCAGTTTGGAAGTACTTATTGTAACCAGTGAAGGGGTATGTTTAAAGATGTTGATGTAAGATGGTATCGGACCGGTCTGTGTGGTTTGTTTTTGACTTTCGAGTCCTTGTCAACTGTAAAATACCTTCAACCTCAGATGCTTTTAAATAAAATATCTATTTATATTTATACAATAGGGGTGAGTGGTCAAACCACTGGATAAATGCATATATTCTCACCACTGTGTAATAGAACTGTAGAGCCATTGAATAAATACATTTATCTGTAGTCATGATGTCACAGTCCAGATGGCATTTACCCACACAGTCATGACCACGGCTCCAGATAAGGTGTGTGCCAGTCTTTTACACTCACCTCATTTTAAGAACTACTCTTCAGAAATTCTTTTAAATGAGTACCTGTACTCACCCAACATTTGTAAATACTCCTCCACACGCCAAAGAATAGTGCTTCATAACATAACATAACATAACTGGTGATTCAAAAGTAACAGTTTTTTGCCAGATTTACACTTGTAAGCATCCCACTTTTGTTTTACTCACTATGTTTTAAAACTGGTGAGTAAATTGACAGCAGTATTTGGAGTATTGTTGGCACCTAAAATTCTTATCTAGAAAAAAAAACTGCATTTTTTAAATAAATTTAGTCCTCATTCCAGTCCACTCTACCAAGACAGTTCTACACATCAGTGTCTTATTAATAAATGGTCAGCACAGAGTGGTTACAAACTACCAGCATCCAATTTGTTTGAAAGCAGCTCAAACTGTAGTTTGTTTGGACCCACTGGATTTTAAATAGCGCCTTTCATGTTATAATGTTGCTGCCACTTTTAGCACACAGGGAGATTGAGAGAGCACACAGAAAAAACAGCAAGAGACCACTAAGCAGAGGGAAGTTAACTTACTCGCTCAGGGTCACACAGCAAGTGTCAGTTCCAGGATTCAAAATTTCAAACCAGGTCTCAGGATCACATTTCTGTGCTCTAACCACTGGGCCACTGACTGTCTCCCAGTAAGTCATAACGTGCATCAGTTTCTCAACCTCTTCACCAGTGAGATTTTTCTTCTTTTAGTGGGTATTTTTTTTGGGGGGGCACCAATGCTGCCTGCCTGCCTACAGCATCACTCTGAAGACATTTCATTTTCAGAATATAGTTCAGGTAATGTGATAAGTGTACATGAAGCACCATTAAGCTAATTCCTCAGTTTTATTAAATAAAATTATAACAATGGTCTGAGAAATGAAGCTTTCTGATTGGCTGTAAACATTCTAACAGCCTTATATTAATCTTTTATTATACAATAGGCACAAACAAATTCACACAGTCCTGCATTTTGATTGGCTGGCTGGCACCTTTTCAGCGTTATGAAATCCTCCAGTGTACCCACTGGAAAAGGTGCCAGCCTCCAGTCAGCTGCAGCAGGAACCCTCGCAAAACAATCACTCCGACTGCCAGAATCCAAACAAGATGCACGAAAAAACAACATATCAAACTACAAATCTTAATGCTCACAGCAAAAAAAAAAAAAAGAAACACAACCCCCCCAACACACACACACACACACAATTCAGTGCAGAGCTTCGACAAACGAGATAAAGAAAAACTAAGGGGGGGCATCACCACTAATTTAACTCTGCCTAGCAACAAGGAACTATTTCGCTTTGGTGCAGCAATAAAATAACAAAAATGATGATTAAGAAGAGAAACAAAAAAGTATTTATATATTTTTAGTCACCCCAAAAATGTAAGTCATTGCATAATAGCAATATACCCCTCCAGGGAGTGGGTATACCAGTGGATTTACCTCTTCTGGTGTGGTAAATCAATCCACCAGTATACCCACCCACACCCTGGAGGGGTATATTGCTTTATTATATGATGTGGTAAATCGAATGAGCCAAATCTTGCAACCTGATTGGTTGGCTTCGGCTTCTACCTTTCCCAGTGTGGTAAATCCTCCAGTGTACCCCACTGGAAAAAGTACCAGCCAATCTTATATCGTGCCAATCCGGTCACTTTCATTTTGATAGAAACCAGTTGTCCTGTTGCCGCTTCGCTAAAACACCGCGGTAAATATTACAAAAAAATTACATCTTCCTTCCAACCGTACAGACTTCAGTTACTTATAACATATCTAAAAAAATTAAATAAAACTACATTTACCATTGTATAATACAAATTTATCCCTCCAGGGTGTGGGTATACTGGAGGACTTAACACGACTGGTGTGGTTTGGTCACGAGTGCACCAGCTGTGGTAAATCCTCCAGTATATGCCCATACGCTGGAGGATAAATTGTTTAATTAATATACTTATGCAACTTACCCATATATTTAACAAGGTTTAACACTGTTTAAAAAACATTTTTATTCTAACAGCAATAAGACACCAGGGTTATCGCTCTCTAGGGGCATGTGGTACTTGTAAATGCCTCGTGCCACATTATGCACCTAGAGGGTGATTAACAGACCATTAACATAACCCTGGTCATGCCTTATTGGGCTTCTCTCACTTGTCCAAACACAGCTGCTAACATCTGAAAGCATCATGACATCATGGGACTTTTGTTAAAGCAGTGTACAGTTACAAATAAAGGGTAATTGTGCCTGCATTCCTTTTCACAGTGACAATTACATTGAGTAAGCTGTTGCACTGCTGCTGCAAAATCTTCAGAGCCCAGCCCAGCAGCTCAGCAGACATAAATCAAGGGTGACTGTAATCAACTGTAAGCATTTAGCACTGTCTGAACCACTAACAAAACTGAAATGTCCTGCAGCCTTGTGCCTCTTCATAGGAAGAGGTCCCCCCAAACACACTGACACACACACACACACACACACACACACACACACACACACACACACACCTAAAGCTTAGTTGTCCTGCTTGCTCATTGCTTATCATTTAGGCAGATTTAACTGAAGCAGGAAAACTGACTGTTGTCCCCGTGGTTAGAGAAGAGCACAAAAAAACTTCAGGTTCAAATCCCACTACAACTCGACACATCTAGCTTGGAGTGAACCCTTGAGCAGGTCAATTGGCCTCCTTATGCTTTAATCATAGAAACATAGAATTTGACGGCAGATAAGGACCACTTGGCCCACCCAGTCTGCCCATTTCCCTACCTACTGGATAAGCTGCAGATCCTAGTTAACCAGTAGCCGACTTCTTCCTACCCCCACCCCCCAGAATTGCCTTATGACTATCCCATGCATGCTTAAATTCCACCACTGATTTTGACTCCACAACCTCCTCCGGAAGGCCATTCCATGCATCCACAACCCTCTCTGTGAAAAAATACTTCCTTAAATGACCTCTGAGCCGCCCCCCCCATCTTCAAATTGTGCCCTCTTGTTCTTGCACACCTCTTTTTTTGAAAGATGCTACCTTCTTGGACTTTGTTGATTCCCTTGAGGTACTTGAAAGTTTCTATCATGTCCCCCCTCTCCCTCCTTTCCTCGAGGCTATACATATTAAGCTCCTTAAGTCTCTCTTCACCATTTTAGTTGCCCTCCTCTGGACAGCTTCCATCATGTCTATGTCTTTGCGGAGATTGCATATACCCATGCATGGGGGGGGACACACACACACAGTCCTGTATTGAAGCAGAAACATGCTGTAGTGATTTTTTTTCCCAAAAAACGACGTTCCACCATACACTATAAACAAAGGTGCATGGGGAACAGTTGACAACAGGGCATCTTTCACCTCGTTGGCACTCTCGAGGTAATCCGTCATCATAGTGCCAACTCGGTGAAAGAATAGCTCTGTTGTCAACTGCTCAGTCCAAACAAACACAAGTGAGCAAAGAAATGTCCTAGCCTGATACTTACCTTACCACCTTTGCTGGGCGATGCTGGCTGGCTGTGCTGACGGATGCTCTCCAACTCCTCTGCTACTGCAGCTTCTCCCCCCTCGCTCGCTTTCCAGCTCCAACAGAAGAAAACCGTTGGCTTCTGCTCCTCCGCTGTCTCACCTCACCTGCCAGATGCCTAAATGATAAATCCTTAGCACCCTTCCCAGCTGTGTGCAAGTGTGGCGATCAGGTCAGGGGGCAAGGGCAAAGGATGGGGACTACAGCCTCAGGACCGTCAGGCCTCAACAGTAAGAGAGGACAACAGCACGGGACTTATGAGGAAGGCACTTCTTTTTTAAAGTACCTTACCCTCCTGACCCCACTCACTCACCCTATTTTCTCTCTCCCCAGTAGACCCCAGTGGCAGCCGTGCAGCTACAGCACTGGAGTGCCTGGTGGTCACTGGTCTCCCTCCCGACTAGCTGACTCTGACTCCAGTCCTACTCCCAACCCAGTCCTGACTCCTGACCTCACCTGTCCTGGACAAACGAACAAGGCTTTCTCCAGTCTCCCCAGAAGACACAGACACACACTGCTGCCAACTTTGCCAATAAAGTAGTCTGTGTGAGTGTGTCCCAGTCCCTACTTGCACTGCAGTTGTTGTCTTTCTCTTCTCTCTGCCAGGCCGAGGCCGCGACCGCCCGCCGACAGTACTTGCCTGCCCCACCAGCTGCCTGCCGCGCTGCTGCCCTGCCAAATCTGACTGGAGGATAATTCAAGGATTGCCCCACACACGGCCGCTTGGATCAGCTGCTCCTCCAGCTCTCGCTGATGCAGCGCAGTGCGCACGCTTAGCTTCCGCCCTCCTTCTTGACTCTTTGTCTTCACTATCACTGTGTCACACCAGCGCAAGGCCCAGAAAATCGCGATACACTTGACTTTTACTGCTGGCTCTGGCTGCCTGCCTAGGACTGTCACTACACTAGCCCAACTGAGTGACCCCAGGCCAGAAGATTCTCTCTCTGACCGACCGACCATCGACTAATCTTCTGACTGTAAGTTCTTCTTCTGTCTGCACGAGACCCGGGTCAAAATCCCGCCAATCATTCCCCCGCACATGCGCGTAATACGTATCGCGCGCCTAAGCCCTTACTTAGCCAATCTCCTCATTCCTCTCCACAGCCAATCGCAGGCTCGCAGCAGCGCCAGCTCCAGCACCAAGTAAGAGGCACCTGGGGGGGTGCAAACTATGCTGCAGCCTGCAGACAGAGTTGGTGCCATCCGATCCACCCTCCCTCCCTGATTACTAGTCTGTGCTGTGCAGTCTGCTAATGTTAGCCTACTTTTCTTTTATCAGCACAGCAGCAGACTGTCGAAGCCGCGGGCATTGAGGGCAGCAGGGGCCATGAAAGCCTTGTCATGAGGGGCCGCATAATTTTCATAGGGGTCGCGATGCATTCGCGACCTAAATGACGCTTCTGGTTCCCGCCAGCCGTAGGAGGGGTTCCTGATCAGGGCACCAAGCTTGAGGCGCAGTTTTTTCTGGATGGCGTCAATATGTCCAAAGAAGTTTAGGTGTTGGTCCAACCAAACACCTAAGTATCTGAAGGAGGATATGACCTCAAGTAAAGTCCCCTCAAGGGTGTGAAAAGTGAGTAGGGAGGGAAGCCTAGTGAGTCTCTGCCTTGTGCCAAAGGTCATGGAGACAGTCTTTTTGGCGTTGAGAAAAAGCTTATGATTAGTAAACCAGAGCTGAACCTTGTCGAAGTCTTGTTGTAAGCTGGTTGTTACTGCATCAGGGCAGGAGCCAGATGCATACAGGACTGTATCATCGGCATACATATGTATAGCAGAGGATGGGGAGCAAACAGAGGGAAGGTCGTTTAAGAAAATGGAGAATAGGAGGGGCCTTAATACCGAGCCCTGTGGGACTCCAGTGCTAATCGGAAGGGGAGGGGAAGTGGTGTCCCAGATCTTTACTGGTTGGGCTCTACCAATAAGGTAGGCCTTGAACCAGTTTGTGACGGAGGGAGATAGGCCAGCTGCTGGGAGTGAGTTGAGGAGAAGGGAGTGAGAGACAGTGTCGAATGCCTTGGCCAGGTCGACAAAAATGGCAGAGGTAATTTGGCCATTGTCGTACTGCCTCCATTGGGGAGAGGTACTGGAAGTGGAAACTGGGAAGGGAGTTGGGGGGAAGGGTGGGACTGGGTTCGGGTGAGTGACTGAACTTGTACTTGTTAAGGTCACCAAAGTAGGAGTTGAAATGTGAGGCAACTGCAAGGAGGTTAGTGACAGATTGTCCCTCAATGGAAAGGTTGATTTGTTCACTGTGGATACCTTTTCCTGTTAGGTCATTTAGAAGCCTCCAGGTGTGTTTGGGGTTCCCTTTGCTGCTAAGCTGTTTTTCTCTGAGTAAGTTGATTTTTGCATTGCGGACTGCTGATTTACAGCTATTGCAGAGTGTTTTGCACTGTTGTAAAAGATTAGGGAGTTTATGTTTCTTATATTTTGTCCAGGCCCTGTCTCTCTTCCTCATTAGCATAAGTAGGTCAGAGGAGACCCATTCATGGCTATGTTTTGAGAGGGATGAGGGTGTCACAGATAGCTAGGAAATACCAGCTGAAGGTGTCAAGGGCGATGTCAATGCCAGTTATGGATTCAGTGAATGACCAGTCAGTGGCTAGTAAGGCTTTAAAAAATCTGTCAGTGTTGAGGTTTTTTATCTGCCTGGAGCGAATGTACTTGTGTTCACTTTTGGGGGTTTTAGCGGACCAACTGCCGAAGACAGCACAATGGTCACGAAGGAAGTCAGGGAGAATCCCTGAGTCTGTTACATGGGAGGGGTTTGAGACAAGTATCCAGTCCAGTACCGATTCACATGCTGTCCTATAATTTGTGCAGGTGGATGTGGAGATTAATTGGTAAAGGCCAATGTTGACTAAGGATTCTTTTTTTTTTTTTTTTTTTCATTCAACTTTTATTGAAAGTTTTGCAATAAAGGAGTACATCCAGCAGGAACATAAGTAACAATGAAGATACCAATCATAACAACCAGGACCATCCGGATGCAATCCCAACCCCACCCCCTCAGCCCCCCTCACCCCCAACCACCCACCCTATGCACAGCACGTAAAAATCAAATAACTGAACTTACTAAAAATGTATACTGGACTACATAGGTACAGAATAAAATGAGTATAAAGAACCCCAGACACGGTTAAACTTAAACAGATTATTCTGCAAACTGGCTATGGTTCTTTCCGTTCTAAGGTTTGCCAGGAGTTCTTGCAGCCATTTGCCATAAGAGATCTCTACAGTATCCTTCCAATGTTTCAAAACCACTTTTTTAACTGAGGCAGAAATCAGACCCATATGATATTTCCTACTTCGGACATCAATCGAGGCCATATCCCCCAAAATACATATCTCGGGAGTAAATAGATTTTCCAAACCCAAAAGAGGGTCAAGCTTCCTCTTAATAGTATTCCATAATACAACTATTTTCGGGCAATTCCAAAAAATATGAAGCAGGTCCCCAACCCCTTGTTGACATCTAAAACAGGAAGTGGAAGAAACCATACCCCGATTAACTAGCTTTAAAGTAGAATAATAGATATTATGTAACAACTTGAATTGCATTATCCTAAGTCTATCCTGTAAAAAAAATTTGTGACACGACCTCCAAATACCTGCCCAATCAAAATTATATTACGGTATAAGCTGAGACCAATACTGTTTTGGAGCCAGAATAATGGGATGTAACCAGTTAATCAATGTGTTATATATGGCAGATACAGCATGAGCTTTTCCAGCAATTGGTACCAGCGTATCACCAAATTCAAAAGGACCCCCGCTAAGGGGAAAAGTGCTCAGTTTCTCCACCAACAGATGCCGAAGTTGAAATACTTTAAATATCATAACCTGAGGGATTTGGAACTTATTCAAAATACCAGTTGAAGTGAGTAATTTACCTCCTTCTGAAAACAGATCCCTAATCAATACCTTCCCCAATAATGGTAGCCAAGCATCTTTGATGGGTTTCCCATCTAATAAGAAGTTAGGATTACCAAATAATGGTTGAGCTGGGTCCGTATTATGAGAATATTTTAAAAAGGCACATAACTGCACATGAACTTTAACCGATACCTCAATGGGAGAATTACGCAAGGCCATGGGAAGGGCTTTCGACGAACAATATAACAAGGCCCCAGGCCTAAATCCAGAATCAATTATCCGGGATATCTCTAATCTTAACCACAACGGCGTATAGCTATTAATCTGGGAATCATCAGTTTCCTTAAGCCAGCGAAGATACTTAGACGCATGACTGGCCCAATAATACAAAGCGAAATGGGGAAGTCTCAAACCACCAGACAATTTAGGGGCAGTCAGTTTATGATAAGCCAGTCTAGGTTTCTTATAATTCCAAATGAAGTCGGAAATAATTCTATGGACTTTTTTAAACCATTTTAACGGAAGCCAAATATTTAACATATTAATAGGATAAAACAGTCGAGGAAAAACATTCATTTTTACTAAATTAATTTTACCCCAAATAGAAAAAGGGATTATTGCCCATCTCTGAAGATCAGCCTCAATAGCTTGCAATACCGGGTCTAAATTTCGCTGGACCAGACGAGAAACATCCCTGGTTAAAGTAAGGCCCAAATACTTGATAGACTCGGCATTCCAAGCCAACCCGAAAGGGGCAATATCATGATTGTATGTCCTAAAATTTAAGGGGAAAACCACCGACTTACCAGTATTAAGCCTATAATTGGCAATAGCACTAAAATTATCAATAGTATCAAGTAAGATCGGAATAGAGGAGGACGGATATGAAATTTGCAACAGCAGATCATCTGCATATGCAGTGCTTTAAAGTGTGCCCCACACCTGAATACCTGAATCCGTTGCTCTGTTTAATCCGTTACAATGAGAGTTCAATGTATAAATTAAAAAGAGCGGGAAAGAGGACACCCTTGTCTGGTACCCAGAAAAGTCTAAATGAGATGACGTTACCCCATTGCAAGCAATTCTTGCCGATGGGAATTTATAGATAGCCTTAATCCAACCACAAACTGTTGAGGGAAACCAAAAATCCATAACCTTGGCCAAATACTTGCCATAGACCCTATCAAAAAGCCTTCGGCATCCAGAGAAACCAATACCATCGGAAGATCTGAATCCCTGGAGGCCGAGAAGACATGAGCCAACACCTTTTAAATGATCAGCAGAGGACCTGCCTTTCATAAATCCAACCTGTTCAGGTCCAATTAAACCAGGGAGGACCCTACTGATCCTATCAGCCAATAATTTAGTGATAATTTTAATATCCTGGTTCAGAAGGGATATAGGTCTATAACTGGACACCAAATCTTGAGGCTTACCCGGTTTGGGCAAAAGTACGATTAGGGCCTCAAAAAGAGAAACGTTGGTAGCAGCACCATCTAAAATACATTGAAACAAACTCAACAGTGAAGGAATTAACTCCTTAGAAAAAGTTTTATAAAAGTTGGCGGAAAACCCGTCCGGGCCTGGTGTTTTATCCGAGGGAAGGGACTTAATAACCTGGTCTATTTCACCCTCCGTGATAGGAGCCAAGAGTTGGATTTGGTCCAGTTCACTCAAGGAGGGAAGATTTAACTCCCTTAAGAAAGTGCCGATCTTTTCGTCTGACGGAGGATCCTTCATGGGCCCATAAATCCCCTTAAAATATCCTACAAATTCCCCCAAAATGTCCTCAGGGGAAGTCTTAACTGAACCCTCCTCCAATGAGCGAATGGCCGGCACCCACCTGGAGGACTCTAATTGTTTAACTCTCCTAGCTAACAATCGGCCAGCCTTCCCTCCTTGATCCGTAAATATTGCCCCAGTTCTAATAATTGCCCATTCAGCCTGTTCACTTAAGATCCTAAGGTACGAGTCCCTTAACAAAGTTAACTCTTGTCTGTAATCATCAGAGGAAGAGGCCGAGAGACCATGGTCTTTTACACGGATCTGAGTAAGTAACTCTGAGATATGATTCAGCCTCTCCTTCTTCCTATGGAGGCTAGACCTATCAAAATGCCATGAATAAAGGCTTTGAATGCCCCATTCAATATCTGGCCTACTGGTGGAGTTTTGGTTAAAGAAATAAATTCTGTTATCTGAGAGGAAATATATTTAACCAGCTTGGGATCCTTTAATATCTGATTATTAATTTTCCATCTATTCCCTGGCTTAGGTAATGATGAAAAAGCAATTAGGCACGTTACTATAGAATGATCAGATAACGGCCCAGAGACTATGTCACTGTTTAACACCCCAGTCAAAAGAGTATTTGAAATTAACACATAATCAATTCTGGATAAGGTATTATGTACCTGAGAGGTAAAGGTAAAATCCTCCACACATCACATAAGCCCAGCTGGTCCATCATTTCTCTGACTGCCCTCTGACCCGGAGTTAGACCCCTCCTAACAGGACCGGATCTGTCCACAGCAGGATCCATAACCAAATTTAAGTCTCCTCCAATTACAATAGGTAAATTGCACCAGGAGGACAGTATTTCCATAATCTGAACAAAAAAACCTGGGGTATCAATATTGGGGCCATAAATTGAGCCTAGGATGATCTCCAGAGTATGCAAGGTGCCCCTAATAAAAATGTACCTCCCCAGCCTATCCTGGAATATTTGAATTGGATTAAATGGCACTGATCTATGTAGCATGACCATCACCTCTTTACTTTGGGAACTGCCTTCGGAGGCAAAGATCTGCCCAATCTGAAGCCTCCGTAACTGGTTACATTCAGAATTTAATAAATGGGTCTCTTGCAGAAACATAATATCTGCTTTCACATAATCCAGGTGTTTTAAAACCTTGTATTGTTTCAATTTATGGCTGAGTCCATGCAATTCCAACTCACAATATTTATTTCCCTAGCCATTGGATAAGATAATAATAAACTCTAAATAAGGAAAGACTATAAAACTAATCCTATCTTCTATAAATAAAACTAAAAGTGCTGTGCAAGGGCCCCAACCCGCCTCCCATACCCCAAGACCCGAAAACACCCCAAAACAGTAATAAATCCAAATCCCCAACAATCCCTCCACCCCTACCCCACCCGAACTACCAATGAACATGGTTTCAGCTCAATGAGAGTCCCCACCTCCTCCCTATCCACCCAACCTCACCAACACATTAATAATCAGGTCAACGTTAACACGACCAGATAAAAGAAAATTCCTACCATCCTTTATCCCTTAAGGTAGCCTACTAGCAGATATAACACTGCAAGGTAATACAATTGTTTGAGAAAGATAATTTAACCTACCTATCCCATCTAATATCCCTCTATATAACAACATTCAAAACCAGTAAGATCCCAAAAACAGCATTACAGAGACCCCCCCCCCGTACCCATTACTCGAATGCAATTGCCTATTATGTAAATAACGCTTTAACAGTCCTTAAATAACAAACTATGCAAATTAAACATAGTCTCTGTATAACCTGGAAATGAAATGCCTATCTTAACGAAACCCCCGGCATTCCCCAAACGCAAAAGTTCAGTTCATGTTTGCTGAGGAGTCCCGCACAATCTGACAGTCTCTGGTGCCATCTAGTGTAACCTAGACAGGCTAGGAATGAAAAGAAAAAAAAAAAACAACATGAAAATGAGTCCACTATAAGTCCCAGCAGCATGATTAAAACAAAGGAATGCATAAATGCAAACCCAAATTAAGGCAGATAGTCCCCGCCCCTAGGACACTGTCCGGTAATATTAATAGTAAAAAAAAAAAAGGACGAGCCAACCAGGTCCGAGCTTGATCTCTAGCCCAGCAAAAACGCCGATGCTAGGGAAAGCAGCTAGATACACAAAGCTCCCAGAGAAAAAAAAAAAACTATGCAGACCTCCTAACGTCGAGAGCCATTCGAATTCCCAGCAGGAGGATAAGATCCAAACCTTCATCCACAGCTAATTTTCGCCCGACCAGAAAAGAGACTCCGGACCTTCACAGCAGCACGATCAGGGTTCCCTAAACAAATCTGGGAAAGCTTGCTTAAGAGCCATTAACGCTGGGTCTCATAGCTCTCAAAACTGCGCCAGGTTCCAGCTGCCAAAACTTGAAACCGCAGGATACCTCACCCGAACTTTATGTTGGCTGCAATTAGTTTAGTGATAATAGGATGATAGGTCGCCTCTTCTGCCGGACAGAAAGTGGCAAATCCTGGACCACCCTCAGCACTCGCCTTCCAGGTCAGCTCCTTCACCTCTTTCACCTTATTTAAAAATGCTGGCGTTCTAAATAATTCAAGAAGCGTAAAATAAAAAGTACGTGGAGGGCTCCAGCTGAGGGTATCGCCTCAACGTATCGATGGGTTCTTTCAATAGTGTAAGAATGCCCAAAGGGTGAGGGACCGGCCATTTCTACACCAGACGCTGCGCAAATTTAACAGGTTCGAGTCCCTCCTCCTTCTCTGGGAGACCAATGACCACAACATTGTTGCGGCGACTCCGACCTTCAAGGTCCTCGACCTTGCTTTCCAGCTTTAAAATCCGCTTCTTTATTGCCACTAGATTGGGTACCAGCTTCCCGTTCCTGCGCTCAACCGAGCAAATGCGGGCTTCATTGTCTGCAGTCCGACGGGCCAGATCCTCCAAGGCACAAGACATGTTCTTAACCCGCCTGCCAGCTCTTTCATCTCATCTTTGAAAGGCTGGAATTCCTTGAGAAAACTTGTCAACGTAAGCGGGCTCCGTGTCAGGCGCTTTAGATCCTGTACTAGGGGTTGCTGTGAACTTGAGGCCCTGGCTTTTTTGAGGCCTTCTCAGGGTTGTTGGTGGCGTGTGTCTAGGCAGGGCTTCTTTCAACTCCGAGTCCATTTTGCGATTCCAGATGAAGAACGATATTCTTAAAACCACCCCAGTGTATCCGGAGTAGTAATCCGACCTGATAAGAACCCCAAAAAAGGTAAATTTACAGGTTGGGTGGACGGAGCTCCAAGAGGCAGCAGCTAACTCATGCTCTGCACCACGTGATCCCCCTTTGACTAAGGATTCTTTGGATGTGTCAACCTGTGAGGACAGCCAGTTAAGGTTGAAATCCCTGAAGAGTATTGATTCCCTTCTGCATAGGAGGGTGTTTTTAATGTTAAGTGTAACCCCCCCTCCCTGCCTCCATCTAGGATAATAGTTCTACATTCGCAGATGGACCAGGGCAAAAATGGGGGGCACTCTCAAGCACTAACGTTCAAGACCTGTGAACTTCAGAACAGTATGAAAAACAGTTGGTCTCCTACCTGCTTGGCATCTTCATTAGCTGTGCACTCTACCTTCTCTCTTGGTATTCAAACCTTCACTTTCCCGGAGCAGTCCACTGGGCCAGGACCTCTGTGCAGTATTCTTCAGTCCCCGGAGCCCTTAAAACGATCCCACAACCCCTGGCAAGATGAACACTGCAGCTGGAAAGGAAACTCATGGAAAATTAATTTAACTGACCATAAAAGGGGAAAAGTAGGATTTCATGTCATTAGCTTCCTCCTCTCAGTTTAAATAAAACACAGTGCTACCATTTCCTCCCAAACTGCTTTTATTTTACACCTGTGCTGCAACCAATTCCAGCAATACAGGGGTCACATCCATTCTTTTTAAAATTAAGGCTGCAGTTCCATGGAGCTATTTTAACCTTGTACAGACTCTGGCTGGACAGTCTAAAGCAGCAGGAATGATAAACCACAAGGCAGGCACAAACAAGACAATGACTCTTTCTTTCTCAGATGCTTTACCCAAGAGCTATTCAGACCCAGACCTTTGAGATCCCCTGGCTTCCCTGGATCTGGTAAGCCTGACTTCTTTTTTTCTTTTCTGTACTCAGGTCACTCACTGTTTCAATGGCACTGGTCATCCACCCCAAAACCTGGAATGGGAAAGCGAGCTGCCTTCCCTCACCTGAACCCTTTGGTTCTGACCCAAACCACAGGGCATCCTGGACCTTTTCCTCTATGACCCAGGCCCCAATCCTCTTAAATGATGGAGACCATTCCAAACTCTGCCTTCACATGATGGCCACACATCTCTGATGGCTCCACTGGTCTTTCTCTGCAGTGTCCCAGCCAGGCCCCTCATACCCATCTTCACACCGGGGGCTTGAATTAAGCTCCAGCACAGGGGCCGCTCCCCAAGGTCTGCCATAAATGGCCTGTGACCCACCCAGACCTCACTGTACTAGTGCCCCAGGCCTGTCCCTCCAAACAGGCCCCAAAAATTGGATAGAAAGCCCCCTGACTCCCTCTAACCTGCAGGCCACCATGCCACACCAGGTACGCAGGGGGCCTCTGCCACTGACTCCCCACCTGGGAAGAGCTCTAGCACTGCCCTCCCAGCCCTGGCAGCTTGAGGACACCTGCATGGGGAATCAAAAGGGCTTCTACCTTCTTGGCCTACCAGGCCCCTATCCACCCCTGCCCCAATGATGCTGGACCTGGCCACCCTTTTTTCCCACAGAGCTCCAGACCTCCCAGCTCCTCGTCGGCCCCGCCTCTTGGAGAGGCCATCCTGAACTACCACTTTTAGAGGGGGATAACCCCACTGGCCCACCCGGACTGCCGAGCTCTCTACTTTCCTGCCTCATCTGCTGCTATTGTTATGCTTCCAGCCTCACCCCTCCAGCCCAGGCCTAAAGCCCAGGCTGGAAGAAGCCCCAATTCTTCCTGTCTGTCTCTCCCTTATATACTCCCAAACTACTCTCTGCCCCCACTTTGAGGCACCCAGCAGCAATAACCCCAGAGCAGTATCACATTTTCTAGCTCGGGGGATGCCTAAAAATGGAGCACAAGCTCTCTTTTACAAGGGCTTACACTCTTCCCCCACCAGGAAATCATTCCTCTTGGGAATGATGGCAGGGCCAGTGATGGTCTACTCCCATTAGACTGAGTATGTGCCTCCCAGCCTTCTGACAATAGACACACCATGCCTGGCCACCAGGCACCACCCAACCTAGCCTGCCTAACCCTAGGCTACTATGGTTTCAAAAACGAAACTTTTCTGCACAGGAGACAACCCACATTATTATTATAATAAGATAATTTCAATCACTTCTCATAATGATTGGGTATTTCAAGCTTTAAGCATTTGCTAGCAGCCATAATGAGGTAGAAACTGTTCAGTGATCCCCCAAATGCCTTCCACCAAATTTAAAACAAGTTCTACTGTGGACAAACCCCAGACCATTTTCTCACACATCCGTGCACACATGCTCTCACCAACCTCTCAAACATATTACATTATAGATTTTAAACAACAGTAACTGCTTAGAAAAATGTTAAAAGTTTTAAGAATTCAAATTTCAAAAGTGTATACAGTCACCACAGTTGCTCCATAGAGCAATTGTCCTGGCGCAGTCCATAAGTTCCAACAAAGAAGTTCTAGATTGCAGGCCCCCCCACCTGGAGGGAAGTAATATTCTGAGTCTGGCTTAGTGGTCACCTCTCCAAAGGAAACCTGGTCCAGAAAATAGTACTTGATCTGAGTTCTTGTTAAGTCCCAGACCATAGCAAACTGCTTGAACAGTGTAAATCCAGACCAAGTCCCTCTGCAACACATAGCCTGTACCTGCTGGAACAACTGTTGAGATGGGGCACTTCCTCCGCCTGGATGGCTCTTTAACCTCTCCACCTGCTCCTTAAAGATCCAGTCCTCCCGCATCTCCTAAATTATGTCCCAAATCCACTCTGGTACATAAGAATAGTTCAAATTAGGATATTCTACCTGGAATCTTCTGCGGACCCATCTTTCGACCCGACTCCATTCCAGCAGGTCCCTCATGCTGGACCTTCTAGCTTCTCCCAATGGCAGCCATATCCCATGCCGATACTTTATGTTCAGTGGGTCATCCGGGTTAACCAATCCAACTGGGTCCGGATGGTCCTAGCCTGGACCAGGAGCTGTGGGTGTTATCTCCAAAAGTGATAACTGGCAGATGGTAGGGCCTGGGATGGCCTTAACCACCATATGGTCCTGAACTGGAACTGGCTGCCCACATATCTTTCTCTTCATACAGCTCCTGTAATTCTTTGACCACCAGTACTCCTTCTGGCTGACACTGGTGCAGTACCAGTCTCAGGGCCACTCTCTATAGGTTTAGTGCTGAACTTGGCTCCCGAGGCAGGATCTGACTTGCTTGACAAGGCCTGTGGGCTACCACCAGACAGGGGCCATAGCGAGGATCCCCCAGGCTCTGGAGGACCCCCAACTGGTTGTCTAAGGCCCCTGACCCTCCCTCTACCAGTGGAATAGCCAGTAGCCGGCGACAGGAAGTGGGGCAGATGGCTGTGCCCCCCCCCCCGTCACCCTCTCCCTTCTCTGGGGTCCCTGCACCCTCTTCCGCCACAATTATATCCAAGGATTCGATTTGGGTTTCTCCCACCTGGGCACAAGGGCTTTCTCCCAGGGACAGTCTCTCAAACCCCACTACATCCCTGCTGGCCAGCAACCATGGTATAAATGAGCTGGTGGTAGAACTGGGAGCATACATCCCCAAATTTGGAACTGGCAGTCTGCCTATACAATATGAGCATATGGGCAAACTGGCAACTGCTTCCCCCATGAACCCACACCTCACACAGCAGTCATGTCCCTTTTCCTTTTCCCCCAGCTTTCCAGAGCCAGGAGAGCAATGAGGCAGGAACCGTTGCCAAAGGTTCTTCCTGGGGTTTACTTCGGGTCATTCTGCATTTCCCCCTGCCACCACTCGCTGCCAATCCATGGTGGATGCCTGAATTCAGTCTTTCCCCTTCCAGTTCTCACACTTTCGGATAACTTAGCATTCAATTTGCTCCCAAAATGTGGGCAGCCCAGTCCACTTGCCTGCTGATGCAACACTTTGAAGTAACAGTCTCTTTTACTTCCTTCTTCTTGTTGCTGCATTTCCTACGTACTGCTGGTCTCCACTCACCCAGCTCTCTCTAAAATGGGGCCTCAGCTTGCAGCTGCTATAGCTCCTTCTGGCCCATCCTCCAATCGGAACCTTGCCTGAGGGTCACATGACCAGTAAGTCATGCATACACCCACACCAACAGGCCAAGGAATGCTCCAGGCCTACTCTCACAGCATTTTTTACTGTGCAAACAGGGACCATCCAGGTTGGGAAGCCTGGTGATACACTGGACCTCAAGACTCGGGGTCCGGTGCTATTTTTGGAGGTTCAGGGAATATCCTGGATGAGCCCACACAGTGTAACACCCCGGTCTGTCTGGGGCATACTTTTACATTCATAGATGGTCCCAAAAAAAGGGGGGTCTCTTTTAAGCGCTAACATTTGAGGACTGTGCACTTCAGAACAGTAGGAAAACAGCTCGTCTCCTACCTGCTTGGCGTCTTCAATAGCTGTGCACTCTACCTTCTCTCTTGGTATTCAAACCTTCACTTCCCTGGTGCAGCCCACTGGACCAGGACCTCTGCGCTGTACTCTTCAGTTCCCAGAGCCCTTAAAATGATCCCACAACCCCTGGCAAGCTGAACACTGCAGCTGGAAAGGAAACTCATGGAAAATTTATTTAACTGACCGTAAAAGGGGAAAAGTAGGATTTCATTTCATTAGCTTCCTCCTCTCAGTTTAAATAAAACGTAGTGCTACCATTTCCTCCCAAACTGCTTTTATTTTACACCTGTACTGCAAATGATTCCAGCAATACAGGGGGTCACATCCATGTAACCCCTAGATGGCGCTGTCCCAGGGGCTACTACCCCTGCCTGATTGGCCACTAACAGGTTGAGGGGCCTGGATCCGATGGCGGGTGCCTCCACCCAGAGGTCAGGGTTTGCAATAGTTAAACTAACTTGGTCACAGCCTCTGGGACACTGCAACCCCTTTCTTCCCACTAGTGGCCCACACAATATATCAAATTACCTTCTGGTATACACCCCAGGACTGGTTCAGGCACTGGGACCTCCTGTAAAATAAGATACAGTGCAACAATCACAGTACAATACTTTAACATAGACAAATACCTCAGGCAGTATAACTTGCTGAAACAAGCAGCTCTGATTTATTTAGGGGATATAACAAGGACAGGGGGAATCAGGTTAATTAGCTTGTCACTTTACTCATCTACCTATGGCTCTGTGCACAGGCTATCCCTACAGTTACTGTCCCTGGGCACCCAAGCCCTAGTGGCTAGTCCAAACCGTGGCAGCTGGTAGGGGCCCTTCACACAGAGGAAAGAAAATTAGTTAAACAGTCAGCAGTACAGTAATTCCATTTGGATTCAATGTGGCAATTCAACAGGAGTGACCCTGAATTAGTACTCACGACCTCCAAACAAGATAGGGTCCTTCAATGTCAGCAGGGCTACTCTTGAGCTCCACGAGACTCCTCACACATTTATATGACAAACTGCAACAGGCAAAAGTCCTTTAATGGCAGCAGGATTCACTTGAGCTACAAGCCTCTTCACACATTTATATGGTAAACAGTAACAGGCAAAGTCCTTTAATGGCAGCAGGATTCACTTGAGGTACACAAGCCTCCTCACATTTATATGGTAAAGAAAGTACTATACCAGGCAGGCTGCTTCTCTCCTCGATCGTAATTACTGCACAATACCCGGGAGAACACACAGCAGATTCAGTTCCTGACAGACCGAGTGCAATTCAGCAATTTCTCCAGTCTTCTACAGGGTGAGCCTGGTTTCTACTCTTCAGATATCCTTTGATTCTCTTCACAGGACGGATTCAGTCCTAACAAGCAGTTACACAAGCTGAAGACCGGAACTCTGGGCCTTACACACGTTTCCCGACTAAAACTGCACACCGAAAAAAGCACAGGGCTCCTTCCCTCTTCACTGCCAGAGCTCAACTGAAACTCCAGCAGACAAAACCTGGCACTTCCTTTGAGTTCCTCCCAGTTCTTGGCTGGATTGGCTGTCACTCACAATAGACTGCCCCTGTTGGTCCAAAAAGGCACCGAAGTCTAAACTACATCTCCCAGAGTCACTGCCCATACAATCCTCTTGTGGCTGGCTCAGATTATGAGTCCAAGTTCTGATTCGCCCAAGGCACCATTGTAGAGCTACCTTAACCACACTGATTGGTCCAGTTCAGCAGTTCAAAACTAGAATGGGAACTAGGCAAACACAGTTCTGACTGCAAAGAAAGCAGGTTAGACAAACTGTAATTTCATTATTACTCTAAATGATTTCTGGCAAACAGTTACATCTTTCAGATAGGTTCCCTTTGCACTCCTAGTGACTGCAAAAATGGAGTGAATTGGCAGCAGCTCAAGTGGTACTCAAGCAGAGAAGCACACAGTCCCCCCATACAAACTAATTATGTCTGCAAGCAGACAGCTCTTAAAGAGGCAGTACCAGAGGCTCTAAAAACACTCACTGATAAATGGCTTAAACGCCAAACACCATTCAGGCTTGGAGCATTCAAGCAAGCTCCTGGAAGTCTTTTGGGAACCCCCATTTGCAGGGGGGTTACATCCATTCTTTTTAAAATTAAGGTTGCAGTTCCATGGAGCTATTTTAACTTTGTACAAACTCTAGCTGGACAGTCTAAAGCAGCAGGAACGATATACCACAAGGCAGGCACAAACAAGAAAATGTCTCCTCCTGTTCCCCGAATCATAGGAAGTCCAGGCAATGGCATAGGGATAGTAAACTGGGACAGTCTTTCTACTCTCTTTGGTGAGACTATATGTGGATCTGCCCCCTCACTCCCCCACCCATGTCTCTCAGCCTGCTGTGTTCCCCCCCCCACTTCATTCCCCACATTTAGCTGACCTCCTAATAAAATCTCTAAATAAGGTGTAGGGGCCACATAGGATATACAAGGTGTCATTTCAGCTGCGTAAAGTAGGATAATTGATTTGTTTATAGTTGGATAGGTAAACTATTTCCTCCTTGTTAGCCTTATAGCTTCGTTTTTATTGGAGACTTTCACTTGTTATTACAATGTAGGGTTTGATAGGTTCACCCCTGGTGGATGGGGGGTAAAAGTGGATATCATGGGGCCATTTATCTATGGCTCGCGGATGAAGGGCGGGATATTGGAAAAAACAAGAAAGACTCGTAATTCTAGAGCTCGGCCCTAGAGAGGAACAGAAGGTATAGGATACTTTCCTCCAGGTACTTGTACTTCATATTGATAAACAATGGGAAGATACTTTGGAATCTGCGATACTGAATGCTTTTTACTGGTATACATTTTGTCTATCTGTTACACTGTAATGCTGTATACTGTGTAAACTGAAATATCTTCCTGGATAAAAAAAACAAATTAAAAAAAAAGAAAATGTCTCCTTATTTCTCAGATGCTTTACCCAAGAGCTATTCAGACCCAGACCTTTGCAATCCCTTGGCTTCCCTCGATCTGGTAAGACTGACTTCTTTTTTTCCTTTTCTCTACTCGGGTCACTCACTGTCTCTATGGTGCAGGTCATTCACCCCAACACCTGGTGCGGGAAAGTGAGCTGCCTTCCCTCACCTAGTCACCTGGGTGCTGACCCATAGAAACATAGAATTTGATGTCAGACAAGGACCGCTTGGCCCACCTAGACTGCCCAATTTTCTACCTGCTGGATAAGTTGCAGAGTCTAGTTAACCAACAGCTTGCTTCCTCCTACCCTCCCACTAGAATTGCTTTATGTTTTTCCCGTGCATTCTTGAATTCTCCTACTGCTCTTGACTCCACAACCTCCTCAGGAAGGCTGTTCCATGCATCCACAACCCTCTCCATGAAAAAATACTTTCTAACATTACCTCTGAGCCGTCCCCCCCCCATCTTCAAATTGTGCCTCCTTGTTCTTGCACATCTCTTCTTCTGAAAGATGCTACCCTCTTGGACTTTGTTAATTCCCTTGAGGTACTTGAATGTTTCTATCATGTCCCCCCTCTCCCTCCTTTCCTCGAGGGTATATATATACATATATATATATATATATATATATATAAAGCTGCTTTAGTCTCTCTCTCTTCATATGTCTTCTGGTGTAGACTCTGCACCATTTTGGTTGACCTCCTCTGAACAGCCTCCACTTTGTCTATGTCTTTGCAGAGATGGGGTCTCCAGAACTGCATACAGTACTCCAGATGTGGTCTCACCAACTGTCTCTACAGAGGGAAAACAACTTCCTGTTTTCTACTGTAGATGCCTCTCCCTATGCATCCCAGTATCCCCCCAGCTGTCCTTACTGCCTTCTCATATTGCTTGCCCACCTTTAGATCATCTGATATAATTATTCTGAGGTCCCTTTCGATTTTTGTTGTTGTTGGTATCTCACCCCCCATTGTGTACTCTTCCCCTGGGTTTTCATTTCCCAGGTGCATTACCTTGCACTTCTTTGCACTGAATCTGAGCTGCCATACATTTGACCATTCCTCCAACCTTGCCAAGTCCCGTTTCATCCTTTCCACCCCACCCTGTGTATCAACCCTGTTGCAGATCTTTGCGTCATCTGGAAAGAGACATATTTTTCATTCCAGGTGCTCTCCAATGTCACTTATAAGACATTAAAGGACTGGTCTCAGTACTGAACCCTGCGGTACCCAGCTAGTTGCCCTCCCTTCTTCACCGTGGACTCAGTTTACTATTACCCTTTGCGTCTTGTTGTCCAATCAATTTTTTATCCAGGCTACCACCTTGGGCCCCAATCCAAGGCTGGCTAACTTGTATATTAATCTTTTGTGTGGGACTGTGTTAAATGCCTTGCTAAAATCTAGGTAGGCCATATCCATAGCCCCTTCCTGGTCTACTACTTTGGTCACCCACTCAAAGAAATCTATTAGATTCATCTGACATGACCTTCCCTCTGTGAATCCATGCTGCCTTGGGTCCTGTGCCCCACTGGCCTCTAGGTACTCAACAGTTCTTTTCTTCAAAAGAGATTCCATCATTTTCCCTACCACTGAGGTCAAACTAACTGGTCTGTAGTTTCCTGCCTCTTTCGTGAAGTGGAATCACATCTGCCCTCCTCCAGTCCTCAGGTAACACCCCATCCTCCCATGATTTGTTAAAGAGAGTAGTCAGTGGTGTCACTAGGTCTACCCTTAGTTCTTAAGAATTCTGGAGTGAATCCCATCAGGCCCCATTGCTTTGTCCACCCTCAGTTTCCAGAGTTCTTTCAAAACCCTTTCTTCTGTAAATGGACTGGTATCAACCTCCTATCCAGAGTGTTTCTCTTGTTTGGTTTAGGTACCTCCCCATCCTCTTCTGTTGCGAATACTGAGCAGAAATATTCATTCAGTAGTCCCTGCTTTTTCATTATCGTTCTCTACCCACATTCCCTCCACTTTATTAAGTCTCCGTATCCCATCCTTGGTCTTTCTTCACTCCCTAATGTACCTAAAAATGTTTTTATCCCCTTCATAACAGAATTGATTATCTTTTCCTCAGTTTGGGCCTTTGTTATTGTGACTGCATTCCCTGCCTCCTTCTGCTTTGACTGATAAAGTTCTCTGTCCTGCTCCTTCTGTGTTTCCCTATTTTTCCTGAATGCTATCCTTTTCTCCTTAACCTTCCCTGCCACTTCTTTTGAGAACCATAGTGTATTCTCCTTCATTTTGTTTTATTGATTCACTTCACATATAGGCTTGTTGCCTCTGTGATGGCTGTTTCGATTATTCCCCATTGTTCCTCCACCCCTCCTTCTTGCCCATTTGCTAGTGCTTTCTTGAGGCACTCTCTCATTTTCCCCAAAGTCAGCCCTCCTAAAGTCCAATACTCTTGATTTTGTATGGCTTGACTCTATGACTGTGTTTATTGAGAACCGCACTGTTTGGTGGTCGCTTGTTCCCAGATGGCTACCCACTTCTAAATCCGAGATCCTTTCTCTGTCCCCATTTGAGAATACCAAATCTAAGATTGCTCCCTCCCAAGTGGGTTCAAACACTACTGTCTGAGGCATGCCCTTTGTATGGCATCAAGAATGACCCTGCTCCTGGATGTGCCTGCAGCAAAGGTGCTCCAGTTAACATCTGATATATTCAGGTCCCCCATCAACAATAACTCCCCTTTTTCTGCCATCATAAGGATGCTGTCTATCATGTCCTTGTCCATTCCCTCCCCCTGAGATGAGGGTCTGTACAACTCCCATGCGGATTGTAGTGCCATTTCTTGTCTCCAAGGTGACCCATAGTGACTCATCTACTTCAAGTTTATTCTGTTCTGTTGCTTTAATCCCTTCCCTTACATAGAGAGCTACTCCTCTTCCACTTTTACCCTCCCTGTCCCTCCTGTAGGTTGTATATCCTGGTATGTTGACATCCCAATCATGGTTCTCTGTATACTATGTTTCAGTGACTGCCACAATATCCAGGAATCCCTCTTCCATCAAGGCCACTAGTTCAGGGAACTTGTTACACAGACTACGGGCATTGGTATTCATCACCCTCCATTTTTTGATGGCTTTACCCCTTTTAGCCCCATCCCTGTCTTTATTGCCTTTGCCTTTTTTTGTATTTACCCCATCCTGCTCCCGAATAACTTCTCTACCTTGGTGTTTACCTCACTAATAACTATGTTTTGTGGGGGAGGCAGGGATTTCCCTGCTCCTTTTTAGTACCTCCCCCCTTGGCTAGTTTAAGTGCTTGCCAACAAAGTATTTAAACCTATCACCTCGGATCCTGGCCCCGGACAGATGCACACCATCGCGCCTATATAGGCCTGCATCCTCCAGGTGGCTCCCCAATCCCCAGTGAAGCCAAAACCCTGAGCTCCACACCAGTTTTTCAACCATTCATTAAATCCCATGGTGAGGAGTATCCAAGCAACATCCTTGCCATAGACAGGCAGCACCTCCGAGAAGGTTACCGTATGTGCTACGTGGCTAAGGCCCCTCCCCAACTCTACAAATTCCTCTTGCACTGCTCTGACCCCATTCCCAGCCAGGTCATTTGTCCCTAGGTGGACAATGATATCCAGCTCCCTCCCTCCCTCATGCAGCTGCTCCCACGATCCTGAGGATTCGCTTCCTGTCCCTCCGAACCGTGGTGCCAGGCAGGCACCTTACTTCCCTCTCCCCTTCCTCCCCCTCTTCTACCACCTAATGACTGAGTCCCCCACCAGGAGTTGTTTCCTTCCTCTGTGGGGTCTCGTGCCACCCTCCTGTGTGTCTTCTTTGTGGAGGTTCCCAGCATCCTCCTTGGTCTCCACTGCAGGTTCCTCCATAGAGGAACCACTCTTCACCAGAACAGCATATGAATTGTGGAGAGGTACAGCTGGAGGGATGCACCTCTGTTTCACCACCCGCTCCCTCCCTGAGCCCACCTTGGTCCAACCACTCCTCTTTCTTGGCAACCTCTGAGGAAGCGGTGGTAGCCCTGGTGGTCCCTGGGTGGGGTAAATGGTTTCTCAAATCCTACCCAGGTCAGCCTGGAGATGGGCAACCTCCTCCCTCAGACCAGAGAGGTGCCTGCAAATAGGGCAGCTTTGCAGCCTTCAGAATGTCTCCCGGAATACTGCCGCCCCATAGTCATTGCACTGCACCACTCCCATCATGACGTATTTTGTGTCCCCTCTCCTGTTGCTTTGCATGCTTTCTCTCTCCTCCCTCTACGCATTTTTCCACCTGCTTTCCTACTGCCTATGTACCCTCACAACTCTCGCCCTTCCTGTTCTGGGGCAGGAACTTCCTGTAGTCTTCAGTAGTCTCCTTCCTCCTTACTTGGACTCAGACCTCCAGCAGCTGGGGGGGAGAAAGATCTATATTTTTTTTCCTTCAAGGTTGATGAAGCTAATGTGTCTCAGTGATCCTTCCCTTCCTACTGACAACAGGAACTTCCTGTTGTCAGTCAAATCCAGTGGCTATAAAAGTAGAACTGGCTTAGGGTGGGAGGGTAGAGGGATGGGAAGGAGGGCAATTAGTAAGAAAATCTGTAGCTTTTTTAGTCAGTTGATTGCTCTGAAAGCAAGAGTCCCTCTGCCAGAAACTAGCAGCAGAAAGCTGTAATTGGAGACAGCTGCTTTTCTACTGCTCAAGCCACACCCCCAATTAACTCCTCTACTCCTGATTTAGCAAACTAAGTTGATACAGCCCCTTCCACAAACAGAGAAACAGACAGTGACTTCTTTTTTTTTTTACTTAAATGTGACCCCCTGCTTCTCATAAAGTATCTGTTTGCTTAATCCTAACAGGCACTGACTCCTGCTGAGACAGAAATGATCTATCAGTAAGAAAATTGTTAGCTTGTCAGCTGCTTGCTCAGAAAGCAAGATTCCCCCTGCCAGAAACTAGCACCAGCCCAAACCACAGGGCATCCTGGATTTTTTTTCAACAACCCAGGCCTCGACCCTCTTAAAGGATGAAGACCATCCCCAATTCTGCCTCCACACTACAGCCACACACCTCCACTGGTCTTTCTCTGCAGGGTCCCAGACAGGTCCATCATACCCATCTTCACACCCTGGGCTTGAATTAAGCTGCAGCACAGGGGTAACTCCCCAAGGTCTGCCATAAATGGCCTGTGATCTGCCCGAACCTCATTGTCTTGGCACCCCAGGCTTGTACCTCCAAACAGGCCCAAAAAATTGCTTGGGAAGCTCCCCCAGCTCCATCTAACCTCCAGGCTGTCCTGCCACACTGGGTATGCAGGGAGCCTCTGACATCCACTCCCCATCTGGGAAGAGCTCTGCCACTGCCCTCCCAGCCCATGCAGCCTGAGGACACCTACACGGAGTCTCTAAAGGGCTTCTACCTTCTTGGCCTACCAGGCCTCTATCCACCCCTGCCCCAATGACGTTGACCCAAACCCTTTTTCCCATGAAGTCTAGTACCTCCAATGTGCATGGAGAGGCCATCATGAACTACCCCCTTTTGGGGAAGGTAATCCCACTGGCCCACCCAGACTGCCAAGCTCCCTCCTTTCCTGCCTCATCTACTCCTATTGCTACAATTCTAGCCTCCCCTCCAACCCAGGCCTAACGCCCCAGCTGGAAGAAGCCCAGATTCTTCCTGTCTCTCCCTTATATATGCCAAACTACACTCTATCACCACCTTGAGGTGCCCAGCAGCAATAAGCCCCAGACCACTATCACGTTTCCTAGCTTGGGGGGGGGTAGGAGAGGGAAAAGGGAAGCCTAAAACATGGGAGTACAGGCCCCTCTTTTACAAAGGGCTTATACTAGGAATGTATCTAGCTCAGTAGAGGGGGTACCTGGGGGTAGGTAGGTTACACTGATAGTAAAGAATGTTGTTGCTACTGAGGAGGAGGAGGTTAACCGAGAGAGAGATTCCAGGTTGGGTCTCACTACCAGGGTTTTGAGTTCTGAGGCCTAGAAGTGGTCTGCAATCCAAAGTAGGCATCCACCCCCTTTTTTTCCTCGCCTATCCCTTCAGAAGAGGGAGTACCCTTTGAGGCAGATTTCATTAGAGGGGACCTTGTGGGTTAGCCAGGTCTTGGTGAAGGCAATAATATCAAACTTAATATTAGAGAGCCAGGTTTCAATCTGTTTTTTTTAGCCAGGAGACTCTGAATATTTAGGTGAACAAGTTTGAGAAGGTTTGCATTTTGGAGGGATTGGGGGTACCTGGAGATTCCAGAGGGGAAACAGGGTTAGGGTGAACTGACCCGAAGAGGGGGAGGAGGAGCCAGAGGAGTCATCTGAGCCTGTTATTAGTCAACAATCAGAGCTTAGAGCATCTCAGTTTACAGGGGGATTGTGGAGTTATATGAAGGGAGTGGCATAAAGGAATGCACTCATGGAGGAGGCAGAGGAAATGAATGTAGTGGTCGGGATGGAGGAGGACCAGAGGAAGGGACTGCAGGGTTTAAGGGTGTTCCAGGTGGGCTGGGGTAGTGAGGTTGTGGAGTGTAACGAGAAGTGAAGAGGTCAGGGGTGACTGATTTGGGCAGGGTGTATGAGGAGGGAGGAGTGACAGGGGGAGTAGATTGGGTGGAGTAGGGGAAGACAAGGGATAAAGGGGTTGGAGAGAGGAGGTGGGGAGACCAGAGAAGCAAGATGGGCCAGGATAATACAATAGAAGATAAAGTTGTGCATTGTGGGCATAAAAAGGGGGAAAGAATAACGCACAGGGATAAAAGTGGGCAAGATTAGGCTGATTTTGGATAGTAAAATTGGTTGATCCAAGGCCTGGTTTCACAGTGGGTTTAATGCCACTAGTGGCCACTAGGGTAGAGCAACATAACAGAAGGAGAGTGAGAGGAAGGGTGCTCCTTATCTGGTTGTGTGGCCTAGTGGTTAGAGGGGAGACCTATGGCAGTACTGTGTCACCAGGGACATAGGTTCGAGACCACTGGAAGGAAAGAGGAGAGGAGGAGGAGATTGGTTGGGGAGCAGGAGAGTTCACAAGAGGGAGTGTAACTAGCTGGAGAGAGGGGGAAATTATCCAGGTGTGAGTCCAATAAATATTGTAGGGAGAGGAAAATGTAACTACTTACAGAGGGGTTGACTAGCGACCTCTAGTGGCCAGCGCATATGACCAAGTAATGGAAAATTAGGGAGATAGATCCCGGCCACAGAGGTACGTGAACAGGTCACATGATGGGGGGGGTAGCTATATGTCACATGACTGCCCAGGGTTGGGGTGGGGGACAGCCTCTGCAGTAGTGGCGGCAGGCAACTCAGCTCTGCAGACAGAAATGGATTACAGTGTCCATGGTCCCATATCTGCTGAGTGTTGCAGGCTAGCGTGATTGAGCAGGTCTGTCTGCCAAAGCTGCAGGGGAGGGAGAGACTCTACATCTTGATCTCTAACTGGTGCCGGTGGAGGAAGGAACAAGGATATTAAGGTAAGCCAAAGAGGGAGGCATCAGCTCAGACAAAGGACTCGGAGGATGGGGAGGGGAAGACATGGCATCCGACCGGTGGGGGGTTGAAAGACAATGAATACTGCAGTCAGTTAAGCCCTTTACAACAGACTGAAAATGAGCAGAAACCCTGAATTAGCACTGCACAGGCACCGAATCCAAAAAAAGCAGAAACCCCGAATGAGCACTAAATCAGCACAGAACCCATTAAATACATAAAAATACCTCTTAAGTAACATTGGCTCTTAGCGTGGACATGTCCTTTGACACCCTTGACTCCCAAGGAGTATGGATTCAGTACAGCGAGTGAACCCAAAAATCCAGAGGAAACCCTCTACCCACCACTTGTAGTACCCAGCTGTCCAAGGTAATGGTGGACATCTGTGATAAAAAGTTGTGTAACTGACCCTGACTGGGAGCTGGGAGAGTGACTAGATGAGAGTTAGTAAAGTCTATTTATATCAGCACCCTTTCCTGGAGGCCCAGGGTGCTTTACAATTAGGGCAAAGTTAATCAACAGAAAAGGTACACAGAGAAATCTATGCATGACATATCTACATAATAATGGGATGACACCCCACAAACCATCACTGTGCAGCTTTGGAGGGGGCTGTGGCCTCAGGGGCCATGGAAGAACCACCACCTCCCCCCCATCATTTGCCCCAGGCCACCAAATTTGGGTTTCAGATGCCAGTGCTGAAACTGCCCCTGCTTGGGCTGCTGCTGAGGCTGCTCAAGGCTGAAAGGGCTGATATTGAAAGGCCTTCTTTTTAGATTTCTGGTCCTTCTGGGACCAAGCCATGGAATCAAGGGTGGTATTGGACTTCTCCATGCATGTGAGGTGCCCTTCCACATCAGGACTAAAGAGGTCAATGCCCCAGAATGTGACATTGCACAGCTTATGCTGAGCAGCTGCCATAAAGGTGGAAAGCCTCAGCCAGGCCATGCAGTGCATAGTGATCACTGTTGCCATGGTACCGATACAGGAGTCACTCATGTCAGAAGCTGTCTTAAGCTGGTGTTTAGCCAGCAATTGACCCTGGTCTCTGACAGTCTTCACTGGTAACTGTTTTTAATTTATTTCAATTGTTCGTAGAATAACCTTTGAGCAAAATGCTCTTTTTCAAAGGTTCCACGTCAAATAAGGTACATGACAAAACAACATGAAGTAACAATGACAATAGTCTCAGCTCACAATCATGAAGTTACATTGGAATGACATCAGCAGTTCATGTACACAGGTAGTAAATATACAGGTACGGGAAGAACCATTTACACTAAAGATCTGTAGCAAAGGTGATAAAGTTGCAATGGAACCAAAAAAATAAAACACTTGCAAATAAAGTAGAACCAGTTGTTTGTCAGACAGAATATGGGGGAGGAGTTCCTCTAACACCACAAGCAAGGAATGGCCAATGTTTGCCATCATGACAGCATAACTGGCTTGACAGAGACCCAGTGACACAACAACATACACCTTTTTAGCTGCATGGTCAGTCTTCTTGGACTCTTTGTCCAGAGTCTTATCCATGTCCCCTTGTCCCCCTGACTTACAGAAGGCTGAGTCAAAACCAAATCCTCTACAAAGGGGTGGTTGTAGAACCCAAAAGGGAGCCTGTTGGGACCACATGACCACATACTTACGGACCATGGGGAAGAGGGTGAAAGGCAGGTTGCTGGATGCTGCCAAAGCGCCAGTGTGAGTCCCAAGATGGCCTTAGCCATAGGAAAGGCAACCATGATAGAATCATCCTTGTCCAGTATATCAGTAAACAGGTACTTGGCCCACTTCTGAACTGACACCAAGGGAACATTCAAGGACTCCAATATAAGTCAAAACAAAGCTCCAGAGGACACTGACTGTGGTTGGTGGTCATCTCCTTGATCAATTCCTGGTCGAATATTTGAGTCTTGGTCAAGGCCATGAATGACTCACCTTCAGAGTTTTTATCAGATTCTTCAAAAATGTCCCTCAGTCATTTGCCATCATGAACTACCCTGGTGTCTTCAGCCTAGCTGATTTCCATCAGGACTCAGTCTGGAAAGCTGGCCATGGAGTGTGACTCCTTGCTCGTGGCCTGAACATGGGCTGTGGTGGAGGTGGCTCTACCCTAAGAGGCAGAGAAGCAGATGTTGGGTGCTGCTGAGATGCATGGACCAATATGGGAATGACTGGTGTAGGCCAAGGGAAAGAAGGTCCAGGGGCAGAGCTCTACCGCTTCCAGCCATAGTCCACTGTTTCTAGAGAAGCTCCTTGTAGTTTCATTGTGTTTTTCATTGATGTCTCTCCTCACCCGATGACAAAGAGGATGAGGGGCATTGACGGAGACACCTCCCAGTCAAGCAGGATTGACAACATGAGCAGTGGCTCGGCCACAACTGTTGACATCGAAGGTTTTCCTCTGGAGGGTTTGTGTAAACCACCTGCCTGAGCAGGTTACACACTAGAGGCTTCAGAGGCACAACCACTGGTAGAGGCAGCTCCTGAGGCAGCTCAGCCAGAATCACTGACTGGGCCTCATCCTCTTGGGTGAGGATTGGGAAAACCGGGGTCTGGGAGACTGACTCCTCATCAATCTGCTCCAACAGACAGATGACAAGATCAGGAAAAACCTCGATCACCTGTCTGACTTGAGTTGAGGTTGATAAGCCTGATGGGGTTACCATAGAGCTCTTGACTGTAGGGAACTTGAGTAAGACCAAGTGGTTGAGGAAGTTGAGTGGGAAGAATGTGATTGCTCTTGATCCTAAGACTGACAACAGCGTTTTTTGTGTTTTCTGCTGCTGTGAGAAGGGTTCTACTTAAAGGTCTGGAGGGCCTGACATATTTCTCTGAATTCATCAGAGAATGACCTTCCAGCGCTGACCCCAACCAGAAACAACACCGTGAGTGATTTGGAACTCGCAGCAGCCACCGCATCCTCTTCCATGAGTGCAAGCTGAGCAGCTGGCCCGGTCATCACTGAGGCCTTTTTGCAGTCTTTCGGCAGACCCAGGGCCAATCGAGCATTCCGGTCTTTGATGGATGCTGGTAGCATGGCCTGGGACAAGATGCATCCCTTGATGCCATGCTGATCACCCAAGCAGTATAAGCACATGTCATGTGGATCCATGGTCAACATTTTCTGCTACACCGGGTGCAGAACTTAAATCCCCGTTTCTTGCTGTCCATCATGGATCATGTTCAGGAAACAGAATCTGAAGACTATAAAGCAACATTAAAATGGAATACAGATTGAAACAAAGATTCACCTGAAAAAGTGCTTAAAAAACAAGAAATCTTTCAATGCTGCAGAGCTGCAAAGGAGGAGACGTATTCCTTCCAGCAGAAAGATCTGACAACATAGGGCAGAGCTGAAGATATACTATCAGGGTTGTGGCAGGAGCTTAGCTTGCAAATTTCCAATGACTCAGCTGTCTCCAGCAGAACTGCCAGAGTGTGGATAGTCAGCTAAATCCATGTTATTAGAATGTACACGTACCCGACAGGTATCCCAAGCTGAATCACAAGCCCCCCCCCACCTTCCAAGCAAGGATCAGCATGCGCTTTGAAGGCAACTACTCAGCCTGCTGTCCTGGCCAGAAAAAGGTGGTAGTCATTAAACCCTGATTAGCTGGGTTGGGTGGAATCTGGGGACAGAAATCGGAGAAAAATGGGAGAGAAAAAAATTATTCAGATTAATGTTGTCTTGTTTGTTTCCCCATTCTTTGTTTATTTTCCACACTGATCTTCCCCCTTCCAACCAGCACCCCCTAGTCCCACCTCCATCATCCACCTTCTCCAGGTAGTTACTCCATCCTCCAAGCTCCCATGGCTTGTCCTTAATGAAGGAGCCATTAGAAGTTGCCCTTACCCCTCCAGAGTCTGGTTCCAGTGGAAGAGGTACCCAGTCAGTGGGGTTCCAAGTGATAAGAGTGCTATCATTTCGCCGACGGTATCACAGCTCCAGCAAACAGAGGAAATCACAATGCACTTAACCTCATCAGCAGTACCATGCAAACAGGGCAGCTGGTGGAAAGCGGACACAATTCCATCAGCAAGAAGAGCGCCCTGTCAGACTAATGCGCACAATGAGGGTTCAAGGCCGTTAATGCACATCGCCATGGCGACAGACAAAATAAAACACATAACAGGCAGAATAGCGAAATTAGTGAAAGCAGCACTGTAACAAGAAAGGTAGCACAAGGCACCCATGGGAAAGAACAGAGCATAGTGTCAGGCACATACCTTGAAATGTCAGGAAATCTCCCCACACAAGCAGAAACACAGCCCCAGACCTGATAACCAGCCTGAAAACAGTACATGAGGCAATGGAGGTGACTGAGCCAATGTCAGGCAGAGTATAGTCAAGTGTGGGAGTGGCAATACATAGCAGTCATGAATGTAGCAAGAAAGCAGGAATGTTGTCATGCCGACTGCGATATACAATCTGCTGAGGACAGGCACACACACAACGAGGTGCCAATCTGGACATTAAGGTAGCCATGGCAACCTCAGATTGGCAGGCAGGATGAGGGGTGGCCAGGCAATTGTGAGAGGCAGAGTGAATGAGTGTTGCTACGGTGACAGCCAGACAGCAGACCTGGGGAATGGGGAACAGCGAACAGGGAGAGGCCAGGAAGCCTAACGTGCAAACCCACACAGACCTGCACACAGAGGAGTGGGACAGTGTTCCGTCTGGATATTGGGAGCAGTGTACGGGAGAAGTGCTGCAAGCAATGTGGCCAAGCTAAAAGGGAACCAGGAGGGAGTGCTGACAGAAACCCTAGAGAGGTGCACAGGAAGCCAGTAGGTACTGCGCCCTGCAGACTGCATACCTGGGGAGTATGTACGGGGCAATTAGGGTGTGCCTCAGGGAATGCAGGTTGTCAAGGTGCACAGGTGCCCGCATCCAGAAAAGGTAATGGCCTACAGCCCTTATGGGGTATAAAACCAGTGGGGGACAGCAATGCAGCAACCACACAGAAACCGACAGTGTCACCAAAATGCCGCTCAAGTACGTGGACAGTCCCTTGGGTAACAAGTTGCTGCTGCATGACGGGTATCTTTATCACAAGGAGGGTATGCATGGGACAAAAACAAACTGGAAGTGCACTGAATACCAGGGAGGACATTGCAAGGCACGTGCACATACGACTTCAGAGGAGGTTGTCACAGCGCTGGGGACACACAATCATGTACCAGACTGTGCTGACATGAGAGTGCGGTGGGTGCATGGAGAAATCAAGAAGCAGGCCCTCACAACACCCAGAGACACCACAACAGGTGGTGGTGGTCTGTTGCAGTTTGCTTCCCAGTTCATTGGTAGTAGGACGCCCCCATGGAGTACCTCAGACGGTCTGTGCAGCATGCCAGGAGGGATGCAAACACGACACCAAGAGTGCCAGCCACACTTGTGGAGCTAGTCATGCCTGAGGAATACCAGATCACCCAGAAGGGTGAACTGTTCCTGCAATGGAACTCCAGGAGTGGGCAGGACTGATTCCTGCCATTTACAACTGAGAAAAACTTGTAGTACATGGAACGGTGTACCGATTGGTATGCTGACGGAACATTCAAGTGTTGTCCCCCACTATTCCACCAGCTATACACCATTCATGGGGTTGAGTACAGCAATGTCATTCTAATGGTGTATGTCCTGATGGCCAGCTGCACCACCACTGTGTATGTCACCATCCTGGTGCGAGCTGAACTCTGGCCTGAAGCCCTGGTCATTGATGGTAGACTTTGAACTGGCAGCCTATAAAGGCTTCCAGTCTGTGTTTTCAGAGGTGGTGCTGCAGGGCTGCTTCTTTCATCTCTGCCAGTGTATCTGGCACAAGGTGCAGCAGCTGCCAGATGTTCTGCAATCCTACATGTCGGATGGTGACTTTGCCATGCACATCCACCTCCTACCTGCCAAGGCATATGTGCCGCCTGGTGATGTTGTGGCCACATTTGAGGAGCTGCGCACCTGGGACTTCTTCACATTACCTGTGGACCTCCTCGCACTATTGCTGGACTACTTTGAGGACAGCTGGCTCAGAAGGCCCATACAGAGTGGCCTCTACCGCAAGCCCACCTTTCCGGTTGACTTTTGGAAGTGTTACAACGCTACCCAGCCCAGCCTTCCAAGGACAATCAATGCCATGAAGGTATGGCATTGTGGTTTCAGCTCCTTGCTGGTGGTGTCCCACCCTGGTATATGGACCTTCATTGATTACCTGAGGTTAGAGCAAAAGCTGAACGAGATGAAGGCCAGTACTTCGGTGGCTGCACCATGGAAGTGGTACAAGAACCATAGTTAGTGCATTATGGGACTGGTGGAGCACTGTGGTAACCGCACTGTGCAGGACTATGTCAAGGGGATCACCATGAACTTCCAACTGCAGATGTAGCCCACCTTGTGGTTGCATGTCCACTGGCACAGCTCACACCCCCTCTAGTTCTTCCCAGTGGCTGTGTGGCATTGTACACACCCATTGCATCCTAGTAAAGTGTGTTTTACCTGCATAACTGCCTCCTTTGTCCATGTGGTGTGTGTGTATGTGTGTGTGTGCATGTATCAGGTGTACTTCCAACATAGTGACTGGCCAACCCAGTTAAAGTATCTGTACACCCCCCCACCTGCTCTGCTTGCACAATGATGTGCCCTGTAACTTGTCCGCAACATGCCTGTGTGTGCACATGGGCACAGTGTTGTGTGCTGCGCCCGCCCCCCCACAATGTGGCCAACACACAGTGCCATGTCATGTTGCCTTGACCAACTGTAGTACTGGTGGCATGCAAGCCACATCTGACCAATGTCCATGGCCCGCACACCCCCATGCGACTACATCCAACTGTGGTGCCCTGCTGCATGCCCCCCTGGGGTCCCATAGCATTCACCATGAGATGGTTCACATGGTGAGGTGCCCCCCTGGTAATGTCCCATTGAGGTGCCCTTGGGGCATGCCCACCTGAGGGATAGGTAGTGCACACCTCACGTATGTCCACAGTCCACCATGCCCCGCCAGCAGTAAACTCCTGCCACCACCCACTGTCCCCACAGTTGTGCACATGTCTGCCCACTGTTACAGCCCTCCATGTACAGCAGGCCACTGTGGTGGCACAGGGCATGTGCATCCTTGCACACAGTCACTGACAGTTCAGTGGGCTACCAGACGCAAAGGGGTGTGTTGGTCTGTGCCGGTGGCCAGACAAGTTCACAACTGGGGATGACCAATAGAATGACAGTGCAGAGGATATGTGAGGATCATGTTGTTGTGCACCGGAAGGTACTATGTTCACATGTATGACAGGTGTATTCAGTGTTACGCCATTGAGGTGGATCTTAGCATCAGGGGTCACAGTTGCAGGGCCAGTCAGTTGAGGACAATTGGCAGGTGGGATTCATCAATGCCTAACACACATCACATCTGTTTGGGAGGGTCACATCTATGTTACAGTGGACTAGTGGGGGTCTGATGCCTATAGACAGCGTAATGCCTATTATTCACGTGGCTCCCAGGGAGCCTTTTACAGATGCAGTGTTTTGTCTCCCATTGTGTATTACTGGGTACACATCTATATTCAGCATTCAGCACTGCTCCTGGTGTGCTTATTGCAGAATACACATATCCCAGTGTATCAATGATAATAGCTGCAACAGCATCTGTGGTGCACTGGAAATCCCACTCAGTGTCTTCCTCCATTTACAAACACGTGGGGGGGGCCGTGGTTGACCGTAGCCATATGTGGTGTGAGCACCACCCTTACCTCAGTGGGCATGCTTCAGGGCACCTCATTGGGATGTGTCCACATTGGGGGGGCATCCCCATCGCACTGTGGCACAGTGGCTATCTGAGATGATTCTGGTGGCCGGGGGGGGGCATTAACGGTGGGCGTGTACCGTTGGGTGACCATTGAGGTCTGCAGCTCTGGACGGTTGTCAGGGGGGCACCATGGTCATGTTTCCTTTCTGCACTTCCTCTTGTCACACTGGGTCTGCTGGGGCACCGTGGCAGGTGCACAATTGCCCACGCTGCCTACCATTGTTGCAGCCCCTCCGGTTGCCCTTCTGGTGCTTGGCAGTGGGCTGTGTGGGGCTTGGTGGGGTGCATACCTCACTAGCGCTGCCACTGATGGTCACCCTTCCTGCTCTGCACGCTGACATTGTGGCACGTTGATTGTGGTCGACTGGTTGTTGGCACTCTAATTGCCGGCTGTGTTTTTTCCTGGTGTATTCCGAGGGTGGAACTAATCAGTGGTGCTAGGCCTACAGGGGACTGGCCTTCGTCCTGTGATGGGCAGAGTTTCTTCCAATAATTTTTCTCCCCTTCCCATGGGCCATTGCCAGCAAGGACATTAAGATATCTGCACACACTATGTGTATTTTCATATAGACAGCAGGCAGTGTCCCCTCATCCCTTCTGAGACACTCCAGCTGCACTACCACCGGAGGACATCCATGTGGTGGTAGCACTGGAGAGTTCACTGCCCTCTCTCCACAGAGGAGAGAGTCCCCTGGGACATTCAGTCCTCCTCCCCCAGCTGGCCCTCTGCACCTGTGGTTCATTTCCATACCCAGGTTACCAGTGTCACGAGCAGTAATTGTACCAATGTGCTGGCAGGCTAGCTTTGTGCCTTGTTTTAAATACTGTACCTCGACAAGAGGTAACATTATAGTTTCCACTGAATTTCTGGGTTAATCCAGCAGGTCAAGATGAGCGACTTGAATAGAAATTGCAATTATTGGAAAAGCCATACCATAAAAAAGTCATACTTCACAGTTCTACCATTAGAAAAGTCATAATTCTCAGTTCTGAAATCAGAAGAGTGAGTTATGATGTGACTTTGCCACTTCATTCTAATTAACCTTTAAAAGATAGAGGCTTTTGGAGCTATAAACCAAAAGTCTGTCTCAGTAAATAGCATCCTGTTTTGCCAGTCACGCAGCAGAAGAGTGAGAGAAAATAGCTCAGCAATAAAAATTGACAAACTGCCAACAAAAATAGCTTTCGATATGAACAGAGTACCAAGTTAAAAAGTTTACAAAGTTAAAAAAAGTTGCCTTTATTATTTTCAGAATTAAACTTTTTCCCTGAATTTATTTTCTTACAAGATCCATGTGTTATGCAGTTCCCCACCCACAATGTGTGGCTTCTATCTTTTGACCTTTGTGCCCTGGTTCCAGTGTTAGTTTTCAGTTTTCTCTGTCTTGGAATGCTGCCTCCAACCAGCAGCCATCTTTCAGCACATTGGGACAAGGGTGCTGACCCCTGGGAACGAAACTGTATACAGACAGAGCAACAGTATGCAGTGCTGTAAGGAACATAAGCTACACTGATAAATGCAGTACTGTACAGGGGGTCTGAGCTACATTGCCCTTGTGGGTGCCCCCAGTACATTCCAATATCACCAGTCGGCCAGTGTTTATAGCAGCAGAAACTGTTTTCACGGAGCTCACAGACTACATGCAATCCAAGCATTCAGCGCTCTTAGCTAGGGAAGGCCTACAGCCACTGGTTACCTTCAGTGTTCACCGCCAAAGCCACAAGGAGGATGCCATCTGTACTGGGGGTCTGAGTCACCTTACTCTTGTGGGTGCCCCCAGTACAATCCAACATCGCCAGCCACCCAATATTTGTAACAGCAGCAGCTGCTTTTGTAGACCTCATTGACTGCAGTCAATTGAAGAGTTCAGCCTCCCCTATACCCCAGTTGTCCCGCGTGAGCAGTGCCAGCATGAGTGGCACAGCAGGAGTGGGAGTCTTCCAGAGGACTTACCAGAGCGGAGGCACCAGGAGACTCTGCCCTCACCCCCTGCTCCAATGGACTTGGTCTGCAAGCAAGCTGCATATAACTAGGTCTGCTGAACTTTTGTTAGAATTAGCTGTGTTCAAGTCTAAGGCCCTCTATTGAGTACTGGAGCTGCTAGACTTGTTCCCTGTTCTCAGTTTATGGTGTCCTCTAAGAATACTGTTTAGTTTGTGTTCAGGTATGAGGCACTCATTTAAGTAGAGAAGCTGCTTGACTTGTGCTCTGTATCAGTTTATGGATTCCAGATACTGCCCTGTTATAATCTCTTTATTGTACAGAGTATGTTTAACATTTTTTTAGTTCCTTTTTCTGTACAGCAGAATAGCTGCTTTAATGACGGATGCAGTGTTAAGTTGTGCAAATTGCTAACTTAATATTCTGTCCTGCCTCCCAATTGCACAGTATATAATGTTTGGCTGTTAAGGTGTGCCAATGCTATTTCAGGTTAAACAGTGCACATCTCCCCTTACTCATTATTATGTATAAAGATTTATTCATTATTATCTAATAAAGTTGCACGTGGGCTGCTGCTCTGCTACCAACCTACTGTGTTATCCTTATTAACCATCACCCTCTGTGACCCCTGTAAACCTCCTATTGAGGGCAGGTGCATGCTTAGCAACATATAATCTCTATTCAGCAGTGCCACAGAGGTGAACCCAACAGAAATCCAGTGTGGTGTTTTTCTACTGAATTTTAGTTGCACTGTACTCTGGGTATTCTGACTTTAAAGGGCTCAAGTGCAACTCTACTCACACCTATCCTGGGTACCAGTTCCACTATGCCGTGGCGACAAGAAATTTGTCAACATCAGCACAGCAACAGCACAACACCACCAACTGGTGTTGTGCCGTCACTGGGGGAGCAAGTGTTTTCTGTGGGGGGCTTTGCCCCCACACACCCCATGCCAGGGGCTCTGCCCCCCACACTCCCCACACTAAAGATTTCTAACTTCAGTCTGAGTTAGTTCGGGGAGGGGGGCAAACACCCCAGCAGCAGCAGTGTCTGAATACCTGGAGATCATCACAGCAAACTGCCGAAAATGTCACTGTGATGGTCGTCGTGGTATTTGCATCACTGTGCCATCGGTATACCCCTGGGTACCTAATCTAACTATTTAACCTACCATGGCCCTGAAAGGCTTGGCTGCTGTCACTTCCTATGTTCTGCTTATTCTAAGCCTGGATCAGTTGCTACTTGGAACTGCTGTCCCCACCTCAAAAGAAGAGCATAGTCTGCTACACTACCCCTTTATTCTGTCCCCTACTGTTTATAACTGCAACCCTTTTCTTCTGTTTCTTCATGGTATATACAGAAGTGGAAATTTCTATAAAATCCTTTCTTTCTCAAAGGATAGTAGGATGCCCAGCCTCTTACTATGAGTAAATATACCCTGGCTTCTACTAGCTTTCAAAATTGCTCTATCTTGTAATGTTGAGTCTAATCCCACCCAGCCCCTACTAACCACATGAACTGCTCCCCCAGTGATCCAGGCTGGGCTAACACTAGAGGCTTGATGCTAGTCCATCTAAATGTAAATAGCCTAAGATCTAAAATGCTCAAACTGGAAAGCTGGGTGGCTACCTATAGACTAGACGTCATAGCATTATCTGAAACCTGGCTAAAGCCCAGGTCAGAGCCCATGAAGTGAATTGCATATTTATCCTTCAGGAGGTATATTGGGGAATTTACTCACCAGTGTGTAAATCCCAGTGTACCCACTCCCCTGAGGGATAAATTTTTATTTTACAATGTCCCCTTCCATTTTGGGGGAAAAAAAGCTTTTTTTTTAATTCTAAATCTTTTTTTATATATATATTTTATTGTTATGCGGAGGGAGGAAATAGTCCTCCGATATAGGCAATCGTGAGAGATAAGCGGGAAGACACTAGAGTCGGGTAGTAAGTGGTACTGGAGCCGGAGCAGAAAAAAAATGGAGAAGAGAAGTATGAAGATAGCAATATCGGAGGAGACATGGAGCGAGGCTCAAATTACAAGCAGTTTGGTGCAGAGCTGCGGTTTGTGAGTTGTAGGGAATTTGGTGTCGGGTAATTAGAAGGGACTCTGGCTACAAGGAGAAAAGTGTCTGGGGAGGCGGCAAGGATGACTGTCCCGTCCAGGAACTGATTTAGTCTCGGTACAAGGTGCTGTTTTTTTTTATTTTATTTTTTTTCACTTCACGAATATTTTTTCTGTCAATTGTTTCAGGACAGCAAGTGTAGTTTATGTACTCGAGTTGCGGACTGGACTTGTGGAGCAGTTTAGCAGAAAATAAAGATGGCGGGTGTACGTTTTGATTTTGGGGGTCGTACTGATATTGGTAAAAAGGTTGGCTGGCGCCTTTTCCAGTGGGTACACTGGAGGATTTATCCCAGTGGTAATTGTGCCAGCCAACCAATCAGGATGCAGGATTTGGGACTTTGGATTTACCACATTGTATAATACAAATTATACTACCTTTGAAGAGACCGAAGGAAGGAGGTGGTGTACTAATCCATGCCAACTCCTCCCTAAACGTCTCCCTTGCCGATATCATCAACCTTTATACCTATGGCGGGGGGCCAATTTATCAAAATACTACTTGGTGACACTAAGCCGCTCCTATGTGGGCTGTGTTTATAATCCATATCAGGTGGCCTTTGCTGAAATAACCAAAGCCCTAGCTGACCAGCCCCCTGGTGAATTAATCATACTTAGTGATTTCAACCTAAACTGGGCTCAGGATACTGAACCTGGGCTTAAAGTCCAGCTACTTAATGCTTGCCTTACAGAGATGATTAGTGAGCACACCAGGCTTAATACCCGAACTAGTAATCACTCTCTGCTGGATTTGGTAGTTGTTTTCAATCCATATAAGATTAGGGCGGCAGGTGTTTTCTCAGGCTGTATCAGTGACCACTCCCCCATTTCCTGTATATGAAAAAATAATACCCCAAAAGCACAGCCTAAAATCCTTCTTGCACAAGATTTCTCCAAATCTGACGAGGAGTCATTCAGGGTTTCCCTAGTGGAATTGATTGGAATCAAATCAGAGTGCTCTCCACTGATGATGCCCTAGATGTCTTTATTCATAACTTTCTCTCAGCTGCTAATAGCTATGCCCTTCTTTGAAAGCTCAGAGTTCAAGGTAAATGTTATAAGTGGAAAGCCCCTGAGCTAAAAAAGGTAATGGTTCTGAGGGATAAGGCCTGGGGCTCTTTGAAAAAAACAGGCCTTAAGGCAGACTGGGATAAATATAAGGAACTGAGAAATCTCTGGAAGAAGGATGCACAAATGGCAAAGAGGGAATATATCAGGAGACTACAGGGTAATGACCTGGCCCATACCTCTCAACTGTCCCTGATTTTCAGGGATGTCCCTGATTTTGACTCAACATTTTACTCTGTCCCGCCTAAAATTTGTGTTTCCGTGGCTAAACATTGGGGATCGTAAGCACAAAATAATGTCAAACATTAAAGTTACAGACATGTTCTTCTTTAGAAAATGCATTTTGCACTAAGCCCCATATTCTACTAGCTTTCTGGATGGATATCTTTAATTCTAAAGAAGTGTCCCTGATTTTGGCCCTTTGTCCCTGATTTTTTTATGCCTTTTCCCTGATTTATGAGGCAGGAGGTTGAGAGGTATGACCTGGCCAACCCCACACGTTTCTGGTCACAAATTAACTTCTTATTGAAAGGGCATACTTGCACTTCAGAAGGGAATATTGTAGCTAATGGGCAGAGCATTAGTGAACCCCCTCCTATAGCTAATGCCTTCAACAGTTTCTTTACTGATCTAACCAGGTTCAAATCTGCCTCCAGAGAGCAACGACTCTGCTTCCATCCAAAAACAGAAAGTGTACATTTTATTAAGACATTAACTCTGGTGTCTCACCCTGCTCTTCCATAGATCCTTTACTGAAGGCAAAGCACCCGAAAAGTGGAAAGTGACTGTGGTGGTCCCTATCCACAAAGGAGGCCACAAAGAACTGGTTGAAAATTACCACCCCATTTCTCTTCTAAGCTCTCTGGTGAAGGTTCAAGAGAGGCTTGTTTATAATCAGATACAGGATTATGTAGAGCAGCATCTCCTACTCACAGACAGGAAGCATGCCTTTCAAAAACAGTATGGTACCTGTGCTGGTTAGGACTACATCCTATTCAAAAATAGCTGCCACGCTGGGTGCACTGTGAGCTGCAAGCTGTGAGCTGCACACTGTTTATTTTACTTAATTTGTTTTTATGTTTTCTTTCTTTTCTTCGTTTTTAGCTTACTTTATTTTGTGCTGCAAGCTGCTTTGGCTAGGCAAAGCCTGGAGCAAGACGACCGTTGGTTTGTAGCCTTGGCTGTTTTAATTGCTCTGCTATATGCGGTGGTGTTGTTGGATGCTGCCACTGCATTGGGAAATGCAAAGTTTTTGACCTGAGGTGTTGCTGCCGATACCTCAGTGAACTGTGTGGAGCCGATTTTGGATTGAGCCAAATTTGGCCGTGTGGTTGGCAACAAAGATTGTTGTGATCCCTGCTAAACATAGAAGGACAGTGGGGACTTCTGATACAGGCTGCCGCCCTATGGAGGTGTCTGTTCTGAGGAGGAGCTGTGGGAGCCGAATAGATCGTGTGTGGGAGTCCGCTCTAGGAAGAAGTTCTGGGAGCTAAGCAGACCACTTGTGAAGGTGCCAGTTGGTCTGCTGGGTCTAGGAATCGAGTGGTGAGCCCTAGGCTGTGTTTTGGTGGACCTGAAGTTTGTGCTGTATGAGATTGGCCTGACTCTGCTGGGGATCACCAACTAGATTCTGCTGCTTCACGGGGGTTCAGGGGATCCTTAGTCAGGGAGTTGGCTGGTGATCCTACAGAGTCCCTAGACCCCCGGGACTGGCTACTGTGTGGCCTTGATCCGGATGTTGTGGTGGTGCAGCAGAATATTTCTGGTTGGGGTCTTCTAGGTGCAGAGTTTGGTAGGCCTGTGCTGCTGCCGATCGTTTGCCGGATTCTTCTCGGCTGGACCCATCCTGGCTTGGATATTAGTTGGATTTATTGCACGTTTGGATATACTTGATTTCATCAGCTAGACTTACCCCAGATTGGATTTGCCTGTTGGATTAATCTACATCTTTGGATGATTTCTCCTGGATTATTTTGTTTATATGTACGTTTCAACTGTTTTGTGGTCTCCCTGGTGGTAAGAGGACCTGGGCGTCCACATTTTATTTGTTTTATTTATTTATTTTATTGACGGTTATGTTTATGTCCATTTTTATTTGTATTTGATTGATTTATTTTTTCTGGGCAGTGAGAGTGCCTGGAACTCCCCTATTCCTTGGCTGTGAGAGGGCATGTGGGGGGGGAGTGAATTTATGTTTGTGTTTTGCATCCTTTGAGAGGGGATTGTAATAGTCTCTGGGATTTAAATCGTCCAAATAGTGGGGAGCAGGGTGGTATTTTATGTATATTTTTAGTGGGTGGGTATGGTTGTTTAATTCTATTGTTGTTGTTTTTTTTTTGTTTTTGTTTTAGGTTGGGTGCCTGAATGCTGTGTATACTGGTATTAATTTTTTACTGTGAAATGTGTAGGTTCCCCCCAGCTGTGCACTATTCGTCCTCCACTGTCCGTGCCCTCCGCCCCTCCCCCCCATTGTTGTCAACTTACCAAGCGCTGTCGTGCACTGGGTATCATTCATAACAGGGGTGGGGCGGGGGAGTGAACATTGAGGGACTAATGAACGCACCTCTCACATCGGTTTGGTCAGGCCTAGAAGACATCCTGGGGTGAAATGGAGTCTGGAACGGGGTGCGCCTTATCTAGTCTCCATACCCAAGGGCACTGCCTCATGTGGCAGGCAAGTAGCCGGGGCAGTCCTTGAAGCCCATCCAACTAGAGCAGTGTCCTGCAATGCCAGATCTATTAAAAATAAGACTGCAATTATTGCAGATCTTATTGAAACAACTGATCTGGCTTGCATCACCAAGACCTGGTTGGATGAAAATGCTGGCCCCATTTTGGATGCTGCAATTCCGACCGGGTACTCGGTGATACACTGCTCGAGATTGGATCACGGGGGGGGGGGGTAGCGGTCTGTTTTAAGACTGAGTTGGGCCTCACAAATGTACCAGTTGAGGAAGCCGAATTATTTGAGTGTACCGTGGTGGCTGGTGTAGGCTGCAGGTTAGCTCTCGTCTACCATCCACCCGGGGACGAGACGCGATTCCTGCAGAAAGTAGCGGACTTCGTCGCTGACATGGCACTGGAGTCTCCCAGGTTGATGGTACTCAGAGACTTCAATGCCTGGGTCAAAGACGATCTCTCACAGTTTGGACAACACTTCCTCCAGCTTATGACATCTCTGGGCCTTACACAGGTTGTTACCTCTGGTCACTCTCTTGATCTGGTTTTCCTCCTGGGGATCGAGGCCTCTGACCTGGAAGTGGAACCAGTCAGTTGGTCTGATCACTACACTGTGAGGTTCAACTTTTGTGCCCCCCTTCAGAGGCCTGCCCCTGTGGAGATGGTCAGTTACCGCCCTTTACGGGAAGCGAGTCCTGAAGGCCTAGCAGCAGTGATTGACCTCTCAGAGTTCCCTGTGACCAGCTTGAGTCCAGAGACTTTAGTGGTGGCCTATAATAAGGCCATCTCTGCAGCTTTGGACTTGATTGCTCCCATCCGTGTTCGTCCTCTCTCCCTTCACCCTCGGGCCCCTTGGTTTGATGGGCCTTTGAGGGAGTTGCGGTGGGTAGGACGTAGGTTAGAGCGGCGTTGGCGGAAATCCGCTCTGGTTGCTGACCACCTTAGATTGGTTGAACACTATAAGGTTTACCAATCAACAATCTCCCGTAAGAAGGCAGGATTCCTGTCCAGGGAGATTGCTGCCACGCAGAATCGACCAACTCAGCTCTTCCAAACTGTTGACAAGTTGTGCAACCCAGCCTGTCTGCAGCTCCAAAGACCTTTTTCGCAAGTAGAGTGCGATGAGCTTGCTCGGTTCTTTATGGATAAGGTAGCTGACATCAGGTCGGAAGTTCGTTCAACTCATTCTAGGGGGGCTGCTGATGATCAGTGTTTGGTCACCTCACCTTGGGCTTTCTGGAGTACCTTTGCCTTGACCGAGCTCGCAGATGTCACGCGGATTGTCCAGGGTATGCACCCTACATGCTGTAGTTTGGATTCGGGCCCAACTGCCTTGACTATGGGTTGTTGGGATATGATTGGCCCGGTCCTGGCTCAGATTGTCTGGTGCTCCTTGGAATCCGGTGAGTTTCCAAGCTCCCTGAAGGAAGCGGTGGTAATCCCCCTCCTAAAGAAAGCTTCTTTGGACCCGAACTCTCTGGCCAACTACAGACCGATCTCAAACCTTCCCTTTATAGGTAAGGTGATTGAGAAAGTAGTGACTGTACAGCTGGACAACCACTTGACCATCCATATGTAACCCCCCTGCAAATGGGGGTTCCCAAAAGACTTCCAGGAGCTTGCTTGAATGCTCCAAGCCTGAATGGTGTTTGGCATTTAAGCCATTTATCAGTGAGTGTTTTTAGAGCCTCTGGTACTGTCTCTTTAAGAGCTGTCTGCTTGCAGACATAATTAGTTTGTATGGGGGGACTGTGTGCTTCTTCTGAGTACCACCGAGCTGCTGCCAATTCACTTCATTTTTGCAGTCACTAGAGTGCAAAGGGAACCTATCTGAAAGATGTAACTGTTTGCCAGAAATTATTTAGAGTAATAATAAAATTACAGTTTGTCTAACCTGCTTTCTTTGCAGTCAGAACTGTGTCTGCTAGTTCCCCATTCTAGTTTTGAACTGCTGAACTGGACCAATCAGTGTGGGGTAAGCTAGCTCTAAAATGGTGCCTTGGACTGAATCAGAACTTGGACTCATAATCTGAGCCAGCCACAAGAGGATTGTATGGCAGTGACTCTGGGAGATGTAGTTTAGACTTCAGTGCCTTTTGGACCAACAGCAGCAGTCTATTGTGAGTGACAGCCAATCCAGTCAAGAACTGGGAGGAACTCAAAGGAAGAGCCAGTTTTGTCGGTTGGAGTTTCAGTTGAGCTTTGGCAGTGAAGAAGGAAGGAGCCCTGTGCTTTTCAGTGTGCAGTTTTAGTCAAAAACGTGTGTAAGGCCCAGAGTTCGGTCTGCAGCTTGTTAGGACTGAATCCGTCCTGTGAAAAGAATCAAAGGATCTCTGAGAGTAGAAACCAGGCTCACCCTGTAGAAGACTGGAAGAATTGCTGAAAATTGCACTCGGTCTGTCAGGAACTGAATCTGCTGTGTGTTCTCCGGTATTGTGCAGTAATTGCGATTGGGATACAGATGCAGCCTGCCTGGTATAGTGCTTTCTTTTATATAATGATGTGAAGAGGTTTGTGTACCTCAAGTGAGCCCTGCTGACATTGAAGGACCCTATCTTATTTGGAGGTCGTGAGTACTAATTCAGGGTCGCCCTGTTGAATTGCCACATTAAATCCAAATGGAATTACTGTACTGCTGACTGTTTAATTTTCCTTTTCTCTGTGTGAAAGGGCCCCTACCAGCTGCCACGGTTTGGACTAGCCACTAGGGCTTGGGTACCCAGGGACAGTAACTGATAGGGATAGGCCTGTGCACAGAGCCAGGTAGATTATTAGAGTGATAAGCTAATTAACCTGATTTCCCCTGTCCTTGTTATATCCCTAAATAAATCAGAGCTGCTTGTTTCAGCAAAGTTATACTGCCTGAGGTATTTGTCTATGTTAAAGTACTGTACTGTGATTGTTGCACTGTATCTCATTTCACAGGAGGTCCCAGTGCCGAACCAGTCCTGGGGTAAGTGTATACTGTGAAGGTAATTCTGATATATTGTGTGGGCCACTAGTGGGAAGAAAGGGGTTGCAGTGTCCCAGAGGGCTGTGACCAAGTTAGTTTAACTATTGCAAACCCTGACCTCTGGGTGGAGGCACCCGCCATTGGATCCAGGCCCCTCAACCTGTTAGTGGCAAATCAGGCAGGGGTAGTAGCCCCTGGGATAGCGCCATCTAGGGGTTACACATAACATCTACGAACCTCTCCAGTCCGGTTTTCGGAAGAGGCACAGTACAGAGACGGCGCTGGTTCAGGTGCTCAGTGATTTCCTGATCGCGAGAGATCGGAGGAACCATTCCATCTTGGTGTTCCTTGATCTCTCCTCAGCTTTTGACACTGTAGACCATGGGGTGCTGCTTGGACATCTGAGGTCCATCTGCAGACTGTCAGGTACGGTCCTTAGGTGGTTTACATCTTTCCTCACAGGCAGGAGTCAGAGACTGGTGTCTGGGATTTTTTCCTTGGACCCTTTCTCCCTGCCATGTGGGGTCCCTCAGGGTTCTATGCTGTCCCCCAGTGTTGCTTGCAGTATATATGCTGCCCCTCGGAGACATTGTAAGACAGTATGGGCTGAGGTTTCACTGCTATGCTGATGATACCCAGCTCTACCTGTCTTTCGTCCCAAACCAGGATAGAGCTGTCTCGGTACTTAATACCTGCCTCGCTGAAATCCAGGACTGGATGAACTCGAGCTGGTTAAAGTTGAACGCCGGAAAGACAGAGGTGATGGTAGTGGACCCGGGTCGCCAGATAGAGGGGCTTAGGGCTGATCAGCCCTCTGGACTTTTTCTTGGGGGCTCTCAGATTCTATCCTCTGAACGGGTGTGAAACCTGGGGGTAGTGCTTGACGACGGGCTGACTTTATGATCTCAGGTGTTGGCCGTCATCAAGTCTTCCTTTTATCATCTTAGGAATATCACCAGGATTAAGCAGCTGGTACCGTCCGGGGACTTGCCTACATTGGTCCATGCCTTTGTGACTTTGCGCCTTGATTATTGTAACTCCCTGTACTTGGGGCTTTCTGGGGTTGAAATCTGCTGCCTCCAGCTTGTGCAGAATGCAGCAGCATGATTGTTAACTGGGGCTTCTTGAGTATCCCAAATTACTCCCGTGCTGCGCGATCTCCACTGGCTACTGATTAGGTGGCGGATCACCTTTAAAGTTGGTTTACTGACTTATAAAGCCCTACACGGACTGGGCCCCGACTACTTGAAAGAGCTTCTTGTGCCTTACCATCCGGTGCGACAGTTGCATTCGGCTGACGAGGGGTTGCTAGAGATTCCATGGGTGTCTCTGAAATCTTCTGGGGCCCGTGCATTCATGCATGTGGCCCCAACCCTTTGGAATTCTCTACCCCGTCAGCTCCAGGATTGCACGACTATGGAGGGGTTTAAACAGGCTTTGAAAATCTTTTTATGGAGTCTCGCTTATGATGGCTCCATATAACTCTGATCCCCTGTTATTTATTTTATCTGTATGTTATTTATTCTATCATTTTATTTACCATTTTAATATGACTGTTTTTATCTTTTTGTAAATGCCTTGATGGCCTGAAAGGCGCTTATGTGAAATAAAATGTGTTATTATTATTATTATTATTATTACCACCACTACCCTGATTAAACTGACTATAGATGCACTGGGGATGAAGGACAAAGGCATGCTGACTGGAGCTGTCTTTATCAACCTCACAAAATCAATTGACTTGGTCGATCACAGACTGCTCCTTCATAAGCTAAAAATGCCTGGGCTTTGACAGCCTCTCAAGTCACTGGTTCACACACTATCTGACCAACAGGTATCAGGAGGTGAAATGGAAGGGTATCCACTCCAGTATGAAGCCTATCACAGACGGTGTTCCCCAGGGGTCTATCCTGAGTCCCTTGCTATTCTCCATATTCATCAATGAATCAATAATCTGCCTAAAAACTGTGGTGGAGGGAACTGACTACTTTATGCAGATGACGCAGGTCTGTATAGACTTTCCACTGATTTAAATATGATCAGTGCTCAACGTGTCACTGATATCTGTACTTTAGAAAAATGGTTCTATGACACAGGCTTGTACTAAATGAAAAAGAAAAACAAGGTGATTCTCTTTGACAAAAAAAAACATGGTATGAACAGGCAGCACCTACTCTCACTAACTTCCTCCTCTGGCACATATATTGAAGTGGTTAACAAACTGAAGTATCTTAGGTTCCATATAGACCAAGAATTCACTTTTAAACCTCAGATAGATCATATCACGAAAACTAGACATAAAAAAGTGGACTTCTAGATCACCTTGGCAATGTTTTTATCCCTGAGACAAGGCTTGCCATTGCAAAGAGTCCTGCTTCCCACATTGCTGTATGGTACCCCTATACTTCAGTTCCTCAGAACCTCAGAGACAAACAGGCTTAAGGTTTTGTACAACAATATCAGTCATTTTGCAGCTGATGTCCCCCGGAAACATCACTGTGATGCTCTTCCTCCTGAACTGACCTTCTCTGGAAGGAAAGATGATGTACTGTACCTCCTGTTATGCCTTATACTAAAGCTCACCAATGTTTATACCCCTCCAAATCTAGCTGGTACATTAGCTCCCAAACCTGAGAGGTGCTTACTTCGGTCCTCAGACTGCTACTTGCTTGAAGTTCCCAGGGTATAAACAAGTACAGGTAAGAGATCCTTTGCATATTCTGCTCCATCTCACTGGAACTTCTTCCAGCTAAACTGAAAAACTCCTCTTCCCTTGGAGGTTTTAAAAAAGGGATGAAAACCTTTCTACTAGAAAGTTGTAGTTGTTCCTGCTGTCACTGAATGATGGCCATTCCACCCTGTCTTCTTATTATGTTGCTGTTAGAGATCTTCTGTTGTTAATCCTTGCTCTCTACTATCTCCATGTATCATAATGTCACCTGTGCCTTATTCTGTGAGGTACTGTGTGATTTTATTAAGCCTTTAGTTCCTCTAGTTAACTGTATCTGCTTAGTATGTTCTACATTTGTAGATCAAAATTATTGATGTACTCAAATACCATGTAATGTATTGTATGCACCATACCTGTCTATTGGCTTTGTATCTGCCTGTAACTAAGCCAACATTGTATCAGTCAACTTTCTGTATATATATATTGCCTGTAATTAATTCCAGGTCACCCATGAAAAAGGGACCTATCTGATTCAAGTGAGCTTTCCCATTTACCAAAATTCAGTAAATGAATAAATAAACATCCTACTGATGTAAACACCAGGGGCACTTATTTGGGGGGTGGGGGGAGAATGGGAACAATTAAATAAATATGTAACCCCCCCTACAAATGGGGGTTCCCAAAAAGTCTTCCTTGAGCTTGCCTAAATGCTCACTGCCAGGCTGGTGTTCTGTGTTTTAGCAGATTAAATGTATTGCCAGAGAGTGCCTGTATAGCCTCTGTGTACTGTCTCTTTAAGAGCTGCCTGGATTGCAGTCTTAATTAATCTAAAAGGGAGCTCTGTTAGAAGATGTGCTTGTTTGCTGATCATTTGTTAGAGTAGTAATAATATTACAGTTTGTTCTAACCTGCCTTCTTTGCAGCAAGGACTGTTCTGTTTATCTCCACCAACTTGGGGACTGTCAGAATGGGCCAATCAGTACTATTGGGACTCTAAATGGACCTCTGCCTACAGGGGCTTGGTGGGGTCAAACTTGTAGGAATTGTAGTTTTTGCATTTTGGTGCCTAAAATAACCTGGAGGGGGTGCCCTTGTTGTGACTGACAGATCAGCCAACCGAACCTTTTGGATCTTGGGGAAATTCCCAAGCTGCTTGCAGCTAGTTTCAGTTCTGAGTTGGGAAGTGAAGAGATAACAGCTTGAATGATTCAAGCAGCAGCCCTAGCGTAGATTCGTCCGGGAGAACTGTGGAAAGGTCTGAGTTTTGGCCTGCATGCCTGCCTGCTGTCCCTGAGAGGGAAATTGTGCCTTTTTCGGACTGAATCCGAACTTGGAGAGCGAAGTAAGCCACTGAATTGTGACCAGGCTGCTACCTGAAGAAGTCCAAAGATTTGCTGAATGCGATCGGCCTGTCTGGACTTCCAGCCACCTCTGAACTCCCCGACTGTGCATAGACTCTGTAATTGCGACTGGATAGCCTTTTGCCTGGTACAGTGGAATTTCCTTACGTGTGAATGGTGTGCTTATAGTGGGTCATGATTTGGTTCCCCACTGTGGTTTGAACTGTGTCTGCTTGTTGGAAGCTGCATTAGAATTTCCTTATGTGTAAATGTGCTGTGTGCTGCTAGTGGGTCGCAATTTGGTTCTCCACTGTGGTTTGAACTGTATCCTGCTTGCTGGAAGCTGCCTCCAGCCCCACGGACTGAATCCAAAATCATCTCCATTGGGCCTGGGCCTTGCCACACTGGCTCAGCCTGACTACCCACTGCACAGAGAAAGCCATCGACGAGAGACCTGCCTGGGGATCAGTCCCCTGCTCAATACTTGAACAGGAACGATGCCTCAGTAATTCGTGTGTGCCCCACTTCTCCGGGCACTCCAGCTCAACAACCTGCAGTCTCAATTTCATCCTGCCTGTGTCCAGTAGTGGGTATCGTGAGTAAACATCAGGGTAGCTCCCTGCAACAACAGCTAAATCTAAAGTCTTGTCATCCGATTGCCTGATTGCTTTTTCTTTCATGAACTGAGCCCTCCGGCTCCGGATTACAAATAGTGTGTGTTGTGCATGTTGCTTTCTTCCATCACAGGGCCCCAACCAGCTGCAACGTTCCTGGCTAGCCCATCGTCTCCCTACCTGGGTACCCAGAGGTGTGACTGTGTGGGGACTTAAAGCACATGCATAACTGTTTGATTAATATAGCCTTTAAGCCAATCAACCTGATTATGCCCTTCCTTGTTCAAGTCCCCTGAATAAATCAGATCTGACTTTTTTGCTGCATTTAAACTGATTGTGGTTCCAGTTTGTGCCAAGAGTACTGTACTGTTGCTATTTACTACGCATAACCTTGTTTTACAGGGGGTCCCCAGGGTCGAGCCAGAGGAACCAGCCCTGGCAGTAAGTGCAAACAGTGTGGGTACTGGTATGGTGTACAAGGGATACTGCAAAACTGATTATCGTATATTGCTCAGGCCACTAGAAGGGAAAGAGCGAGGTTACAGTGTCCCAGAGGGCTGTGCCCAGGTTAGTTTGACCACTACCAACCCTGACCTCTGGGTGGAGGCACCCATTTCAGAATTCAGGCCCCTTAACCCTCTACTAGCCATGCAGGCAGGGGTAGTAGCCCTTGGGACAGTGTCGCCAAGGGGTTACAAATACAATAATGGAGACTAGCAGCAATGCTATTAATACAGCTCCCCCCATATCTCTGGTGCACAAGCTAACCCAGTCAGTTGGGGTCCAACCCTGGAAGGATTACGGATGATGAAAGGTGTGTTACTTATCAGTAACAGTAGATTATCGACAGAATCTCCTCCATACAGACACACCTTTAGAACTGTAATCCATCTGCATCAGGACCACTCAGAAACTTTCACCTAGCTTGGGCCATCCATGATGACGTACATTGTTGACACCTTTATAAAACGGGCTGCCCAATACCTCCTCAGTTTTTCTACTAGAGATAAGTTCAGTGTTGTACCATACTGACAGGTAATGGGAGACCGCAACCCTGATGAGGCTGACAGGATGAATGAAGGTTTCAGAAAGAAGAAGCCCATTACAGAGGCACAGAAAAGAAGAAGACCAAGCTCACAGTAATTGGCATGGCTTTCACAGTACATCATCTGAAAACACAGAAGGAGATAGACAGGAGAGTGAGCTGCGACTCTATGAAGGAGATCCTCTTGAAGATCTACAGTTACTTGTAGGTAATAAACCCATCTTTTTTGAGGACCTCTCCCTCCTTTCGAAAGATTCCCAGGCAATACAAGACAAGAAAAGTGGTAGGAAAGCTAGACAGTAGAGACATATCAGACTCCTATGACAGCAGGCCTTGAAGGACAGCAAGGTCAAAGACAGCCTGGCTATGGGACACCAGATTCAAACTGTAGTATGTATGGAAAGGATGGATCAAAGTCCATGTGGTGGAACAGCATAACAGTTGCCAAAATGGAATGGAAATATGCCATACAAGGGGCCATGTCACAGGTGGTATACGCACAGACAAGGTTAAAAAGCATCTTGCCAGGCTTCCAAAAACAAAAAGAAATGGCAAGTCGCCAACAAGTCTGGAATGGCAGGACACTGAAACAGTGGTGCCCACCATCCTGATGGCAAGCAAAACAAGAAATGGTAGGACTGTGCGGTCCATCATGCAAGCCAAATAGAAACATAAGGCTCAATGGGCATGCAGAGGATGCAGGACAACTAATGGCTGTATTCAGAAAGAAAGGAAGTAAAACACAGAATGTTGGAGAGCCTGACGAAGAGCAAAGGCAAACAGCAACATGGGAAGGAACTGAGGATTTTCACTGAGTGAAAACATGGAAACAGAATTTGATAGCAGATAAGGACTGCTTGGTCCACCCAGTCTACCCATTTTTTTCCTTCCTATACTGTCACTGCAGACTCTACTTGATTTTCAGCCCCATCCCCCCTTGTTTTCCCCTAAGATTCCCTAATGCCTAGCCCATGCATTCTTGAACCCCATCACTGTTTTTGCCCCCACCACCTCTGCTAGAAGACTATTGCAGGCATCCACCACTCTTTCAGTAAAGAAGTACTTCTTCAAATCTCTTTTGAAGTTACCCCCTTCCAGTTTCAAGTCAAGTCAAGTTTGAGTTTATTCTTTCGACTATAGGTCATTGCAATACAGAGGAAAAACAATGTGCATTCATTCAAAATAAAATTGTACAAAACAAACATATTAAAAGCATTGTTTGATCACTTAGTAATATTTTGTACTATATAAAATCACACTCTGGCATGAAAAGTTATCAGAGCAGTAGATATTTTAAAATACTATGTATATATCTTTAGTATCTTAACCCTTGCATGACCGCAGACTGAAATATCAGTCCAAAATTCCTATACATTCTAATTCTGCCAGCAGTCTAGGGGTTAATTTACTGTTCAAGATCTATTTTTAATTAGACCATATCCCACAGACCAAAGTAAACCCATGCATACATTCCGCGGCATCTAAAATGAGTAATCTGTACAGCAGGTAAGTCAACACAAAAAGAAATCAGAAGAGATGTTTTGTCAAACCATTGCTTGCTACCGAATTCACATAAATCATTTTTTTTCTGGAATGGATTCTGACATATTGTCCATCTTGCATCTTAACAGGACACCACCAATTTTAAATCCTACTTGCCACTGAGTAGTTTTGCTCAGATTCTTTTTACCACTAGGTCATAACTACCCACTTGAAGAATTTGAGAACCTGTAAAACTCACATACAGGCAAAATAATAGGATACCACTAGCCCTGTCCTGTCATGCACAAGTTTGATCAACAATCATTATCAAATCACATACATTCCCTTTCAGAATATGCAATGGCACACTCGGTGCTATGCAGAAGGAACCCCTCCGAGGTTCCTGATGAAGCTCCGAACCCACCATGAACTAGGTAGACCACGCCTAAATAATATAATGCCAATAGGGAAAGAGGGAGTTGCCTGCACCCATAACTCAGCTTCTTCCTAATTATGGGGTCTTTGCTGAGGTTAAATATATTTCCCTGAAAACCTCGTTTCCAAAACAAGTGACTTTTTGATAGCCACAGGGCCTAACCTGTGAACAGGAAATTTTACCACTTAATTCATTTCCATGGAATCCAAAATGCTTCATTAAAGAGACTGGGGAAAGCATAAAAAAGGAACATAAACTAAAAAAAGCTAATTAAATCAATTCAACTCTATGTCATTTCAGCAAGGCGAGATCTCCTATTAACTGTAGCATACCAGCATTCCTATATGGCCAGCTAAAAAAAGGGCGGGAGAGTTTAAATTACAGGTTTGACTATTTATTTTCAAATTATAACAAAAATCAAAAGCCGCACATGTTTATCAAATATAAAGATAAGTGATCAGCATGAGAGAGACAAAGACATAGCATAAATAACTATAATGCTCTGCAATACAAGTATGTAGGGTTCTCTTATCATCTTGTCCCCACACTCCTTCAAATACATACATCAGGTAATAACATTAGAAACACACTCCATTGGGCTCAGCGAGTCCAATCCATGTTGCGTCTCACTTAGAGTTTCTTTTATACTCAATGCGTATAACATTGTAAAACCGAAAAGAACGTATTACTGACATTTCAGTGGTGATTAAAAGGTCACATTGCACTCAGAAAGCCATCAATTTTATGAATAGAAATGAAGGTTAAAAGGCTCCATATATGCTTCCATAGTCCAATTTATTAGTGGACCAAAGTACTTCAAATATTCATTGCCTCAATAAACCTTTTAAATGATGGCCCCGAAAGGGCCCCATAAACTCCCTGGGACAAACCCTGGGACAAATCAAGATAAAGAGGCTCTATTTAGGTGCAAAATTCAAACATTTTATAATGGCTTTGATTATCCAGTTTATACAAAGCGGCTCCATTTAAACACTGCAGTCCATCTAAAAGACAATGTAAAAGTTTTCAACTTAGGAGTCCAGGGGCTCATCTGGAACCTCCATCTTTAGTCAGGCACATGTAAGGTTTTGCCCGCTAATATACTCTGGGTACTGCCTCCAATGGATTCTCCAGGGCACACACCCTTAGGAGTGATTTTCATCATGTTGGGATCACCTTTTAACCAATGTGTTCAAGCGTTTCTACACATTACTTACACTGTTCAGAATAAGTCGCCAGTCCCACTATCCACATTAGTAAATTACTCTGTTCTCCCTCACCGGGAGTCCATTTAAATTCCGTGGGTCTTTGGTTCAACCTTTTCTGAGGGAATCATCAGCTCTACCACATTACATACCTGCATTCCTCTAGATGTTTCAATTTCAGGTTAAATTCTGTAGACACCCAACACAGTCTCCTCATTCAGGGAGTCCTTAAATCATTTTTAGTGAGTTCAGAAGATTTCTGGGCATTGCTGCTGTCAGCCCACCATCTTCTTCCTTCTGCTCTACAAGCAGCAACACCTGCATTCTTGGCAGTTTGTGATTCAAAACAACTGAATTTCAGCAGCTTTAAACCGCCATCCTCCTTTCCTTTTCTAAGGCCACTATCCTGGCAAGAGTTCAAGCACCTGTAAAAAACACTAAAAGAATCGCTCTCTAAGCGCAATAAATGGGAGCCAGGTTCAAATCTTAATTCCCAGGTCCCCTAGGCAAAGCTGGCATACCTGTTGGAATTTAAAAGATGCATATCAGCACACCGGAGTGCAGACAATCCTGTATCCCCACAGCACAGAGCCAGATGCACAGATTTCTCACACTCGTCTCTCTCCAAAGGTCACTATGCGGTGCTGTCTCACCAAATGGTTTTACCTTATTTGAAAGACAAAAAACAGCATCTACCAGGCAGAATTGCAGGAAACATAAGGAGACAAAGAATGGACTAGCAGTGTATCCTTTATCTGTCAAAAATACTTCTCAATAATGGTTGCCTACTCATTTTTAAAAGTCCAGTGTCAAAATAAATCATGTTTCATTCACGAGCTGCAAAGGCAAAGTTTTTAAAACTTAAAATTTACAAGCATAGGAGCTCTTTCTCGGCGTGGTGTGGAGCGGAGCAACAGTGAGGCCATCTTGCTCCCCTTTCAGCTTCATTGCATGTCCCCTTGTTCTCGTGCATCTTTTCCTCTGAAAAATACTTCCCTCCTGTACCTTATTTACACCCATGAGGTATTTATAGATCTCAGTCATATTCCTCCTCTCTTCCAGGGTGTACATATTGAGGGCCATCAGTCTCACCTTGTAGGTCTTCCTATGCAGCCCCAGCACCAATTTAGTTGCATTCTTCTGGATAGCCTCCACTCTGTCTATGCCCTTCCTCAGATGTGGTCTCCAGAACTGAACACAGTACTCAAGAGGTAGGGGTCTCACCAGCGATCTACTATATAAAGTGCAACACAACTTCTCTCTTTCTGCTGATGATACCCCTCCTTATGTACCCAATGTCTCACTGACCCTACCAACAGCTTTCTCATACTGCCTCACCATCTTTAAGTCATCAAATATGATTACTTCTAGGTCCTTTTCCTGTTTGGTGACTGTCATTACCTTTTCTCCCATTTTGTACTCTGTTTCTGGGTTTCTGTGCTCTAAGTGCATGCCAGTTGCCATGCCCCTGACAACTCTCAGTTTTTCTCAGGTCTCTGCACATTCTTTCACCTCCTCTACAGTGTCCATCCTTTTGTAGATTTTGGTGTCATCTGCAAAGAGGCAGATCTTCCATTCCAGCTGCTCTACAATGTTACTTATAAAGACATTAAAGAAGACTGGTGCCAGTACTGAGTCCTGAGGCACCTCTCTCACCACAGTCCCTTCCCCAGAGTGAACTCTGTTTACTACCACCATGTGTTGCCTATCCCTGAACCAATTTCTTACCCAGTTTACCACCTTAGGAACCATACCTAAACTGCCAAGTTTCCTTACGAGTCTTCTACTATGTGGATTGGCACTGAGAGCCTCACTTCAGATCTAAGTAAGCTACATCCACTACCTCACCCTCATCCAGGTCACCCAGTCTCCATCATGTTTGTCTGACATGACCTCTCCCCCCCCCCTTTAAATCCATGCTGAATCAAATCTTGTAACCTGCTGGATTCAAGATACTCCGCAATCCTTTCTTTTAGCAGTGACTCCATTAACTTTCCCACCACCGATGTCAGGCTGACTGGCCTAGAGTTGCCAGCCTCCCCCCTGCTACCACTTTTGGGAAGCAGGACAACATCGGCCCTCCTCCAGTCCTCTGGAACCACTCCTGTTTCCAGTGAGTTGTTAAAAAGGACTATCGGACGTCCAGCCAGCACTTCCCTGAGCTCCCTCAGTACCCTTGGGTGTGCCTCATCTGGCCCCACAGCTTTGTCTACTTTCAGATGTGCAATTTCCTTCAAGACTCTTGTCTGTAAAATGACTTGTGTCTACCTCCCTCCAGTGCTCCTGTTGCTTTTATGTGGCCTATCCTCTTACCCTTCCTCTGTGAAGACTGAACAAAATGATTTTTTCAAGATACCTGCTTTTTCCTGATCCTTCTCCCTCCTCTTCACGTTCCCTACCTATCTTTATTAACCTCACAGTCCCTCCCCTAGTCGTCTTCTTTTCACTTATGTATTTAAAAAATGTTTTGTCCCCTTTCAATATCCCCAGGGCTGTTCTTTCCTTAGTCTCAGCCTTTGCAACCCTTCCCATTTTCCCTGCCTCCCTCTGCTTCTCCTGATACACAACCCTGTCCTCTTCCCTCTGCATCTTGCTATACTTCCTGAATGCAACCCTATTAGCCTTTGCCCTTGCAGTCACTTCCCTTGAGAACCATAGCAGTCTCTTTTTTCTCTTCCTTTTGTTCACTTCCTTTGCTCAGAGATTTGTTGCCTTCACTGTACTTTCCTTTAGCTTAGCCCACTGTTCCTCTCCCCCCCTCCCCCGCTAGGTAGTCTCTAAAGCATTAGCACGTTTTTTTTTAGTCTCCCTTCCTGAATTCCGGGATCCTGATCCTTGTGCAGTTCACTTCCACTGCCATCCTTATGTTGAACCACACTGTATGGTGGACACTGGTTCCCCAGGTGGCCTCCCACCTTGACATCTACAATACTATCCCTCTTAGTGAGCACCAGGTCCAGTATTGCCCCATCATCAGTGGGATCCTTGACTAGTTGCCTGAGAAACACCCCCTTCAAGGAGTCCAGGATGTCTCTGCTTCTATCGGAAGCTGCAACTGGGAGGCTTTAATCTAGGTGTCAGTGTGGCTCAGTTGGTAACACATCCGCCTCTGGACCAGAAGGTCGTGGGTTCTCGTCCCACACCGGGATTGGACTTGCACCTAAAAATCGCTGGCATCCGAGTGCAGTATTGGGGGGTGCTGTACTGCTGGGGTGTGCCATCCTTCAGATGAGACGTTAAACCGAGGTCCCTTCTGCCCATCCTGGTGTTGTCCTAGTGGGTGTCCAGGTGGAAGAAAAGAACCCAGGGCACTCTTCAAAGAGTAGGAACACCCTCGTGTCCTGGCCAACATTCCCTTCCCATAAACCGGTTCATGCAATTATCCAGGCTGTGTGTGGGTGATGATGTGCGATATGGCTGCCTCCACACATTCAGTCACTTCACTACCAGTCTAGCATTGCTTGTAAAGCGCTTTGGATGTATGAAAAGCGCTATATAAATGCTGATTCTTCTTCTTCTTCTTCTTCTTCTTCTTCTTCTTCTTCTTCTTCTTCTTCTTCTTCTTCTACATTCAGCGGACTGAAGTCCCCTACCAACAGCACCTCCCCTTTTTTCTGCCATTATGCCAATAGCTTCTACCAGTGTCTTATCTAATTTCTCCCCATTTTGGAGATCTGTAGACCACACTCATGTGAATAGTGGCTCCATTTCCCATCTCCAGGGTGACCCACAGTACCTCCAACCCCACCATTCCCCCCTGCTTTCCCTGAGCCTCTGTTGCTTTGATACCCTCCCTTACATACAGCACTACCCATCCTCTTTTCCTTCCCACCCTATCTTTCCCAAACTGAGTATAGCCTGGTATGGCCATATCCCAGTCATGGTTTCCTGTGCATCATAATTCGGTAATGGCCATGATATCCAGGTCTGCATCTGCCATGATAGCATCTAGGTCCAAAATTTTATTTCCTAGACTTCTTGCATTTGCACACATGACCTTCCACATTTTGTTACCACCCTGCCTGTTATCCCCCTTTTATCCTTTTTGCTCTGCCTCCTTTTCCCCTGTCTTTTTACAGCTTGTGTTCTCATCCCTTTTCATTTCTACCACGCTGCTTTTTTCTTTATTATACATCCTGGTGTATTTAACCTCCTTTCAGGTCCTCCATTCTCTCTTCTTCAATCTGTGGGGAGGAGAAATTTATGCCTCCCTGATTTCTTCTGCCCCCCCCCGGCCAGTTTATATAAAATCTGATCCTGAAGGACAAGGGCTCTGCAGCCAATGCCAGCAGCCCCAGATCCATGCAAGCCAAGAGAATGGCAACCAGAAAAAGTGCCTGGCAGGCAAGGAAATGCATATCATAACTGGCAGCAGGCCTCAATGGAGCCTACGATTGGGACTCCAGAACCTAGAAGGAACCAGTGGGACACTACCAACCAAGCCACAGCTGTGCCCATGGTGAAGGCATGGAAGGCAGAACAGACAGACGAGCAGGTAGACACTGAAGACACTGGAGTCCGCAGTCCCATAAGGACAAGTTAGACCAAGTCACACTCGAGTGGACAGTAGAAGGGTCCAGGGAGCAAGGCACACCTAATGTGACCATTCACCCTCCTCATCACACTACCTACCCGGGCTTTGCCCTCTTCTTCATACTACCTTGCAGTCTTTGTCTTCCCTTGCATCTTACCCTATCAACAGCATCATACCCTTCTTCGGCTCTGGCTCATCTACCTCAGGCCTTGCTTCTCAAGGGTTTGGCTCCAGTGTCCAGTTATGAGCCTTGTCTCAGATGGAAGTATCTGGGTAGTCAAGCCTAAAGCAGTTGTACACAAGCCTTTCTTATCCTCAGAGTTCCTTTAATAATCCCTTTGTTTTCTTGGCATTGGGCTTTGGCCTCCTAGCACTTCCCCAAGGGTAGAATCCTTCATGTAGGGATTTCACTGGCTGCATGACCAGCACCGCAACACCTCCAGAAAGGAGGAAGACTTCAAGACAGAAGGAGAGACCTATAATCCATTTTATTGAAATGTGTCTAAGGTCCTTTTCCAAACATAATGAGTAATCCTTAGCTGGTAGGATGATGGTCTTGGCCAGAGTTCCTCAGAGGTGTCCTCCACGGGGGGGTATCCTTTACTCTGCGCAAATAATAATAATATTACTAATCAAATAAATGTGTACTGAGTCACTGTAGAAGTCGGTAAGCTACCCCTGCTTACGGGCTCAAATAAGTTTAAGGGGCCTGGGTCAGTAACTCCTGTGTGGATTCATTACCCAAAGATGTGACATTAAAGTTCAGATGTACTTTGTGTGGTGCCTTCATGAAGGGAGAGATTAAGTGGGCTAGATAATATGCTAGAAGGGTTCCCTGGTTAACAATACCAACTCACTATGATCCCTATTTGTACAGCCCACCCAGTTTCCCTCACAATGCAGTCAACAGTTGGGAAAATATAAAACATAATACTCTACTAAGAATATGCTCAACTCAAGGGTTTAAACAAATAAAGAAATTTATTGGGTGGGTCAGGAATGAGGTCCTTGGGGAAAGAAGAAGAGTTAAGGAAATATTCAACAACTGTACTGCCTTAAATGGCCTGGTCTTGTAATGCCCATCTAGGCACGGCCTAAATGAATGCAGCCCAATCCTCAGCCAGTCACAATGTCTGGCCTGGCTGTACTGTTAGGCCTCTACCCCAATTCCTTCTGGTGCCAGTTGATTAATGCCCCTAGTCCTAGGGAGCTCCAGAGAAAGCCTGGGTACCCAGGTGTTGGATCGGTGTAGGTCCGTCGACAGTTACATGAATTTGATAGGTGAAGTAGCACACCTACCTCAACATCTAGAATAAAAAATTAAACCCCACTGAATATTTGTAATCCATAAGTCCAATGGGTGAGAATATATAAAAGTCCCAAAATTAAACTAATCTTACCTAGCTATTGATGAAAGTTGGTTGCAGGACCCAGAGGCCTTGATTGGTTACTCATGGTTACCCTCTGGCTGCATTCCTGGCTGAATGTACTCACTCCATTCTGCAGTCCAGTGTCATACCTCCAACAGCTACCTCAGCCACTTACTGTCTCTGCCACCTCTTGCAGGTTCAGCTAGGCTCTCACTTTGTTGGTCTCTTGTAGTGTCTTGGGGATCTCAGGCCTCGGCAGCGTATAGGGCTGGTGGTATTTAGAAGTGGCTGTTGGCCACACAGGCAATCACACAGCTGCAGATCCCTAAGGTTTTATAAGGCAAAAATCTCTCAGGCTGTGCATTGAAGTTCAGCTGTCTGGCATCTTAAAGTTGCAGGCTGAATCTCAGTCTCACTCAATCTCTCTCTCTCTCGGTTGTAAAAGCACACTTCACCCTCCAAAGTATCTGTACAGCTTCTCTTCTTTTGCATACAGGAGGTCTGCTCTACTTCACTGTCTGCCTCCTGTGGTCTCTAAAAGCAAGCTCCTCTGACTCTAGCAGATGAAAGCTTTGCTTCTTTCCACACACCCCAACAGTCTCAGGATGTGCTAGAAAATTCCTCAGTGAACACAGCAGTGGACAGCCTCTCAACTGGCAAAATCCCTTAGTCAGTCACATGAGAGGGACAGTATGGCTGTCACATGATGGCATACTGTTAGCTGTTGAACTTCTGAGTGAATTAATGAGTCCTTCAGTATTTCTATAGCCCTCTGGCTCAGGCTTCGGCAGCATGATCAGCTGTGACATGTCCTCTGACTCTGGTGGCATTGGTAATGGGGTCCAGAGAATAATAAGATGGCTGTCCATTTTTTAGTCCTAACTGGCACTGACCAAAAGTATTATTTAGGCTTCTCCCATTGAATATGTATTTCCATGTGTGTTGTGTGCAGTTGTGCTAGTTTCTGGTTTGAATGAAGTGTCTGTCAGTGTACTTCCCCACTCTTTGGGACTACAATCACTCCATTGACAGCAGTAGAGCCACCTTCGATGTGCAACACAGAGCCACTTTCCTATGGCACAGAAGGTGCCGAAAGTGTTCTCCTCCTCCTCCGCTCCTGTCTCTGGTCCCTACTGGTTTCAATCCAAGTCCTCTGGGCTGGAGGGAAGCAGCAGCAGCATGGTGGCCGATGCTCACTGGTACTTTGTGGAGCCAGGCAAGCCCCATAGGTTTGTGGGAGGGGTTACAATTATTCCGCCAAGAGCTGAAGATGGATGGTGATCCTACATTCTTGGTCCTGGTGTTCCTACTAGGACTATTTACAAGTCTGCATGTCTTTCCCTGAGGCTGTGTTTCAGCGTATTTTATCAGCAGCTTTTAAAGGGAAGGTCACCTCTGCCTTTTTTTTCTGTTTACTTCCATAGCTTGCAAACATGCACAATGATTGCCTTTATTGCACCTTCCTAATTTCATCAGAATATAAATGTAAATGAAATTACTTAAGTCTGGTGTGAAACCTGCTTGACTCCATTACAAAGGTCATGACCACACTCACATAAGGCATCCTGGAATTTTATGATGTTTTAGAGCTAAAGCCTATCATAGTTACACTGTATTTGTATGTGCTGTTGCTGTCCTCTGTAGTCCCTGTGTACTTGTCTTATGCTGGCCATGGAACTTCTCAAGGCATAGTCAGTGCCCTGCTGTTTTCTATATTTTAAAGTGCGTCTGTGTTAAAAAAAATGCTTTTAGAGAACAGAGAGACTTCACAAGACATGTAACAGAACTGGCTGAGAGTATAACTTCTTCTGGCTTATGCATATATGCATCATCACCTTCGGATGAGCCTTACATGATAGAGGTCATGTCCTTTGCAATGGAGTCAAACAGGTTTTCACACCAGGGCAGAACAGAGTGAAACAACCAAATTTATATTTAAATTAGGAAGAAATTAGGGGATGCAAGACAGGGAATGATTGATCATGTCTATAGACTACACAGGTATACAGAAAAAAGGTTCAGGGGGACTTTCCCTTTAACTGTTTTAAGGGCATTTTATAATCCTGGAAAGGCAGTCTGTAATTTGCTGAGTTTTCTGCCTTTGTCTGTGAATTACTCAGAGATCTCATGGTATCCTAAACTCCTAGGAACATCCTAGGAGCACAACTACTGTAACAGAATTCTAACTACCAGCAGACCATAAGTGTTAATGTTTTTATTTTAACAAAATGTAACAGGACCAACATTTTTTAAATAGGGAAAGTTAGCACTCAGCTCTATAGTGGTGCCTTGGCAGGGTGCTCAGGACTAAAAATTGATTAATTTTGAACCCATGGGTCCAGCTATAGAAACTGTTTGGAGATATAACTGAGTTTAGTCTTTTTATTCAGTTTAAATCCATGTGAAAAAAACTACTTAAAATGATTCAACAATCTATTTGTGTGCGTAAGTATGATGCAATTTTTCTCTTCTGTGTGTCATTTAGGAAGTATTTGTATTGATTTTATTCATTTATTTATTTGACTTTCTTCCCTAAGATAGCTTTGACATAATGGGACCTCATCCTTGTAGCACATCAAGAGGGTTTCTATGTCTTCATGGCAGCTCAAAAGGGTAGTAATCCTTAATAGCTCCTCTATCTCTGGAGGAGCTCCGAGTGATGCTCTGTGAAGCAAAAACACAGAAGTGCCCAGGGCTGGATGGGTACCCAGTGGAGTGGTATAAGATATCTTCTGAGACTCTCCATCCACAACTGCTCACTGTGTTTGAAGTGATGCGGGCAGGTGCCACCCTCCTCCTTCATGGAAACTGACTATTCTTTCTGCCATCCCCAAGCCAGGCAAAGATGTCACATCCCCATTGTTTTATCTCCCTACATCAGTCCTAAATGCAGACTACAAGCACGATATGAACATATCAGTAAGATCCAATCTTGCCATCCCTTATTCACCCAGATGAGGCAAGGTTGTGGTTTTTTTTTGTTATTTGCTTTTATACTCCCCCCCCAGGCTGGCCCTCATCGGCCAGACTTCTGCCCTTAGCCTTGTCACCAATCCCTGGGACTTACCTTCCCAGTGTTCTTCCCTGGCTTACCCGGCAGGGGTTTTAGTGCCCATGGTTCCCTATCAGAAACTGGAGGCTCAAGTGTCCAGGGAGCACCATGGGCAATGGTACGAGACGTGCAGGGTGAGGTGAGTGGCATATTGCATGGCCCTATTTTTCATTTTCTGCTTGGGAGGTGTGGCATGCAATGATGTTGATGGCCAATGCACAGACATCTGCCCCACCTCCTCCACTCCATCAGCAAGCTCCGGCAGTCAGTTCCCCCAGTCTCCACTAGGGGTTCATCGAGTGCCATTAGCTAACCCACTCTCACCCCCCCCCAGAAGAGAGCTGTCCCAAGGACACTCAATACTCCTCCCCCAGGCCATCCCTCTGGCTCCCGGGCCCATTCCTGAACCCAGGTTGTTGGCCGGGCAAGGTTTATCTGGAGGCATCGAATAATGGATAATATTCACCACACTGCACTTCTCCTAGACTATGTGACACAACAGGCAGCAAGGATTACTGGCACCAGGTTTCAAGTAACACTTCAAACTTTTTTACTTTATTAACATGTAAAAAGCAAGGCAGGTACAACACCTTAGTGGTGAACAAGCAAAGAATCCCTGACTACTTTTGCCCTCAAGGCTTTCTCAAAAGGATACAGTAAGTAAGCAAGTTGGATTTTTACAGTGCTCATGATACTAGTGTAAATTCAAAGGTGCAGTACATGATTAAACAAAAAACCCAAACATACCGAATTAGTTAAAAAACATGCTCAAAATGAGTAGGCACAACTTAATCACATCGCTTAAGACATTACAAAATCCAACACATTTTACATTTTTTGACATAAATAAGTATATTAGCAACCAGAAAACAGTTCCATAAGGCTACACTTAAGTGAGTCAGGTACTTGCCACTCTCCCCATGACAGGCTGTTTTCTTCTGCTCATTCCAATAGGTGTGTAAGCCACAGTGCTGAAACCTGGAAAGGAAGAAGTAAGGGAAAGAGATATGAGTAGTTAGAAATAGAAAGTAAGATAATAGCATTCGACTTTTCTCTTCCTTTTGATACGAGGTATACCATCCAGTCTGTCATGAAGTCTTGACGGATACTAACCTCCCAGCTGGACAATCCACAACACCTCCCTCATTCAAAGTAATGCTTCAGGGAACCCCACCCCCATTTCCTCACCTGTACTTTCTCAATACCACAAAATTTAAAGTTATGGTTCTCAGAGGCTGGTTGTCCTTTCACATGAACAACAAGCACATTCTTTTCATTACCTTTTAATACAACTTCATATGCTTAGCTTACCAATATGACGTTTCAAAGTGTGTGATGTCTTACCTATACAGAATGCCCCACAATCACAATGAGCCAAATATACCACGTGTCGTATCACAGTTTATGAAATTCCTAATTTCATAGGTTTTAATGCCATTACTACTCGTGAACTGGTTAATTTTTTCCATAACAGTGCAACACTTGCAACGGCCACATTTATGGTTGTCTTTTGGCAAACTTGGTTTCACAGGGCAAGGCTGCGGACTATGTGTCAGACTGTCTGCCAAGTTATTGGCCCTTTTATAGGTGAAATGCACTGGACTGGGGAAGTGATTTCATAGAACTGTGTCAGAGCTTATTATACCCCAGTTCTTGGTGATGATAATGTACTTGTAATCCTAGAATAAATAAATACAAATATTCCTAATGGCCATAGACTGACGACTACAAATGCTAACAAAACTAACAAGCTGTTCTACATGTGGCAGTTTTTCTTTTCATCCCAGCAGCCTTTCCCGATTGGTGGAATCAACCTCATTCTCTGTCTGGTCTAATAGCTCAGACCTGTACCCTCTTTGCTGGAAACTACACCTCATGATGTTTCTTTGTTCTTGATATTTCATTTCCTCACTACAGTTTCTTTTTACTCTCAGATACTGGGATTTTAGGATATTGTCTACAATATGCTTTGGGTGGCAGCTAGTGGCACGTAGGAGTGTGTTCCTATCTGTGGGTTTGTGGTACGGACTTGCCTTTATGGTACCATCTGTTTTTTTGATGATAACCAGTTCCAGGAAACACATCTCCGAAAGACTCGCATGGATGGCAAATTTTAAGTTGGAATTGGTACTTTCCAACCACCTCACATACTCCTCAAGTTCCGCCCTACTGCCTCTCCATACCATAAATATATCATCTGTAGTGCCTCCAGTGGTCAATCCTGTAGTAGAAAGGATTGATCTCGGGGCTACAGACAATTTCGCTCTCCCAGTACCCAACACAGAGGTTCACATAATTGGGTACAAAAGTAGCCTTTATAGCGGTACCTTTAACTTGCAGATAGAACAAATCTTGAAACATGAATTCATTGTCAATCAATCAATCAATCAAAATTTTTATTTATCCAGGCGGGCACCATTGAGCAAGGCTCATTTGCAAGGTGGACCGGGTCATGAATACATCAAAGTACAGTACAGAAGCAGGTATACAAAAAGCAATAATATACAAGGAAGAAAAAGTATATCTAGTGTATACAGTACAGTACAAGGTTGAAATAAATAAAAAAAAACAGCATTTTTTTACAACTGAAGAAATCAGCAGATGTACAATCAACCATAGGCATACAGGGGTTATAAGCAGAGATCTTATGAGTGAGGCAGCTGGCAACTACACATATAGGGGAAAGAAGCCGTGTATGGGTGGCAGGTTAGAGAGGTAAAGAAGAGGAGGGATATATTACCGATGACTGGGGGAAAAATTGGGCTAAAACCACAGAAAGTGACGATGGCTGTTGTGTACTTGTTTATTATGATAATGACGGAGGAGGGGTTGATAATTGGGATACTACTATGGATGGGGTGGGACTTTAGCCAGGCTGGAGTGGACAGGGAAGGGTGGGTGCAGCAGGAAGAGTTAATAGGGAAAGAGTGAGAGCCAGGGGTAGAAACATGTCCAGCGTCAGGATGGAAAGGGGGAGTTGCAGAATTAGTGGGCTAGTGGTGAGGAAAACATTTGCAAGGTGCTTTCATGTAGCGATCGTAGAGTGCCTTGAAGATATTCAGGCTAACAGGGCAGCTCAGCTTCAAGTTCCTTTGTAAACTGTTCCACAATGTGGGTAAAGAGAAGCTTAGAGCAGCTTTGCCAAAACGAGTGTTGACCCTTGGAACTTGGAGGGCAATTAAGGAATAGCTCCTTAGAGCGTAGGTGCCTAACACACTCTGGGGAATACAATCTGAGACATATGAGGGGAGCTTGTTGGTCACCGCTCTGAAGGCCCATAGGGCGGCATTTCTATTCCTTCTATAGTGAAGGGAAGTCCAGCCTAACGATGAGTACAGGGAGCAGTGGTGTGTGGAAAGTGGAAGGCCAGTAATAAACCTGATAGCTCTGTGGTAGAGGGTGTCCAACTTAGCCAGTGCAGAGGCAGTGCAGTGGCTGTAGAGCAGGTCTGCATAATCTATTAAAGATAGGAAGGTAGCTTGAACCAGTTGAATCTTGGCCTCCTTTTGAAAGCAGGTGGTTAATTCTGTAGAATATTCCTAATCTTTGCCTTAGTTTCTTCTGTAGTTCTTTGAGATGGTCAGCAAAGGAAAGTTTATTATAGAGCCAAACTCCTAGATATTTGAATTTAGCTACATACTCTAGTGTTTCTCCAAGAACAGTGGTAATTTGTGAAATAGCACCCCCTCCAGCAGGAATTGCCGCATGCAAGGAGGGGGAGAAGAGCATGGCTTTTGTCTTTTTCGCATTGAGCAAAAGCTTTTTTTTATGAGCTGGTATTGTAGAAGGTTAAATTCAGCTTGGAGGTCTTCACAGGCTGCTTCTGGCATGGGACGACTTAAGTACAGTACAGTGTTGTCCGCGAATAAGTGGATGTTGACTTTTTTGATGGGGTCATTGATGTTGTTAATGTAGACTGCAAAGAGAAGGGGATCAAGGACAGAGCCCTGGGGCATGCCCCTCAGCATAGATTTTAATGGAGAAAAATCACCTTCAGCTTTAACCTGCTGTTTCCGTTCTCTGAGATAGTCTGCAAACCAGCACAAAGATTTATGGTCCAGGCCTAAGGTGCTTAGGGAGGAAAGAAGCAGGCTGTGATCGACTGTGTCGAATGCCATACTAAGATCCAAGAAAATGGCACAGACATGCTTCTTGTTGTCAAGGTCTAGGAGCCAATCATTGGTCACCTTAGCTAGGGCTGTTATGGTGCTCTGCTTTGCTCTAAATTCAGACTGAACCGGGTTTAATAGGCTTCTGGATTCTAAGTATACTTCTAGCTGGCCACACACTATTTTTTCTAGTAATTTAGACAGGATGGGGAGGAGGTAAATCAGTCAGTAATTATTTAGATCGCAGGGGTCACCTGCTTTTAATAGAGGGATGACATGGGCTATTTTCCATTGAGGGGGGAGGCTACCCCGGGAGAGTGACATGTTGAATATGTGGGCGATTGGCATTGCAAGCACATGGTAGGCACATTTCAGATAGTATGGCTCTATGAAGTCGGAGCCTGCTCCCTTCCTGGTGTCCAGTTGCAGCAGTAGGTCTTCCACCTCTTTTAGAGAGATAGGCAGGAGGGAGAAGGCCTCCTTGGTAGGTGAAATTCATGGGTTGATGGGCCCTGAGATTGGCAGAGGAAGTATCAAATGCTAGCCCTGCCATTACAAAATGGTCATTGAGGGCTTCCAATATCTCCGATCAGTTAGAGATAACACTGCCACTGGACATGTCTTTTAATGTTTTCCAGAGCTTTGAAGGATTTCTTGAGGCAGAGACTAGCTCTGAACGATAGTAGGCGGCCTTGGCTGCTCTGACCAACTTGGTGCACTTGCTACGTGCTCTCTTAAAAAGACACCAATCCAAGTCGTTCTTGCTTCTTTGGGCTTTTTTCCATAAAGTATCCCTTTCTAACAGGGAAGCTTTGAGCTCAGGTGAGAACCAATGGCAGGTGCTGCTTCTGACGCGCACCTTAACCAAGGGTGCATGCTTATTTAAAACCTCACTTAAAATATCGTAGAAAATAGTATATGCCCTGTTAACCGTTTTGGCTAGGAAGAATTCCTGCCATCGCGGTGAATGTTTCAAGTCGTGGATGTATGCAAACAAATCAAAGTTGCATTTGTATCTATTGATAGAGAACTTTGCCACAAACTGTGGGTTGTGTACAGATCTAATGGTGGGGATTATACAATGATCGCTAATGTCTGAGAAAAATGTTCCAACATGAGAGAACAGATGTGGCTTGCTAACCAAAATTACATCTAAGAGGGAGCTGTTGTTATGGTTCTTTGTATTTGGGCGAGTAGGCTAGCCAATGAGTTGCACCAGCCCTAGAGTGTCACAAAAGGATTTCAAGGGAACTGATGCACTTGATAGCCAATTGTAGTTCAGGTCGGCAAGAATAATGATATCCAAGGAACTGAGCCCCAGTACGGAACTGAGGTGAGACAGGAGATGAGGCCCGGCAGAAGGGGGCCTGTAGCAGCCTATTACACATTGTATAGTAGAACCAGCCGGGCACATTCACACAAGAATTCCACCAACCCAGGCTTAAATCTGTACCAAACTCCAAATAATATCTAAGTGCTTTAATACAATCTGTATGTGGTATGTTGGTATACAGGGCCTCAATATCTAAAGAAACCAACCACCAGTCCTGTTCAAGCTGCAGATCATCCATGATACCTGACACCTCTGTGGTGTCCTTTAAATAGGATGGTGACTTGGATACCAAACTCTTTATGGGTACATCTATATACTGGGACAGAGGTTCCAAAAGGTTGCCTATCCCAGAAACTATAGGCTGCACTGGGGATCTGCTAAACCCATGTATACCTTAGGCAATATGTAAAAGCATGAGCATTATTTTCATCACCTTTTAATACAACCTCATATTAAAATCCATCCTGAGTCCGATCCTGTTTGCAATTTATATTAATAACCTTGATGCCCATCTGACCACTGTTAATGTGCACATATTCGCAGATGATACTGTCCTGTATACTTCTAGCCCATCCCTGAATATAGCCTTTGAGGACCGACAGCAAGATTTCATCTCTCTCCAGTATAACCTTATCAAATATAAGCTCCTGCTCAATGCAAAAAAAACCAAAGCCATGATCCTCTCACCCAAGGCAGCACCAGGACCAACACATAAGCATATAATTCTAATGATATTGGACGAACCCACTGAAACAGTAGATACCTTCAAATACTTAGGGTTCTGGCTGAATAATAAGCTCAACTTCCTGTGCCACCTAAACGAGATCTCAAAAAAATTAAGGCAGCGTCTAGGCGTGTTCTACCGTATTAAGCACCTACTTACCAAAGAAGCCAGAAAGAGATTAGTGCAATCTACATTTTGACCCTTACTTGACTCTGCTGACTTTCTCTATCCATTGCCCCACTGCTGTGCTCAGCAAACTCAACACGCTCTACCACCGGGCCATAAGGTCTATCCTAAATCTGCCTTCTCGCACTCACCACTGCATTCTGTACCGAGAGTTGGGATGGCCATCCCTCTCTACAAGGAGGAAAAGGAATGCCCTTCTTTGGTTCCCCAGAGCCTTGTCCGACAAACTCCCTGCTTACATTTCGAACTTCTTTGAGCATGTCAAGGTATCTTATGGACTGAGACGCTTTTCCTTACTCTGCTACCAGATACCCAGAGTAAAATCAACCCATGGTGTGGCTGCAATCAATTTTTCTCTCCCGTCCTTATGGAATGCCATGCAAAGTATATTTAAATTCTCAACCCTTCCTGGTCCGTCCACTCTTAAAGCTCTTTTAGCTAAATACCTTAAGGAAACCTGTAGCTGCTTTAAGTGACTGGACACCTGTAGCCCCTTGTACTGTTACCATATCTGGAATCACTGCTACCACCTGATTTATCCCCATGTTAGTGGGTGCCTAGAACCTCTTAATCTCTCTCCTCTTTCCTCTGCCCTCCCCCATCTCCCCCCCACTCTATATACAAGTTCCTTTTTACCACCAGTATTGCTTATAACTCAAATATTACTGTAACTCACCCTAGGCCATCTCCCTCAAGGAGCATCAACACTTATTAGCCTCCTCCCTTCCCCGTCCCTCCTCTGCCCCTACATTCTTCTTCCCTCCTCTCCCTTGCATACTTCGCTTCTTATTGTTATAACTGATTGTTCCGATGACCTTTCATATCTCTTATGTTGCCTCTTGAAATATAATTAAGACTTGACACAATGTTAGTTATGTATATCTTGGCATACTAGCATACGACCTCACATTTATGTATCCTATGTGAGTTACATATGTATAAGCCTGAATACTCCCCAAATGTATTATATCTTTTCAAGTTTACCCTTTTTAGTTACCCTTGTTCTGTATTTATGTCCAGGACCACCTTGAAAATGAGCTTGCTCAATGGTGTACACGCCTGGTTAAATAAAGTTTGATTGATTGATTGATTGATTGATTTCCTGTATCCTTTTGAGAAAGCCTTGAGGGTGAAACCAATCAGGCATTCTTTGCTTGTTCACCGCTAAGGTATTGTGCCTGCTATGCCTTTTACATGTTAATAAAGTAAAAAAGTTTGAAGTGTTACTGAAATCTGATGCCTGTAATCCTTGCTGCTTGCATTAAATCAAACTGTTATCAGGAATAGGTTGCTAGTGTGGAGCTGCATTCTTGTTCTGATTGACAACACAACAAACTATCTTGACAGTCCTGGTATGCCTGGATGCAGAGAAGGCTTTTGACAGGGCATCCTGGGTCACCCTGTCAGTCTTTGTTTTCCCAGATCCCTTTCTCACCTGGCTTCCTCATATTTATACCGACACACAAGCCTATGTAATTGTTAACGGAACCTGTTCAACCACAGTACATCTACAATGCGGGACTATGCATTGGTGCCCCCTCTCCCCTCTGTTGTTCACTCTGCATATTGAGTCACTTGCAGCTGCTCTTCAGCAAACTCAGGGTATTGAGGGGATACCGTTGAGGGGCCTGAATATAAAAGAACTTTATACACTGACGATATCTTGTTAACCCTGCTTGGCCCAGTTAACTCACCATGTGAAATCTGGACAGAGCCGGAACGCTTTGGTACCCTTGCTGGCTTTATGCTAAACTTACATAAGACAGAGGTGTTGCATACAGTTACACTCCCTCTCCTGAAATTAAACACAGGGTTCCTGTTCAGTGAAATAAAACAGTAAATAAATACCTCATAATTCAAATCTGAAAAGAAATCAGGAACTTTTAAACTATGACCCTCTCACAGTTGCCATAACAACTGACCTTACACGTTGGGGCCATCTGAATCTATTTTTCTTCTCTCATATAGAGACAATCCGAATGCATGTCCTGCCTAGACTGCTTTATTTTCTCCAGACCCTGCCATTGGTTCTTTCCCACTTCTAATCTGCATCCTGGGAAAATACATTTTACGGTTTACATGGAGAGGGTGCTGCCTTTGAATCTGTTATTCCATTTTACAACTACCATCAACACAAGGGGGAATAAATCTCCCAAATTTAAAACAATATTCCTGGGACTTCCAGTTCCACCTCCAACTAGCATGGCAGATCAGCTGTTAGCTCCCGTTCTGATCCAGCGCTGTATCAGTGGCAATCCTGCCAAATAGCACTGCTCACCTGAAATTCATCAGTGGAAGTAGTGCAAGAACATGGGGCAACCACAAAAGTTGAAGAAAGGGGATCCCAAACAGGAAAACAATTGAGGCCTGGGGACCCCATGCAATACCCCCTTGAGAGCTTCAAACTTCATGGTCAGCTGTCTGGCAGAATATGATGATGGAGGATGCACCACAGGCTCAGCGATCAGCAGAGGCAACATGGTCATGATATTAAACACTCTCCAAAGGATCAATGCCAATGTATCCAAAATTAAATGACACATGAAAAAGTTAGACCAGAAACTGGGAGTGACAGACACGGCTGTGGCAGAACTGCATGACGAGGGAGACTATCTGAGCAGGGCAGTGATGATCCTGTGTAGAAGGGAGCGGGAACTGATAGAGTCGGCTGAGGATGCATAGGCAAGGGCCTGCAGAAAAAAAAACTGAGGCTGTATGGGTCTCTGGATGACTCAGAGCACACAGATATTAACACTTTTCTCACAACGTGGTTACAGTAGGAACTTAATCTGCCAGAGGAATATAAAACAGAAATAAGAGAGAGCATTGCACTCTGGGTCCCAAACCAAAACCAGATGCTCTGCCACAGTTGATTCTGCTGATATTTTTAAAGCACCCAGTAATAGAAGAACTAATGAGGAAAACCTGGGTGAAAGCTGATCTCAATTTTAATTGGAAAAGGATTTACATTGATCAAAATTTCCCACCAGAAGCCAGCCCAGTGGTGAAGAGGGCTGACATTTTCCCACGCCAACGATCCAGGTTTGGGAACGAGCTCAGGTCACCAGGGGTCAGTTGGGGGGGATTGAGTGTCTGATGGATAGCTCTCCTCTCCCAAGGTGGGGAGTTCCTCTGTCTTGCTCCTTGGCTGCCACCTGGTGAAGGCCAGGAGGTAGCACCAGAGTACGAGCAGCATGGAAAGAAGGGGCCACAGCTCTGTAGCATGTGTGTGTGTGCCTCCACATACACCATACTTATGTGCTACCATGGCTAGAGACAAGGAAAAAAATAGCAAAATGGTTGGCACCAGCTTAATGAAGCCCTGCCCACCTGCCCTTCTACCTGCATTGGCACCTGACCACCGACCCCCGGTTGTGGATGCGAGTCATCAGGTGGGGGGAGGACAGCACTCCCCTTCCTGGCCCTGTCACAGGGGGCAATCCATGTCATAAACTATGGGGCAAGGGAGTCTGGGATGGTGGATACTGGGTCGGGGAGGCAGAGACAGGGCAGAATAGCCTGTTGGCCTCCAGTCCAAGGGGGAGAAAAACTATGGAAACTATCAGAACTTAAGAAAAAAGAACTTTAGTACTGGGAGTAAAAAAGCAGCTTAAAGAGAAGCAAGTGAAAGTGCAATTCAGATACCCTACAAAGCTGGTAGCACAGGCAGGGCTGCAGCTATGAAGTTTGGGGCCCAGGAAATGTCACTTGAAATGGGCCCGTTTCCCAAACCAGCTAATGCCAGGGGTAATGCCAGCTCCTCTGGTGGTCCCCTCCTGAGCTCAGGGCCCCGGACAACATCCACACTTTTCCCTCCATTACTGCAGCCCTGAGCACAGGAGAAATCAGGACTTAAGGTATACCAAACGTTGCTACAGGCAAGAAAACTTTTCAAAACCCTTGGCAATCCTATGCCCGAGCAGCCTGAGAAAAGCTATTGAAGAGATGCACAGGTGATGGCCTGGGTGGGCAATCGAAAGGAAGGAGAAAGGTGTTGAAAAAATGAGAACACCATGAGCAAGTATACTGAATGTCCTCCACACAGCTCTGAGAAAATTGTGCAAGGCACAGGAAAAGATCTCAGCCTGTTGTACAAATAGACTATAAATGAGGCACAGTGAGTACATCGGAAACCCCCTTCCTAACATATTTCTTTGTACTTTGGTGCTACTTCAGATCATAGCAGTGACTTTCACCCAGGACATGTTAAATAAGTGACTAGGCACCACTTTGAGTTGCAGCCCACACTCGGGTATTGCCCCCGCCAAAGGAACTCCAGACCTATATGGCTTGCGGCAACCTCCGAGGCGCACCAGCACAGCACACCCCAGACACTGCATAAATAAAACTGACAGCAAACAGGGAGGAGAAAGCTGTGGACACACCCAGATCACGCTGAGGCATGGGCAAGACAAATTAATACCTCCCGAGGGAAAGACACAAGCATGGAAATAAGTGGCATCTGTTTCTGCAGCACAAACAATGCAGAGAAAAAACAGATAATATGGGGTTTAAAGGCTGCATCCCCCAGCAGGAAAAGATCTCATGCTCAGACGGTCACAAGTTCTACAAACATAGAGACACCAGGGCAAATGAGACTACTCTGCTTGACTGAAAGCCGGATAACCCCGGGGGGGGGGGGGAGCACACCTGCCCTAACACTAGAAAGGAAAAGGACCTAGCGGTGTGTAGTTCTTGAAATAACTAAGGTTATATATGGTATTAAAAGAGTGTGACAGAAAGTCAGTGCAGTGGCTTTACAGTGCAATCAACAAAGCAGTGGCATTTCAGTCTGCACTTTGTTAACACTGAAAAGTTACTCCAGATTGCAGTGGCCACTCCACTTCCTCTGGGAGATCACCATGTGGTCAGAATGGCAGATGTGTTACGGAGGAATGTTGCAATGTACTGCATGTGTGTGCAGATCCATCTGAACTTTCCTCATCCTCCTTGAAAGTGGAAGCATGGACGCATGGCAGAAATGATGAGATGTCGGCAAGGTGGTTAGATTCATGTGGGAAGAGGCAGAAACAAAGACTTTGATTGCCACCATGAACTGCAGGAGGGAGGGGGAGATTGGGAAACCTGAAGGTAGGGGAGAGTTCTCTAGGACTGGAATAGGTTTGTACCTGTGACAAGGGGACTCCTAGGCCCCATTCGCACTAGGGCATTTGAAACGGTTCTGAGCGCTTGAACCGTTTCAAATGCATGCTGGCTCGGATCGCATTCGCACATAACTCTGTTGTAGCTCGCAATTTTGAAGCATGCTCAAACCCTGATGAGACCAGGCTTGAGCACGCCCAGAAATCACTTTCAAAAGTGAAGTGAGCTACTCACAATGTGAACAGACAGGGTCACATCCATTCGTGCTTCTTTGTCCTCCCACCTCTCGATCGCGCAAAGCATCATGGTAAGCAGCTGTGCATGTGCTCCTGAATCCGAATTGAAGGGGAAATGGATTAACAGTTAGTGAGAACATTCTAGCATGCATCAGCTGAAACGGGTCAATGAAGTGGACTACAGTGTGAACCCTGCGACATGGTAAGCTGTAATCCATTTTCAAAAACGGATTGCTGAAACGTGCTGTAGTGCGCCCTAGAGGGAGATTGAGTGAAGGCTAAAGATAATCCCACGGATCTATATTATCAAAGCATCGGGCACTTTCATTATTACTTTCACTGTGAGATGACTTTTTTTTTGTCAGTAAGAATGAATTAACACATGGTAGGAACTAGGATGGAAAAGCATGAGTGGGGAAAGAGTTGACATCGGATCTCTGGTGACCACTGGCAGCAGCAGTTAGAATGCTGATCCAGGAGCAGATACTTATAAGTTTACAGTATAAACCTCACTCAGGGCAAAATATACTGTATAAATTTTACAATAATGCCACTGAATCAGGGAAGTGGGGTGACCACAGCCACAAAACCACCCACAAGACCATTTCAGTCTAAATTTCTTTTGCAGGGGGCATGGATTGCATGAGCGCAGCTGGGTGCAACCAAGGGCCCAGAATTGGGTGAACCTTGAGAGGGAGGGTAGTCCCTCCATGTGTCTGACAGCTTAATGTGATGTACTCTGTGGTTTCTCTCACAAGCAGAAGTGTAAGGGGTTGGGGGGACATCGCACTAGTAGTAACTTCAGCTTCTGGCTAGATCCATCCACTGTTCAGATGGGTAAAACTTTTCTGTTGTTACATGTTATATTATATGTGTGTTATATACTTATGCTTGTTTAGGGGCTATCCTGCGTAGCTCTCCACAGAATGGGAAAGGAGAGGAGTAAGCAGCAACAATTGGAGGGAGACATGTTGTTAATGGGATGTATGTTATAGGTTCAAGATGTTACCTGTATATGTTTTTTTTAAGTTTGTGCAACACAGCAATATACCATATTCTGAGTAGGGCAGCTGGGGGGGGGGTCAAGCTTCCAGACTGGACAGAATCCAGTCACCCCAGTTGGAGGCAGAACTGCATAACCACCTATCAAGAAGGGTAGCAGCATCATGCAGGTCAATAGCTCCTTATAAAGCAAAAGGGTATAGAGGGAGGGGATTTCCAAAAGACAGAAGGATATGCCACTTGCAGGCGAAATGGCTTGAAAGGAGTCAGGACTACTGTGTGCAGAAATGAGTACCAATTTATATGTTGTCACATATAACATGAAGGGCCTGGGGTCCTTCATAAAAAAGGCTAGTGTCCTCAAAGAACTGAAAGATCTTTATTTATTTATTTATGGTTTCGCAATTAATACCTTTGAGCCTTAAAGGCTCTTTTACAAAGGTTCCATGTCAGTGAAACAGTACAAGGCAGAACAGACAAAAAGTATAATACCTACAACATAATAGCAGATAGAGGGCTATCAGTGGTTACACAAAATAAGAACGTCAGAAAGGATTCAGTACTGTTCTAATACAGATATATGCTGACTACAGGGAGTCATTTAGTAAAGTGACTAAGTAGGTGCAGTATTGTCACTAAGTGCTCAGTTACTGTGAATGAGGCAGCCAGGAGGCTTTGTCAACAGCTGGCAAAAAAGAATAGAAAAGGGGGGAATAAATAGAGTTTGAGAGGTGATTGAAAGGTAAATAGGTAGCTGGGGCTGTTCCAGGGGCCAAAGAGAAAGGATTGTGGCAACGGAGAGCCTAGGTTCCAGAGGTTACTGAGATGGAAGCAGTCAGGAGGCTTTGTCACCAGAAGACGGAAGATAATAAAAAGGGGGGTGAGGATAGAGTTCTGGAGATGGTTGAGGGGTATAGAGGTAGCTGGGCTGTTCCAGTGGCCAAAGAGTTAGGACTGAGGCAACAGAGGACACTAGTATGGCGATATGTGAGCAGAGGGGAGGATACAGGGCAGGGGAGGGGTAACCAGTGCTTTAGGGACAACAGTTGCATTGTATTTCAGTGGTCAGGGAGGCACGCAGGTCTTTTATAAAAGGCACCATTTAGCGAGCTCAAGGAGGGAGGTGAGTAGATCATTCATCCATTTAGGTCCATGATAAGCTAGGGATCATTGAGCAAGTGAGATTTATTTAAGTGGGACTTGGAGTGTGCCCTTGGCTGAGCTTCTAGTAACTTTTGGGTTCTGGGTGCATTGGAACAGAGTGGCTGTGGACACAGAGGCAAGTCCAAGTAGTGCTTCTTTACCTATCAAGCAAACCTGATAACTGGCTCTAAGGTTCAGTGGAAGCCAGCCTGTAGAGCTGTAGAGGCAGCAGGTGTGGGAGTGGTGTTTAGCCCCTAGTACTAATCGACAGGTCTTGTTAAGTAATAAGTTTCACACGACTAAGCATTGTGTCAGGGGCAGCATAATAGATAACTAGACCATAGTCTATGATAGACAGAATGGAGCTACGGGTAACTAGGTTTAAGGCCTCTGTGGTCACGGCCTGTCTGTGCCAATATAGAATTCCAAGTTTTATATTTACTGATTTTATGATGTGGTCTACATGAGAAGCAAAGGAGAGGGTATCGTCTAAGTACTGCATATACCGAGGTATTTGAAGCAAGAAACCTGCTCAATAACATCTCCATTTTGACTTTGGATGGTCAGGGGGGCAGCTTTATTTTTTGCGTGTGTCAAGAAGAAGCGCATTATTTTTGTCGTCTTATAATTCAGCAGCAGTCAGTTTTGGGTGAACCAGGACTCAAGGATTTTGAAATTATGCTGCAGTTCTGAGTTGATTTCTTTAGTATTAGTTCCAGAGACTGGACTGAGAGTACTGTGTCATCCTCGTAAAGTAGCATTTTGGCAGGACATTCATTTGGGAGGGAGTTGATAAACAGACTGAACAGGAGGGGTCCAAGGATCAACCCTTGAGGGACCCTAGTGTTACCGACTTTGGGACAGAGGTAATCCCTCTAATCTTCACACATTGGGTCCTGTTGGTTAAGTAGTTATTGCCCCAGGAGGTGGTATCTGTGGAGAGACCTAAGGCCCCAAGGTGCCTGGTCACGATCTGGTGGTTAACCATATCAAATGCTTTGGTGAAGTCTATAAATATAGATCCCACTGTCCTACCTGAGTCAAGCGCTTCGTACAAGTGGGAGGTGAAATCAAATAGCATTGTTACAGTGCTATGTTTTTGCCAAAACCCGTGCTGCTGTGGACAGAGTAGGTCAAACATGTTAAGGTATTCTGTGAGCTGTTCCGAGAAAAGCTCTTTCAAGGGCTTTCAAGAGGGGTGGAAGTATAGAGATTGGACGATAGTTTCCCAAGCTGCTTCTATCCCCGTTTTTTAAAACAGGGGTGACCAGGACAGTCTTCCACCTGTCTGGGATGATGCCTGTCCGAAGTGATATGTTAAAGAGATTGATTATTGGGAGGGCTTGTTCATTCAAGATGGGATCCCGTATCTTCATATCTACTATGTTACTACTGATTCTGTTTTTTCCCAGGACTCTTTTGATATACTTGATAGTCTGAGTTATGGTGATTTGCTTGAAGTAGAACTGTGGATGGCTGATTTTGTCATCAGGGAAGGGTAGTGACAGGGTGAATTGTGGTGGTTGGGGTTAAGAAGTATTCAGGCGGCAAGACAGAACTTAGGTCTGTGAAAGCACAGCTAAAGGCATTGGCTAGGTCCCTTGGATGTTGCAGCGTACCAGGTGGGGTTACAATAAGGTCAGGTAGAGCTCTTGTTTCCTTACCGGTCAGGGACTTGACATTGTTCCAGAATTCCCTTCCACTGCCCCATGTTTCAGACAGCTGCTCCTTGTAGTAGGAGGCCTTGGCATTCCTTATCAGCCTAGTACACTGATTTCTGGCAGCTTTGTAGGCCACAATATTCACCTGACTTCCTGACGCTCTTGCTATGTGCCAGAGATTATCCCGCAATTTCATTTTATTTAATAGAGGGCCATTGAGCCAAGGGTTTAAGGATCCTTTGACTCTGGAGGTTTTATAAGGTGCGAATAGAGCGCAAGCCTCATTGAAGATGGCTATGACATAATCAAGGACTGTATTAGCATCGTCACAATTTTCCAGAGGTGTCCAATCAGCTTCTGCCAGGTACCTTCTGAGGTTCTCCAGCTGTCTTTTCTTGAGTGTATGATTCCTGGTGACCAAGAGAGGGTCTTTTTTTGCTTTATTCATCCAGTAGCAGACAACTGGCATGGTCGCTTAATGTGTCGGGCAGCACAGTGATGCTTTTGACTTGCTCGGATGTGACATTGGGCTCCAGCGAAAAAACAGACTCTCAGAGATGGCAATATTTAAAATTGCATACACAATGGTGGGCGAAGTGGTTTCTGTCTCCAGTAGGGGTAAAGATAGAGCTGGAGTAGCTATCCTGATAAGAAACAGCCTTCTGTGGAAGCTGAAAGATCAATGGGCCAATAAAGAAGAGAGGGTGGCTTACCTAACCCTGCAGGCTGGGCATCAAACTATCCATATCATTAACATGTACGGCCCAACCCCAGCAGCCTCAGGATGTTTTAGGCAGGTATTCCAGAAGACAGCCCCACTAATTATGGAAGTGCTGGTATTAACAGGAGACTGGACTTCAGTGGAGAACCCAGCCTTGGACCACTCATCAGTAGTTAGAGTAACTTGTAGGGTGGCAAGGCAGTCTTTACAAAAATTAAGAGAAGAATGAGGAGTTGGTGGATCCACTGAGGAAACTGAATCCCAGAAGTAGAAACTGCTCCTTTTCACCTCCCAACCAGAGTTACTCTAGGATCGATAGATTCTATATCCACAAAGCACAAATACAGTTGGTTCAAGGGGGTAGAGATCCTGCCCATAACCCCATCAGATCATGCCCCTTCTAAAATGCAGCTTAGGCTAGGCCAAAGGGAAGTGGATTCTGTATGGAGACTGAAACCCAGCCTGCTTAATAATAGTGTATTTGCCAAAAAAATCATGGAGGAAATTAGAGCATGCTTAGACTGACCACAACCCGAGGCTCAGAACCAAAGTTTGTGTGTGATGGGGTAAATGCAGTGGCATGGGGTCACATTACTGTATATGCTTCTTATAAAAATAAGCAATGACAGGAAAAGCAGGAAAAGTTGACTGAAAGGCTACAGAAGTTAGAGCTAGAACACAAAACCACAGGGTCTCAGGATCTCCTAAAAAAAAGGGCAAGAAGCACAAGCGGAGGTTAATAAATTTGCTCTAAGTAAAGTGGAGGCTCAGCTATGATATTTAAATCAGAAATATTTTGAGTTTGGCAACACGGTAGGCCACCTGCAGACCTTCTGGCTAAATAAAAGGGACACAGAAAGACACTGCAAAAATGAGAAACAAGGAAACTCCTAGTATAATAAAATCTCTTCCCAGAGACATAGCAGCAGAATCTGAGTGCTTTTACAAACAACTCTACAGCACAGAAAGACAGGAGGAGGTAGAAGAGATGATTAACACTTTTCTACTGAATGTCCAACTGCCTCAACTATCCCAGAAGCAACACAACATGATTAACCGACCTATTAGGGTGGAAGAGATAGAACAGGTAGTAAAAGACCTCCCTAATAATAAATCTCCTGGCCAGGAAGGGTTTGGTCCTGAGTTTTTAAAACCTTCCAAACAGAATTGACTCCTACCTTAAAACTATTCAACAGCATACAAGAGAAAGGAGACTCACCCCACACTTAGCAGGAAGCTCACATCACAGTCCTGTTAAAACCGGGGAAAGCTCCCATCAGCAGCAGTTCATACAGACCTATATCCATACTGAATCAGGATGCAAAAATATTTGTGAATATATTGGCCAATAGTATTTAGCAGGTTGTAGGTACAGTGCTCCATCAGGACAAAGCAGGGTTTATCACTGAAGCACCCACATGACATTAGAAAACTACCGAATGAAATTCAAGCTATGGATGGATCTAAAAACCCCAGCATGCTCCTGGCAAGCAATGCAGAGAAAGCGTTTGATCACTTAGACTGGCTATTTCTAGAAAAAATGTTAGCAACATTTGTGACAGGATCTATGATTGTGGGCTGGGTTCAGGTGCTTTAGGGACAGCCCACAGCAAAAGTAAAAGTCAATGGAGTCTTATCCAATAGCATACCAATTAAAAGAGGGACAAGGCAGGGTTGCCTCGTCTCCTAAAACTATTGCACTGAGCATAGAGCCACTTGCAGCAGTAATAAGCCCTAAACATACAAAGGATCAGGACTGCAGGAGAAGAGGTGAGGACAACCTTCTATGCAGATGGCATCCTCCTGTTTTTGCAGAATCCAGTGGCTAGTTAACCCATCATGAGGAAGATCCTGCAAGAGAATGGGAAGGCCTTAGGCTTTTAAGAGCTAGTGTTCTGCCTAAAACTAATCTTAGTTTTTAAAAGCAGTCAGCCATTACCGTTTATATCTAAGATACTTTTTTCTTTTCCCTTAGGTAAGTAGATTATTTACTTGATGTTAGCAGGTGTGATGCGTGGAACATCACTCTGCCTGGCAGTTGACATATCTAGTTCCATTCCCAACTACATCATCAGCACTGTGATCTCACTGACTGACATCAAAGATGACTGACCTGGCAGCCACTAAATGGATCTTCTTGAGCACCTGTGATGTCACAGTCAGTGAGGTCACAATGCAGATGATGTAGTTGGGGGAGGGGGGAATAGAGACAGATATGTCAGCTGCCAAGCTGAGAGCTGTTCCACACATTCGGCACAATATTATTACATAGAAAACTTTCTAATGAGCAAAAGGAAAAAGAAAATTACTTCAGAAATAAAAAGTTACAACTGTCTACTTGTATAATTTTCCTGTCTGTGTTTTGGTCCCACTGGCTCTTTAAAGGTAACAGTGAAAAGTCAGAGGCAATGAGTGGCTACAGCAGTGCCCTTACAGGTGGGTCTCTACTCAGTTTAGATATCTGGAGATTCAATTTTTAAAGAAAAGAGTAAAGTGTTTCAGGTCAATTACCTCTCATTGCTGCAAACAACAGAAAATGTCTGAAAGAGCCGGGCCGAGTAACCCCTCAGTACAGTAGAGAAAGTAAAAACCTTAAGGATAAACATCCTACCTCACCTCCTGTTCATTATTCTCCTCTCTCCCAATAAGGATACCCAAACCAACATGGAAAAGAATGAGGAAGGTGTGGTCCAAATTAATTTGGGCAGGTGAGAAACCTAGAATATCCTGGAAGACTTTATTGCTACCCAGGAAACAGGGAGGGCTGGGAGTACCTGTTTTTCCAGCATATTTCCAGGCGTGTCAAATACAGCATCTGATTGCCCAGTTAACAGCAGGGGGACCTCCCAGCTGGGTCACCTTAGAAGGGGATGGGGAACACACACTTCAAGCAATGGCCAACTTGGAGCCCAATGAACTTAAAAACATCAATCACCTTTGCACTAGGGTCATGCATGTGGAAGACAGCCTTACTAGAAAGGGGAGAGGACACCTGAACATGTAGGTACTCTCCGATTAGGAAAGTTGAGGGGTTTCAACTGGGGAAAATAGACCCAACATTCAAAAGATGGGATAGAGGCCTGGGTAGGGCAAATGTATAAGAAGGGACTCAAATCCTTTGTGCACCTAAAATAGGAATTTAATATAGGGTAAATGTTTTCTATCCCCCCCACCAAATCAAATAAATACTTGCTATAGGAACTTAGGCCAACTGGCATAAGAACAAAAGGCAAAACTTATCTGTATCAAATATTCATAGCTGCAGCATCTAAGGCTACCCAGAGATGGCTCCGCCCCCCCACCACTAATAGAGAACCGGATACAAAATTGTAATCAAATATTACGTACAGAATGGCTCACAACTAAATTAAGACTTACAATGGATAAAATTAAATCATACTGGTTGCCATTTTTTGATTACTTGGAAACAGAGGAAGGCATGACCCGACCCTGAGGCAGACTGCTAATTTACCATAGGAGTAAAATACTAAGGAGCAAGTTTACACTGGAGTTAACATTAGCTATCTAACAATAAAAAGGGCAAAAACACAGACCAGTTGATATTTTACTGTGATAATGCTATTTGTTGTGTCTAAACTTTTCTTTTACAGTGTCAAGCCAAAGCTCAGTTATGAAATTTAAGCAGCTAGAATGTTTTTACACCCATCTTTTGTATCAGAGTATAGAGTTTATTTAAGGAAGGAATTTCCATTACTGTACTGTGAACCATCTGTCATGCCCTGTCCAAGTGTTCCTGCACTGTACTGTATTATAAGTTGAAAAAATGTCAATAAACTATATTGAAAAATAAAACAATATCAATATTCCTCGGTGGCTCACCTCTGTACTGCAATCTATTGGCTGTCTTCTCAGTATGTGGTTCCATGGAAGCATTTAGAGCTAACTTTAAATGACACATTTAATATTTAAAAATTACTGTTTTTTCTACACTATTGATTGAATACAATTAGCCCCCTTTGCTGGATTTATCAGGCCTACCTTGGCCACATGGCTGGAATTCCAGACCTCACCTTCGATGGTACAGGTATTCTATTTTTGCCAAGTTTTGACTCTTGACTCGGAGTTCTTACCCTCTCAGTTTAATCACACATTCCGTAGATGAAGGCAACTGGGACTGACCTTTATATTCCAGGTCCTGGACATCCAGGGTGTCCTACCCCTTTCAGAACTTCAACAAAACTATAGCTTAACGGGGAGAGAACATTATAGGTATCTATGAAAATAAACTTAGCCATTACATAAAACTCCAGACAGGACTCTGCTACCAGACCCAGCTCCTTTGTTACCCCAGATTTCCATGGCAGTATTAAAAGGGGACTTTTGGCAACATACCATAATTCACAATATGACTCCAACTGGATTGCAACAACATTCAGCATTGGTTTCAAGAAAATCAGCTGTCCCTCATGCTCTCCCCTGCACCCTCCTTCTAGACCTTTGATGATGGTGTGATTGAGGATTTTTCCACCTTTAAATACCTTGGGGTTTGGCTGTGTTGTCACCTTGACTTCTCTACTCACATGGATGCCATCCACCAGAAGCCGCACCCTAAACTTAAGGCACTTTATGGGAACAAAGCAACTATCCCACTTCCTGCCCATAGAGAGATTATCACGAAGATGATTCTACAGTACCTATTTTTGATTACAGAGGCATTGTATACACTGCTGCTCCCAAGTCCAACCTTGCCAGGCTGGATCTCCTATTCACTCCTTCTGCTACTTTGCCCTGGATTGCCTTCCAGAACTCGTAACTGTTCTCTGTATTCCTCCCTCTCCTTGCCCTCCTATGACACCAGGCACCTCACTCATTATACCACCTTCTCCAAATTCTGACTTGGCTCCCTCCCCCCCTACCATTCCTCCCTCTTCTCCTTCCCTCCTTCCACCTCCTACTCTCTCTGCAGTTCTGGCACCTTCTTTCTCACACTCCCCCTCCCCGTAAAATCCTCTGCTGGTCAAGCTGTTGTCTCCTTCCACTTCCCCAAACCTTGGAGTACCCTCTACATTGCTATTTGTAATGCTCCCTCTTCCTTATCACTAAAATCCCTTCTCCATAAATTCACTCCTCACTCAGCAGTTGCCATTGATCCTAAGCTAGTCTCACTGCCCCCCCACATTACCCCAGCCCCCCTTCTGCCAGAATTCATTGGTCCCATATCCCCCTTGGACTTGTCCCTGTTGTACTCCCCATCTCCATTCCCTTCCTCATTTTGCTGCCAGTTGCACTTTGCTGAAAACTTTTGCTTTGATATGCTGTGTTTTGTAATACTTGAACACTGTGCTTCTCCAAACTGTCTAGCATGTACTTTTATTTTTTAATAATTGTTATTATAATTGTAATGTTGCCAGCCCGGTGTCACAGAGGGTTGAGGCACTGAATGCCACACCTTGCGCTACACCAGCAACCCGGGTTTGGTGATGGACTCAGATAGCCAGGGGTTGGCAGGGGAGAGAGAGGATGGAGCATCCAGAGGACAGCTCTCCTCTTCCTGGGGAGGGTTTCAGGGCCACTCAGTGTTCTGATGACCCCCTGATGTAGATCAGGGGTACTACAGGTACACCAGCCAATGTAAGGGATGGAGTGCAGCAGACGCTAACAGAGCAGCCATGCGAAGATGTCATTGCACACTGTACTCTGAGGGGATCCAAGACAAAAAAAAACCCTGGCAGCTGGATGAGGTGACGGCTGGTCTCCCAGGATGGAAACACCCAGACGATCAATGCCGGCCACGATCCCGACCCTACCCCCTTGGGATCCTCGGCCCCCTCCTGTATGTGGTCAGCGGGAGAGGAGGGGATCCTGATACAGATGTTTTGGTCGGAGGAGTGGTTCAGGTGGGCAGTAAAGGGGTGGAAGCCGAGTGAACCTGCCTGAGAGATGCCCTGGACTATCAGGTGAGAAAAAGAATCTACAAAAAAAAAAATTATAATAATTTGTTAAGTTACCGAGGTAACTGATTGTACTTTTCTCACCCCTTTCCTCCCAGGACACATCAGGAAAACGTTGTTTAGTTCAGTATTTTTTTTCCTGGTGAAACTCTTGAAATAAATACATACATACATACATAAATAACCATTTAATAAAGCAACATTTAACAGGAACTGCAACTCACCATAGAGGACAATACTCAGTCTATCTTGGATCGGTAGAATAGGGAACTTAATACCACCCATTCCTGTTCCATTTGGATAATATTTCCCCATCCAGCCCTTAAAATAACATCATCCAACCTTGGCGGGGGCTTGCAAGGAAATGCAGGTTCTTTTTTTTTCCCACACCCCTGCTATAGTTGCTAAATTTTTGACGCCTACTCTTGGACACCACTGGTGAAACTGCAGCCAGTCTCTAGATCATTCTCATGTATTTTGGTATTGCCCGGTCTTGTCAAAATTTTGGCAAGACATAAGAATCCAACTGAAGCTACTGTCCCTAATTACTCACACCATCTATGGTCCTGTTGTCCATTCCCCTGAATGGAGTGCGAATTGATCAGGCCTCCTTGGCCCTGTTTATATTTTAGCAGCAAAGAAAACTATTACACGCTTGTGAATGAAAGTGTCCCCCAACAGTGGAACAATGGAGGGGAAGGGGTTAATTCCATCGATCTCATGGAAGATTTAACCTCCTCCGTTAGAAATAACTTACCCCAATTTCAGACCAGATGGCAAAGTTGAGTGCTGTATGTTTTGTTATTTGACAACTCTCATGTGCCTTAAATACTTGAACCATGATTGCATATTCTTTTTATTACATTTAATACTCTTCAGTTATTTAAAGGGACACTGTCAACCTGTTTTTCATCATATTATTTCTAGTTGAAATCTCACATTTTATGATTGCTTACCCTCTCTAAAATTCACTGAGGTTGCTGTTTGTTTTGTCTGTCTCCTTGTTTAGTAGAAATGAAATGCATGGCAATGTATATTTATAAACAACCTTGTTTTGTTTACAATCCTGGTTCTGTTCTTACTGCATACTTTCTGAGCATTAGAAACACCCCTAAACAGTGCAGTCACTCATAAGAAAGAAGCCTCCTAAACTCTCACTGTATCATGAGGGGCTAGACTGTTTTGTATGTGTTCCCAAGTCCAGGAAAGATGTGATTGGAGTTGTTCAAGGGATGTAAACAAACCTGTTTTGGTGTGATAACACCAGTATGTTGGGCAGTCTGTTTTTCACTTTTTTTAAAGAAAATAACAGTCTTAATCAAACTACCAGCTACATAAGCAAACTTTACTGAATGTTGGCAGTCATAAAATATGTTTTTTAAACTGGGGACACTTTGAGACCTAAGGGGGTTGACAGTGTCCCTTTAACCTTGACTGATAACTGTATTGGGAGTGGACTTGTTCTGGAATAACCTCACAATAGAGACCAAACCTGCATTCTTACCATTTACTTGGTTAGTGTATGAGTAGACTTTATACTTGAACTCCTTGGATATAACCAAATTGTTGGACTTTGTACAGGTCTTTTACTTTTTTATGTATTAGGGTGCAGCCTGTGAAAGTCTCCTGTACTTGTATTGGTGACTGTATTTTTACCAACCTTACTTTTTTTTATATGTTATTCTTTGGTAACTGGGTTATGCCCACTAGGCACAAGTGCCTGTTTTCAGGGACAACCCAAGAGTACTGGGGGGTTAAGGGACTTGCTTAGAGTCACTCAGTATGCAAGTTGAGGTTCTGGGAATCAAACCCAGGTCTGCTGGATGTACCAAGCTCATTCACAGTTCATTACTCTAACCTCTAGGCTATACTGCCAGCCCATGACATTTGCTTCAGTAAAAGTTAAATATGCACAAAAGGTGATAGTCCTTGTGGCAGTGAATGAGAGCACATAAGCCAAATCTACATTCTATGTTGCACAAGTATTCAGACAGATTACCCTACAGCAACTGTACTTATTACCTCAACTACTCCTGCATAACATACTCAGTACCTGCCATTCTAGCCTACCTCACAGCTTAGCATTATCCAAGCCCTAACAATCATTCCCCCATGCTAAGCCAGCATCCTCTTCAACAAAGGTGACTCAGAGCACTACTAAAGGTGATCTCACTATCCCCTTCAAATGCACCACCTTTGCCCAGAGAACCCTCACATACCGAGGGCCCCTATGGTTCAATCAACTTCCAGCCCAGCTTATCGAGTGTGAAAAGATAGGTCCCTTTAAAAGGGGCCTGCGCCTTCACCTGGCCAGTGCAAACCTCCATAACTGCCCATCCTAGCCTTGGCACACCTACCTCTGGCACCCTTCTCCTTTCTCCACCAAGGATTCTCTGTCCCCTCTCTCTCACCCCATTCTATCCTATGGTGACTGCCCAGTAGGCACCAACACAGGACTAGTATTCCCTGCCATGTCTGCTCTCACACTGCCACTCACCAAACTTCCAGCACTTTACATGCGCTTCCCTCCTATTTATTTATTTATTTAGGGATTCGGATCATACCTTTGAGCTCAGAGCTCTTTTACAAAGGTTCCACATCAAACAGTGTCAATGACAGCAGTAACAAACAGTTTACATACAATACTCGAATAGTAGGTAGCTAGTACTGTATACAATAAGGTTACAATGTCATTCATTGTACCAATGGTGATAGTACAGCATCAAGAGCATTCAACTAGGGTAAAGTACAGTGTTTATGTGTAGTGAAGGAGATAAAGAGGTGTGACACCTAGTGTGAGAGTCCAAGGAGGTGTCAAGGGGAGGGGAGACTCGGCAGCCAAAAGTAGTGGCTTTGTCTAGGAGGTTGGGAGGTAGTGTAGTAGGTTGGTTTTAAGGTTGCCACCAGCTCCCCTACCCTATCCCTTTTCTAAGCCCTTACTAGCTGTACCTCAGCTGACTACTAGCTGGTGTCCATCCTCTTCTCAGCACTCTCAGTCCCCTCCCACCAGCTCCCCTACCCTGCAGCATGCCCCTTTACCTGCCCCTATACCTTGCACCTAACACAGCCTACTTAGGCAGCTACTTCTCCACACACCACTTCTACCTCTAACCTCAACATCCTGCACCGTCCCTCACCCCCCCCCCCTCCTATTTGACAATGCCTTTGTGGGCAGCTACTGTAACCTGCTATAGCATCTACTAATGTTGAAGCTGAGGAATTGTGTAAATGCTGCAAATATTGTAACTTCTAGTGCCATATTTGTTTTATGTTTACTGTACCTGTACTGCCAGAGTACTGTTATCACATTGTCTTTTGCACCTGTACTTTATCTACAACTGACTTGCAGCCTTTGTAAAGGAGCCCCATGGCTCAAAGGTTGTAATCTGAAACTAAAAAGAAATAAAAATAAATTAAAAAGCATTCCTATACAAGTTGCTCAATGGACCACTGAATGATTGTCAGTCTCGTGTTCTCCTTCTACTCTCAGCCTAGTGGTGTTTGGGGGAGGAATCTGGCAGTGAACAACTCTAACAACTTATTTTCACTGTTATTAAAGGAGTACTACAATCTAAAATTACAAAAACATATTTTGTGCAGAGTGTTTTGATTTGTGTGTGTAGTCCTTGTGTGTGTCCTTCCCTTTGTTTGCTATTTGCCTGCTAGATTACAGCTCCTGGGGATCTCCATGTTTGCATTTTTTATTGTTCTTCTGTTTTATTCAGTGACCCCTGTCCCATGTGACAGTGATGCATCTGGCACCATAGATTCAGCAAGTACTGGTTTAGAGTAAATTTTACAGCAGTAGAGCTGTAATTTTAAGTAACTTTCCTTATCCAGTGAGAACTAATAAAGGCTGCATTTTCTCAAACACCTGAGGGATAACTGAGTGGGTTATTCTCTAAGAATCATATACAGTCTTCACTAATTATAGCATTGCTGACCTGGGGTAATGTGTGTGTTTTTTATGGCTGTGTGTAGTTTGATGAAATGAAAAGCTTTAAAAACAAAACATTTACTCCTGTTAGCTAGACCTAGACACATACCTAGAATACAAAAGATTATAGCAGCAAATTGCGGAGTAGTCCTGGCCGCATTGCTGTCACATGAGACAAGAGGCACTGTAGTAAAAAGAAGAGCAATAAACAGTATTAACATGGAGATCCCCAGGAGTCATAAAACTAGTAGACAAATTTAGAAAAAAACTACTAATAGCAAACAAAGGGAAGGACACAATAGGACTACACACACAAATCAAAATGCACATATGTTTTTGCAGATTTTGACAGTAGTACTCCTTTAACTCACTGGTGCTAATCTGTATCTGGAATACGCAGTCCTCTAAAGAATGTCATAGTGTTCAAATGATCTACGTCGGATGAAAGCATAGGATCAGCAGGTGGAGAGCGGGCAGCTTGCATCTGATCTGAAATGGGATACTCTTGCCCCTTGTTTACATCAGGAGGGCCCTATAGGAAGCAATGATGGCTGCACAGGTTAAGCATATTTCTGGGACCATTCCTTTGGAGAACAATGGATTTGCAGTGCTTTAATAATAATAATCTTTATTTTTACCACACCTTTCTAAAATCAAGGCACCTTAACAACAAACTACAAATAAAAAACAAAATACAATAAAACACAGATACAATAAATACTGGGTTCATAAAATTCAATAAAATATCATCAGTTAGAGTATGCCTGATGCCACAGGTGGGTCTTTAGGGCCTGTTTAAGATGGTAAACAGCCTCTTACAGTATATCCAGAAGGCACAGACTTCAATGCAAAAGCACTGAAGCAAGCAAGGGTTACTACAAGCAGATTGGCAGTCAACTGAAGTGCCAAAGAGGTAAAAACGTATACAGCCTTGCAATGTATGGCATCATGGGGAATATATACAAATTACGTTGAAGAAATGTAGGCTAGCTAGATTTTAAGCAGGATCGTCAGGTGCCAAAAGGCATCACAAGACACCTGCAAAAACCAAAGACATGTTGCACCCTCATTATGTATCAGCATGATTTAGTTGTTGCCTCAGTCCAGCCTCTCACATCCCCGCTATCTTCCCCAACAAGCATTGTAACCATTGAAAGTGCATGGAGATATTGTGAAGATATTTAATGGGATCTCCTCCACTTTTGAGACAATTATCAATTCCACTTGTGTTGTGTCTTGCAGCTACATATCTCCCTCCTCCTGTTTGTAACAGCTAGATAGATGAGACCATTGCCAGCTGGCGCTTTCAGAAGAACTCTGGAAAAAAAATATTATTTGGGCACAATTCAGTTTATACTTCACATTTTTTCTGCATTTCTCTTGCCTCGATTTCATTATTATCAAAGACATGTACAGTACATGAAAACCAGATCTTTGTCCATCAGAGTTGCCTTGTTCCACCTACTTATTCTCCATAAAATCACCTGCTTATGACACCACAGGATTTTCCCTGGCAATAGATTGTGATGTCACAAGTGGAGGATTATGGCTTTGTGTGGAGGATGATCAGAAGGAATCAAACTCTTTTGTCAGTTCAGAAATTAAAAGAGAAATAAGTATATTGATTTTTTTTGTATTATTCTGGAAGCTTACCCACTCCCTATTCTCCCCTCTGACCCAGTCCCCTCCTCCAGTCCTCAAGGTGGGTAACTCTCCATTTCCAACCAAGCTTACCCCCTCCCTATTCTCCCCTCTGAACCAGTCCTCTCCTCCAGTCTTCAAGGTGGGTAATTCCCCATCTCTGACCAAGCTTACCCACTCCCTATTCTCCCCTCTGACCTAGTCCCCTCCTCTAGTCCTCAAGGTGGGTAATTCCCCATCTTTGACCCTGCTACCATTGCCTCTTCCTTCAACTGCTTTTTCACTTTTGATGCTCTCTCTTTTCTCTCCCACCCTTTCCCCCACTTTCCCCACACACATTCTCCTTCTCTCCCACTACTCTTTCTGCCTCCCTCAAGGCCCTCAATGCTCTACAGCTCCAAAAGGGTTTGAGCTCAAACAGTCTTAACCACAAGCTACTATATTTCTTTGCTCATGTCATTGCTATCCCTATTACCCATCTTCTCAACCTCCATGGCTTGCCCTCCCCCATAGCAGGGGTGGCAGGGCTCACAAACTCCCACCTCAGTTCAGGATCCAGCTCAGAGTAGGGCTATGTCACCATTGTGGGGTTTGCTGGAGTCCAAAACCTCATCCTGCTTCTAGCTGGGAATGTTTCTCTTTTCTCTTTTCTCTTTCCTCTTTCCTTTCCAGTGGATGCTGGCAACTAGGGTGTGTATGCACCCACACCCAAGCAAACGTACTACAATGCCTACCAGCATCACCCTCCCCTAGGCTACTTCAGGTGGCAGTGTAGCAGCAAAGCCAGCTGGCGTCCCTCCCCAGAAGACAGCATCCACTGGAATGCCAGTTGCTCAATCCTCCTTCCTGGTATGCCTCCTATGATCCAGACATGTTCCACATTCTGGGTTCCTGGAGTCATGAGTGCTAGCCCTACAGGTGTGCCAATGGGACAGCCTCCATTCGATTTTTTACAGCAGGATGACCTGACATTCTCCACAATGCACACCCAAGAGCTGGTTCTGCTGAAACAAAGAGTGTAGGTGTCATCTTTGTGGTAACTGACCCCTCTACCTGGTCACACACAGACACACACACCTCTAGACCGTGCTGGGAATCAAACCTGGGAACAACCCCCCAAAAAGAGTCATGTAGGCAGCAGCTCTAACATTCAGCTAATGGAAAATTCCCACTAACTGAGAGGTTAGAATGCTCCTTTGACTTTTATACTTCCAACCTAATGGACCATCATTAGAGGTCTCCAGATGCTACAAATGTATTTATTTATTAGCTTTTGTTGACCAGGTAGGTGCATTAGGCAAAAACCCTGCCTATTTTCAAGCATGACCCGGGAGAGTACAACACATGGTTTTACAAAAAACAAGCAGCAAACAATACAGAACCAGTAGGTATCCTCACAGGGGTAGTTGTGGAAGCAAAACATACATATGACAGTGGCCATCTACACTGGGATGGAAAGAAACAGGCCCACAGTTTTACAAAGAACAAGCAGCAAATAATTCAGAACCAGTAGATATCCTCGCAGGGATAGTTGTGGAAACAAAACATACATGTGACAGTGGCCATCCATGCAGGGATGGGAGGAAGCAGGCAAGGGAAAGAAGTCAAAGTAGTTAATAAGTGCAGAGACCACAGTAAGCTAGCTTAAGGAAAGCAAGAGAAAGGGGGGGATTACGTACAAACACAGGAATCAAGTGCATGTAGGTAGGAGAAAAGAGCAGTCTTCAAGGAGGAGTAGGTTGGAGAGCATTTAAGATTAGGAGGTACAGAGTTCCAGAATTTGGGAGCAAAGTGACAAAAGGCTTGTTCTCCCATTTTTGTAGAACAGTGAGGGACGGAAAGTGAAGGGGAATTAGAGGATCTCAGTAGTCGGGAGGGTACCACCAGGGAGAGTATAGCCCCAATGCTGTCTGGGCGAGTGGGTCTAGTCATGGAGTCAGTGAAACAGCCCAGAGTGTATAAGCGCAGGTTTTTAGGGGACAGCCAGTTTAGGGTGGAGTACAGGAGGCAGTGGTGAGTAAGGCGAAGGGCAGACAGGGCAAATCTGCATATGTTGTTATAGGTGGTGTCCCATTTATTAAGAATACCAGTGTTAGTGTGGGAAAACATGAGGAAGGAGTACAGAAGCCTAGGAAGCAAAACCCTTCTGGCCACTAAGATCCTTTCTGCAGGGGTTAGGGAGTGACGCACCCTGTAAGCGGTGCCAATCCTAATGATAACGGATCTACACACCTCCAATAAATGTGAGGAGAAATCAAGAGCAGGATCTAGGGTCACTCCTAGGTATTTAAAAGAGTCCATGGTCAGGACTGCAGACCCTTCACAGCAGCGCACGCAAAGCTTAGGGGTTGCAGCATGGATTTTTCTAGCAGATCCAAAGAGCATGGCCTGTGTCTTAGGTTGATCAAGGACCAGAGAGTTGGATTGGAGCCAGGATTGGAGCGTTTGGAACACAGATGACAGGTGAACATTAAGGCCGGCTATGGAATGAGCAGCTGAGTAGTGCACCAAATCATCGGCGTACATGATGGAGTTGCAGTCGGTGATGGAAGAGAGACAATCATTGACAAAAATGGAAAAAAAAGCAGTGGTCCAAGAATGGAACCTTGAGAGATGCCACAGGAGATGGAAGCTGGAGAAGAAAGGACTTTGTTAAAGGAGACAGATTGGTAACAGTTGGAGAGGTAGCTAGTGATCCAGGATAAGGTGGAACCAGAGGCCCCAAGAGATTGAAATTTGTGTATGAGCAGAGCGTGATTAACCAGGTTGAAAGCTTTTGTTAGGTCAATGAACACGGCCCCGGTAAGTAGACCAGAGTCCATATTAGATTTAGTCTCACTAGTGAACAGGGTAAGAGATGAGGTAGTGCTATGACCAGCCTGGAACCCATGTTGAACAGGCAACTGAAGATTGAAGTTTAATAAGTGGGCCAAGATCTGACGGTGAATAAGTTTTTCCAACGTCTTGCTGAGTGTTGGTAGAAGTGCAATGGGGCCATAATTGGACAGAACTTTAGGGTCACCTTTCTTGAAAACTGGTATGATTTTGGCAGATTTCCAGGCTAAAGGCACTGTGGCGGTACTAATGGACAGGTTAAACAGCCAAGTGATTGGAGTGGCTAGGAGTGAGGCACCAGTTCTGAGTATTCTAGGTTCAATGCCATCAGGTCCTGCACTGCCACAGAGGGGAATGGACTGTAATAACCTAAGAATGTCAAGGCAAGAGATAGGAGAACATGTCAGTGTAGGGGGAGTATGTGACGGAGCTGTAGGAGAAGGCTGGGGGCCACCAGGTTCTGAAAGAGAAGGCTGGGAGCCACTAGGTCCTAGAGGGGTGATTTTAGGAACCTCTGTGAAGAGCGAGTTGAAGGTGTTGGCAATCGTGCAGGCATTGTTGCAGATAGAATCATTAATTAACATGTCTTTGGGAGACATTGGTTTAGTATTACCCAAGATTTCATTAATCTGGGTCCAGAATTTCCTGGGGTCGTCAGCTGAAGACTGAAGGAGACCGCTGTAGTAGTTGCTCTTGGCAGCACAAATGGACTTCTTGCAGGTATTACATAAGATACGGTACTCGGCAAAGTCAGACTGACTATGGGATGATTTCCATTTTAGCCATAGTTTATCACGCTGCTTGAGCAGTTTCAGGAAAGGGCGGTTCAGCCATGTGGTCACCTTCCCTCTGACACTGTGCTTACTAAGTGGGATGTGCTTGTGCTGTAAGGCAAGTAAGGTCATATTGAAGTAGTCGGTGGCCTGATTGATGTCATTGGTAGTGAACAGGGGAGACCAGTCTGTGACTTTGAGATCAAGAAGTAGCTTGGCTGGGTCAAGTAGAGAGATGTTAGCAAAGGATAGGACTTTGTGGGGTATAGAGGATGGGAAGGAGTCACAGACGCAGAAGACAGGGCAGTGGTCACTGATCGAATCAGGTAAAACCCCAGTGGAGGAGTAGCAATCCATATGGTTGGTGAGAATCTAGTCAATCATAGTACAGCTGGAGCTGTTCAGCGACTTCCGAGTGGGGGAGGAGATGAGTTGGGACAGGTTGGCCTTACTGATGGTAGAAGAGAGGGAAGAATCGGTCGGTCCAAGTCAGTTAAGGTTAAAATCGCCCAGGCAGATGACCCCATTTTTTTTGGTCAAGGCAGGAATATAATCAATGAGCTCCTCCAGCCCAAGCTTGCTAGTTCGTGGAGATAAATAAGTCCCAATAATGTGAAGCTTCTTGGTTCTGCCAAGGAGTAGTATCACGTGAATGGCCTCACCATTGTAGAGTGCGGGTAGGATAGAAGGTGACATCCAGGTGGGCCTTGTAGTACAGGGCAAGTCCACCCCCTCTTTTGGTGTGTGGTCAGTCTGCCCAGTGCATAGAATAGACTGGTAGTCCGCAGCTTTGACCCAAGATGGTTGGTTTCAACCAGGTTTCCGATAGCACGAGGATATCCAGATTATTCACCTGGACTCAAGCCTCTAGGTCGGAGAGGTTGGCCATGAGACTGCGGATATTAAGGTGGGCAAAGGTCAGTCCTGAACCCTGTGGCAGGAGATGAGTGGCCCCAATGTGGGTTTGGGGAAGAATAACCTGAGGGCTGGGATTGGTTTCAACATACCCGGCTAGAGAAAAAGGATAATGTGGTAGTCCAAATCATAGCTAGAGCAATGGCACAGGCTACTAAGCCTGGGGAGGTAGTCTTCTTTTAGACAATAAATCTCAATGGAGACCCTAGAGGTATAGGACCAAGATACATTGGGGGAGTGGGGTGGGGACATGAGCAGCCACTAAGTTAGAGTAGATGAAGTCCCAGATGAACATCACAGGCGGAGGAGTGGGGGAACCTATGAAGAGGGATAAGGAGTTGAAAGTGAATAAAAGCACAATAGTAGAGGTTAGGCAACTCAGAACAGCCCAAGACAGCGTGGCAGGAGGGATGTAGAAACGCGACAGGACAGAACTTGGAGAGGTGCTCGAAAAGGAGGACTCTTGGAAATAGAAAAACAGCTGTGATAGATCAAAGGGGTGTGTAGAGACTAGGACAGGATCGAAGGGGTGGGGAGAAAAGAACTGAGGAAAAGTAAATAAGGTCAGCTGGACTAATCAGAGGGTGCAGAAAAGTTGGTGATAAATTAGAACAGTAGTACCAGGAATTTGTTGCTAGAGCCAAATAGGGAGATGCTTCTGAAGTAAAAGGTGTGAGGCAACACCTAGTGGTGAAGTAGTATAACTTGCAGATGGGAAAGAAGACAGATACATAAAAAAGATAAGACCCGCCTTTAACACGTGAATGCTGGTGCCTATATAAGTAAGCACAGCTAAGGGTGGGAGGATATTGGGGGGCGGGCAGAGCAGCCACCGAAGTGGATCCGGAGCAACCCTTGCAGCTCAGCTGCACTCCACTCTGTTTTTAATTACAGTTAGCCCCTAGTACAGCTTTGCCAATTTGCCCCTGGTCAAAACTGTTAACTTAATTCCACCAAGGAAAGCCTGCAGTAGAATTCCTAGCTGTGCTCCGTTATGCATTTAAATTCAACTAGCCCCAAGTAGTACTTCTCCAGAGTTTCCCCAAAGCAAACTTTAAAAACAAATAAAATAGCACAGAGAGCCTGCAGTTGGATTCCTTCGGCAGCAATTGCCTAAGGGCGCCCGAGGCTTAAAAAGCCTTTCTCACAGCAGCTGACTGTATAAAACAGCTGCAACATAGGTAGAAGAAAGCATTCAGAAAAAGGCGCGCCAAGTTTTGAATTCATGCAGCAACCTGGTGAGAATTCCGTCAGCAGTGTCCGTACCTGGCAAGTGATTGGGATCCCCAGCAGCTCCAAGGGCAGAATGCCCCTCTTTCAGAATCTTCATATTTATAGCAGCTTTCAAAACCAAGGCGCTTAACAGATTATAAATACATTAAAACAGAATATAAAATTATTAAAATAAACACAATTCAATTCAATTAATCAGGGAAGGCCAGTGAAAACAAATATGTTTTCAACATTGATTTAAAATTTGTGATGGTGGGGCATTCTTATAACTGACGAGGTTGAGAATTCCACAGGGTTAGTGCTGCAAATGAAAAAGCATGCGCTCCAGATGTTTTAAGATGAACCCTGGGAATCTCTAGCAATCCCTCGTTGGCGGATCGGAGAGGGTGATTAAGGGAGTAGGGAATCAGGAGATCTTTAAGGTAGTTCAGTCCCAGTTCGTGTAGGGCTTTAAAGGTAAGCAAGCCTACCTTATTGGTGATCCACCACTGAACCAGCAGCCAGTGAAGTTCACGCAGAACAGGAGTAATATGACTGGACCTAGAGGTACCAGTCAATAACCTGGCTGCAGCGTTCTGCACCAGCTGCAAGCGGTGGATATCAACCCTAGACAGTCCTAGGTAGAGGGCATTGCAGTAGTCAAGACGGATAGTAATGAAGGCGTGGACCAGTGTTGGAAGGGCACCCAGGGGAATCAGGTATTTCACCCAAGCGATAATCTTCAGATGGGAAAATGAGGATTTGACCACAGCTGACACCTGAGACTTCAAGGTCAAGCCATCATCAAAAACAATGCCCAGGTTACGCACCCGATCTGAGGTGATAAGCTGGACACCATCAAGCCAAAGGCCTGACATGTGCCCAGCACCAAAACCTGCCCCTGGGTGGCACGGTTCCACAACCAGCTCCTCAGTCTTATCCAGATTCAATCTCAGCCAACTTGAACTCATCCAGTCTTTGATCTCAGGAAGGCAACTATTTAGAACGGAAACCACATCAACCTGTCCGGGCACAAAGGACATATAGAGCTGAGTATCATCTGCATAGTAGTGAAAACTCAAGCTGTATCACCTAATATCTCCTAAGGGCAGCATATACACTGCGAACAACATAGGAGCCAGTATGGAGCCCTGTGGTACCCCACAGGACAGGGGGAGGGCATCAAAGGAATAAATTCCAATGATCACCCTCTGAGACCTGCCTGTTAGGAAAGATCAAAACCATTTGAGGACTGTGACTGACAGGTCACAAAGGACCCGCAGGGTCTCCAAAAGCACCTTATGGTACACAGTGTCAAAGGCTGTGGTGGGATCAAGAAGGACCAAGATGGTACGAGCCTTTCAATCTCTCACCATTAGGAGATCATTTAGTACCCAGACAAGGGCAGTCTCCATGCTATGCCTCTTCCTAAGTCTAGACTGGAGAGCTTCATAGACACTGTGAGTTTCCAGGTGTTTGTCAAGTTGCAACGCAACCACCTTCTCAATAACCTTCCCCACAAAGGGGAGGTTAGAGACAGGTTGGTAGTTAGCTGGATCGATGGGATCCAAGGAGGGTTTTTCAGGAGTGGTCTAATGACTGCCTCCTTTAAGGGACCCGGAAAGGTTCCCCTCTCCAAGGATCTCCATACAATTTCAGCTAGGATCGAGCAAGTAACATCTACATATCCCACCAAAAGGGAGGTAGGGCCCGGATCCAAACTACAACAGGCTGGATGCAAAATCTGGACAATCTTCAGAATGTCCATGAATTCTGGTCGGCCAAAATCTGTCCAGACAGACTGGGTACTCACTGTCACAAACCAACTCAGTAGGTCAGCCCTCTACTCCCAAAGTGCCAACTTCTGAGCGTAGTCTTGTGAACAGTTTAACAGAACAAGGTAACCCTCTTGTCTGTTTTTGTGGGTTCGAACCAACCTTTGATCTCATGTTTTGGAGGGATTCAAACTGTGAACCTCTTGCTAGCGTACTCAATGCACAGACTCAAATATATCTGTCTTTGGGGGGCCAGATATCTGTGCTTACGGGCACCTAACCAGGTGGACAAAAATGAACCCTTAAACTTTAATAAAGACCTCAGATTATTCTTGCCTTTTTCCAGTTTGGTATCACCATTCAAGCTTATGCTCAGTGTCTGCTGTAACCATATATACTCTACTTGCAAAGGAAAGAAATCAAAGACAGACCAAGTAAGCTCTAAAAAGAGTTTTACTAAAATAGATAATAATATGTAAAACATACAATACAGAACTATTATATCACAAGACATACACATCTTTTAAAAGAACATGGGTTTAAACAGTGCAATTCCTACTACTGTAATTAGATTTGTCTCTCTTTCTAAATAACTGTTTAAAGTGCTCACAGATGATTGTCAGAGTCTAGATAAAAGTGTCTCTGAAAGAAAACAGAATAATGTTTAAAAGCTGGTTTTCCCCACCTATTTTGCATGAGGTCACCTAGCTCCTCCCTGTCAGAATATATAAAAAAATATATATCTATAGCAACACAGGATGTCTTTTCCAAGTATTAAATTCTGCAACCTCAGCATAACTCATGTTCTTCAAATGACATTTCTTTGATCTTAATCAGTATCCTCTCTCACACAGGCATCAAAGGAATATTTACAACTTCGTACCAGTTTGCTAAACCTGGTTCCCCCTCTAACGTCATAAACTTTTTTTTATGATTTTCCTCTTAGCAGTTAAAGCTATAATTAACTTAGATAAAACAAGAGTTCCTTGATCAAGGCCTGTTCTACTCTGTAATTAGCTTCAGGCCTTCCAGGTAACACTTTGTCTCTAAAACCTGTGTGTGTGACCTCACATGCTGTTTCAGCCTTTCTCATGGGAGACAGGACATACACATTTTTATATAGTACAAAAAATGATCATACAGCACTCAGAACTGGCTGTCCATGTCACAATCCTCCCCACCTAGACTGAATTTGGGGGCTCTATCCCCTGCATGGGATGGGCTTCCCAAATCAGTTCACTCCTCATAGACCTTAGACAGCCCATCTGAGTTCTGAGTTTTGGCTCCAGCCCTATATACGATTGTCAGATCATACCCTTGCAAAACAAGACTCCATCTTAGCAATCTACCATTGTTTTTCCCCATCTGCGTCAGCTAAACCAGGGGGTTGTGGTTAGTCAGTACCACAAAATGCTGCCCATATAAGTATGGCTCTAGCTTCTTTAGGGCTCACACTATGGCAAGACACTCCTTTTCCACCGTGGAGTATGCTTGCACCCTGAGAAGTAACTTCCTACTCAGGTACACTACTGGCTGATCTGTCCCTTGGCTGGATATCTGACTCAGTACTGCCCCAATACCCACGTCTGAGGCATCAGTCTGAACTATAAAGGTTTTGCTTTAGTCAGGACTTGTTGAAACGGGAGCACTACACAGTGCCTCCTTTAATCTGGTAAAGGCTTCCTCACAGGCTGGGCCCCAGGTAATTTTCTTTGGCATCCTTTTCTTTGTCAGGTCAGATAGGGGAGCAGCCAGGGCACTGTAATTGGGTACAAATTGTCTGTAGTACCCTGTTGTCCTTAGAAAACTCCTGACCTGCTTCTGTATTTCTGGTCTGGGCCACATCTGGATCACCTCTATCTTTATTTGGTTAGGACGGAGCTGTCCCCGGCCTACCACATGCCCGAGGTATGCCACTTCCCCCATGGCCACCTGGCACTTCCTGGCTTTGACATTGCGCTCGGCCCTCTGTATCCTGCCCAGCACTTCCCTAAAGTGGGATAGGTGTTCCTCCCAGCTGGTACTAAAGATGGCAATGTCATCCAGGTACGCCACGGTGTACTCCTCAGCACCATTTAACACCTGATTCACCAACCTTTGGAAAGTGGTCAGGGCGTTCATTCCAAAAGGCATTACTTTAAACTCAAATAAGCCTATCGGAGTGATGAAGGCTGACCTCTCCCCAGTTCTGTCTGTCAACTTTACCTGCCAATACCCCTTGGTCAGATCAATGGTCGTAAAGGTAGGTCGCCCCCCCCAACTTGTCCAGGAGTTCATCCGTCCGGGGAATCGGGTGGGCATCTGACTTCGTGACTGCATTCAGTCCACGAAAGTCCACACAGAAATGAATAGAGCATCTGGCTTAGGCACAAGGACTATGGGTGAGGCCCAGGGGCTGTGGGATCTCTGGATTACCCCTAAATCCAGCATCTCCTCCACTTCCCTCCTAATGTCCTTTTGGACAGCCTCTGACACCCAATATGCTGTCTGCCATATGAGCATCTGTGTCCCTGTCTCCACATCGTGAGTCGCTAAGGGGGTTAGTCCAGGCATGGCGCTAAACAGCGGGGAAAGTCTGCTAAAACCTCCCTTACTTTCTGGATCTGGTCTGGAGCCAGCTGGGGAGACAATTTTACTGCCTCCACAGAGGACTCCCACTTACTTTCCTCCAGCAAATCCAGAAGGGGGTCTCCTTGATCCGTTCCCTCCCCATGACTACACACTGCAAACACCATGTCAGCCCTATTTGCATATGGCTTCATCATGTTGACATGGTACATCCTTTCTGTCTGTCTTCTGTCAGGTAACTCCACAATGTAGTTCACGTCATTTACCTTCCTAACCACTTTGTATGTTCCTGCCCACTCAGCTTGCAGCTTGTCTTTCTGGACCAGAATAAGGACCATGGCTTCCTGACCCACCATGTACGAGCGAACTCTGGTTCTGCGGTCGTACCACACTTTTTGTTTCTGTTGGGCAGCTGCTAGGTTGTTCTGGGCTGTCCCCATAAGCTCCTTTAGCCTTTCCCTAAACCTAAGGATGTAATCCACAATGGCAGTTCCCTGGGTGGCGTGCTTGCCTTCCCAGTCCTCCCGGATCAAGTCTAGGGGCCCACGTACCCAGCGTCCATATAAGAGTTTGAAGGAGGAAAATCCTGTTGACTCTTGGGGCACCTCCCCTGTATGAAAACAACAGGTGGGGAAGGTATTTCTCCCAGTCCCTCCCATGCTGTTCAGCAAACGCTCGGAGCATTGACTTTAGGGTACCATTGAATCTTTCCACAACCCCATTGGCTTGTCGGTAATATGGTGTTGTGCATCTCTGCACCACCCCACACTTTTCCCATAAACATTTCATCAGGTCCGACATGAAGGAACCCCCTCGATCAGTGATTACCTACTGTGGAAACCCAACACAGGAGAAAATCCCAAGTAAGGCATCTGCCACTTTGTCTGCCCTCAGTGAGGATAGGACGACTGCCTCTGGGTACCGGGTTGCATAATCCACCACAGTCAGGATGACTCTCTTCCCTGAGGAGCTGGGGGTATTTAAAGGCCCCCCACAATATCCATTCCTACCTGCTGGAATGGCTCCTCTACTATGGGCAATGGAATCAGGGCGGCTTGGGTTTTCTTGCCCATCTTCCCTATTTCTTAACATTGGTGACAAGACCTGCAATACTCCTTCACCTGCTGGGTGAAGCTAGGCCAGTAGAAATTCTGGTCCAACCACTGCACAGTGCGCATGATTCCCAGATGACCAGACAAGGGAATATCATGTGCAATCTTGAGCAACTGCTCACGATACCCCTGGAGAACAACAAGATGCCTGCCTAGCATCCCTCCCTCTGTCTGTACTGCCTGAGTATACATAAGTCCATTTTCCCAATAAACCTTGTCTGCCGTCACCTCCCTGTGTGCCATCCAAGTCTGCCCAAGCCCTCAGCTTCTCTAAATTAGGGTCACTTCTCTGAGCAGCTGCAAACCCCTCACACATTCCCAAGGCAAGGGACATGTCCCCTTCAGTCACTAAACTAGGGTCCCTGGCACTAGCATCAGGGCACTCAGGATCACTGTCAATCCCAACCCTCTGACGATGGGTCACCCCTTCTTCTTCAGAGTAACCCTCTGTAGCTGTATGGTTACTTGCTACTGGGGAAATTTCTACCCCTTTTCATTAGTTTCCCCATCTGGAGACATAGGCTGGGGAACCAGCCTCTCAGTGGTTTCCACAATGGCTTCTGTGGGGTTCAGGGAACTACAATTTTCCCTTACCACTTGGCTATGGGTAACTGCACATACCATCCCTTGTTTAAGATTGCTGCCCAGGATCACATATACTGCTAAGGTTTTGGCTACAGCCACCTGTTGCACACTTCCCCCTGTTTCACCCCAGTCTAAGAGAACACTAGCGAAGGGTAATTTTTTCTTCCCTCCCACAACGTCCTGTACAGTGACATATTTATTGGGTATAAGCTGACCAGGCTGTACCAGATCCCCCTTTACCAAGGTCAAGCATGCCCCTGTGTCCCTTAATCCTTGCATCTGCACACCATTCACCATGACAGAACGCATGTGTTCCCTCATGTTCACTGGCATTCTTCCAGGGACATACAAACAACCCATTTCTTTTCTAGCACCCAGTTGTGCATTATTGCTTGCCTTTTTGGGACACTGGCAATATGCCCAGTTTCTTTACACAACCAACATTCATTTCTTCTATCAGAGAACTCTTTTCTCTGAAACCTGGGGCTAACTGGTTTTGGTGGAGGCAGTGAGGGTTTTAGCTGCCCTGAAGGCATGCTTTTCCCTTTCTGCGCTGCCACGCTCGCCCTATTCACTCTCAGAGCAGGTCTGGCTCTGGCATAGCGGTCCGAGAGTTCAGCAGCCTCTTGTGCTTGTTTTGGGATCTCGATCCTCTAGCCAGGTTTTAGCTCTGCTGGGCATGCCCAATAAAACTGTTCTAATAAAATCACATTTTCAATTTTATCAACAGAGTTTGCCTCAATTCCTTCCCACCAACGTTTTAAAAACTGATGTTGTTTCGTGGCTAGCTCCTCATAGCTCATATCAGGGCTTCTCCTGAGCTTACAGAATTTAGCTCTGTATGATTCAGCAGTTAAGTCAAACTTTTTTAACAGTGCAGCTTTTAGTTTTCTGTAATTATTACTGTTCTCATTGTCCATTTGACCCAATGCATCCCGAGTTTTCCCAGTAAGTAGCAGGGATGGCTGGAAGCTCCAGGACTCTCTAGGAATTTTAGCCTGAATACAAAATTTTTAAAAAAAATTTAAAAAGGCATACATATCCTCCCCCTCTTTAAATTCGGCTATTAATTTGGAATTCAATTTGTAAACCAGTCCTGTAGTCCCAGTTAAACCCAAGCCACTTACCTGCTCTGGTGCTGCTGGTCAGAGTCGTATTTTCTCCAGTTCATGTTGCCTCTGGCACTCCTGCTCCTCATGGTCTGAGTCTCTCTGTTCTCACTCTGCCTCTCGTTGTTCCTGCTCTCTCTTCTCCTGGAACTCCAGCTCTATCCTGCGCAACTCAATTTGCAGTCTGAGTACCTCTGGATTCAGGATACTGGTGACCTTCCCCTGCTGCTGTGACCCTTCACTGACAGTGGCCCTGTTGCCCTCCCCATTGGATCTGGATACTGCACTGGCCACTAGCCCTGCCACACTCGAGGTTTTGTCCTTTCCCGTCATGATCCGTGACTCACTGATCTGGGTATCTGCTACCATCAGGGCATCTATGAGGTTCTGCTTTTTGGCTGTCACCTTGAATGGGACTCTTCTGCCCCCGCACAACTGCTTTAAGTAATCTACAGTGTGCCTGCTGTAGTCAGAAGCCATCTTCTTCCCTGACTACTGCTACTCTGACTTGCACTTTAGAAAAAAAAAAAATGGGTAGGAACTTGACTTTATGCCAAGTGGTATAGTTCTGTTTCCTTTTTAAAATAAAACTCTGCCTTTTTCTTTCTTTGCAAGTGAGCTTACGGTCTCAAGCTGACACAGAACAATAAAAGCTTGTGATACCAAAATTATGCCACCGCTGCAAACCAATCTGTCACAAACCCACTCAGCAGGTCAGCCCTCTACTCCCAAAATGCCAACTTCTGAGCGCAGTCTTGTGAACAGTTTAACAGAACAAGGTAACCCTCTTGTCTGTTTTTGTGGGTTCGAACCAACCTTTGATATCAAGTTTTGGAGGGATTCAAACTGTGAACCTCTTGCTAGCGTACCCCAATGCACTGGCTCAGATATATCTGTCTTCAGGGGGCCAGATATCTTTGCTTACGGGCACCTAACCAGGTGTATAAAAATTAACCCTTAAACTTTAATAAAGACCTCAGATTATTCTTACCTTTTTCCAGTTTGGTATCACCATTCAAGCTTATGCCCAGTGTCTGCTGTAACCATATATACTCTACTTGCAAAGGAAAGAAATAAAAGACAGACCAAGTAAGTTCTAAAAAGAGTTTTACTAAAACAGATAATAATATGTAAAACGTACAATACAGAACTATTACATCACAAGACATACAAATCTTTTTAAAAGAACAAGGGTTTAAACAGTGCAATTCCTACTACAGTAATTAGATTTGTCTCTCTAAATACCTGTTTAAAGTGCTCACAGATGTTTCTTTGTCAGAGTCTAGATGAAAGTGTCTCTGAAGAAAAACAGAATAATGTTTAAAAGCTGTTTTTCCCCACCTATTTTGCATGAGGTCACCTAGCTCCTCCCTGGCAGAATATATATAAACAAATATATCTATATAAACACAGGATGTCTTTTCCAAGTATTAAATTCTGCAACCTCAGCATAACTCATGTTCTTCAAATGACATTTCTTTGATCTTAATCAGTATCCTCTCTCACACAGGCATCAAAGGAACATTTATAACTTCGCTCCAGTTTGCTAAACCTGGATCCCCCCTAACGTCATAAACTTTTTTTTATGATTTTCCTCTTAGCAGTTAACGCTATAATTAACTTAGATAAAATAGGAGATCCTTGATCAAGGCCTGTTCTACTCTGTAATTAGTTTCAGGCTTCCAGGTAACACCTTGTCTCTAAAACCTGTGTGTGTGTGTGTGTGTGCACGTGTGATCTCACATGCTGTTTCAGCCTTTCTCATGGGAGACAGTCCATACACATTTTTATATATTACAAAATATGATCATACAGCACTCAGAACTGGCTGTCCACGTCACACTCACCACTTCCCATCGACCTCACAACCCCTCATGGAAGGAGCCGGGCCGATTCCGGACCTGATGCTGACAACCTTATCTGCTAAAACTAAGCTAGCTCATCACACTTAGCTTGTGAAAAAACTCTTCCAGACTGCAGACTGATTGGATTGCACAATCTGTCCACAGTAAGAAAGATCTGAGCCAGTCGGCTCTGCGCTGCAGAAATCCCCTGGACAGGAACTCTGCCTTCTTACGGGTAATTTCTGATTGATAGCCATCATAATGCTCCATCAATCTAAGCCTGGCAGCATCCTAGCTGGACTTCCGCTATGCTCTCTCCAGCCTTTGACCACTTCACCTCAACTCCTTCAAGGACCCATCAAACCAGGAGGACCTTGGACGAAGAGTGGGTGGTCGAACACGAACAGGAGCAATCAAGTCCAGGGCATCTCCCACTGCCTTATTATAGGCAAGTACTAGATTCCTAACACTTATGCTTTCATCCAGCAATCCCAATAGGTCCAGCACTGCCAATAGACCATCTGGGGCAACTCCCCTCAAGGGGCAGTACTGAACCATCTCCAAAGGGGTAGGTCCATTTGGAGGAGCCCCAAAACTGAACCCTATGGTTTGATGGTCAGACCAACTGACTGGTTCCACCCCAAATCACTGATCTCTATCCTCAGAAGGAACAGCAGATCCAATGAGTGGCCTCCTATATGGGTAGAGGAGGTAACAACCTGTGTAAGGCCCAGCGTTGTCAATAGCTGGAGGAGATTTTGACCAAATTGTGAGAGTTCATTGACCCAGGCATTGAAATCCCCCATAATTATCCATCTGGGGAATTCCAGCACCAAAGTCCACAATCTCCTGCAGGAATAAACCCCTATCACCTGGTGGATGGTAGACGAGGAGTGTCTTGCAACCTACACCCTCACCCATAACATACTCAAAGGATCTGGTGGTCCCCACTGGAACATCCACAAGACCCAGTTCAGTCTTAAAAAAGATGGCTACACCCCCATCCCTATGATCCAGCCTCGGGCAGTGAATCACTGAGAACCCAGCTGGAACTGCAGAAGCCAACACTGGGCCTGCATTGTCATCCAGCCAGGTCTCGGTGATGCATGCCAGGTCTACCATTTCAACAAGATCACCTATAATAGCAGTCTTGTTTTTGATAGACCTAGCATTACATAACACCGTCCAGGTTGGATGAGATGCTGGAGAAGACCTCAACTCCTGGCCCTTGGGTATGGGATCAAGACAGGGATAACCCCTGTCTTGGTTCCATTACACCCCAGGGCATCGCCTGGTCCCCACCACCCCCAATACGTCTGTGATACAGACTGTGTTGGCAGAAAAAGACCCAGAATTGTATCCAATCTGCCCATTTCTCTGTCTGTCCCCATACTTTGCCTAACACTGAACTGGATTTAGAGATCTGATAGACCTAGTATCTAATCATTACCCCTTCCCCAGGTATCCTTCCCCTCTTCTGCCTGTGGGTCCCACTATGCCTTTATATCTGTCTCACCCAAGTTAAAACCCAACAGAGTCTTGGCTTAAATCACCCTTCTGGGCAGCAGTGGTGGAAATGGGGGGGACATGGGAACTCAGTTCCAAAAGCGAAGTAAAAAGTCTGACTCAGGTCCAGGAGTAAAATGGAGAATGATGGCTCCTGAGTAAAAAGTACCCACAGCTCCTGAGTAAAATGTACCCACCTAAAGGTGTAAAATTGACTAAATTAAACATAAATGCAACATGTTCTGTAATGAGGAAGTGTGTCCCCAGACCCCTGTCAGGTCTGCGCTGTCCTTTATCAAAGGTGGTAGGTTTTATTCATTTCCAACACTGCAGGGCAGCTTATTCCTTTCATCCACCACCTGCTCCATGAAGAAATTCCTCATGTCCATCCTGAATCCCCCCTTCCCGTCAGTCTCCACTGATGTCTTCTAGCTACTGTGCCCTCATTCCTTATGAATAACTTTTTACAATCCATCCTGTTGATCCCCACTACACTGTAATGGCACTTTAATTCCACTAAAATACTACACTGCCAACAGTCACTCAGCACTTCACAGTACGAGGCTTCAACCTGCACTGGAGAAGTTGTAAAAGAGTAGGCTCAGATTATCACATCTTCTGGGATTGCCCAAAAATCTAAGGGTTTTGGCAACAAGTACATAATGAAATAATCTCTCGAGCCAGCTCCTTGGCGCTGAGTGAAGGGGTTTGCTTGGCACGCTGGGTTCATGCCCCATGCCCAGGTATCAGAAGTGGAGACCAGCAGGGAGGGAGTCCAGAGCATCCATTGGATGCTTCCCTCCTGAGGGGGTGGGCAGGGCCGCTGGCACCTGCAGTGGATTGGAGGACATGCTGGGGGGGCATGTAGCCTTGACATGTCCTCACCCTTGTCACCACTGTACTCTGGCTCAATCAGGGTGGGGAATGGGTGGGGAGAAAAAGAGCCACCCATGCCAGCTGGATGACTGTGGCCCCGCCTCCCCTCACCATGAAGCCAGGAAGCATCTGAGCTGCACCTTCACCTGACCAAGATGCAAGGCAGTGCCTACAAGCACTTCGATCTCCCCACCTGGTAGCCACGGCAAATAGGGGGGCACCCTGATGAAGGAATACAATGTGACAGTTGGGTTGGATAGTGGCAGAAGACGGTGGAAGGGGGGAGCGACGGTGGTGGAGATGGCTGCCCGAAGGAGTGGACGGCCGGGTTGGCAGAGGAAGGATAAAAAGAGCAAGCAGAAAAAAGAAATAAATTAGCCATGGGATGTCCATATACCTTTTCAATTCAAGAACCTAGTGTTGGGGGTTAAAATCAATGGGACAGGAAATCTTAAGCAACAAGGTCAACTTAGAATTTTGTGTACTGTAGCACAAAGGGAAGTCACCTCAAACTGGTTGCAAACCACAGAACCCTCACTGCCTTCGTAGTCCAACAGAATGGAAGACAGCATTAGGATGGAGCATATCACAGCTACTCTGAGACTGACTTTTGAGAAACATACAGAGCTATGGTCCAAGTGGGAGAGTAGGCAGAGAGGGAATGTTGTAGACAGCACAAACAATGCTTAAGTATACCAATACCGGAGCACCCACAGACTGCCTTCAGTAACCCAACTCCAGTTCCAGGATAGTGGGGGGCGATCATCTCGGAACCTCTTCACCTCCCCCCCCCCCCAATTGCCAGGAGCAACCTCAGTACCACCTCCAATAATGGATCGCCTGCAGGCTGCCTCAAGTAATCCAACCCCAGTTCCAGAATAGCGAAGTGCTATCTCGGAGTCTCTCCACCCCACTCCCTGACCACCAGGAGCAACTGCATTACCACCTCCAATACCGGACCGCCCACAGGTAATGAAGCTTACCGCAGCTCATAGTAGCTCTCAGCTTCGGGCAGTCATGGTCGGCCAAACTAAATTGATTGACTGCAGCTCTCAAGGGCCTAGCTGTTTCTATCTATATGTGCCTTGTTTCAGCCTGATACCTTAAGACAGACAACCTGTGGTAATGTTACTGCTGTATAAATGCATTGTTAGTGGAGGTAGGCAGTTGGCAACTGTGTTTGTAGTTGAGTCAGAGCAGGATGCCTATTATTGTGCTGTTACACAGTTATTTCAGTAAACTTGCACTCAGTTAAAGCAGTAAGCCTGATATCTGTACTTGTGTATTCTGACCACCTCTCTGCTGCTATCCTGCTGTTCAGTCAGCCTCCCAGCCCTTGCTAACTCCCTCCCCCTCTCCAGTTCACTCTAGGCAAGCTAGAGTCCTGCCTTGATCCCTGTTCCTACTGTTTTGTTATGTACCAGTCTTAAACCCTTAATCTTTTTGTTTCCATGCCTTTGTGATGTTGCACCTGGATTACTGCAATGCACTGTACCTGGCACTAGCAGGGGTAGATCTGTGCCGCCTACAGCTAGTGCAAAATGGGGCTGCCAGGATGTTGACTGTTCTACCTAGATTGTGTCATATCACACCTGTGCTGCACTCCCTGCACTGGCTGAAGGTTAGGTGGCATATCTACTTCAAGGTTGGTTTGTTGACCTATAAGGCCCTACATGGTCAGGGGGCCTGGTTACCTTCAAGACCTCCTGTGTCCCTACTGGCCCACCTGCTCCCTGTGCTCCACAGATAAGGGTCTTCTGGGAGTTCACAGGATTCATCTAAAGAAATCAGGTGCTCAAGCCTTTTCTTCTGCTGCCTCAATCCTGTGGAACTCCCTCCCTCATCAGATTTGAGAGAGCCAAACAGTTGACATCTTCAAATGGGAGCTCAAGACCTTTATATTTGCTTTTAGGACTAGTTAATATGTTTTATTGTGAATTAATATTTATATGTATGCTTTGTTTGGGTTGTGTTATATTTTTAAAGTTTTTAAATTATGTAAAGTGCATAGGGTTGCCACCTTTGGATGAGATGAAAACAGAATATGAAACAACACCCCCAAACTCCACCCTTAACCCCTCCCCTTTTATGACTAATGAGGGCATCGCTTGGACTCTGATTCACTTGATTTATTCCGAATTGCTGCTGATATAACATTGTGTATAACTTCTTTAAATTACATCATGATTATTATTTTTGGTTTGTTTGATTTAGATTTAAATATTTTAAATTTCAGTGTGTGTTAACATTTGGTGGAGTTAGAGAGGGGGTTCAGAGGACTTTCCATCCTGTGTACAAAGCTTAGCTGACAAATCGAGTGACTACAAGGACACCTCCGACAACTAGCTAGTTTGGATCAGGTGGCCTTTTCTGGTAAAACTCTTTCAATAAATAAATAAACTACACCAGTAATGGTGGACTAGATGTAATTACAAATATCATCTGCCATTTTAAGATGTGCTACTGTCCCTCCTATTGCTCTTACTCTAAAGTTATTTGTAATGTCAGAGAAGTTTTTAAAAGTGATAGGAACTATTTCATGCTGTTAAATACCCTATTTTGTTTTCCATGTCAGTCATACATAGCAGATGGCATGATATGTGATATGTAGCATGGAGGCAGTATAGCGCAGTGGTTTAAAGTTCTGAGCTGCAATTCTGGAGACCAGGGTTTGAATCCTACAGCCCAAACTTGCATACTTTGTGACCCTACACAAATCATTTAATTCCCTTGTGCTCTCAGGTTGCATCTGTAAACAAGCTTTAGCTTAGTATCTCTATAGATCTCTTCTGGTTAAAAAAATAATAATGTTTTGAAAAAATTTTGATAAATTGCCTAAATTTGCAATGCCATCAAATCTATATTGTGTTCCTGTCATCTCATCAGCTACTGCTCTTTCTCTCTCTCTTCCTTGTCTCATTTCTGTAGTTTAGCATGACATTAGCCACATTATTCTGTGTTGTTCATCTGAAAGACCTGGATTGGTCTTCCTGGAATATCCAAGTAGTATGAAATTGACAACAATAACTACTGAGGAGAGAGAGGCATAATATTGCTAGAAATGAAATAAAATATTAGATTATTAATTTAACAACAAAAGAGGTAACAAATATTAAAATATAGGACAGACCCTAAAAGAAAAAATGGTGAACATTTAAAGGTATAAAAATATTCCTTATCACAGCAGTCAAAGACTGTACTCACAATGCAGTCTGGAAATGATTAGTTTGATTTGCTGCTAATGGTCTTAATAGCCCTTCTTTACACTTCTCAGACTGACTGGTATACTGCACAAAGGTCTGCATGACAAAAGAATATGTTTGTAATCTGACCATGCAAGTAAAATGGTGAAGGATTTAACAGAATCTATTTTACAAGCATTCAAAATGACTGGAAAAGTAGTACCTCTGAATAAAACTGGATTAGCAGGTAAAGTTTCTGAAACGCATTGTACAGTCCATACTGGGACAGGAAGCTACCCTAACGTGGTGCCTGTCTGGTATCAGAAAAATGAAGGTGTTAATTAAGGTGGTGTTGTTTACCCTTCCCATGAATAATCTTCCAGTTTGCTATTGTGAAGTTAGAAGTGACAACTGAGCAGACAGGGACACATTTGGCTCTTTAAGTCCCCTGCACTTGAAGGAACTTCCTGATTAGCATGCACTGCAAGCAAGCAATCACACTAAAATGTCAAACACTTGCTTACAGTCAGATGAGAAGAAAATGAAACAGTTAGTGGGGAATCTTACAGGTGCTGCTTGACCCACCATAAAAAACGAATTTGCAATGGTGAAAACAGGAGGACTGAATCTGGACCTAGAAAACTGAATCATTCGGTCAAAAACCAAGTAGGTGGTAACCTTAAAAGTGCATTGATTCACAATCGAGAAATGCACTTAATCAAATAAAACTTGATTGATTGATTATAATCCCTGCCTCTGTGTTCCCCTTAACAGGCTGCCTCCGGTAACCCAAGCCCAGTTCCAGGATAGCAAGGGACAATCTCGGAGCCTCTCCACCCCGTCCACCACCAGGAGCAACCACAGTACCACCTCCAATACTGGACTGCCCACAAGTAATCCAGTTTACCGCAGCTCTTAGCAGCTCTCAGCTTCGGCAGTCATGGTTGGCCAAACTAAACTGATTCACTGCAGCTCTCAAAGGCCTAAGCTGTTTCTACCTATGTATGCCTTGTTTCAGCTAGGTACCTTAAGATGGACTGTGGCAAGATAGGCCTATTACCACTTTAGTTAATACTCCTATTTCCTGGGTTGTGAAGCACTACCGTTAAGACACTGTCCCTTTAAAAAGCTGAACAAATAAAAAAAAAAATTTACCAAAACCAGTTTGGGCCTGGCATTCATCCAGATAGGGACCAGACAGGTTTATGTATCCCAAGGGTCATATCCTCAGGGATCAAACTGAACCCTTAGCCTTCCAATAACAGGAAAAGGGCCGGGGGAGGACAGCCTAAATGTCATGAACTAAAACCAGTAAAAGGTTATGCATAAAACAGATGTTACAGGGGTTTAACATGGAATCACAGTGACCCCTGCAGGGAAAGGTAAATTATTGCACCCCTAACAAAGGGGATGGGTGTGGCCTGAAAACTGACATCACTCAGACTTTAACTTAGAGACAATTTAGAAAATCGGTGCACTTTTAGCTTGAAGTCTGAAGCCTGAGGAACTGTTCTTGGAGAATCTCAGAGCTAAGAAAAACTAATCATGCTGGTATATACCTTTTTAAAAGTATATGTAGGCCTGGGAAAACCTCTGAACCAGATCCGAGTTTTATGAAACTGGACTTTTCACATACTGACACAGAAATTCTGATTTTAAGTCAGAATTTTGGAAACAAAGACTTTCCACCAAGAAAACACCTGGAGTCTTTAAAAGGATCTTCAGAGAGCTGACTTTGATCACAAACTTGCTATAAATCTGTTGCTTTATGAACTTTAATCAACAAGAGAGAAATTCCTCTCAAAAGGACACTTGATATTTTCTGAACTCTAAACCTCAAAACAAGGCATAGTTTTAGAAATAACAGTGTATAGTGTTCTTTGTATAACCATCCAATAATTATTGTACATTTGTCTGCATTTCAAAATCTTCCAACTTGTAAATTTTACTGTGTTATTTTTATTTTAAGTAAACTTATTATAATTTCTTATCAGCTGTGCCTGGGGTCTGATTGTGTGATATAACATTTTTAACAGAAGGGTTTTGTAAGGACTGTATGCCTTGTTAACAAAGACAGTAACCACTCAGCTATCCTACAAACCAAATAGGCAAGAAGCTGCCAGTAGCCATGGCGGGATTCTGAACAGAGAACATAGTACCAGAGTTGGGGGACTTGAGACTACATTTTCCACCCTTTCACTGAGAAAAGAAGGGTTGATAATGCTTCCTCAACCTTACAACTGCTCACAAGTTCCATAAAAAGGGAGACATCCCTGCATACAGGAGGTCCTGCCATGCCCACGGAGCTGGGCTCGTGACATGGACAGCCTGTGATAATGTTACTGCTGTATACATGAATTGTTAGCGGAGCTAGATGCCTGTGCCTGTTATTGTGCTGTTACACAGTTATTTCAGTAAACTTGCACTCAAGTTAAAGCAATAAGCCTGATATCTTTACTTGTGTGTTCTGGCCACTTTTCTGCTGCTATCCCGATGTTCAGCTAGCCTACCAGCCCTTGTTAACTCCCTCCCCTGTTCGCTTTAGACAAACTAGTTTCCCGCCTTGACCCCTGCTCCTATTCTTTTGTATTTTGTTTTTTAATGCTGGAAAGTGCAAGGTAATGCACCTAGGGAAAAAGAACCTCAAGACAGAGTACTGGATGGGAGGAGAGAGAGAGAGACTTAGCACTACAGCTGAGGAACGGGATATGGGAGTTATCATTAGAAACTCACTTAAGCAAGCAAGTCAGTGCAACAAGGCCTATAGCAAGACTAATAGAATGCTGGTATGCATCCAGAGGGGTATTGATAGCAGAAGAAAATAAGTAGTACTTCTCCTCTACAGATCCTTGGTGAAGCCTCACCTAAACTACTGCACTCAGCTCTGGAGTCCACCTCAGAAATGATAAGGATAGGTTGGAGACAGTGCAGTGCAGAGTAACAAAATTTATTCAGGGCCAGCAGGGCAGATCCTATGAGGTGCATCTCAAGGCACTAAATATGTACTCACTGGAGACCAGAAGGGAGAGGGGAGATATGATAGAGACCTTCAAATTCCTTAAAGGAATTAAAATGAACTGCGAGAAATATTTAGCCTGAATATCAATTCACAAACACGTGGACATGATTGGAAATTAACATGAGGTAGGTTCAGGAGAGATGTGAGGAAGCCAATTTGAGAGAGATAATTCCTCTGGTAACCGGTCTTTTGGTAGCAAACCTATTTTGGCGGCTTTGAGTAGAATTGTGATTCATTTTTGCTGGCTTCACTAGCTGCAAAGTTTAGTGCAGAGTCGGGGAAGGGTGCTAATGGTCTGGCCAGGTCTCACTCAGTGGGAGGCAGAGCTGAATCAGGTGTGGTGTCAGTTGCTTTGGCTTCTCAGAAGGAACTAGAAGGGGACAGGATCAGATCTGTTACAGTACAGTAGCTTCTTCTTGTTTTTACATTGTTTATTGTGGATTCTACATGGTAGAAGGTTATTTCTTTTCTTTATTACTACTAAGTGGCTAGCAGGGTATTGTTTGAGGCTGTTGGAAATCTGAAACCTGTTTTAGTATCTATAAGTGGGCTCATTTGTTTGATGTTTCACTGCATAGCAGGCTGCATTTGTAGAGGCCTGTTTCTTCTGATTTAAAACCTATTTGGTGTGATTTAACTGGAGCTGTTTCTTTGAATTGGAGACCTATATGTTCTCATTCCAAGCCTATTTTGATGTGTTATTGGTGAAGCTATTTGAATTGGAGTCCTGTTTCTTTTGGTAGCAAACCTATTTTGGGGGCTTTGAGTAGAATTGTGATTCATTTTTGCTGACTTCACTAGCTGCAAAGTTTAGTGCAGAGTGGGGGAAGGGTGCTAATGGTCTGACCAGGGGCCTCAGCTACCTGATTGTTTCTGGAAGACTTGGGCTGGTCCCACCCCCAACCCCTCACCCCACCTGCCCCTGGTCCATTATTTCCTTTATACCAGGGGTTCTGACATCACTTCCTCAAACGGGCAAAGGATATGCACCTGTCATAGCAGAAGCAGACATTCAGGAAAGGAGCAGCAGCAAGTGAAGAGATGACTGCTATCTCAGTGGAAGAGAAGTAACTGCAAATCTAGGAGCTTTCATTGTTACTTCTTTGCATTGCTATTGCATTGGGGAAAGGAGGAGTAGGAGTTTGAAGAAGGTTGTGCAATGGCTACTTAAAGTCTCTTTTTAAGTGTGGATAGGAAGGATAGGAATATAAAAAGCAGTTGTTCAATCTATCTAAACATGTACAACAAAGGGGGTAAGGGAAATTAAGAAAATAATGTTTTGCACTGATAGAGGGGGAGAGGGGAGACTTGGGGGGTGTTTGGCATCCTGCATCTGGAAGGGTGGGGGGGTTGCTGGTGGGAAATGACAGCAATGGGTAGGGTGGAATGCTGCAACAACTGTGGTGCACCAATTTTTCTAAAAATTGCCTGGCATGTGGGAGAATGTTTAGTGTGCAACCACATAGAGAAACTTAGAAAGGAGATTGAGGGTCTGCAGGAGGTACTAAGACAGGGAAGGCAGATTGGGGGTGGGTTTAGCACAATAATGGAGGGAGGAAGAAGGGGAGATGAGGGAGGGCGATTTAAGCCAACAGTGGTGCGGAGAGGGTCAGAAGAAGGGAAGCAGAGACAAAGGGGCCCAGGCCAGGAAGAACGATTGCCGGGAAACCAGGTCAGGAGACAAAAGACAAATGGAAGGAGGAGATAGGGACTTAAGAGGGGAGGTGAAGAAGTGGCAAAAGTCATGGAGTGGAAAGGAAAGAACAGGTTACTATGAAGAGAGAGGGACCGAGCATTTTTGAAGGGTCTTCAGAAAATAGTTTTGCACTGCTAGAGAGGAAGAAGGTGGAGGAGGGAAATAATGAAATTAGAGGAGTAATTGATAAATGCCTGGACCAAACCGGAGCGGGGGGAAGTTCTGCTGGGAGAATTGCAACAGGGGTTAAAAGGGGGAAATAATGTGCAGGAGGAAGAAGAGGAGCTGGAAATGAGAGAGGGAGATGAATGAAAGCAAGCAGGGAGTAAGAGTGGTGGAATCTTAGTGCTGGGGGCCTCAATACTAAGAGGAGTCAGGTGAGGTAGCAAGGGGGAGAGGCATAGTCGCATTTGGGTGGAGGCCATGCCAGGAATGACAGTGGAAAGGGTGGGACAATCTGTTCTGAAATATGCTAGAAGGGGTAGGGACAAGCCTCATTTAATTATACATCTTGGGATGAACGACATGGCTGACAAGACAGTAGATATAGTCCAGAGGAGGTTTGAGGAACTAGCACAATTATGTGAGGGGGCAGGAAGATCAGTAACTTTTTCAGAGATGCTTCCAGTGCCCAAGGCAAGCACAACAAGATAGCTGAGAATAGAGGAATTTAATGGATGGCTAAGAACCTGGTGTTGTGCTAAAGGGTATGGGTTGTTGGGGGGTGGGGAGGGACCTGGGAGGACAGTAGTCTCTATGCCAAGGACAGACTACACTTGAGTGAGGAGGGAAAGAAAGTGTTGAAACAAAGGATGGAGGAGTACATTGAGGAAGCTGGGAATTTAAACTACGAGCGGGGGGTGGCAGCTGGGCACGAGATATGCAGAAACCACAGGTTGGGAAACCATATGAGCTAATTCCCCATAAAAGTGACAAAGGACAAATGGCAAGTACTATTGGTGATGCTAGTAAAGGAGAATGGGGGGGAAGGTGGAAGGTGGTTACCCTTAATGCTAGGAGCCTTGGGAGGAAAACTGCAGGTACAGGTGCTCATGGCAGAGGGAGAGGTGGACACTGCAGCCAAAGAAACATGGGCCACCCACTACAATGACTGGGACCTGTCTGTACCAGGGTACAGGTTATTTCGTAGGGACAGGGTGAATGGGAAAGGAGGGGTGTAGCACTATATGTGAAGGAAGGCCTGTAAGGGAGGAAGGGGAGGAGGGTAGTACGGAGTCAATTTGGATGCAAATCCAGGATTCCAAGAATAGGATTCTTAGAATGGGAGTGGTGTACAGGCCACCATCTCAAATGGAGGAGTTAGGGAACTAGCGGGACAGATCAGGAGGACTTGCGAGAAGGGCAGTGTGGTGATTGTGGGGGACTTCAACATGCCAGGAGTGGACTGGAGTACCCCAACAACCAGTAACAAAAGGGAGCAGGTACTGCTGGATGCCTTCCAGGACAGCTTCCTGCTGCAAATGGTCAGTGAACCAACCAGGTTAGGGAATACCCTTGACCTTGTGCTGGCAAGTGGGGACTTTGTGAGAGAACTTACAGTGAAGGAACCGCTGTCAGGGAGTGACCATCACTCAGTATGGCTCACATTGGATATGGGCAAGAAAGGAGTGGAATCTGGCACAAGAGTGATGGAATTCAGGAGGGCCAACTTTGGGAAGATGGGGGAAGTGGTAAAAGGGTACCTGGCCAAAATTCAATCTAGTATGGACACTAACCAGAGGTGGAAGCTCATAAAGCTGGTGATAGTGGAGGCAACCAAAACCTGCTGCAAGGCCCAGAGCAAGAAGACTAGGGCTAAGAAACCAAGCTGGTTGAGCAAGGAGGTCATGGAAAAGGTAAGGAGGAAAAAAGTTGCCTTTAGGAAATACAAGAAAACAGGGAGGGGGGAATACAGGAAGGAGTACTTGACAGAATCAAAGGAGGTGACAAGGGCAGTAAGGGGAGCCAAAGCATCTATGGAACTCAGGCTGGCACAAGGCATTAAGAAGGGGAAGAAGGACTTCTTTAGGTACATCAGGGAGAAAAGGAGCTGTAAGGACCACATAGTAAGGATTAGGAAGGATGGGGGCTGGGTGGAAGCAGGGTGCGATAAGGCAGAAGCACTAAATGAGTACTTCTGCTCAGTATTTAGTAAAGAAAAGAATGGGGTGACACCCAAGGGGAGAGAAATGGCAGAAACAGGGGGGAAGGGGTGACAGATGGGGAAATCATGGAGGGCAGAGTTCGGGAGGGTTTGAAGGCACTGAGGGTGGACAAGGCACCAGGCCTAGATGGCATCCACCCCAGGGTACTGAAGGAGCTGGTAGAGGTCTTTGCAGGACCTTTGACATACCTATTTAATGCCTCACTACATTTGGGTTTGTGTACCTCAGGACTGGAGAATGGTTCATGTGGTGCCCCTCCACAAGAGTGGCCCCAAGGATGAACCGGGAAACTACAAACCAGTGAGCCTCACATCCATTGTGGATAAGCTAATGGAGACTATCCTGAAGGAGAGGTTGGTGGCCCTCCTAGAGGCCAAAGGATTACAGAACAGCAGGCAGCATGGCTTCATATGGGGCAGATCCTGCCAAACCAACCTGGTGGAGTTCTATGACTGGGTAACTAGGCAACTGGATAGGGGCCATGCAGTGGATGTCCTGTATCTGGACTTCAGTAAGGCATTCTACTCGGTGCCGCATGGAAGGCTGGGAAGTAAGTTAGTAGGCACGGGGGTGCAAAGCTGGAGAGATGGGTAAGAACTGGCTTCAGGGAAGGCAACAGAGGGTGGTGGTGGGTGGGGAGCTCTCACACCCAAGGGTAGTGACGAGCGGTGTTCCACAGGGCTCGGTGTTGGGACCAGTGTTGTTTGGGATATTCATTGCAGACATATCATGGGACATCAAGAGCAAGATCAGTCTGTTTGCTGATGATACCAAGGTAGGGGTGGTGGTGGATGACCTAGGGGGATGGCAGGGGTTGCAGAATGATCTGGTAAAGCTTGAAACTAGTCAGACACCTGGCAACTGGGTTTAATGCCAAAAAGTGCAAGGTGCTGCATTTTGGGATAAAGAACCCAAGGAGGAGTTACCAGCTGGGGGGAGTGCAGCTAGCCCAGACAGAGGAGGAGAAGGATCTGGGGGTGCTCATTACAGGGTCAATGAACAACTCGGCACAATGTAGGAAGGCAGCTGCAAAGGCCAACAAAATGCTGGGTTGTATTGCAAGGGGTATATCCTCGAGGAGGGAGGAGATGATTCTGCCACTGTATAGGTCATTAGTTAGACCGCAACTGGAGAACTGCATGCAGTACTGGCACCCGTATCTGAAGAGGGAAATTAAGTTACTGGAGGGTGCAGCGAGCATGACAAAGATGATCAAGGGGCTGGGGGACTTGTCATATGAGAGGAGGCTGAGGGAGTTGAACATGTACTCACTGGAGGAGAGGAGGGACGGGGGGACATGATTGAAACCTTTAAGTACATGAAAGGAATAAACAAGACAGGTACAGAGGGGCTGTTCAAAGTAAGGGAGGGGAGGAACACCAGGGGCCATGATATCAGACTGGAGGGAGGAAGGTTCAGGAGGGAGATGAGGAGACACTTTTTTTGCAGAGAGAGTGGTGGTATCCAGTAGAACAGTGGAGTGCTTCAAAAGGGGATGGGACAGGACAGGGGGAAGGTTAATGAAGGGGAAGGGTGGAAGGAAGGGGCAGCTGCAGAATAAGGGGTGCTAGCTGCACATTCGAGCAGACTTGATAGACCTCTAGGCCTTTATCTGCTGGCAAATTTCATATGTTCGTAAGTACTACTTTACCGAAAGGGTGGTGGAACCTTGGAACAGTCTGCTGGCTGAAGTGGTGGGTGCAAAAACAGTCAAGAGATTCAAGCAGGGCTGGGACATAATGAAGGGAATAGTATTTATTGGAGGTGAAAAGACCAAGGAGGAGAATAGAGAAAGGACAGGGAGGGTTAGTACCCCGGAGGAACAGTAGGTTCTAGGGGATATAAGGAACTTGGGCAGACTGGATGGACTGCTGGTCTTTTTCTGCTGTCATTGTCTATGTTTCTGTTTTCTCTGTTTTGTTATGTACTGTGACCCCTTAATCCTTTTATAATTCCTCCGGTAACCCAACCCCAGTTCCAGGATGAGGAGAGATGATCTCGGAGCCTCTCTACACACACAAACACACACACCCCTGACTGCCAGAAGCAACCACGGTACCACCTCCAATACCAGACCACCCGCAAGTAATCAAGCTTACCCCAGCTCTTAGCAGCTATCAACTTCAGCAGTCACAGTCAGCCAATGTGGCGCCGTGTTTTACACAGCACCGTTACTCTCTACCCGCCCACACTCCCCAGCCACCCTCCCACCCAAAGCTGGTTTGTGTTTTGCAGTAAGGGCACAGGTGCTGAAATAAATCTATGCACTTTCCCACACCCACTGCTTGGTTACTTGGTACCTCCCATGCGCTCCTGGGATCTCTCTCAAATTGGACAGTTCCCCAGCTACTCCCACCAGACCATTGTGGACCCAGATCGCTGGAGCCTGTACTCTACCTCACTCTCACTAAACCAAGTGAATTTTACCCCATACCGGTTCCAAGCCTCAAAATTAGGTTCATAGCCTGGTAACTGACATAGTCTGACAATAGTCTGCAAGTAGTCAGGCTGCCCTCTCTTTTAAATCATGGCCTCCCTAGTCCACCCCTGCCTCAGTCTTCTCACCCTTCTGCCCTTTCTACCCTCTCCACCCTGCCCCTCTAGTCCTTCCCACCCCCTACTCACCCCCTCCCTCCACCTGCCCCACCCCTCATTTCATAATTTCGTACACCCAAGAGTAATGTGTTCTACTTCTCTTAGACTCAATGTCCTTAACCATATTCATTGCCCTCCTACCTCCCCCCCCCAACACCACTGCAAATTGCGAAAAAAAATCCTAATTTCTTCCCCTACTAATCTTTCTACTGCTCCTCTCACGTGACATAGAGTCAAATCCTGGTCAACCCCCCCAACCTACATAAAGGTCTCAAAATATTCCATTTTAATGCCAACCCACTCCCCAAACTCGATGCCCTAAATGTTTGGACTACCCAGCACTCTCCTGACATACTCTGTATTTCCGAAACCTGACTGTCCACCAAGATACCAGACTCCCACCTCTCTCTGCTGGACTATAATCTTTGCCACCAGTACAGGGGCAAACGTGGTGGTGGTGTTGCCCTCTGCTTTCATCACACCCTCTCCTGTTCCATCTCCCTTAGCGAATCCCTGCCCTCCTCTCATGAACTAGTCATAGCTATGCTAAACATCAATGCCACGTCACCGTTATACACCGGGGTCTTACACGTCTCCCTTAGACTCTCACCTGTCTCTCTTTTTACTTGCATCCCCTTCATCACTGCACACACAACCTCTGGGGAGCAGATCCTGCTCAAAGACTTCAATTCAAATTGGCTCTCACCAACCTCCTTACACAACACTGAACTCCTCAACCTCACCCAGCTCATAACAGAACCTACTTACCTAAATCCTAGAACCGCTAACCACTCCCTAGTAGACTGGATGCTCTCCTCACCCCCTCACCCCCACCTTATCATCACAGCAGGCAACATCCCTGATATTTTCAGTGGTCACTGCAGGACCTTTTGCATCAGAAAGGTGTGTCCCTCCCACTCCGGCCCCAAATACATATGGCGCCACTCCCTAAGGTTACTCAACTCAGACTCCCTTCCGCAAGATCTATACACCGCTAACTGGTCCCCGGTGTTCTCCGCCACCAGAGTAGGCTTGCCCCTTAGCTCCTTCATCAGAGATTGGAACGCCCACACTCCCCTAAATAGCAAGGGTAAAATGTACTCACCATCCCTGGATCAGTGCTAACTTAATTGCCCAGTGCAAGTTGCGTAATCATGCCTGGGCTATTTACAAATCCTCCCTGTCTCTGGCTGACCTCCAATCTTACAGAACACTATGAATTGCATGTACAAAGGCCATCTGGTCAGCTAAGGCAAATTACTTTAAGGACCTCTTCCAATCCAACCACAGCTCTCCAGTACGAGGTCATGTCCTTGCACACAAAACAGCATGACACTATACTGTGCTGTTAAAATAGCAAATGAGGGATGAAAACATTGGTAAAAATGTTTTCTGCAGGGGGTGCTATGACCCCCACACCCCCATTTTGAGGAGCTGTGCTCCCCTAACCCCCTTTTTAAGATAACCTCCTCGATAGGGACTTGCGTTGTCTCATTTGTGCGGTTTTGCCCCATTAGGTTTTGCGTGCGAGGACATGACCCAGTATGCAGCTCTCCTGTTAACTTCTGGAAAACTATGTGTAACCCCTAGGCAGAGCCATCTCTAGGATCACTACCCCTGCCTGTATTTCTGCTAACAGGTTGAGGGGCCTGGGTTCAATATTTTGGTGCCTCCACCCAGAGTAACAATAGTGTAGGTAGCTACCTAACCTGGTATAGCCCTCTGGGAAGCTATAACCACCCACAAACCAGCCTAGTGACCTAATACCTTGTAATGAGAGATAACCCTTTGCAGTCGTTAACACACAGTTAACAATGGGACAAACTCCTTGCACTTACCATCAGGGACTGATCTTTCAGCAACTCCCCTGGAACCCCCTGTAAAGGCAATGTTAGCAAGGCAAGCATACACTTTCAATACTGTGCACTAACTAAGGATATGCTCATAGGCCAGTTTAAACATGAAAACAGCAAATCAGGTTTATTAAGGGGACATGAACAAGGATGGGGGCGTGAATCTAGGAGAATGATTACCTTACTGATTTGATTCAGGTTACCATGCATGCACTTTAGTCCCAGAATAAACAGTCTTGACAACACTGGGTACCCAGAATGTTAAGCTGGCTGGCCAGAAATGGTGCCCTGAGTAAGCTGGCATTGCAGCTGTTGGTAGGGCCCTTGATGGAAAGAAAAGGCAGTTAACATGCACAAACAAGACTTTCGTCTTTTGTAATCCTATCCGGTTGGCTCAGTCCTTTGTAGCCCTGTAACACACTGAAGCAATCAGATGATACCACACAAAGAGTAAAAGGAACGTTGCAGGGAGCTACCCTGAGTTTACTCATAACACCAGTTAGTTGGAATTGACCTGGCGATGTGAAGACCTACTGTTGATCATGGAAGAGCATGGGGAAGCTGGGCTGGCACAACACACCTCTGCTTCATGGCCTTTCCCTCTAGGTGGCTGCAACCTGCGATTTCTGGCTGCACAAGGGCTGGATCCCTAAGCTGGTCTCTCGACGAGAAAGCAGTCGCTGGTGCAGAAATAGTTGGCTTGGGCCGAGGTTGGCATAGGCCCAAGGCTGAATAAACACTTCTGGCAAAGTTCAGCTTTGTTTGCTGGTGAAGGCCTCCAGCTGGCTAACAGTTTGGTCACTGGCAAAACGGGCCTCGACTCACGATAAACATTCAGCACATTTAACAGAAACAGCATTAACTTTTCTAACTCTCAATTCGGTTTCAGGATGGTTCGTAATTGCAGTAGATTCACTGAGCAAACCTCTTAATTCAACAAGGCATTCTCTCACCACAGTTCTTGGGCCGAATACTTCACAGGAGCTTCTTTCAGGTCCAATAACTCAAGCTGCACTTCTCAAAATCTCTTGAGCTTTCTGATGCAGTTAAAAGTCACTTTTCGTATTAGTCAGATTACTACTATAAGGCAGTCCAAATTCTGGAGAACTGTAGCAGGGAGGCAAGTCAGGCATTTTCCCCGCTGATTCTCCTCGGTTCCTTCCTTAGAGCAGCCTCTCGAAAGCTTGAGCTGCTTACTCTCCAAATTCTAACTCTAACTGCTCCTTTTTTCTAATAGTTCTTGAACTAGTCTGGGTTTCTAGCAATCCAGTTGGTTAGGGGAGATGTCAATCACAGTTCTGGTGCACCCATTAGTCAGTTTAGGCGCCAACCTGTAAAACTACAAGAACTACAATTTTCCTTCCCATGAGGCACCTGAGCTAAGGACCCCTTGAGGTCCCTTGTGTCCCCATATGTCCAAATACCTGGAAGTCCTGGTCCAAACATGGTGGCTGCCATCTGGAGGAAAGAGCTGCAAGAAGGCAGGTTTAAAGGGACACTGTCAACCTGTTTTGCATCATATTATTTATAGTTAAAACCCCACATTTTATGATTGCTTACCTTCTCCAAAATTCATTGATGTTGCTGTTTGCTTTGTCTGTCTGCTTGTTTAGTAGAACTGAAATGAATTGTAATGTATATTTATAAACAACCTAGTTTTGTTTACAATCCTTGATCTGTTCTTACTGCATACTTCCCTAACACTAGAAACACACCCAAACAGTGCAGTCACTCATGAGGCAGTAACCATCTAAACTCCCACTATAGCATGAGTGGCAAGACTGTGTTGGGGATGTTCCCAAGTACAGGAAAGATGCAGTGGGAGCTGATCAAGGAATGTAAACAAACATGTTTTGGTGTAGTAACACCAGTAGGGTGGGCAGTCTGTTTTTCATTTTTTAATAGAAAAAAAGAACCTGAATCAAACTATAAGCTACTTCAGCAATCTTTACAGGATGTTGGTAATCATAAAATGTGTTTTTTAAACTTGAGACGCTGTACGGCCTAAGGGGGTTGACAGTGTCCTTTTAGTGTCAGTGGCTCAGTAGGTAGCACATTCACCTCTGAGGCCGGGAGATCAGAGGGCTGTGGGTTCAGTTCCCACGTCTGGCACTTGGGTTAATATCCCAGTACTGACACTGTAGTGCAGCATGAGAGGGGTATTGCACTTCTGAGGTGCCATCTTTCGGATGAGACGTTAAACCGAGGTTCCATCTGCCTGGATTGGTGGTAGTTCAGGTGGATGTTAAAGATCCCATGGCACTTATTGAAAAGAGCAGGGGATTTTCCCCGGTGTCCTGGCCAAATTTCCCTCATTCACTAAAAATAGCACCAACAGCTTAAACTGGTTCAAGGTCAGTTGGCATTCATCTGTATCCCCCTTCCCCAGGTTGTGCCTGAAAATAGGGAGGATTTGTCTAGTACACTTACCCGGTCAACAAAAACTAAATAAATAAAATAAATAAATAAAAAATAAAGTAAACACTCAAATTCAAATATAAGAGCAGATTAGAAATAAACATTTACAGCAATAGCTAGAGCTCCCTGTGCTTCACTGTCGACCGCAGAGTGCAGTAAATTAGAATGGTGCCTGGCTGGAAGCAATCTTTGATGCATTCAGACCCAACCCAGACCATTTACTGTGTACACACCGGCTAATGTCTTAAAGGAACTGGTGTGGAGGCACATCATGGCACTCTCACTCAAATCAACAGGATTAACAAATAACTATGGATTTACTATCTATACAGGATGGCTGCCTGGCAGTGGGTATTACTGGAGCCCAGGAAGACACCTAAGGTAAGCCCCCAAATTGGGGGGACACTACACATCCACTCTCTCACTGACCCCCCCCCTACAAAGTTCACCACCCCAGTCCTCTCAATTGACAGATCCCAAATCTCTGACCCAACCTTGGTTGCTGAATTCTTTAACAAATACTTTATATCTTGTGCCCTACTTGACTGCTCCACTGTGACCAATCCAGATCCTGCCACCCTCTTCTAGCAGCTACCACTTCCCCCAATCACCCTGCAAGAGGTCAACCATGCTCTCTTGTCACTAAACCCTTCTAAGCATAGCCCAGATGGCATCGATCCCAGACTCCTTCACATCTCTACAACAGCCATAGTCATACCTGTCACACACCTGTTAAACCTATCCCTTTCCTCAAGCATTGTCCCTGTGGCCTGGAAAATGGCCAAGATCCTACCCCTTCATAAAGGTGGTGACCGTTCCTGTCCTGGAAACTACTACCCCCTTTCCCTCCTCCTCCTCCTCCCCACCCTTGCCAGACTTCAGGAGTCTCTGGTCAATTCTAGGGCAGCTGATTTCCTTTCTGCCACCAACACTCTATCTCCTGTCCAAGCTGGTTTCAGAAGAAACCACTCCACCACCTCCTCCCTACTAAAAGTCAGACTCCATACTCTCAGGTATGAATCTGGGTCACATTACTGCTGCCATCTTTATCGACCTGGCAAATGCATTTAACTCAGTGTTCCACCCACTCCTGTTAATTAAGCTGCGCTCACTTGGCCTAGCAGCAACTACAGTAAACTGGTTCAGATCTTACCTAGAGAACAGGAGCTAGTCAGCCAGGTGGGCCCTGCCATGTCATCTCCTTTCCCGATCCTTGCTGGGGTACCCCAAAGCTCTATACTGGGACCCATCCTGTTCACCTTCTTCATTAACAACCTCCCAACAGTCTATACACACTCCAACATACACAAGGATGCAGACAATACAGTCATTTATACCACTGGTCCATCAGTCCCTAGCATGGAGACCCCTCTCCAACATGACTTTAATAACATCCTAGAATGGTTCAAAGCAAACCAACTAATGGTAAACACAAAAGACAGTCTCCATGACCTTCGGGTCAAGACAAAAACTCCCATCTCTCTCAAACCCCCCCCCCCCCGTCTTCTCCACCCCTGACAGCACCCCTTAGAGGCAGTAACTACCTTCAAATACTTTGAGGTATGGCTCAACAATAAGCTAGACTTCTCACTCCACATCAACACCATGCACTCTGAACTCTGCCCCAAACTTGGGATCCTGTACTGTAACAAGGAACGCCCCTCTGCCTCTCTGTGCACTGTCAGTTAATCTCAAAAACAATTCTCCCCATGATTGGCAATGTAGGTATTGTCTACTGCACCACTCCTGCCTCCTCCCTTGCCAAACTAGATACCCTTCTAAATGCCTTTTGCCACAAACCCTCCCTTCCAGACCCACCACTGCTTCCTCTACTCCCCCCTGCCATCTAACCCACTCGCCTTTATAGGAAAATTCTGGTTCGGACTTCTCCTTTCCTATCTCTCCTCTCTCTTATCCTCACCTGTCCCTCCTCATATCCACCCCGCTCCAAGGGGTCCCGATCCTTTTACCTCCCTCACCCCCATAAAAGTGCCAGCCAGTCTGCCTTCTCCTTTCACCTACCATCACTCTGGAAACAAAGATCAACCACCCTCCAGCAAGCCTCTTCGTTCCCAGTGCTCAAACGCCTGAGGCTCGCTCCAATTGTTCCTCACCACTGTTCCTAACACCACTACTAATTTGATCTAATCCTGCCCCCAGACTCTTTATCTCTATTTGTACTCCATTTTTATTTTACTGTCAAACTACATATAGTATTTATCTCAACAGCACTGAAAAACCCACTCTTGTCATGTAACTAGTGAAAATGATGTATTGAGGATGAGTCCCTTCTTCCACCACTTCTCACTCTGCTGCTTTTGTATATATTGTATACTGAATATTTTGAATTCCACTATATTATTGTAATTTCACACTTTTCTGAAGACTGACTGTATTCACTGTAAAATCATACTGTACCTACTCTTGTGCTCTCTGCGTATCTGTATATATTGTTTCACATGTCTATCTGTATATAATTTTCCTTATGTACCCATTTTGTCCCCAGGCTCACACCTGGAAATGAGCCTTGGCTCAGTGTGCCTTTCCCAATTACCAAAGTTTTAAATAAATAAATGAATAAAAGTTCAAATGGCTCAAATTTACAATAACGAAGAAGTGGAATACAAAAACAGAACATTTCTCTTTATACTCCAGAAATCACAAGAATGAAATGTAATAATTGATTTTATCTTATCCTGGTATAAACTTAGTGTCACATAGGTTAAGCCGCAGTTGGCACAGTGAAGACGGTTTCCCCGTTAAACTTATTACTGCTGATGACCTATTTAAGGAAGTCATTAAAACAGTGAAGAAGTCGTATCAAAAGATCACACCTCAAGTCACAGTCTCTGAACTGTACAAGCTGGAAAAAAAACTGCATAAACTGCTGTACCAAGGAAACACAGTATTACTGTAATCTGATAGACATGGTTAATGAACTTGAAATGTCATGTATTACCATAATAAAGCTCAGTTTAAAAAAGTACTGTATGGCATTGATGTTTTTCACTGCTTTCATGACTAGATGGCGTTGATTTGCACTGACTGATGTTTTCTCATACACAACAGTCTTCAGTAGGCATCAGTTCTTTTGGTTCTCTGTAGAAATCTATATATTGAACCAACTCTGAACCTTTGGATATAGGTATGAAGCTCAGTACCACTGCCATGTGGGATGGGATCTGAAACTACAGCACATACCAGCACAAAGCTTCTAAATCACTCCCTTTTTCACACTCTGATCTCCTGGGTACTGCACTGGGAGTTCCACCAATGTCCCTACAAGTTTGCAGCCCATGGAGAGAGGACATGGTGGTGTTGGGAACAGCCCAGGTGGTTCATGTAAAATGAAGGGCTGCAAAGTAAACTGGGTAACAGCAGAATGATTCATATTAACTAGATTTGGGGTACACAATAGATTAGTTGAACCAAATCTCTCAGTTATTGTAGCTTTTACATGTGTCATTTCCTTGTTAAAGTAAGACAATTATTAAGAAATTTGATTTTTTTTGTTTCCCCCTCCCTCAAGGTTTTGGTCTGAATCCCTGTGCATGATATCTCTGCTTCAATCCCCATACCATGGCTACTCCTGTGCATTTAGAAGGCTCTTTGTTTAAACTGAATGTGGCATTTGGGGGAGAAAGAGACAGGTTGTGAGCCCTTCAGATATGTGTGCTGTGCAAATAGGGAGTAAGGGCTTAAAACATTTTTAAACTCCTATCTGTAAATAGCCCACTTGACACACCAGAGTTTTTAGGGGTCATGACCTCTCTCTGCTAACTAGTAGTTGTGAACTAATCAATTTAAAGGAGAAAGCAAGAGGCAAAATACTGCTGGTCAAAAAAGAATGAAGTGTTTATTTCTGCAACAACAGAAGTATCAAGTTTTCATTCAAAGCATAAATCCCCCTACCGCCAAAAACTTTATTTTGCATAAATACTCAAAAAATAGCAAATTGCTTTGAAACTCATTCCCTGGGCCGTATCTCTCAACTGTCCCCAATTATGAGGGACGTCCCTCTTTTTACTCCTCATAATTGCTTTGTCCCTCATCTGGTCCTCACGTAAAAGAAGCCACAAACACAAAGAAGACTGTAAATTTGGACTTTAAAGCAGAAATTTATAAAATTCTAAGATGCTAAATTAAAGATAAACTTTGTACAAGTTAATACAATAGTTTCTGTAGTGTTCTGAACCTGTAGCTCCATGTCTTCAGGATGCGTCCCTCATTCTGAGTGCATGTGTCCTTCACTTCAGTGACAAAAGATTGAGATGTATGTCCTGGTCACAAGAAAGGAGAACTACAGAGTGGGAATCTACAATCAGATCTTTACTTAACTCTTTCCCTCCCAAAGATTTCAGGAACTGGACATGTTTTTGGTAAAAAAGCCTCCCAGGCTGGTTTGGGGTGGGGGAGGGATGGAGAATGTTATGTGCCTTGTGCACTGATTAAGCTGTGTTCTCACTTAACAAGGGCCATCCCCCTCTACACAGTCACCCCACATCCCTCCCCAAACTGTTTGATAAAGCAGTCTTGACTTAAAAACTGTGGGGAAGGATGCTGCCACACCACCCATTGCACATTGCATAGGCGAGACATGAATGAGAGGCCCAGAGAGCTAGGTTGTACAGGTACACTTAGAGAACAAGCAAAAAGAACCTAAATTCTATAAAAAATACAAACTAAAAAAAATCTAATTCATCTCTTTTCTAGGCTTCATACATATTATCACAACATGCAAACATCAAAGTTCAGTTGCCCGGCTGGTGGGCAGGGCACAGCCCTGCTACATGGTACATTAAAATGTTCCCCGCAGAGCTTCAGCATCCACACGTTGGCAGAGAAAGTCAAAGCCTTTCTGTAACAAGGGTCATCTGTCCAGCAGAATCCTTGAAAGGCCTCTATAAAGTCGAATGGGGGCATGCAAAGGGTTTCCTAGCAACACAGAAAGTAGGCCATTCTTAAAACAGTGCTCTGGCTCAAGCTGGTATTCAGTCTGAATATTACATTTCAGCCTTCAGCTTTGGTACACATATCCTACACCACCAGTTCACCATAAACTAGCCCCCAGCTTTCAGGGATAGAAAAAAACAACCAGCATTTAAGGGTAATCTTTTGAAATTAACAGCGAGTATGGGGATGCTGGTATAATTTTTCACAATTGTCACATAAATGTATAAATGCCCCCTGAATCCATCCCACCCTCCCTATATTGATCATAACTACTCAGGGAACAAATATAAGCAGCCCTAACAGTAATATGGAAATCAGACTCTCAGAAAAGGATAACCTGTGAAACGTTTGCCAAGAACCACTCAGGGCTCTGACTGAAAGAAAATGCAAGGGGTTTGCAAGGGCATATATCTTTTGTCTGCAAGGATGATTCACTGTTCACATGTGGAGCAAAGTCCTGAATATAATATATATATATATAAATATAATCACTCCCACTGCTCTAGGCTGATGTAAGGCAGGAATGCTGGGAAACAGCCAAATCATCCCATATCCTGCACACCCCAACTGACTTGTGATTAGAGGAATTAGAGATGTTAGCTGTGTGGTAAGGCGGAAAATGGAAATTTGGGATTACCCCACCCATGCACCCTCCTTCATATACGTGAACATTCTAGGGCTCTCTACTAACACTATTAACTGAATTTCTTCCTATGCCATCACATATCCATATCTGAATTTAACACAGCAGAAGATCACTGGTATAAATTACATGCTTTGCCAGACACAGCCCCATTGAGAGATAGGGATGGTAACATTATCTAATGGTTCGACCACTGAACTGTGCAACAGGAAATCACAGCTTCTAATCCAACCCCAGCCATGGAATCATAATGTGATCTTGAGCAGGTCCACCCAAGCCGTACAGTCTGGATAGAAGCAGAACACTCACAGAGTGAAAACAAGATGTTGTATCTCAGCAGGACTAACCTATGAAACTGTGAAAAAAAGCCCACTAGAGTGACAGCATTTAGAGGGGCACAGGGATTCGATTCCTGTCTAACTTTATTGCTGGGAGTGACAGAAGCACAAGGTGGTTGCGCAGTGAGCCAAGATCTGTGGCAGGCATGCAGCATGAACTCCTTGCTCTCATTATTGGATATTAGCTCCCCATACCTATCAAGCTCTCTCTCACTATGAGACTTTAGAGCTGTACAGAATGTGGAATTCTACTGGCAAAATGCATGCAGAATGTAGAATTCTGCTGGTAGAAAGCATGCGGAATGTAGAATTCCACTGATGGAATGCATGCAGAATGTAGAATTCCACTGGCGGAAAGCATGCAGAATATGGAATTCCACTGATGGAATGCATGCAGAATGTAGAATTCCGCTGGTGGAAAGCATGCAGAATGTGGAATTCTGCTGCTGGAATGCATGCAGAATGTGGAATTCTGCTGCTGGAATACTTGCAGAATGTGGAATTCTGCTGCTGGAATGCATGCAGAATGTGGAATTCTACTGGCAGAATGCATGCAAAATGTAGAATTCCGATGATGGAAAGCATACAGAATGTAGAATTCCGCTGATGGAATGCATGCAGAATGTGGAATTCCACTGATGGAAAACATGCAGAATGTGGAATTCTACTGGCAGAATGCATGCAGAGCCAGCCCCGGTGGTGCTGAGGGTTGAGGCGCTGGACACCACACCTCATGCTGGTGACCCAGGTTCAGGAATGATCTCCGGTCATCAGGGTCGGCAGGAGAGGAGGACTGCTCTCCTCTCCTGGGGGTGGGTGCGTTGCATCTTATGCTGTGACAGTGGCTTCCAGTGGAGACTGGGGGCATTGTGACATGTGGGAGACATGCACATGGGTTGGAGAAGGTGGTGGTGGACAGCATGTGGATGGGTGCAGGAGTGCGCCTGTTGTGTACTGGCTGTCATTGCACATCTGCACCTCTGGAGAATAGAACACACAGAAAAGCCCTGGCACCAGCAGAGGCAAAGGTGGGGCTAAGGGACATCCCCATGCCCACAGCCGGGTCCTACCTGGCCGGTCACTGTCTCTCTCCTCCATTCCTCAGCCACCCTTCTAAATTTTAGATAGAGGCACTGGAGGAGTAAATGGCGGTCCTGCCCCAGGGGTGGGGTGGTCGGTGGAGATGAGGGAGAGCTCCCAGGAGCAGCGGACCGGTACAGGAGGACCTCAGGCTGGGCAGGAAATGGATGCCCCGAATACCCCCACTGGAGAGAGGAATATGGGACCAGAGAGAAGTGGGTAAATGGAACTGAGAAAAAAAAAAGAATGCGTGCAGAATGTAGAAGTCTGCTGGTGGAAAGCATGCAGAATGTGAAATTCCGCTGATGTAATGTATGCAGAATGTGGAATTCTGCTTTCAAAATGCTTTTTGGAATTTCTTTTTTTCAATCCCATGGAATTTCAAAAATAATTTGTATGTAAATCACAGAATAATATCCTGCAGATTACATAAACTGCGGAAAAATATTTTGAAGTTTGCAGAAACTGAATCTGTATGTTACGTAAACTGCTGAATATTATTCAATGGTTTATGTAAATTGCAGATAATTAATCTGCAGTTCAAAAAAATTCACTTTCAGAATTCTGGAACTCCATTTCCAATGTAATTCTGCATAATTAAGCAGAATTTCCAGAATTCCATAAGTAGAATTTTAAAATTCCACACTGCTCTAAGGGGCATCACTCAGCAGCCCTCTTACACTGAGAGGGTATCACCTCACATTGTAGAGACTTTAAAGCAGTAGAAATGCTGATGTTATTGGCTTGCTCCATCAAGAACAAATCCTAGGAACATGAAACCACTTATTTTTATGGCATTACAGCTTCTGCTGTATTTCTATGCTATGATAATTGGTCCAAAATGTGGCCTTCTCCTCCCCAACATATTTTCCCACATTTGGGAGGAAAACAGTTGAGTGTTATATGCCTTCCTAATACTAGTTGATAGAACCACCATCCTAAATGTGATTAATGTTTGACGGATCAGTGCGGTTGGATTATAAAACTCACTGAACCCTGCCTGTCTCCATTGCCCTTTCCCACCCTGTCCAACATATGTATTTTTGTTGAAATTAAATCCTAGTTATTTTGTTGTCTGCTTTACAATGTTCTTTTTGTAATTCTTGCACAGGTTTCATCCGAGGTGTCATACAGTTGTCCAGTCCTGTTGTCTGCACTTTATCTCTTCTCACCCAAAAAAAAAGAAGGCATACGCGTTCTTTTGTATGACAATTCAAGGCCATTTATGGACAGTTTGTGTGGGGGAAGTGCTAAGGATCCCCACTACTTACTATTCCCGCCATAAAATAGATGATGGATAAAAAAAAATGCCAAAATGCATATTTCTCAACATTATAGTTTGCAGGATCGTCATGTGATGCTCCTGACCAATCCCAGCACTTCATTCAGTTATATGTGAGGCACTCATTTTCATAACAGTGCCTCACATGCACTGCCATAGGAACAGGCTTATCAAACACTGTTCATGCCACATAGAAAGGTAGCATTATAAAGATCAAAAACGTAACCTTTTTATCACGATCTACAATAAGTTTATATGGATGCTAGGCGGGTGTATTATCGATATAAGAGTGATGCCTTTTTCATCCTTAGGGCACCGGAACTGCTCCTTTTCATTTCACAGTTCTCTTGCCCTAAGATTGTGCAAGGTGACACTCTTTTATCCATAAGAGGGGCTCCTAGCACATATATATATGTATAATAGATAAACCACTCTGAGGTGTGCGGTTGCGCTCTGATATACGCATGCCTTGGTGTGCGTTGTTACACGCGAGACCGCAGGCCGAGTGCATCAACCACCCAAGGCGTGCGTATATCAGAGCGCGACTACAAACCTCAGAGTGGTTTATCTATCTTATAAAATGTCAAAATTGTTTTGGAGGGGGGGTAAAAGTGCAGGTGTGCAGTTGCGCTCTGATATACGCACGGTCATGTGGTGTTGTTCATCCAATAAAAGAGCAACAATTTCCTTACCCATTTTATAAATATATATATATATATATATACACACACACACAAACACACACTCTTATATTGCAGTTTTCATGTTTGAAGCACAGTGTTGCAACTGTTCATTGTGTGTCCATGTCCCCAATTCTTTAGGTTTTTTTTTTTTTTGAATAATAACCATCCCACTCTTACATGTTACATTAGTTGTTACCCTTTAACAAACATTTTTGATTTGTCCCTTTACACAGGTCAGTTCCTGGAAATTTGGAAAGGTGCAGTTGTTGTTCCTATATACAAATCTGGTGATGTATCTGATGCATAAAACTACCATCCTATTTCTTTTTTGGCCCCTCTGTCTAAGATACTAGAGTAGACAGTTTTTGATCACTTGACTGAGCATCTGCTTGGGTATGGAGTTCTGACACCAGCTCAGCATGAATTTCAACCTGGACCCCGACACAGCAGGCGACGGCCTTGGTGGGGTTCACATACACGGTACACTAGGCTCCAGATGAGGGTCATTTTACAGTGTCATTTTTATGGACCTCACCAAGGCCTTCTACCTCATGAATCATAATTTGCTGCCCTTCATAACTCAGGCATGTCCAAGGATGCTGTTAGCTGGTGCCAGAACTAACTTCATGGTCACACACAAACTACAAAAATTAAAGGTCACTCCCCCTCCCAGTACCCTGTTTTACAGGGTATCTCCCAAGGTTCTATCCTGGTTCCCCTTTTATTCAGTTTATTTTTAGGCACATTACCTTCTATTTGAAGTAATACTAAGATGTTCCTTTCTGCTGATGACGCAGTGATCCTCACGAGTGGCCCCAGTTTCCCAAATATATGGGAACAATTAACATCAGACTTTATTGATTTACAAAAATGGTCTCTTTTAAACAAATTGGTTTTGAATGCAAAAAAAAAAAAAAAAGAAATAAGAAATCAATGGTATTCTACAATCATCGAAAGAAGTTGCCTGCTGACCCAGCTCTTTCCCTATGTACTTTAAAGGGGGTGGAAACTGAACAGGTGGGCCTCACCCTGGACAGCTCCCTCTACTATGAACAGCATATAAATTTCATGTATAAATAATCCATAATCCATCAAAAACTAGACTCACTATATAGATTAAATTCACTACTCATACCTTCAATAAGGATGCTTTTTTCTCTCAGTTTTCTCCTCCTGGTAATCGTCTACGGGGATTCTGTTTTACAATTCAACTGGCGAGGGGTTGCTGGCTAGGGTGAGGACCCTCCTAAACCAGGCAGCAAGATTTGCAACACAACTACCACATCACAGTCACCACTGTGACTTCCGTTAGTGCAGAGGTATTTATTACAAACAGGCACACTTGCAAAAAAGATGATTATGGATTCCGGTCCCACTTCATTTCTTTCCCTCTTTAAAAAACACCTTAGCACTGTCTGTACTCAGCCTTTCCTGCATTTTCAATTTTCTGTTCCCAGAGTGAGGACCTCCACTGGTCAAAAACCCATCTTTTATAATTTGCCATCCTTAATCCAGTATTAACAACTCTGTAAAGTGTTTCAGACATGCACTGAAAAACTACCAACAGCCAATGTAAACGTTTTCCTGGATAGATTTACTAGTTTGTGTAATTGTATGTTTATATTGTCCTTATTATTTGTCTAGTTATATTTTGTACATCTGTTAATTACAGTATTCTGGGCACCCTTGAATATAGGTCTTTAGTTCAAGGTCTTACCCGATTTTAAATAAATAAAAACAATACAAGCAAAACATCTGCTGGCTTTCTCCATCTACCCTATATTGGTATGACCTTTTTAATTGGAATTCAGAATATGTGGTGCATCAACACAGTGAGGATGCAAACACATAAGATCATTGGGGGAAAATTCCCCCAGCCCTTCACTATTAGATTTATACCATTCATCATAAGCCAAACTAAGGGTGCCTGACAACACCAGGGGCTAGATATTCAGACTGCGCCAGGCAATATCGCAAGGTGAGGCACAGCACAACCAAGATGCACCGTGGCCAGACAGGGGGGATATTGAAAGGTGATGTGCAATGGTGCATCACCTTTGAATATAGCACAGAATGTGCATGGTGCATATACAATGTGCCAGTGCATTCCCCAGACAGGGAGCACTGGGAATGCTCCAGCGCAACTGTAGTTGCGTTGGGTGCATTTCCGAGATATTCAGAGCTGGGCATCCAAATGGGGCCATAATGTATGCAAGGCACAAATGGGGCCATTTGCATGTCATTATGGCCCCATTTGCATGAGCTAAGCAGGGCAGCCTGGCGAAATGCGCCTGGCGCCCTGCACAGCATGTGGTAGGGACAGAGGGGGTCCTGGGGCAACCCCCCACCACGTAGCAGTGACTGTGGGTAATAACGGATAGAAATGCCCTGGTAGTCTAGTTGTAATCCCCCACCCTCCTGTTAGCCTGATCGCAGGTATTAGTAACTGAAATAAAATGCCCTGGCAGTCTAGTGGTAACCCCCCTTCCTCCCATAGCTGCGATCGTCGGGTTTAACACCATGTAGGAAAGCCCTGGTGATATAGTGGTACCCTCCACCCCTCCTGAAGCTCTGATTGCCATATCAGTATATACGTCCCCATCATACCTCTCAACTGTACCACATTACGAGGAACGTTCCTCATTTTACTTCAGAAAAGGTCCCTGTTCCACATTGTGAGGACTTGTTCCACATTCAGAGTCAACATTTTAAAGCAAATATCCATAGTAAATGATGGAAAAAATAACTTATTCAATTAATAACAGACATTCTCAACATAAATGCAACATTTTAATAGTGTTTTGAGTTTCTTAGGTAAAGATTTGATTAAGTGTTCCACATTTTGCCCATTTGTTCCACATTGTAACAGGCAATGTTCCACATTTGGGGGACAAAAGGTTGAGAGGTATGGTCCCCATCCCTGGTAGTCTAGAGGTCCCGCCACCCCACCCGATGCACTGATCGCCAGTGCTCCGTACTGACACATATCTCTGGTGGTCTAGTGGCACCCCCCACCCACATAGGACCCCTGCCCACTCAGCTCCTCCCCCCATCATTTCCAGGCAGCTGCAGCCTGCCCGCATACCGCCCAGCTGCCTGTCGAATGACAGCTTACAGTATGAGCTGTAAGCCCATTGGTCTACACAGTGAACCAATGGTCTTGCACGGCATACTGTACTAGACAGTCAAAAAATATGTGAATGAAGTTCATTCACAAATTTCCAACTGTCTAGTACAGTATGCCCTGCAAGCCCATTGGTCCACACTACAGCTCATACTGTAAGCTGTTATTCGACGGGCAGCTGGAAGGTATGCGGGTGGGTTGCAGCTGCCCGCCGATGATGGTGGGAGCTGGGTGGGCAGAGGTCCTGTGTGGGTGGGGAGTGCCACTGGACCACCAGGGATATGTGTCAGTACAGAGCACCGGTGATCAGTGCATCAGGTGGGGTGGGGGGACCATTAGACTACCAGGAAGGGACTTATTTACTGATACGGTGACCAGAGTTTTTGGGAGGGTGGGGGGTACCACTAGATCACCAGGGCTTTCCTACATGGTATTACACCTGGCAATCGCAGTTACAGGAGGGGGGGGGGTACCACTAGACTGCAAGGGCATTTTATTTTATTTCATAATACCCATGATCGGGCTAATGGGAGGGAGGGGGATACCACTCGACTACCAGGGACCATATGGGTGCTTGTGGACGGTGTTCTGTGTGGGAAGATGGCCACCCATGGCTAGCAGTTGCTGTCTTGCGCCCGGCAATACAGCAGCCCACCTGTGGGTGGCCGGCATTTGAGCCTGATTTTTCTGGCTCAACTTTGTGCAGCAGTATGCGGCGCATCTAGGGGTTGTTCCAGCAGATGCGCTGCACATCCCAGGCTGAATATCGTGATGTACTGCATATGCATAGGCAAGCCAACTTCAGATGCGCCACATACATTACCACTGCACCCCGGTGCATCGGGACTTGCGCGCCACAAGTCCCCCTTTTGAATATCGCACTGGGGCACATTACAGGGGTTGCGCCAGGTGCAACCCCTTTGAATATCTAGGCCTAGGTCAATAAAGAATCCCAAGCAAATATAGGGTGGGAAAAAAATAAATCTACATTTTATTAAAAAAAAAATCCAGAAATGGTTGCCAAATTTCCAAAACTTTATGCTTTTCACCTGCCCTTAAATAATGAGCCTGTTCCAATCTTGAGGCTTCTGCCAGCAGCCAACATGCATAATTAGAGGGTGAAGCAGTCTTCTAGTGATGATGAATCACTTTACATGTATTGATAAGCAAGATATTCAGCCAGGTCTGCTTTAGCTTGGGAATATGAAAACCGTTCTACAGCCCAAACAATATACCTGGGTTTTATTCTTCTAATCTCCCACCTTCTCCACCCTCTGCTTTCTTCCTCCCCCACCTCAACCCAGTACCAGAATTAAATTTTTTCTCACCCCTTTTTCTGGCTCTTCCTCCCCTCCCTCTATGCCTGTACCAGCTTCTTAAAATATTTTATAGCTCCCACTCCTCCCTCTGCTGGCTTTCTCCCCAACGAATCCTAGTACTAGCATTCTTTTCAAAATGTTTCTAACCTCTCTCCCACTCTTCCATCTGCAGGCTTCCTCCTCAACCCTGACCTGACAGGCAGCACTATAAGTGACTGAGAACGTCCACACAAGGCCTGAAAAGGTCTGCAGCATTTCAACTCCTCACCACCTCAGTGGCTCAGCAACTTGCACTGAATCATCTACAGTGCACCCAATGGCATGCAGATGGATTTCCTCACAGCTGTTTAGCACCTTTTCAGCTCTCACAGTGGCACAGACAGGTAAGTGTAAACAGACCTATAGTTATTAGGTTGCTATGTTGCCACCATTCAACATTTTCAGCCGAATGACAGTGTGTCAATTCCTAGTGAAACTTACTGCTGCTGTCCTAGGACTATTGCTCTTCATTTACTATACAAGTGTAAAATTCCTGCAGACAGCAGCACCTTATGGTGGGAGCACTTTGTGATGATTAGCCACCTGACAGCAAATCACTAATTAACAATCATTAGCCGAGGGATGGGCAGCTCATTCATCGTCAGGTTCTGAGCCTCATGAGGTAATGCTGGCTAACTTTAGTGTGCCCTTGTCTCTGTTTCAACCCCACCACCCCAGTCATTCACTTGGCAGCTACTACGGGTGTAACTTCCCTTTGGACAGACAGATGAACAACAACTTTCATAGGATATGGCCACTTAGAAAGGGGGAGCAGACTCGATGGGCAATAGCCTCCTTCTATCCTCATTTCACAATACATTTCCAAGTGTGGCTCACTGGTTGACCAGCAAGGGTGCCAGAGAATGAGGCAGCCTACACCCCTCTCTCAAGAAAGTCACTTACCTCAGCCCCCTCTAACCCAGGGTCAGGAGATGTGTCCAGGCACAAATCTGGCCCTTCCAGGATTAGTGATGCCTGTTTTAGTTAGCTATTACAGGAGTACTACAATCAGCGTTTGCAAAAACACGTGCAGTGTGTTTTGATTTGTGTGATTAGTCCTGGTGTGTTTTTCCCCTTTGTCTGCTGCTAGTAGGAGTTTTTGCTCAATTTGCCTTACAGTTATATGGCCTCTCTTACTAGTTGTATGGCCTCTGGGGGATCGTCATATTACCATGATTTATTGCTACTCTTGTTCCTACAGTGCCTCCTGTCCCATGAAACAGTGATGCATCTGGCACCATAGATTTAGCAAGTACTGGTTTATAGTCAATTTTAAAGCAGTACAGCTATGATTTTAAGTCGCTTTCCTTATCCAGGAGGAACTGAAGGATACATTTACAGTCTAATAATCACTTGAGGTCTAACTGAGTGGGTATTCTCTAAGAAAATAACTAGTGTCTTTACAAATTACAGCACTCATGACCTAGGGTGATTGGTGTGCTTTTTATGGCTGGGTGAAGTTTGATGAAATTAAAAACTTTAAAAGCAAAACTTTTACTCTTGCTGGCTAGACATAGGCAAACATACAGAAAACAAAAATATTGAATAATTTAGCTGAGGCCAGAATATCAGGCTTCTATCTTCAGATCACTGCTGCAGTACTCTTCCCAAACTGAACCAGTGGTCCCGGACGCATCACTGTCACATGAGACATGAGTCATTGTAGGACAAAGAAGAGCAATAAACCATTCTAACATAGAGATCCTCAGATGCCATAAAACAAGTAGGCAAATTTAGAAAGAAATCCTTATAGCAAACAATGGAAGGACACACCAGAACTAAACACACAAATCAATACACTCTGCACAACATGTGGTTTTGCAAATTGTGACTGTAGTACTCCTTTAAAGAGACTGGCAAAGGACCAAGACCAAGCCTGGGGCTGGATTTTCAAAGCATGATGCAAGACTTGCACCAAGCCCTGTACCATGACACTCAGGTTTTGAGAGTGGGCCAACCCAGTCGCTGCAACTGTGCCCAATTCCACAATCTCAGGTGCAGTTGTGAGAGTTTCACGATTTAAGGCAAGCTCCATAAAAAAGGTCCCCAGGATTGCTATAAATTAAACCAGAAAAAGTTGGTCTAACTTGCGGCAATTGCCATATAGGTTCATAGGCGAGTACGAGTTCGAGGGACTGGCCCATTATGAACTCGCCACCCTCAGCCTGGGTGGAATTTGTATTTGAAATCTCCCATGTATAGATCTAAATTTTGTTTAAATTTCAGCAAGTTAGCACTTTGTACTACTTCCTGTGACAGGGAATTCCAGATTAGAACTATTCTCTGTGTGAAGAATTAATTTATTTTATTGGTCTTGTTTATATTTGCTCTTAGCTTCAAATTGTGAGATCGTGTATTACTTACGGAGGGATTCCAGTCTATACATATTGTCTCAAATAAGGCCACATCTTTTGGTTGCTTTGTAAATTATACATAAGTCACCTCTTAGTGAACGATATTCCACAGAGAAAAGACTCAGTTTTCTTAGTCTCTGTTCATATGAAAGTGAATTTAGGTTTCTAATATGTTTCATAAATCTCCGTTGTATTTTTTCCACGGACAACTTATCCTGAACTAATGTTGGAGCACAGAAGGATGAGCAGTAGTCAAAATGAGATCTAACTATACTGCTATATAAAGGTATTAATACTTCTGGCTCCTGACTTTTAACATTTTTCAGAAAACAGTTAATTAATCTATGGCATTTTCTAACTGTTTTATTTGAATGTTCAGAAAATTTCAGATTATTAGTAATATAAACTCTCAAGTCCTTCTCAGAGTTTACCTTACTTAATAGGGTATTATTCATAAAATAATTAATTAATCTATTATTTTTTACCAAAGTGCATCACTTTGCATTTAGGAAGATTAAAGGTTAATTTATTCACCTTAGCCCAGGTTGATATTTTATTCAAATTATCCTGTAGATTTTGTGCTGAAGTAATGTCATTAACAATGCTGCCTATTTTAGCATCATCAGTATATTTATTTAGCCATACTCCTTGTGAGGTAGCCATACTGGAAATCAGAATATTAAACAGGATCGGGCCCAACACCCGATCGCTGAGGTACCCCACTAGTGATCTCACTCCAGTCGGACTTATATCCCCTAATGCTGACCTGTTGCTGTCTGTCTGTCAACCAAGATAAAATCCACATTATAATATTATTTTGAAGCTTCAAATTTAATAGACATTCAATAAGGGTTTTATGACACACAGTCGAAAGCTTTTTCATAGTCCAGAAAGAGGATATCTACTGGAAGACCACCATCCAATGCTTCGCTAACAGGCTCAAAAAAGTTGATCAGATTGTTATGGCATGATCTACCTGAAGAAAATCCATATTGAGTTATGTCTGTTTGTCCATTACACAGTATATGCATGCTTATTTTTTGTGATAAGAGTTTCTCCATAACTTTACCTATACAAAATGTCAAACTGATTGGTCTATATTGTTTCACATTCTGTTTAGTACCTCCCTTATGAATAGGTATTACCAATTTTCTTTCCATTCCTTCAAAACCATCCCTTTTGCAAGTGAGTCATTAAATAACATAGTAAGAGCACCAACTATCTCATATGAGATTTCTTTCAAAAAGGTAAAGGGAATATTGTCTGGTCCAGATGCTGGGGAGGATTTAAAGGAATTAATGGGCGAGTAAGTTTCTGCCTCAGTAAATTCCACGTATGCGTCCTGTAAGCCACAATCTAGGTTACCTACTGGTTCTTTTGTTTTAAAAATACTTGAAAAATACTGGTTGAATTCATGTGCCATTAGCTGTTCATCTGATACCAGATTGTCATTTATTAGTAATGGACCAACCTTACAGGCATAACTTTTCAAAGATTAAAGAAAAGTTTGTTATCTTTTTATACAGTTGCCAGTTTGTATTCCAGGTCCTTCTTTGCATTCTTGATTGCAGATTTAGTTTGATTGGCTTTTTGTTTAAATTTAATCCAATTTAGCTCTGTCCTGTGCTTTCTGTATTTATTATAGGCCTTTCTCTTTGCTCTAACAAGCCTGCTAATTCCTGTAGAATACCATAATGGTAGTTTCCTTTGATTCTTATATTTTATTCTTTTAGGAACCCAATTTTTAAAACAAAAATAAATGTTTTCTTTGATTTTAATCCATATTTTATCTACTGTGAGATTATTTAGATCTTGTTTCCAATTCCAATTTGTCAAATAAGCTTTTATTGCCCCATAATTTGCTCTATCAAAATTTCTAATTTTTGTTGCACCCCAGTATCCAGCTTATAATAATAGACCAAAGTACCATGCAATGATTGCTGTCTCCTAAAGGTTCCAATATAGTCGGAAATTCAACCTGATCGCTAATGTAAGTAAAAATTAAATCTAGGATATTATCATTTCTTGTAGGCTCATGTACCAACTGAACCAGGCCCAAATATAATATAGTCTCCAGAAATTTAGTTTCCTGATAATTAGAGCCCTCTAAAGTATCCCATTTTATTCCAGGATAATTAAAATCTCCCATTAGTACAATATTGTCCAAATGATTAATATTTTGTAAATAATCCAGAAAGGAAGAATTTACATTGGCATCTAAGGATGGTGGATGATAACAGAGACCTAGCAACATAGGATTGGATTCATATTTTACTTTGAGCCATATAATTTCAATACCATTAGGGGCTGGAGTATCTATATTCACTTCTACACAGTCAATGTTATTCTTAATATACACTGCTACTCCACCTCCTCTAGTGATGATGCGATTCTTTGTAAATAAAGTATTGCCTTGAATGTCTTGACCCCATTGTTCATTGGTAAACCATATTTCTGTTACCCCACATATATCTATATTCTGGGTATTCAAAACTATTTGGAGTTCATTTATTTTATTAGGAAATCTTCTTGCATTTAATTTAAACTTTAAGGTTTGTGGCATTGAGTTTTGTTCATGATGAATAATAGGTGCATTGAAATCCTTGGACATTATGTTTTCAGAGACAACTGTGTCGGTAGATGTTAAATGGTTTTCTTTGGGCCCTCCCCCCATTATTAGTTTAAAAAAAAGAGTCTATGTGTGCATTGATCCTTTTGCCCAGTAATTCAGAACCCCTTTTATTTAAGTGTAGACCATCCCTAGAATAGTATTTCTAATTATTGTCGAATTGTTCCCAATGCATCAGGCATGTAAGATGTAAGCAATAAGACATGATGGAGTGTGCATTAGACAGTTCTAATGCACAGCTGGGGATGTAGTGAGGCACAAGGCCACAGGTCGAGTGCATCCAGTCCCCTAGCTGTGCATTAGAACTGTCTAAGACACATTCCCAGAGTGGCTTATTGAGCTTATAAAATTGGCCTGTGTATTGTAAATGGGAGTTCTAGTCTTAGCTGTGCATTAGACACATCTAATGCATGGCTAACAACTAATCAGATTGCGAAATACTTTGCCCATTTTATAATTCGTTTTAGGCACCAACCTCGTAGCCAATGATTAACTTGTTTTATTTTTGCTTCTATGTGATGGTCAGCTCTGGGTACTGGTAATATTTCAGATAAAACAATATTGACACCTATATCCAATAGTATGTTTGTTAATCCCACATATGCCTCCTTGATCTGCTGAACACTGATTCTTAATATTATTAGTTACAGCATGTACTATTACCAGAGGGTTATCACCACTGTTTTTCAAAATTTGTCTAGACATCCTAGTGATGTCTTGTATTTTAGCTCCACGAAAACAAGACAAAGTGTGAGTAGCTTTATTTATATTACAAATTTGTCCATCCAGATTTGAAATCATAGAATCACCCAAAACAAAGATTTGTCGAGAGTAGTTTTGAGCACTTCCTACCTCCTAATTGGATTGTTTAAGTGCATTATTACATTCTAACAGTCTAGAGAAACTTAATAAATCTGTCTGTTCATACAAATTATTATTACTATGAAACAGGGGCCCTAACTTTATACCAGGCTATTCTGAAGGGTAAGTGGTTAATAATGTACTTTGGGCTGTAGTAGTATTATTATCCACAATAGAGACATTTCCAGTACCATTTTCAACATTCAAAGCCAATAAAGGATCAAAACTGTTGTATAATGGTATTTGGAAGACACCAGCTTTCCTTCCTTTCTTTGCAGGTTTATTGTTTTGAACAGTAAACCACTCATCCTCCTTGTCTAGAGTGTCCACTTCCTGTCTAGGCCTTTTCCTATGTGGTAAATCACCAACAGCTTCCGCTTAGGGTTACCACCTTTTTAGAAGCCCAAAGTGGGACATTTCTTACTGAAACATGATTTTTCGCAGGACAGTACGTAGCCTCAACCAATGTAACAGACTTGGTTTCTCTATATAATCAGAATTAAGGCTAAGTGCAGTAGTTTCCTAGTGGTTTCCATTTGTGTCTTATCATTCTAAGGTGTTTTAGTTAAGGTATTGTAGTTTTCTGCACCATTTAGTGGAAATTCAGAAAATATTTTTTCTACTCTAAAATCAGGACATTTAGTATTTTTCATGTTTTTTTTGCAGGACACAGCTGCCCAAATCAGGACTGTCCTGCAAAAATCAGGACAGGTGGTAAGCCTACTTCCGCTCTCACAAACTCCCCATTTGCTACATGATATTGTTAAGGAGCAACTGACAGTTGAAGTCTTTTGGAGGTTTCTCTCTGACTTAGTTCCAATGCCCTTAATCTATCAAACAGATTAATTTCCTCTTCCAGTGCTATATTATTCAAACATTTTATACATGTATATTTACAGTTATTTGCATTATTTATATCAAAGCTGTACATATTACATATTATGCACATTGTGCCTTGTCTCCCATCTACAGTAGTTATAACAGATGCCATCTCGCTGTTCTGTTATCACTATAGTATTTTGGGCCTGTACTGACTAAGTTGAATATGTACCCGATGTGTTGGGTGGTGCCTCCTAGTGACCGTCTGACTGCCAAACACACCTAACATGTGCAGATGCGCGTATCTTTGCGTGTGACGATGCGTGCTTGCCCTGCTCACCCTTAGGGCTTGCAAATATAGCCCTTGTTGACCTTAGATGTATTCCTAGAGGTCGGGCAAAGCTCTGAGGTCTAAATGAATAAAAATAACAATTGTTACTCCCCAAAGTTAAGATCGCCACTGTGAGTGGCTTAACCAAGTTTTGTAGTTGCAGCTGCTATTTAAAAACTGCAATAAAGCACTTATTTCGTTGAGTTGTAGTTCTGGAGCAATCCTCACAGAACTACAGCCCCTCCACCTAGCTTGCTTAACTTGGTAGGGCTCAAAGATTCACGTGCGAGTGCAGGCAGTACTATCACACAAGGCATATTTAAAAGAATATTAAATCAGAGTCACAGCATACAACTGTAATTTACACAGTTGGTCTAGTTGCATACAGCACTTGAGTATACTGGTGTGGCTTGCCGCAGGGCTTGCAAATATAGCCCTTGTTGATTCTGGAAGTATTCCTAGAGGTCAGGCAAAGCCCCGAGGTCTAAATGAATAAAAATAACAATTGTTACTCCCCAAAGTTAAAATCTCCACTGCGTGTGGCTTAACCGAGGTTTGTAGTTGCAGCTGCTATTTAAAAACTGCAATAAAGCACTTATTTCACTGAGTTGTAGTTCTGGAGCGATCCTCACAAAACTACAGCCCCTCCACCTAGCTTGCTTAACTTGCTAGGGCTCAAAGATTCACGAGCTGCGTGAGTGCAGGCAGTACTATCACATAAGGCATATTTAAAAGAATACTAAATCAGAGTCACAGCATACGACTGTAATTTACACAACTGGTCTAGTTGCATACAGCACATGAGATAGAAACTTCCGTTACATTGCCGTAAACCCCACGTGCCCTATCATCAGCACAGCCAGGGCTTGCGGCAATCCAAGCCATTTGAAAATCCTGCCCCTGGTCTCCAATCAAGCCTGTATACCAGCAGAGGTCAACTCGTGGACAATCACTTCTTTTCTTACTTGGACCCTTGCCTTTAAAGCCTTCCTTTGGGATTCCTTGAGCTACTAAGGTCTGGGGGAAAAAATAAAACAAAAGGCTAACAAAAAAAATCAGAAATGAAGATACAGCACAATTTACATTTAATTGTTCACATCAGTGAGTTGCTTTTGTACTTCTCAATTAGGTGTATGTGTGTTCCTGGATCCAGCATTACCATATATCTTCGGTTAGAAGTCCCCCTTAAATATAAGCTGCAGACCATAGTGAAACATTTTAATAAAAGACACCCTAAAGTATAAGCCACAGCCTCTAAATATTGTTAGATAAAGCACCTCAGATAGGACTTGTGCAGTGCACTGAAAGTTTCTTACCATTTGCTGTTCTGTTGTGTAATCTCTCTGTGATTTGTATCACTTTAAATATTATCATTAATGTATTTCATATGTTCTTAGTTGATATTTAGGTTTATTTTACCATGAAGTAGACCATGTGCAATACACTTAGCCAAATTCTGGAGGCTGAATTTTTCAACAGAAGATGCTCTTGAATACAAGCCACAGGACAAAATACCAAATTTTAATATAAGCTGCAATTTCTATTCAAACATATACGATAAGCTTTGCAATCACTGTTCCTAAAGAGATGCAGCTCTGTCTCAGTTATCCCTTACATTATGAAAGAACCTCAGATGCATTCCAGCTGAGTTGCAAAAACATTGGATAAAAGTTGCTACACATCGGGATAAGTGTTAAAAAACAGTGAAAACTGAGTTGGCAAATGTATTGCAAACTAGGATTGTTCTGAGTCCCAAATTGAACTCTAATTCTGAGGTCCTTTTCAAAACTGAGCAAGAACTGGATTCGGAATCGGAAATTCCTAAAAAGTCCAATCAGATTGGAACTGACCAATTCTGAGCAAAATTTAAAAAAAAACTATGCAAAAACAACTCATTGGAGTAACATTTTAATGCCAATTATACAATGGCAAGAACATTTCCTGGACTCTGATTGGTCAGTGTGTGCCTGAGACAGTGATGATATTACACAATAACATCACTGTGTTGATTTTTTGGATGATATGCATTTTTTTTTTCTGAAACAAAGATGTACTGCCTCACTAAAAATCTACTAAAAACATTTTTATTTTTGTTTTGTGTAACATCAAGCCTTTGTATAATTGCAATAAGGCACTCCAAGGTGTGTGTTATCGTGTAATAACGTCACTCCTGGGGTGGGTTGAAGCACGAGGCGAACACACACCTTGTCATGCCTTATTGCTCAAGTGTATTGTACTGCAAAATGGCAAATGGGAATGGGGTAACTTTAACGTGTACATCGATTCATGGTGTAGGACTGTGAAGTGGTTCCCAGGACAGCCTGTCAGTGTTGAACGAATATCACCAACAAAACCAAGCGATCTGTGTTCAACCAGAACACTGGCGGTGCTGCTGTGGGTACTAGCTATACCCAAAACAACAAAAAAATGGTGCACTCACAAGGAAATAATTAAACTTCAGTCAAAGGTCAGATGAAGGTCCTTTGACCGAAGCACTGGAGAGTAGTCCAATGCATCTTTGTTGTATGTTCCGTCAATAAAAATGTTACATTTCTGTATCTGACTAAAGTTTAATTATTTCTTTGTTAGTGTGCCTTTTTTTTTTTTTTTTCTGTTTTTCAGCCTGTCAGTATAGAGGCAGTGTTACGGCTTGTGATGCCGGTGATCTGTGTTCACAGCCTGAACCTGGAGGTGCCAGCAGGAGGAGGACTGAGCCTCCCCGAGGATGCTGCCCTCCTCAACAAGGGAGAAATCACTGCCCCACTGCTACCTGGGTGACTACAGTTAACGATGCAGCTTGAGGCAGAGTGTGGGAGAGAGGACGCTGGCTGACTGTACATGCTGTGGTGTTCACACTGCCAGGGTACTACCGGAAATGAGAGGGGCCAAGACTGTTGAAATTCCCAAGGAATACAGTGATGCTATGGCACTTTTATTGTAGTTTTTGTTGACTGGGAATGGAGGGCTATATTTTCAGCCTTGTCCGGGGGATGGAGATAGTGATGCAAACCAACTGAAATTAATCTAGATTAAGTTGTTGATGGTATTTTACTGAATGAAGGAAACTTGACCAGCACACCAGGGAGATTCCCTTACTCTTTTCTGAAGTACCATGGTATCTTTAACATACCCCTCCTGAATCATCACCAGAAAATGCAGACTGGATGTCAGTTTAACATCGAATCAAAAGCACAGCATCCTCCTAGTACTGCATTCAGGTGCCAGCATTTATGGTACGAGACCAATCCTGAAGCAGAAATAGAACCTACAGCTTTCTGGCCCAGAGGGAGATGTGCAGCTACCAGCTGAGCCACACTGGTGCTTTGAGCGCTGCACAGTGATCCATGATAGAGAATGCATATTTCTGAAGGAAACTGCTGCTGCCCCCGAAGGGGGGACTGTGGTGTGAATTAGATCTCCAATAAGGTAGTGTCCAGGCTGGGAGGTTGCCAGATAGTAAGTGAAGATAGGACTGGGGCTGGCAAAAAATGTTGTGGTAGCAAAACACAAGAAATTCCTCCCCTAAGCAGACAGAGGGGGTAAGGCAGTGGTACATCCAGAGTCGAAGTGGTCCACCAGGATACCTGAACATTTCCAGGTAGGTCTCCCTCTGTTTGGTACCTGGTCACCTTCTAAACTCTGAAACTCATTGCTTTTACTATATCATCTATTTTCTAATTAAATGGGGGTATTTTGAGCACTGCAAGTAAATATAAGATTTTTAACACAGAGCTAGTGTATCAAATTGAAGTGGAGCACTGATATCAGTGTGTCACCCTGGGCCCTTTCCTCTTGGTTTTCCAGGTGGGCCCCCCCTGTACCCCAGCCTGACCCTGAGCATACAGAACTGCTACCTGGAAGACAGGGGTTTGTATGTGAACCCCGTAACCCTGCCCTTGGGGCTAGAAGAGGGCCAAGGGTATCACAGAGGATTGCAGTGCTCAGTTCCAGAGGATGGGAGGAAGATCATGGGATGCCTAGCCTGCCATTTGCACGCCCATCACTAGGCCAACCAAGCAGCAACATTGACATTAATTGTAAATATGTCACCTCTCGTTTTACTGGAGGAATGATGTAGCTGTGATTGCCAGGGAACAGGAAGAATGTTTCTAAAATAAATTTCCACTACTCCTCCTCCTTGACTGAAATATGTTGCAATAATTAAAAACCTTTTTAAAAGCTGAGCACTCAGAAACCATGCTTGGCTCAACAGACTTACTTTAGGCAACATCAATATTTCTGATGCAGTACCCATTATCTGGAAGTAACAGATCAACAGACCAGCTGGTTTTGCACTACTTCACTGCAGTGCGGTTCCATGTCACTCAAAAGATATGCCCTACTCAGTGTTCTACAGGACTAAAGTGCAAATAAGGTGGCCAATTAAAAACACCCGGATATCTCTTCAGTCATCTTACATTTCAGCAAGTGGCTTATGTGGCAACCATAAAAGCAGTGTAATTTTAAAAAATTCAAAAAAATCTATTTACAGTTGTATTTTTCATTAAACATAGTTTGACTGCCTAGAATTTGGTGTTTACCATATAGTCTTTGGATTGGTGCTAAAAAGGTTATCTGAAAAATGTATTTTATTTTACGGTTTGTTCACCCAAGCTGGACCAACTGAGATGCAACATCTTGTTTTCAGTGGGGTCTGGATTCTACCCATTTCTGCAGCTGGTTCAACCCGAACACTTGGGAGTTTAAGTGACTTGCCCAAGGTCATACAGTGAGTATTTAGCTCTAGCAGGGTTTATATCTATGATCTTCTATTTTCCATGCTAGTGTGCGAACCACTAGACCACTGACTACTGCCTACACCCAAAATGCCTTAAGGCAGAGCACTGGTGCTGTACCTAAACCATGCCAACTTTACTCTCATTACTGGGTGCTCACCTGCCTGCTAAACATAAAAAGGATTCTTTGAGTCCTGTAAAAAAATTTAGGACACATAAAAAAATATGTATGGCAAATAAGGCAAAAATCTAAACGAGTCCTTTCAAATGATGAAATCCATCATGGATCCAGAAACTCTGCGTTGTGCTTTTTTTATCAGGAATCAGGGCGTCTGAATGGATTAAGGTAGATGGAAGGATCTCTTTCCAGGTCTTCTAATATTTTCCTTTATTGAAAATGCACCAAATATCTGTAAACTCTAGTATAAAAACAGTCTTCAGCTGTGAGGCACTTATTCCTTTCAAGCAATCTCTTCCCTTTCAACTGCAAAACACAAGGAAAAGAAAACAGTTTAGTCTGGTATCTAAAACCTGTTGCATCATTATCTTCAGGGGTAGGACTAGGGAGGGGTGAATTTTTTTCTCATGGGAGAAATCAAGCCAAATCTCTATTATATGTGATAGGTCTTACCAGGAACACTGGAAGGATCAGACAGTTTTTAAACACCAGTGAAACTATAAAAATCTATGGTTTTCATGTGAAATACTTTGACAGATTTTGTACACAAAAAAAACAAACAAATGATTTTTGTACAACACTTCTCATGTTTTCATGTAAAAATGACATATTACAGAATATCACAAGAAAATCTTGATGAAAATGAATTAGTCAATTTCACCTAAGCGTAGCAAGAATGCCGAACCTCAAGGTGAGTGATGCTCAGACAGTGTTTGATCTGGATATTCACTGGACAGTGTTTATTACCTAGGTTATCTGGAGCCACATACTGATCAAATCTATCTGGACTGGATACCTACTATCCAGACTGGGTAGTAACTATCCAGTCCAACTCTGCGAATCGACTCTGTTAGTCCCAGAAAAAAATTATTATCCACACGAGCTGGCTGTTCTGTTTGAGAGACATGAGCTGGATTATTCTATTCATGTATAAAAAAAGGGGAATTATCCTGGGTATCTGATGCCCAGCGGACTAGTGCTCTGCACAGGGCCGATTCTGGAATTCGCATTTGTTTGCATTTTATATTTCAGACTTGTTTCTGTTGCTGATGATGGCATCAGACCAAGGGGTTCAGAGTTATAAACTAAAAATGGGATACACAATGGCCTGACTCAGTCAAAGATTAAATTGGGCAGGACCACACAGGAACTCCGCTCCACCGCCTCTTGAAAAACTGTATGACAGCTCCACCACCTCTGTCATCTTTCTCAGTAGACTACTGCAGGAGAGTTCCACCACCTAGAAATTACAGTGCCACCACCTAGAAATCTAGATACAAGAGTTCCCCAGCCTAAACATTTCCAGTTTAACCACTGCTCAGAATATGCAATTTATGATTGACCGGTTTCTCCACAGCTCCCCTGTGGATTGGCGCACTTGCAATCCTGTTCTTGCTTGGAATTCTCAGCAGCTATAAGGGCTCCGGCTGGGTTTAGAAGCTACATTTTTAGTTTATTGCTAATCCTATACTGCCTTTAGGCAAATGTTAATTCTATACTGCTAAAGATTGTTCTAGTAATTTCTATCCTGGATACTGTCTAGCTGCTGCCAAAGGTTGTTTTAGGAATTTTATCTTTTAGCTGTTGCTTATTATCTGTACTGCAATTATCTTGCCACTGTATGCCCTGCTGATTTGCCTCCCTGATTTCTCTCGTTTATCTCTCCTCTTTCCTTACTCTAAATCTAAACTCAGTTCCCACTCGCTACTCTTTGCTCATTCCCACTTTCGCCCAAACCCTTCTCTCATCTGCCTCCTGCTCCTTCCCCCTGTGCTTGCCTCTGACATGCCCTGCTCCTTCTACTTTTATTGTGTATGACCCTGCCCACCAATTTAGCTCATAGCCCTCTTTCACCTCCTGCTGATTCACTGTTTGTGCCTTCTGTCCCCCAACCCTGCCCGATTGCTCCTTAACTAAACCTAACCTCCTTCTCTTTCTCTCTTTCTTTGCAGAGGAGCCCCTGACTGGGCGCACTTCCCTCTGGTGGTGTGGCGCAGCGCTTCTTTACAGCCACCGCCCACCTCACCCTCCTGCAGCCAAGCTGAAACAGCAAGGTACAGACTCTCCCTGCAAGCTCCACTCCATTCAATTCTGGTGCTACCCACCCACTTTCTGATTGGCCGGTTTCTCCACAGCTCCCCTGTGGATCGACTCCCTTGTGATCCTGCTCTTGCTTGGAATTTTTGGCAGCTATCAGGGCTCCAGCTGGGTTCAGAAGCTAAATTTTCTCGTGCCAACCCTCCCCCACCCCGTCACTCTTTAAAAATGCTACTTGAACTTGGAGTTCCTCCCAGGACTGTAATCTCACCATATAGATTCTTGCCTACAACCTCCCTCTGAGTGCATTTTTGATCCACCTCCCTGTGGGCTGTAGCCAGTGCACAGTACCCAGCCCTTTACCCATTGTGTTTAATGACAATAACTGTTGTTTTCTGTTCGACCTTACACACTCTGCCTTTCTGCTGATTTAACTTATCCCTCCATTTGCTTTTGTAGCATTATCAGCATATTCTGCCACTGCTATAAACTGAATATAAAAAGCACCCCATCCTCCCACCTAGCAACTATTCCAACCTACTCCCACCTGAGACTGCTCCAGACCCTATCTTTGCCCTCTCTTTTATCTCTCCAAATTCTTTGCCATACCTACTCCCATCTAAGACATCTACAGACCCTCTGTGCCTTCTCTCTTATCTATTTCCTTAATCTCTCCAAATGTTCTGCCCTTCCTAATCCATTATCAAATTCCCTCTTACATGTCACCCGACACATTTCCTCTCTTCCTTGCATTCTTGCCCCTTCTTTTCACCCTGACTTCCCTTCCTTCCTCTTCACTCCCATCCTCTCTGCCTTTACCCAACTCTGCTTCCCCTCCCTCTCTCCCACACTCCCCTCCTCCTGCCAGCCCCCCTTATTACACTTCCCCTGATGCGCTGCAGCCAGCATCCTCTATCGTACTGGATCCTACCTGGCCTCCCTACATACCCTTGACTTTCACCCCAGTAGCACAAACTTTAAGACCAGCACAACCTCCTGCCACCTACCCCCTCCATCTAAAAAAATAGCAGGCCATCCTCACACACTCACTTATAACTTCTGCTTATCACTGCAGGTGACAAACTAAACCCAGGTCCCTGACTATTCACTTTTCCAGTATTGCTAAAAGGACTCAGACTCCTTCACCTTAACATCAGAAGCCTCCTCCCCAAAACTGATCTTCTACAGCCACTCATGCTACACCTTAAACCCTCTATCCTCACATTATCGGAGTCGTGGCTCAGCTCTAAATTTCCCAACTCAGCCATCTCCACCCCCGGTTACTCCCTCATCCACCAGGACCATAAGTCCAGGGGTGGAGGTGTTGCCATGTACATATCTACATCTCTCAACTACTCTGTCTGCCTCTCTGTGACCTCTCCCTCTGCCTACAAACTGCTTCTAGTAAACATTTCCCTTCCCTTGTCCCTCCTATCTTTGTAGGCAATGTTTACTGCTGCCCTAACCTCCCAGTCTCCTCTCTGTCCGCTATCACCGATTTACTCTCCTCCATCTCCACCCTTGCTACCCCTGGTGAGCTTTTCCTCTTAGGGGATTTCAACATAAATTGACTGGCCAGTACACAATCCAAAGTCTGCACCCATGTCTCCTCTGTTAACCTAAAACAACTTATTACAGACCCAATGCACCTTAATTACAAGTCAGGTAAACACTAATTGACTGAATACTGATCTTACACCCTCACCAAGTCGTAAAAGTCTGGCATACTCCCTAATACACTCAGAAATCATCATGTGGTCTTCTGCATGCGCAAAATCCATCATGCTAAGTCCCCCCAACTATCCTCAGCTTTCTTTCTTTCCGCTCACTAGATTTATCCTCCCTCTATTACAATCTGTCCAACACTGACTGGTCACCAATCACCTCTGCTCCTCTGCCAATGCCACCTTGAGCTGCTTCAGCTCACAGTTCCTTAAAGTCTGGGGCCACCATGCACCATTTAGAAATGCTAGGGTCCATGGCAACCACCTCCCCCATGGTCTCCACCAAGTTCATCGCATGTCAACGCACAAGGGACCAAGCATGGGCTGCATTCAAGACTTCTGGTAACCCCCAAGATCATCAACTATACCGCACTCTCCATAATGCATGCACCAGAGCCATCCATCTCGCCAAGGCAGAGTACTTTCAAGCCTCCTTCCATGAAAACATCAGCAATCCATCCAAATTCTGGAAGGTTATCCACACCCTATTCTCCCGCCCGTCCACTTCCCCTCCTCATCCCAAACATTGGTGCCCACACATTAACTGACCCCCTCACCGCGGCTGCAGAATTCAACAACTATTTTACTTCTTGTGCCTCCCCTCTCCTTGCCTCTCTTCCCCCCATTGCTTCTGGTGATCTCAGAAATCCCACCTATCCCATCCCACATACCCACCCACCCCTGCCTCGAGGTTCTCTTTAAGCCTATACTCCCTAATGACACCCCCCCTTGTATTGCTAACCCTGAATCCATGCAAGGGAACAAGCTCTGATGTCCTCGACCCTAAACAACTCCACCTTTGCAGCTTACTCTATTGTTCTTCCCTTGACCTATCTACTGAACCTCTCATTCTTACACACAACCATACCTGATGCCTGGAAGTCTGCTACCATAATCCCTCTTCCTAAAGATGGAGACCTCTCCAACCCTGGCAACTTCCTCCCCATCTCTCTTCTCCCCACACTGGCCAAGCTCCAAGAGCACCTGGCCCTTGAGCAATTCACCACTTTCCTTGACTCCTCTTCCTTTTTCACCCCTTTCCAGTCTGGCTTCCATAAAGACCATTCCACCACCACCTCCCTCCTTCTGCTCACTGACTCCATTCTCACCAGCATGGATCAGGAACGCATCACATCTGCCATCTTTGTCTACTTAGCTAAAGCCTTCAACACTGACTCCCACTCCCTTTTCCTGAGTAAACTAACCACAGCTGGCCTCCCAGAATCTGCCACCAGCTGGTTCCAGTCATACCTCATAGGCTGGTCTCAGTCTGTCAGAACTGGTAACTCCACATCCCCTCCTCTCCTCATCTACACAGGTATCCCCCAAGGCTCAGTCCTGTCCTCCATCTTTTTGAATGACCTCCCTACCGCCTGCTTATCTTCATGTATCCACATGTACGTGGATGACACTGTGTTGTTCGCATCTGGAAACTCCCCCTTCAAGGTGGCGTTCCACCTTCAGCAGGACTTCATCAACATCCAGCGCTAGTTTAGCGCAAACCAACTCTCAAGGAACATCAAAAAAATTATCTCTATGACCTTTGGCTCCAGACAAAAACTGTCTAGACTTAATTCCACCTCTACCTTTACCACCCTCTCTGGTACTACGCTGGATGATGTCCCCTCCTTTAAGTACCTTGGACTATGGCTAGACAAACATCTTGACTTTGGAGTCCACATTGATGCTATCCACAAAAAATTACTCCCTCAGCTTGGTGCTCTGTACAGATACTGGAGTTGCCTACCACTGCAAGCCAGGAGAGAAATCGTCCAAAAGATGTTACTCCCTGTCCTCGATTTCGGGGATATTGTTTACAGTTCTGTCCCCCCAAAACCACACTCACCAGACTGGACACTCTTCAGTTCCTTCTGCCGCTTTGTACTTGGCTGCCCCCCACTTACTCACGACTGTGATCTCTATACCTCACTCTCCTTCCCCTCCCTCAGCGCCAGATGCCGATCACACAGAGCTAATTTTATTGGGAAGTTCTGGCACAGATCCCTACCTCATTACCTATCCTCTCTCTTATCAAGTCCTCCCCTCTCCTGCTACATTCTCCGTGCATCCACATAAAGAACTCTTGCACTGCCACCTTGCCGCACTTCATTCAGCTGCGCTGCATTCTCGTACAAGTTCCCTAGCATATGGAATTCCCTCCATCTTGATATTCGGGTCCGCCAGCTCCGACACTCATTTCGCTTTCTCCTCCAAAGCACACAGTTCACTGTTGCAACTGCACCTAATCTTCCCTGCCTGCCATTACGCTTTTCCCTCACAACCTCCACCCCCACCCAAATTCAAGACTTTTCTTCAGTCTGCTGCTTCCTTAATCTCCTTCCTCTCCCTCCCCCTTGCTCCCTCATCCTCTTGCAGGGTTCTCAGCATCGTGAAGGGTTGTTTGTTCTTGGCATGTCTCTCTTTCCTCAACATATCTCCCATCCCTCTTTGCCCCTCCTTCCCCCACCATTGTCGGGTTCTCGTCCCCTTACAGGGTTCTCAGCATCGTGATGGGGTGCTTGTTCTTGGCATGTCTCTCTCCCTCTGCATTCTCTCTTCCCTCCCTCCACCCTCCATCCCTCTCCTTCTTCCATCTTCGCCAGTTTCTTACCCCCTTGCACGATTCTCAGCATCCTGAAGGGGCGTTGTTCTCAGTTTGTCTCTCTTCCCCCTTCCACCCTCTTTGCTGGATCCTTGACCCCTTGCAGGGTTCACAGCATCCTGAAGGGGTGTTATTCGTGGCATGTCTCTCTTCCCTCCCTCACCAAATCTCAACATCCTGAAAGGGTTTTGTTCTCAGATGTCTCTCCCCCCCCCCCTTTGCCAGGCCCTTATCCCCTTGCAAGATTCACAGCATCCTGAAGGGGTACTGTTCTTGGCATGTCTCTCTCCCTTCCCTTCCCTCCCCAGGTATCAACATTTTGAAGGGGTGCTGTTCTTGGCATGTCTCTCTCCCACCTTCCCCCACCCCAAATCTTTGCTGGGTCCCCTGTCCCCTTGCTGGGTTAACAGCAACCAGAAGGGGCGTTGTTCTGAGCATGTCTCTCTTCACTCCTGCCCCCAACCCTCTTCCCTGCTACTCGGCCTTCTAGTAGGCAGCCTATCCACTTGGCCAACCCTGTATATAGTTCCCCCCCCCAGCACTTTCAGGTGTACCCCCCCCCCCACTGTTGTCTGCACCTTACCCTTCTTGCTATTACTACTTGTTTTGCTCATGGTGGTGTTATCCTGTATGGTATACTGTACCTATACATGCTGTTTGCTCAACAACTGGCTGGAATTGTTTTTGCTTTGTACTGTGGGGTACACTTTATGTACATTTGTATATCGTGTATACTTGTCTGTATTTTAGCCTGTGGATTACTGTATACGGCTTTGATATGTTTTTACTTGCTCCACCCTTTTTATGCAACCCTCCCCCCAGGACACTTCTGGAAATGAGCTGTTTAAAGCTCATGTCGTTTTTCCTGGTGAAACCTTTTCAAATAAACAAATAAAAATAATAAATGTTATCTTCATGAGTGAGGGAGCTGCAGCATAACTCATGAGTGGCAGTGCAGGGTTTACACCACACATTTTCAAATGTATACCTTTTAAATGAGATCTGCAGCTGTAAAAGCATGTAATTAGGGACGAAGCCTTGATGCACCTGTATAACTGTGGCATAATTTTCCACTGCAAACCAACCAGTTACAATTGGAAATACAAGGCAGCTCAGAGCATTTAATAAATATTACAAACTGCAGTGCAAGACGGGCTTTGCCACCAGGTCCCACATAACACATTGTCTATCAGAAGATACTATCACCTGTTACACCACGCCCGAGTGAAAATAAAACAGAAAAAAAAAAGTTTTACTTCTAAAGAGTCATGCTCATAGTGTCTTAGCCACCATACCCTTTTTGAAAGACAGCATCTGTATCAGAAGACGACATCGGCTGTAGAAGCTTCTCTGACTGTGTGATAGGGAGATCCTGCCACTCTTGAGGACCAACCTTTTCTTAAATCTGCTGCAACAGTTCTTCTATTTCTTAGCCTAATCTATCCTTTACAATTTCTAGTTCATAAGGTTGGCCACCTATGGGCATCCCCTTCCCTTTCTTGACTATGCTACAGTGTCCTCTTTAATTTTCCTTTTCCCTGTCAGGACCTCGTACAGGGAGGTTATTGTGGTGACCTCCGAGCTGATGTAAAACAACAGGCTGTGTTCCTCATTGTTGGATTTAGTATGCAATGGCACTATGTCATAAAATGCATTGATGTATATACCTTATGTGCATGAAACCTGTAAATGTTGAAAATATCATGGCACTAGGTGTTTTTGATTAAAGGTAAAAAGTTACTAGGGGACTGTATTATAAAAATTAGTTGTGTTATTTAAAATGCATGTAAATTACAGATTGTTTGAGAGGCCCTTTGGCACCATGCATTCCTACTTTAAGCTGAACAAGCCTAAAATGTCATGGTGATTTGCATATAGATCCTATTGCATTATGGGAGTACGTGTGATGTTGTGTTTCTTTGAAACTTGGCTTTATTGCCAGTGCCCTTTGGGGTAACCCTTGCTTCAGTGCTTCTGCAGTAAGGCTCTTTGTCTTTAGCTTGTTTTTGGAGTTGTTTTTTTTTTGAGCTCCCCATCACCCAAGCACACAAGGCAAATTCAGAGAAAAAATCATTTTTACTAAAGTGATAGATCAGTGGATCAGTAGGAGTTGACTAAGTGCAGAGGAAGGACATGCATAGTCTGTTGCTGAAAACTGATATATTGAAGAAGGGATTATGCCATTGCTTAAGGTTACCCCCTGTGTTTTAAATAAATATCTCACAGAGATTGTGTGTTGAACCTGAAGTTCTGTATCTGGTCCATCTGTTATCACCCAACCCCTCCACATACTAGGGCAGTGCAAAACGAAGTGGAGGTGAGTTCTGTACTGCACTCTATAACACACATTCAACTATACACGTGAAATTTTGTGCACTGAAGTAGCAACTGTTTAGTTTGTCAGTAGTTCTGACTTCTTAAAGTATTCATTGTGAAACAATGAAATTATGTGTTTTAATATAACATATTTGATTAAAAAAATAAAGTATGGCTAGACATGTATTTATTTTTTTTGGGGGGGGAGGTGAGATCCGTTATGCTGTTACGCTAACTGAAAACAACCGAGAGAGTGTCAGTCGGCTTACTTGTGCTATAAAGTCAGACCATAAAAGATACAAAAACAAAACATTGGTGACTATGTGATTACTTGTTTCTCTTCCACGCCCTCTGTGTGCCTTGCCTTCATAAACCACTAGAGCTTCACTTTCTCGGTTTCTGTGGCAAAACACATCTCGGGTGTGTAAAAAAAACCTTGCATCACACAATTACCCATTAGAGATGGGCAAAGCTGGCAAAATGTACTCCACAAATTCACAAATTCAGCATAATTTGCAAAGAGCAGATTGATCTGTGAAGTGCAAAATTTTGCTGCGAACAGCGGAATTCTTTCCATGAAGTGCAGAATTTTGCCTGCAAATGATGGAATTTCACCATTCATGGGGGAAATTCTGCCATTTGGGCAAAATTCTGCATTTAATGGGTGGGATTCTGCCATTTGCATGGAAAACTTCACGATATCAGGCAAAATTGCAGTTGCTGAGGGTAGGGAAAGCTTTGCGAATCTCTGTAGATGCAAATAGCTATTTCGCAGCAAATTCACCAGCGAATTAAAACTTTGGCACATCTCTTTCACTCACACATTATTTTCTATACAGCTTAGCACCATAAATAAATGTTTAGACCACTAAAGAATGCTGCGCATTCAAAACGTAAATCTTTTTCTTCAGAATTCAGCTCACAATAGCCAAACAGAGATGCAGCATCTTGATTTGAGCAGAGTTGGGCGCCAATCCAGTTCTACAGCTAAGAGACTTAGAAGCACAGGGAGGTCTAGAGAATTTCACATGGTGGCTTGGCAAACCACTGGCTGTTATGGGATTTGGACCTGGAATGTTCTGGTACTTAATTCTGTGCTCTGAATCACCACAGGACCACTCCGCAGAAATCGAACATTCAGCCTCGGACGTCCAGTCACATATGGGCATTCAGAAGTACTGCAAAACCCATGGTAAAAGTGAAATGACAGAGTGCAAATAAAAGGTTGCAGAGTGGCAATATTTTTTTTTTTTCATTACAGAGGATTCCACATATACCAGCATGCAAAATCAGTTTTAGGTGGCAAAGAACCCTCCAGTTTAGTTTCAGTTTTTATTTCACAAAGACTCCTTTAGACAGGTGTTCAGAGTCAGGTACAACACTGGTGCATACAGATACTGTACCACAGGACAGTCATAAATACAGACATAGAGATTCAGTAACAAAACAGTACATATATTACACCAGTATATTTGTAACTGGAAGCAGGCTATTTACCAGGGAGACGTATACGTAAGATATTTTGTCAGGTTACAAGACAGGTCATTCATAGTATTTACAGATTCCAGATGCAGAAAGTTAGGTAAGCAGCCATGCTTTAAATGACATAATAGAGTCACCCCTCTTACAGTGTCCGTAAGGTCATTCTAGTGCTTGGCAAGTCTGTACGAGAAGGAGTTTTTGTCCCAATGCAGTTCTCCTCCTGGGCAGCAGCAACGAGCGGCATGCCATGCCTCTAGTGGCATACCTATTGTCAATACAGATGAACATAGACTGCAGGCCTGGGGAGAGCAAGCTTAGCAAGGTTTTGCTGCCCATGACCAGAGTGTGGTAAAGAACACTTGAGCTGAAGTTTAACAAGTTCAGCTTAGTGTATAGGTCACATGCATGGGTATTAACTCTAAGGTCAAGCACAAAATCGCAGGCCCTGTTAAGCAGCCCCCTTTCCAAGGCCTGCACCCCATCATTTGCAGACCCATAGACCACAATACCATAGTCAATGATGATTATGACAAAGTTTTGGGGAAAGAGATTTTTAACCTTTGGTAAAAGGTTACTTCTGTGTCCATACAGGAAGCCAATTCCTGTGTTCACTGCTTTTACTAGGTGGTCCACATGGTCAGAGAATGATATAGCACTGTCCAGGAGCAGGCTAAGGTATTTGATGGTTTTTACCTGCTCATATATAACACCAGTGGTGGTAGATATTGTAAGGCCAGAGGAAAGGTCTACCTTATTATGATTGCCAAACAGCATACATTTTGTCGTCTTCACATTCAATTGCTGGGGAACTACTGCTCATGCGGGGCCCTCAGCCAGAGTCAGTGTACCATATTAAGAGTTTTGTTTATTGTCTTGCTAAAGTGGCAGTATAGGGTATCACTGGACTGGGCAGAGGTTTCTGATGGGACATCTTTGTCTTAAAGTTACTCCTAGAGGTATGACCCAGCCCATCAGAGGCAGATGAACAGACATGACTAGGATGGGTAGAAAGTCCTAAAAGACTAACAATGTTACCACCACCTAAAAAAGCTAAGGATGTCACATGTGGCATTGAATATAAAAATGTGCATATGGTACAAAGTAAAAGGCATGCTAAAGTCAGTTGGGTGGGGGCCTCATAGCCCTAACATCTGCCCTGCCAGCATGATAAAACAGGTCTTCTGCCTTAAAATCTGTCAAGTTGAACAGGGCAAAACAGGACTCCTTTACTTTCCAGTTCAACAGCACCCCTAACAATGAGCACCATCAGTCTGAGAGTTCAGGACTACAGAGTCTATGTCTGTCTGGGTGGAGGTTTGCTTCTTTGTCCTGCAGCAGTTTTGAATATGTCACTGCACGTTTATCAAACACAAAGCATGAGAGGTTGACCTATCAGAGGACTGCTCAGTTTGAGCTTTCTAATAATTATTCAGAAACATATGGGAAATGCAGTGGGCTGACTCACAGCATGCCATGGGACAGGACAGTAAGTCATGAGTGGCACAGCCAGGAGTAAGCTGAATGTAAGTCCTGTCCTGTCATATGTGATGATAAATGACTTATTCCGAGTCAGACCATTATGTATCCAGTTTATACAATGTAATTTTAAACTGTAAAATGTTTAAATCACAGTGCTTCACAAAGATATAACTGCTTATGTTTGATTTCACTGATCTGTTTTAAGTGCAGCAGAGCCCACTATGATGTCATCAGGAAGTGTTAAAGCTACACTCCCATTGGTTTAGGTTTCCATTGTGACCTGTCCAAAATGAGGATAATGGTTTACCCTCAATTAGAATGCTTTAATGGCTAAAACAAATCATTTATCTATAAGATTCAACTCTTACATGTATTGTATAAAGTTTGATGTGGATCATTTTGCAGTATATGGCTATCATTAAAAAAAAAAAAAAAACAGGAACATTACAACCAACCCGATAGCATAGCGGAAGAGCTATCACTCAGAACAATGGCAAAACAGGTTCAGGAAAACAAGCCTGGATTGCTGGGGGCTGGCCAGGGGGAGGAGGACTGAGTATCCTAGAGGATGCTGTCCTACTCCAGGGAGGGAGGGCAGCCAGCACCACTGCCACTCTGCCACCTGGGTGACCACAGGAGACAGTGCAGTCAGTGCTACATTGTGTGTGAGAGGATGCCAGATGGTATCACACTTGCTTGCATGCACCTGCATATGTCGGCATCCCGAGGGTGGGAACAAGAACAGAGGAAATTACCAACATGGCAGGATGAACTGCCGACCCTCTTGCAACACTTGCACCACTGACACTGACCCCAACTGGATCCATTTCGCAGTGGGTTGAGAGAGCTCCCCGATTCCCCAGCCATGGGGCTAATCCATAGGCAAATGGGGTGTCAAGTAAGTCTAGAAGGAGTCGGATGATGGGGCTGGGGGTGCGGCTCCAGGAGAATCTGTTGGGAAAGGGCGATTAAGGAGATGAACAAAAACAAAAAAAAAAAGAAAAGAGGAACATTACAAAGCTAAAAATTATTACAAATGTCCTGCCCCCCCCCCCCAAGGATGTTTTCAAATGGACATAAATGTTTTACTTTACATGAAGTCTACTGTACAGTAACTGTTCGTTGTAGTCAATTTGAGCTCTAGGTATTCGTTAAATTTGTTACGTTTATATGAACATACATACAAACATACTGTTATAATTTTGGTTGTGGGGATTAATTTGATATTGCTGTAAGTTATTGCATTGTGCAAGTGTTTGGGAGTGTGAGTGTGTCTGTGAATTATTGTGGGGGGTGTGTATGGATGAGTTGTTGTGCATTGTTTAAACGCTGTTAGTTAAGTAGCTTAGTCATGATGTGCTGGTAGAGGATACCAGTGGTCAGGCACTGCTCTCCCAGCAGGCTCAGGGACTTCTGTCCTTTTGACTGTCCCCCTTTGTCAGCTGAAGTGTATAGGCTTTCCCGGACACTTGGGATAGTCAGAAGGCAGAAAAAACGGAGGTCAGCTGTGCCTCATGTGGTAGTGGAATGGGGAAGGCGGATTGGGGTGGTGGGGATGAGAAGACGCCATGGGGCAAAATGGGTCCAGGATAGGGGATCTCCTTGCCTGGTTCCCATACCCAAGGGTTCCACATTAAGTGGGCAAGGCTCTCGGTTTACCTCATCTGTCTATCCTTCTTGGGTGGTGTTGTGCAATGCCAGATCCATAAAAAACAAGACAGCAATTATCGATGATCTTGTTGGTGCAACAGACCTGGCTTGCATCACTGAGACCTGGCTAGATTAGAATGATGGCCCAGTACTGGAATCAGCAATTCCATCCAGGTACTCAGTGATACACTGCCTGAGAAAGGATCGCAGGCATGGAGGAGTTGCCATTTGTTTTAAATCAGACCTGGGCCTTGTAGCCACCCCGGTGGGAGAGACCAGATCCTTTGAATGTATCGTGGTTGCAGGATCCTTCTCATCTACCATCCACCTTGTGATGGGAATGAATTCCTGCAGGAAGTCACGGACTTCATTAATGACAGGTGATGGAATCCCCCAGATGGATAATTCTGGGGGATTTCAATGCCTGAGTCGATGATGAACTCTTGCAATTTGGACAGAACATCCTCTGACTAATGAGTTCATTGGGCCTTACACAGGTGGTTACCTCTGCAACTCATATTCATGGTCATTCCTTGGATCTGGTCTTCCTACTGGGGATGAAGATCACTGAGTTGGTTGTGGAACCAGTCAGTTGGTCGGACCATCATACTATAAGGTTCAGGTTCGAGGCACCCCCTAATAGACCTGCCCCTACGGAGATGGTCCAATACTGCCCTTTAAAGAGTTAGACCCCAGATGGTCGTATGGTGATGCTGGATCTATCAGGTTTGATGAGTGCATGCAAGGAGCTGGGGGAACTGGTACTAGCCTATAATAGGGCAGTGGCTAGGGCCCTCAACTCCTTAGCCCATGTCCATGTTTGCCCCCTCTCCCTTCGCAAGAAGTCCCCATGGTTTGATGGGCCCTTGAAGGAGATTAGGCAAGGGAGTCGAAGTTTGGAGCAGCGTTGGCAGAAATCCGATCTGGAGGCTGACGAACTTAGATTAATGATCCATTATAAAGACTATCAATTGGCAGTCTCCTGTAAGAAGGCAGAGTTCCTGTCCAAGGAGATTGCCGTGGCAAAGAATTGACCAGCTCAGCTTTTCTGGACTATTGACAGGTTGTGCAACCCAACCTGCCTTCAGTCATGGGGAGCTTTTTTACAAGTTAGATGTAATGAGTTTGCTCGGTTCTTTGCCAACAAGATTGCCACCACCAGGTCAGAGATCTGATTAATGCCTGCTAATGGGCCTTGCAGTGATGGACAAGAGGTTGGAAACACCTGGCCTGTCTGGTCTGACATCAGCCAGTTGGCAATTGTGGACATTGTGCAGGTCATACAAGGACTGCGCCCGACTTATTGTAGTTTGGACCTGGGCCCAACACGTCTCCTAGTGGGGTGTATTGAAATCATTGGCCCGGTCCTTGTTAGGATAGTCCAATGTTCACTGGAGACAGGGGTATTTCCAGACCCCCTGAAGGAGGTGGTAGTAGTACCACTCCTTAAGAAATCTTCTCTAGATCCGGACTGCCTAGCAAACTACAGACCTGTCTCTAACCTGCCTTTTGTGTGCAAGTTTATTGAGAAGGTGGTGGTGCCACAACTGGATGACCATTTGACAATGCACAATGTCTATGATCCTCTCCAATCTGGTTTCAGGAAGAGGCATAGTACCAAGACCGCCCTCATTTGGGTATTGAATGATCTCCTGATAGTGAGGGATTGAGGGAGTCGTTCCATCTTAGTTTTCCTCGATATCTCTGTAGCATTTGACACTGTGGACAATGGGGTGTTGCTGGAGTGCCTGCAGATCCTCTGCAGATTGTCTGGCATAGTCCTCAGTTGGTTTAGATCATTTCTCACTGGCAGGATGCAGAGGGTAGTGTCGGGGATTTATTCCTCAGCTCCTCTCTCCTTATCATGTGGGGTTCTGCAGGGCTCCATCTTATCCCCATGTTGTTTGCCATGTATATGCTGCCATTGGGGGACATTATAAGGTGGTATGGGCTGAGCTTTCACTGCTATGCGAATGATACTCAGCTCTACATGTCTCTTGTGCCCGTGCAGGGTGGGGAAGTCTCGGTCTTTAATGACTGCCTCTCCGAGATTCGGGGTTGGATGAGTGCCAGTTGGCAGAAGTTGAACTCTGACAAAACCGAGATGTTGGTAGTAGAGCCAGGTCACCAAGGCATGGGACTGCAAGCGGGCCAACCATATGGGCTTTGGCTAGGAGGTGACCAGTTGCTTATCTCAAATCAGGCACGAAATCTGGGTGTTGAGTTAGACAGCAGCCTGACATTAAAATCTCAAGTGTCAGCAGTTATAAAGACCTCTTTTTTACCATCTGAGGAACACTGCTCGGATCAAGCACCTGGTTCCACCTGGCGATATGCCAACTCTGGTTCATGCCTTTGTAACCTTGCACCTTGATTACTGCAATGCCCTACACCTGGGGTTACCAGGGGTTGATATCCACCGATTGCAGCTAGTGCAGAATGCGGCAGCCAGGTTGCTGACTGGTTCATCAAGATCTTGCCATATCACTCCTATGCTCCGTGACCTGCATTGGCTGCCGATATATTGGCAGATCACCTTCAAGGTCAGGCTACTCACCTATAAGACCCTACACAGACAGGAACCTGGCTAGTTGCAATATCTTCTGCGCCCCCGCTGTCCCATCTGCCCACTCTGCTCTGCAGACGAGGGATTACTAGAGGTTCCCAGGATCTGCTTAAAAACCTCTGGGGCTCGCACTTTTGCTTTTGTGTCCTCCACCCTGTGGAATGCTGTACCTTGTAGGCATTTTCTGATAAGAACTAAGCCTAGTTGTATCATCTTTTGGTTATATATATATATATATATATATATATAGTAAGATAATACTGATTGTATTTTTAAATTATTGAGGTTTGTATTGATTTAATTTCAATATTTTAGGATGTAAAGCGCTTAGGTCTTTTTGAGTTGTGCTGACAAATAACATTTGATTGATTTTTTTTGATGCAGCATAGCCAGCACAAGAAGGCCTTATGGTCTATCGAGTTTGCTCTATTGTGCGGCCCTTTCAGTGGGCCCTGCCCCCCTCCAATCCTGATCCTCCCACCCTCTCTTGACCAGCCCCCCCACCCACTGTCTTCTATGGCAACATGAGTATATTTAGTGCAATGTATTGTCCTTGATACTGTATTTCCTCTTTCCCTCCCACAGGTCGCAACCACAAACAAACTCATTCTTTTCTGTATGCTTTCTTACTAAAATATAACTAAAAAATACAAAGATAAAAATGTATACTCAGACACCAAGTAGCAGGGGTGTAGCCAGACAATATAAATGTGTACACCAGGACCATGTTTGTTGCGCCATCCGGCACGATAAACACAACTTTTGTACACTATGACACTAGTTGTTGCTCCCCCCCCATGCACGGTTTAATACAGCTGCCATACATCACACCCACATTCCACCCCAGAGCCTGTCATTTTGTATGGTCCTTCAGATGCAAAGACAATATCACTGAATTATCCTTCTAGTTTTGATTCCCATTAAAATTGCAGAAAGGATCAGCTCTTCTGTATTATGTTTTGATGGACAAAGGCAGCAGTTGAGAGACTTTTTGTTGCCCCACCTTAAATAAAATTGTACACAATGGAGTACATGGAGCATGCCTTCCTACACCCATGCCAAGTGGTTCCGCCAACCAGCTCTCAACAGCCAGGTACAGGAAACAAAAATAAAATTGGCGCACACATGGAACAAACTCAATGTCAAAAGTCACACTCAAAAACCAAAAGTGTCTTCTTAGCAAGAGACAAACGTTCCAAGCAGAACTTTTTTTTTATTACAATTCATTTGCCCATGATAACCCATTATATGGCTGTAAATTCCAAAGCTCACCTGGAAGATGAGAATGACTTCCCGTTAACTGCATTACACAATAAATCGTGGTCCCATGATGTATTGCAACATTTTGTTTTCAGTCCACACCTGGGGGGACTGGAGTACTGAGAGCATAAGTGACTTGTCCAAGGTCACACAGAGAGCATTTGACTATAGAGGCATTTTAACCCACAATCACCCAGTTCCCAGGTTCCTACAAGGACCACTAGACTCCACTGTCCTTATTATACTACTATCAGTCAAGTCCAGACTGAGTTTACACCCTGCTCCCTAAGACTAATGTTACATGTTGGCCTGTTCTAATTATGACTGGGTGGGGGGCAGGGTTTACTGCTGCTTCAAGACTTACATCTTTTGTGTGTTTTGATATTTATTGTTCTGATGTCCTCCCTGCACACTTCTTCACAAAGCGGGGAGGGTGGTCGTGTTTTATGCATTATAATAAAACTGAGTCACAGACCACTAAACATACATAAGAGGCTGAAACAAGACTCAGAAAGCTGCATTGCCTTTTAAGTTGAAATCTTGTAGAACAAGGCATTTATTGAGAAGCAAACTTGTATGATGACGTCTATGTCATCTGTTAGCACCCTTTGCAAACTGTGTGAGAGGCCTTTTGGCACCATGCAATTCTGCTTAAAGTTGAACCAGCATAACATTCTGTGGTGATTTGCATATGCAGCCCATGATGCTTTGCATTGTGTGGGCATGTGTGATTTTGTATTTTCTTGAAACTTGGCTTCCCAGCCAAATGCCCTTTGGGGTAACACTTGCCTCAGTGTTTGTGCACAGAGGTTCTTTGTCTTTTAAATAGTTTTTATTTTAATGGGTTCACCACAACATAACCCAGACAGACCGTCTTAGGGTAGCTGGTTCATTCCACTTGGGTGTCAAACAGACGAGGCATACTGATGAGTCCTGGTAGCACGAAACACGTGTCTATGTCATCTGTTAGCACCCTTTGCAAACTGTGTGAAAGGCCTTTCGGCACCATGCAATTCTGCTTAAAGTTGAACCAGCATAACATTCTGTGGTGATTTGCATATGTAGCCCATGATGCTTTGCATTGTGTGGGCATGTGTGATTTTGTATTTTCTTGAAACTTGGCTTCCCAGCCAAATGCCCTTTGGCGTAACCCTTGCCTCAGTGTTTGCGTACAGAAGTTCTTTGTCTTTTAAATAGTTTTTTATTTTAATGGGTTCACCACAACATAACCCAGACAGACCATCTTAGGGTAGCTGGTTCATTCCACTGGGGTGTCAAACAGACGAGGCATACTGATGAGTCCTGGTAGGACCCTTTGCAAACTGTGTGAGAGGCCTTTCGGCACCATGCGATTCTGCTTAAAGTTGAACCAGCATAACATTCTGTGGTGATTTGCATATGCAGCCCATGATGCTTTGCATTGTGTGGGCATGTGTGATTTTGTATTTTTTTGTATGATGACTACCGCTATCCTTGAAAAAGTGGTACTAACCACAAAACATTGGTTTACTGTGTAATTAGGTGGCTGCTTTAGACTTTAGCACAGCCATTTATAAGTTTTATGTAACAAGGACTAGAGCACTTTTCTTTCATGTACCTCAACAAATTATGATGTCACAAATGGAGAATTAGGACTTCAGTTGTTGGGAGGAGGGAAGAAGCAGGAAGAAATGAGGTGAAGCTTGAGGAATAAGGACAATGTTTTCATGAAAATAGCCATGTGAATGCATGCGCATAGCATGATGTCAGTGTGAGATTACCCTCAGGGGATTGGGGAGCAACAGAAGGAAAATACCCTTATCTGTATGGAATGACGGCCATACCACATCCAGACATTGCACCCCCTTCCTTGGTTCTCCCTTCAGTGATCAGATTGAGCACTCCCGAAAGACCTCCCCCAGCCAGAAGGACCCTGTCATGGGGGTGAGCCAAGAGGGAAATTCAAGTGGTAGGTAAGTCCAAGAAAAAGGCAGAATGATGGGATTGGGGAGCAATGAAACTGAGAGGGAGGCCCAAGGATGACTGAAGAGAGATGAGAGAATAAAAGAATAGTCTTATTGAATATTGTAAAAACACGTTCACACTGATTGGTTTAAAAGCTAAAAAAGTCCATGACATTATATCCCATGCTAATCTGGTTAATTTTACTAACCAAGTTACATTCAAAACATATCATCAAGTGAGAATGGCGGAAATCCACTGTTCCAGCCACTCCGGTGCAGGCTGATCACAGGTCATCAACCTCATCTCATTAGAGATTCAATGCTGTGTATAAAAACTCATACCTCTGGCACCAGGAAAACAAAACAAATCAAAAAAATATCTTGCTGTAAAAGCTGGAACAATGCCCCCTTTCCCTCCATCCCCCATATCATACAGTTCCTCATTACATGGCTGTAAATTCCAATACTCACCTGGAGGATGAGAATGACTTCCCGTTAACTGTATTATACAATAAATCATGGTACCATGATGGATTTCAATGCATCACTGCTTTAAGGGGCTTGATGATATGATTAGGGTACCTATAGTTAATGAACAAGTGTCAGGAAGCTGCCCTGCTGGATAGACAGGCTGTAAAACCACTGTTGCAGGAGAATCGGAGGGCAGGAGCCAACAACATGTCTCCCTCAATTCTAATTCATTCTTCTCATTTCTTGCTTGAAATGTTACTGATGTGCACCTTGCTGTTTGCAGAACAGGAAGAGATGCAGCAATGGAGAAGGAAGAGCTCTTTTTATCCACACGTCAGGCAACATACAAGCAGGCACAAAGCACCATTCCATATACTATGATAAATTTTGTGCTGGTGAAAAGGGACTGACAGCACCAGAGGAGAATCCCCATATCAATGAGTCAGGAGTTGGGTTTCATTGTCAGGTCTGGGTGGAAACTGAGCTGTGCTATCACTGCTGGGAGGGAGCTAAACTGTGTTGTCACTGACGGCTGGGGGATGGAATTTGCTGTCATGGACGGGTAGGATATGGACTGAGATCTCACAGATGGGTGGGGGGATGGACTGTACTGTCCGGTTGCGTGGGAGCAGGACTGTGCTCTCATGGCTGGGTAGAGAATAGACTTACTATAACAACTGGGCAGGGATAGGCTATACTCTCATGGCTGGGTGTGGGATGGTATTCATATTTTGTCTGACTGGATGGGGGATGGGGTGTGCTGTATGGCTGGAAGGGGGACAGGCTGTGCTGTCATGGATGGGTGGGGGATGGGCTGTGCTGTCATGGATGGGTGGGAGCCAGGCTGTGCCATCTGGCTGGGTGAGGGATAGGCTGTGCTGTCATGCTAGGTGGGGGGGTGGTCTGTGCTGTCATGACTGAGGGGGGATGGTCTGTATTGTCATGACTGGGTGGAATTTGGGCTGTGCTATCATGGCTGAGGGGGGAAGGCTGTGTGGTCATGGGTGGGAGAGGGATTTCCTGTAGTGACATGGTTGTACTGAAGCTGGACTATGCTGTCATGGCTGAAGGGGGACTGGGTTTTGTTGCCATGGCTGGGAAGGGGTTGGCCTGCACTGTCATGGTTGGGTGGGAGTTGGGTTGTGCTGTCATGGCTGAGTGGTGACTTGGATGTACTAGCATAGCTGGGAGGGGAATTGCCTGCACTGTCATGGTCAAGTGAAAGTTGGGCTGTTCTGTCATGGCTGAGTGGGGACTGGGCTGTGGTGTCATGGCTGGGAGGGGTATGGCCTGTACTGTCATGGTTGGGTGAGAGCTGGACTGTGTTCTCATAGCTGAGTGAGGACTGGATTGTGAAGTCATGGCTGGGAGGTGATGGTCTGTGCTGTCATGGTTGAGTGGGAGCCGGACTGTGCTGTATGGTTGGAAGGAGGATGGGCTGTGCTGTCATGGATGGGTGAAAGTTGAGCTGTGCTAGCATGACTGGGTGGGGGATGGTCTGTACTGTCATGGCTGGGAGGGAGCTGGGCTGTGTTGTGATGGCTGAGTGGGGGCTGGGATTTACTTGCATGGCTTAGTGCAAGTTGGGCTGTGCACTCAGCACGGCACTGATTCCTCCAACAAAACATCTCTATACTACGTCAGCACACTCTTAGTGCTACAACTTTGTACTGGTATTGTAACACCCCTACAAATGGGAGTTCCCAAAAGTCTTCCAAGAGCTTGCCTAATTGCTCTGAGCCTGGTTGGTGTTCGGCGTTAGAGACGTTTAAATGTTGTTGCCAGTGAGCACTTCTAAAGCCTCCATGTACTGTCGCTTTAAGGGCTGCCTGCCTGCAGTCATAATTAGTTTGAATGGGGGGACTGTGTGTGTGTTCTATGCCCGAGTCCCGACCAGGCTGCTGACTAATTGCTCCTTTTCTGCCATCGCTAAATGTGCAGAGTGAGCCCTGCTGAAAGATGTAACTAATTGCTGGAAATCATTTAGAATAGTGATGAAAATGTAGTTTGTTCTAACCTGCCTTTCTTGCAGCTAGGGCTGTTCTGTGTAGCTCCACAATTTTGGTCCTGGACTGCCGAATGGGACCAATCAGTACATGGGACTCTCAAATGGAGCCTGCTGAAATGGGGCTGTGTGGAGTGAGAGACTGAGAATTGTAGTTTTTGGACTGTTGGCGCCTTTTTGGGCCTACAGAGGGAGCCCTGCTGTGACTAACATCTGAACCAACCAACCAAAGCCTTTGGATCTGTGTGAAAGGCCCTGAGCTGTCTGCTGGCAAGCCAGATCTGTGTGGGAAGCTGAGAGAGCAACAGCTCTGAGTGTTCGGGCGGCCGTTCTGCGCAGTAGTTCACGTGGCAGAACCGTGAAAAGCCTGACTTCTGGTCTGCTAGCCTTCCTTCTTCCCCAAGAGGGAGAAGAGAACTTTTGTTGGACTAAACCCAAATTTTGTGAGAACGAAGCAAGCTGCTGATTTGGGACCAGGCTTAACCTGTAGAAGACAGAGGATTTGGCTGAATGCGATTGGATTGTCAGGAATTTCAGTCACTTCTGAGCTCCCAGTGTGTGCAGAGACTTGCAATCATAACTGGGGAGCATTTGGCCGAGTACAGGTAGAATCTGGTATATAAATGTACTGTGAACTGAAAGAGAAGTGCAATTTAGTCTGGCTGTGTGCTGCTGGCTTGTACATATGAATGTGCTATGTGCTGATTGGGGATCGCGGTCTAATTCCCCTCTTGCTGTGAACTGTGTGCTAGTTGCTCGAAGCTGTTTCCCAGTTAAAATAGGACTGAATCCATTGTTACCTGCTGCAGACAGGCCCTGCCACAAGCGCCTTGCTTCCCTACCCTGCTACACAGAGAAAATCCATCGACGAGGGACCAGCCAGGGGATCAGCCCCTGCTCTCTGCCTGAACAAGAACAGCGCCGAAGCAACTCATGTGGGCTCTACTTTCTCTGGCAATCAAGAACGTCCATCCATCAGCCTTCCTGTGTTCAGCCTGGGTACCGTGAGTAATAATCAGGGTAGCACCCTGCAATATTTCTTAATCAAAAGTGTGTCATCTGATTCTTGTGTTGTTCCCTTTCCATGAAATGAGCCCTCCGGCTCTGGATTACAAATTGTGTGTGTGCATGTTTTTTTTCCATCACAGGGCCTCAACCAGCTGCGATGCCGGCCTACCCCAGGCAACGGTCCTGGCTAGTCTTTTCCCCCATCCTGGGTACCCAGAGAGTATAACTGAATGGGACTCTGATTGCATGCACTGCAGTGTGATTTGTAGTGTGATTAAGCAAATTAACCTGATTATCCCCCATCCTTGTTATAGTCCCCTGAATAAATCAGATCTGATTTTTCCTGCAATTTACCTTGACTGTGGTGTCAGTTTATGTTGAAGATATTGCACTGTTGCTGTTGTACTGCATCACCTTATTTTACAGGGGGTCCCCAGAGTCAAGCTGAAGGAACCAGTCCTGTGGGTAAGTGCCAAATATAAGTGTATGTACAAAGCATATCTGGGGTGTTGGGAAGGTGCATATTGTGTATTGTGTGGGACACTAGTGGGAAAAGAGGGGGGTCACAACTTGACCCAAACCAAACCTGACTTTTGGGTGGAGGCACCCGTTTCAGAACTCAGGCCCCTTAACCTGTTGGTAGCCAAGCAGGCAGGGGTAGTAGCCCTTGGGATAGCACCACCCAGGGGTTACATCTTGGAGGCACCACTGGGATTAGCGTCCCCTAGTGACCAAATTTACAAATTGCTGTTAAAAATAAATGGCTACCCCAACAGAAGTAGCTGTACACCAGTTGGTGGGGTGGTGTACTGGGCAGGAGATCAGCCCCCAAAATGCTGTACTTATCCTGGATATTCCCATGGGTACCAATAAGGACACTGTAGAAGGAGTACTTTCCAAGGCTGAATGTTTACAAAACCCTGTGGTGCTGGGTTGACAGGCTAATCTGCTCGGCCGAAGTTTCATGGCCTTAGTAGAGTGTAGGGACCCAGTAGACAGTTCCAAAGTGGCACGGACTGTTACCCCAGAAGGAGCCCTCACTGCCTGGAGAGTGATAACTAAAGACCGAGAAAACTCCGGGGAGGATGAGCCCCCCCCCCCCCCATCTGAGACTTTTGAGGAGAAATTTGCTAAGTTGCTGCTGGAGGAAGGGAAAACTGTGGTGGACTTGACAACACTATTCCTGCCACCTGGGGGTGTGCCTTCCCCAACACCCCCTCCCACTCCAGCCCCTGTCCTTTCACCAACTTCTATACCTGCCTCTGAGCCAGCAAGTAGTCATGGACCTTTCCACAAGCTCCAGGTATTCTCTGGTATCCGCCCTACTCCACATGGGGAAGTCGATCTGGAGACCTGGATAGATTCTGCTACTCTTGCAGTACAAGACTAGCAACGCTCAGAGGCCGAAAAAATTGCCCGCCTGGGGGAAAGCCTCCAGGGATCTGCCCAACATACTTTTCCCTCCCTGAGGTCCTCTGACTCTGACGCCAAAGCCCAAGAGTACATAGTCACCCTTGAAAATGTGTTTGGGGATGCCACTAGTGCTGAGGCCTTGAACTGGAAACTTAAAGATGTTGGACAACAGCCAGGGGAGTTGTTATCTGCCTATATAGATCGATTAGAGAAAATCGTACAAACCATTTTTCAGAAGAGGGGGGCTGGACCTCTAGTGAAGCGGGCCGGGTAAGATTGGAGCACATACTCTGCTCTGCCCGGCACTCCAGCTGGGTGTTGTTCAAATTGCAACTGCATCAAAGGAAATCTGGTCCTTTGCCCTTCCATGTGCTGATGAAGGAGGTACGGGAAGTTGAGGAGGAGGAAGGTTTTTCATAGCCCTGCGCAGTCGTAGCTGCTACAACCCCTGCTCCAGGTGCGGGGTCAGCTGCTGACAGCCTGGAATCACTGAAATCACATGACAGAATCTGAGGACTAAATGCCAGCTAGAGAAGGATGGCTACGGATGCTCCACCATGGGATGAACTGCTGAGGGAGTTCAGGGAAACAAAAAACAGTCTCTTTATGAAGGGCACTACTGCAAGTACAGGCACAGACTCTTATCCGACTGCATCTGCTATGGGGGTGGGGGTGCTCACCCAGGCCTCTCCGGCTGACAGCAGCTCAACACTTGATGTCTTGACTATGGAAGTGAGAGAATTGATGAGATGTCTCCAAATGCTCACCACACTGCAGCTAGAGGTGGCACCAAGATTTTCTGTTGGTAGTACCACCACCCCAGTTCCCAGTGTGATGCCTCAGCCACCCCAAACCCCAGAAAACATATTTTGCCATAATTGTGGGAAGGATGGGCACATTAAGAGAGAATACTGGTCCACAAAAGACCTAGAAAAAGTTGTATGCAGGTTTCAAGGAGAGCTTCGGAAAACAAATCAGTGGTCGAGGAGTGCCCAAAATGACCGCAGTGAGGGTTCAAGAAGTAGTAACTCAAATCCTTATGTGGCTAAATCATCTGTCCCAGCCTCTGCTGCTGTCCCTCCTGAATGGTCCAAGGTGGTGGGACCTTCAATGGAAACCACAGTAAAAGTGAATGGTGTGTCCACCAGAGCCGTGCTTGACAGTGGGTCTCAAGTGACTATTCTGTTTCAAGATTGATACAGTAAGCACCTGCCTGATGTGCCCCTACAACCCTTGGAAGGTTTGCATGTCTGGGGGTTGAGTAAAAAGTCGTATCCATACTCTGGGTATATCCGGATCTGGCTGTCTTTCCCTACTTCGAAGGCTGGAGTGGCGGAACAAGTAGAGACCCTGGCCTTAGTGGGTTCCCCTACTGGACTGTATGATGGGGTTCCCCTGCTAATCGGGACCAATGCTCATATGTTTGGGAGACTGGCCCAACTCTGCTACGACAAACAGGGGCACGGAACCGGTAGGGCTCTGAGGATTCCTGCATTGATTAAGAGGACATATGGGTCACGGAAGAATGCTGATGAGAAGGATGTGGATGAACCAGTTGGGGTTGTATGGAAGAAGGATCCTGAGTCCATGATCCTGGGCCCCAATGCTCAGTGTACCTTACAAGGGGAGGTCCACTTACGGAAAGATGTCAAGAATAAGATACTCATGTTGGATGCACCAGGCGATGGAAAATTGCCAGAAGGGTTGCTGGTTAAGCCCAGTATCTTACCCGCTCATGCCCATGCCTATGCTCAACGGGTAATGGTTCAGGTTCACAATGTGTCAGACTGAGAAATTAGGGTGAATAGAGGCTGCACCCTGGCTACCGTACACTGTGCAGACACTGCAGTGCTACCCAGCAATAAGTACTCAGGGGAGACTGACAGAGTGACACCCGACTTGTTTGACTTTGGTGACTCCCCTTTGCCAGATGAATGGAAGACTCGAATCAGCCAGAGACTCGCCCAGAGAGATGAGGTGTTTTCGCTGAAGGAATGGGATGTGGGATGTGTCCAAGGAGCAGAGCATCACATACGCCTGCATGATGAATGGCCATTCCGTGAGAGGTCTCGGTGCCTCGCACCAGCAGATATAGATGATGTAAGAAGACACCTGAGGGAGATGCTTGCAGCTGGTGTGATACAAGAATCCAGAAGCCCTTATGCTTCACCTATTGTGGTGGTGAGGAAAAAGAATGGGACAGTAAAAATGTTTGTGGACTACAGGACCCTTAACAGGCGGACCACCCCCGATCAATACACCATGCCCTGTATTCAGGATGCTTTGGACTGTCTGAATGGAACCAAGTGGTTCTTGGTGTTGGATCTTCACAGTGGGTACTACCAGATCCCCAAGGCCCCAGAAGACCGTGAGAAAACAGCCTTCATCTGTCCACTTGGGTTCTATGAGTTTATAAGAATGCCCCAGGGGATCTCTGGTGCCCCAGCCACTTTTCAGTGACTAATGGAGCGTGCAGTGGGGGATATGAACTTGTTGGAGTGCCAGGTATATCTAGACAATGTTATTGTGTTTGGAAATTCGTTGAAGGAACATGAAAGCCGACTTTTTAAAGTGTTGGACCGACTGGAAGATTTCGGCTTTAAGCTGTCCATCGACAAATGCCAGTTCTTTCAGACATCAGTAAAGTATGTGGGGCATGTAATATCCACCGAGTGGACAGAGACTGATCCTAGCAAAGTTGAGGCCTTGACCATCTGGCCCCAGCCCCACAATCTAAAAGAATTGCAATGCTTCTAAGGATTTTGTGGTTATTACAGGCGGTTCATAAAGGAGTACTCAAGAGTGATTCGCCCACTTCTGAATCTTACCGAAGGTTATCCTCCCACGAACAAAATGTATAGGAGAGTGGCCTCTACTGAAACCGAGAGGGTATATTTCCGCCCAAATGAACCTTCTGGATCACGCCGGACACCTAATTGCGAGGCTGCTTTCCATGAAATCATATACCAATTCACCCACGCTCCTGTCCTTGCCTATGCTGATCCTGCAAAACCCTATGTATTACATACCGATGCTAGCCTACAAGGCTTGGGGGCTGTATTATATCAAGAGCACGAGAATGGCCTGAGACCAGTGGCCTTTGCCAGCAGAAGTCTGACCCCATCTGAGAAAAACTATCCTGTGCATAAACTGGAGTTCCTGGTGTTGAAGTAGGCCATTGTTGACTAATTCCATGAATACTTGTATGGGGCAAAGATACTTGTAAAGACGGATAATAATCCTTTGACCTATGTGCAGACTTCAACCAAACTGGATGCCACCAGCCATAGGTGGCTTTCTGCGTTGTCCCTTATGATTACGCTGTTGAATGCAGAGCAGGCCTGAATCACGTAGATGCTGATGCTCTCTCCAGGAGACCTGCTTCCAGAAGTGATTGGGTCAGCCTGTCCGAACCTGACATTCGAGCACTATACCAAAAATTTGACAAGGAGGAACAAATGTCCACGGATGCAGTGGACTGTCTAGTCGATTGCTTGGGGCCCTCTGACAGTTGTATACCTGCTGCTTACTGCCACTTTTCTGCATTAGATATTAGTGCACTGCCTCAGTTTGATAATGAAGAGTATCCAGCGGGCTCAATCCCGAGATCCTATGATCAAATCAGCACTTGAAGCTCTTTACGCGGGGAAAGATGTGCCCAAGTTGCGCTCTTCTGACTGGACAACTATATTGTTGTACAAAGAAGGCCCTAAATTGAAATTGATTAACAAGTTGCTGTACAGAGAAACAGCAGGCGGGGGGGTCAAGTAGACAAACAACAGCTGGTTTTGCCCACCGCTTTCAGAAACTTGGTGATGAGGTCCCTACACAACCACATGGATCACCTCAGTATAGACTGAACCCTCGACCTAGTGCAGTCTAGATTCTACTTGCCTAAGATGGGGGCAGATGTTGAGTATCATATACGGACTTGTAGTCGCTGTCTGCAGAGAAAGGCCTTGCCCCGGAGGGCTGCCCCCTTGTTAACATTACCACCAGCACCCCCATGGAGTTAGTTTGTATTAACTTTCTGAATTTGGAGCCTGATCAGCAGAATATTAGTAATGCGCTGGTGGTCACTGACCATTTTACAAGGTACATCCAAGCATTCCCCACCAAGGACCAAAAAGCATCCACTGTGGCCAAGGTACTGGTAGAGAATTTATTTGTTCATTATGAAGCCTCTCAGAGAATCCACTCTGATCAAGGCCAAGATTTTGAGAGCCGCTTAATCATGGAGATGCTCTCTCTGTGGAGAGTGCGGAAGTCTAGAACCACCCCTTACCACCCCAAGGGAGATCCACAGCCAGAACATTTCAACCGCACCCTGCTTGACATGCTGGGCACTCTCCAACCGAAAGACAAGCCCAGATGAAGCCAGCAAATTAGCACCTTGGTACACGCTTAGAACTGCACCAGAAATGATGCTTCCGGGTTTTCTCCCTACCGCCTTATGTTTGGGAGAGAAGCTTGGCTGCCAATAGATGTTTGCTTCCGAGTCTCTCCAGATGGGGTCCGAGCTGACAATTACCTACAATACATCCAAAAGTTAAAAGCTCAATTGAATCATGCATACCAACTAGCTCAAACCATGGCTGCAAAGAGAAATTTGGCTAACAAAGAAAGATATGACAAAAAGGTAAAGGCCCAAGAGCTCCAAGCGGGAGACCATGTGTTGTTGCGGAATCTGGGACTGCATGGCAAACACAAAATTGCTGACCAGTGGCACCATCTACCCCATATCGTCGTAGGCAAATTAAATGACTTGCCAGTGTATAAAGTGTGGCCTGAAAACAACTCTAAGGATGTCAAGACAATGCATCATAACCACTTGTCGCCCGTCGATCAAATACTGATTGAATCTGAACCCCCAGAACTTGCTCCCCCTGGACTGGTGACAAGGGCTGCTGCAGGACAGAAACAGAGAAAGCCTGCCCCTGTAGTTTCTAATTTAAGGTTTCCTCCACAGCAAACTCCAATTGAGAACAACTGTCGGTCTACTTCGGATGAAAGTGAGTGTAACTATGGTTATTATCCTTCCTATGAACTAAGTCAGTTGTTTCAAGGTAACCCTCTGGTCAATTATGGGGATGAAGCTGGACCTTCTGGACTGCCTAACCCCCCAGCTTTATCCATGGAGCCAATGCTCCCTGAGAGGGAAGTGCAGAGTGTCACGTCTGATGATATTGAATCACTATGTATGGTGGAACTGTGTGATTTCCCTGAGGAAGAACCAGATGAGCTACATCCGATTGGTGACTTACCAAAGCAGGAAGAGTACTTTGAGTGTCATGATAGTTCACTTCCAGTGCCGGAGAGTTTTTCAAGTTAGCAAAGTGCTGTGGAACCAGAACTTGTTGATCCAGAGGCTGACAGTGCCTCAAGTCCAAACTGTTCTGCCCAGATAGAGATTCCCATTACAAGTAATGAAAGTGCAGAGAGCGAAGCTGAAGGAGCAGAGATTGTAACTGTTCCCCCCAGAAAGACTGGTCGAGCTGTAAAACCAGTAGTGCGTTTCAGCTATGATTCCCCTGGGAGGCCTGTGGATTTGCCTCTCAATGTGGTCCATAAAGGAGTATATGTGTCCCAGAGCTCACTGCCCAAGCTAAGCATAAGTGCAAATTCCCAGTTAATTGTTCTGTCTTCCAGGTATGGTGCCCCTGTCCCATCTAGCCCCAAGGTAGCTGATAGGGAAGGGCCCCCGTTATCATTGTTCAATGTGCAGGAAGTGATAACCTGAAGTTGTATAGTAGTGTGTGTAAGTTACCTATGTAAAATGTCTCTGACATAATTCAGAATGGGTATAGTGACATGAATCGTACATAATATGGGAGGCAGTATAGCGCAATGGTCTAAGACTCTGAGCTGCAAATCTGGTAACATCCAGCAGACCAGACCTGGGTTTGAATCCCTCAGCTTCCACTTGCTTACTGTGTGACCCTGAGCAAGTTACTTAACCTCCTTGTGCTCCCAGGTCGCTCCTGTAAAAAAGCTTTCAGCTTAGTGTGCTATACCTGGTTAAACAACTAAATAAAAAAAAAAATAATATGAATAGTAATGGTTAAGTATGCTGACTGATGTATAAAATGTGATGGGTATAACATGTTGATGGTATAAATGTATGACATAATTCGCAGGCCAAATTATTGTAGAGGTACACACTTGATGCGGACACCAAGTTTTCCCAGGCCAGGAAGGGTGTAACCCCCCTACAAATGGGGGTTCCCAAAAGTCTTCCAAGAGCTTGCCTAATTGCTCAGAGCCTGGTTGGTGTTCGGCTAAACCTGAAGACCACCAAGGATTTTGCTGAATGCGATCGGCCTGTCAGGAATTTCAGTCACTTCTGTACTCCCAGCGTGTGCAGAGATTTGCGATCGTAACTGGGGAGCATTTGGCCTGGTACATGTAGAATTTTGTATATAAATGTACTGTGAACTGAAAGAGAAGTGCGATTTAGTCTGGCTGTGTGCTGCTGGCTTGTACATATGCATGTGCTATGTGCTAATTGGGGATCGAGGTCTAATTCCCCTCTTGCTGTGAACTGTGTGTTAGTTGCTGGAAGCCATTTCCCGGCTAAAATTGGACTGAATCCATTGTTGCCTGCTGCAGACAGACCCTGCTATGAGGGCCTTGTCTCCCTACCCTGCTGCACAGAGAAAATCCATCGATGAGGGACCAGACAGGGGATTAGCCCCGGCTCTCTGCCTGAATAAGAACAGCACCGAAGCAACTCATGTGAGGTCTGCTTTCTCTGACAATCCAGAACGTCCATCCATCAGCCCTCCTGTGTTCAGCCTGGGTACCGTGAGTAATAATCAGGGTAGCACCCTGCAACATTTCTTAATCAAAAGTGTATCATCTGATTCTTGTGGTGTTCTCTTTCCACGAACTGAGCCCTCCAGCTCTGGATTACAAATTGTGTGTGTGCATGTTCTTTTTCCATCACAGGGCCCCAACCAGCTGCGGCGCCGGCCTACCCCGGGCACCGGTCCTGGCTAGCCTTTTCCCACATCCTGGGTACCCAGAGAGTGTGACTGAATGGGACTGTGATTGCATGCACTGCAGTGTGATTAAGCAAATTAACCTGATTATCCCCCGTCCTTGTTATAGCCCCCTGAATAAATCAGATCTGTTTTTTCCTGCAATTTACATTGACTGTGGTGTCAGTTTATGTTGAAGGTATGGCATTGTTGCTGTTGTACTGCATCCCTTATTCCCCAGAGTCAAGCTAAAGGAACCAGTCCTGGGGGTAAGTGCCAAATATAAGTGTATGTACCAAACATATCTGGGGTGTTGGGAAGGTGCATATTGTGTACTGTGTGGGCGACTAGTGGAAAAAGAAGGGGGTCACAGTGTCCCAGAGGGCTGTGGCCTGGTTAGCTTGACCCAAACCAACCCTGACCTTTGGGTGGAGGTACCCATTTCAGAACTCAGGCCCCTTAACCTGTTGGTAGCCAAGCAGGCAGGGGTAAGAGCCCTTGGAATAGTGCCAACTAGGGGTTACAGTATGATTTACTATTTTAACTCCGAGCCACCATGTATCACCACTTAAGTTACATATACCCTAGAGGGCAATGTTGCAAAAGAAACTTATTGTGGCAATCTTGAATTGAACTGCTGCCTGTTAGTGTTTTAGGAACACCAGGCAGGAAATGGGTGCTGTGCACCACCAAGTTGGCACACTCAGTGGTGCTGTTTGGGCCCTTTCTAGGCATCTGTGGCATCCAATCTCGGCAACAGAGAGAGTGACTAATGCAGCAGCGACCCTTTCTGATGCATGTTGATGTGTTTCTGACATGTGTGGTTGGAGGAATGAGCCACTGTCATGCTCTCATGGATGGGTAGCGATGACTGTATTGTTATGACTGAGTGGGGGATGGGCTGTACTGTTTGGCTGGGTAGCAGCTGGGTTGGGCTGTCTGGGAGATGGGCAGTGCTATTATGGCTTGGGGGGCTGGGCTGTACAGTCAGGACTGAGTGAGGGCTGAGCTGTGCTCTTATTGCTGGGTGGGTTTCGAGTTGTGCTGTCATGGTTGGGTGGGGGTTGCGCTGTGTTCTCATAGCTAGGTGGGCTGGGCTGGGCTGTGCTGTCATGGCTGGGTGGGAGCTGGGCTGTGCTGTCATGGCTGGGTGGGAGCTGGGCTGTGCTCTCATGGCTGTGTAGGAGCTGGGCTGGGCTTGCATGGCTGGGTGAGAGCTGAGCTGTGCTCTTATTGCTGGGTGGGTTTCGAGTTGTGCTGTCATGGCTGTGTGGGAACTGGGCTTCGGTCCCATGACTAGGTGGGTTGGGCTGTACTCTCATGGCTTGGTGGGAGTCAAGCTATGTTCTCATGGCTAGGTGGGAGCTGGGCTGTGCTCTCATGGCTGAGTGAGTGCTGCCCTATACTCTCATGGCTGGGTGGAGGCTGGGCTGGGCTGTGCTGTCATGGCTGTGTGGGAACTGGGCTTCAATCCCATGACTGGGTGGGGCTGGGCTATACTCTCATGGCTGGGTGGGAGCTGGGCTGTGTTCTCATGGCTAGGTGGGGGCTGGGCTGTGCTCTCATGGCTAGGTGGGGACTGGGCTGTGATCTCATGGCTGGGTGGGAGCTGGGCTGTGCTCTCATGGCTAGGTGGGGGCTGGGTTGTGCTCTCATGGCTAGGTGGGGGCTGGGTTGTGCTCTCATGGCTGGGTGGGAGCTGGGCTGTGCTCTCATGGCTAGGTGGGGGCTGGGCTGTGCTCTCATGGCTAGGTGGGGGCTGGGCTGTGCTCTCATGGCTAGGTGGGGGCTGGGCTGTGATCTCATGGCTGGGTGGGAGCTGGGCTGTGCTCTCATGGCTAGGTGGGGGCTGGGCTGTGCTCTCATGGCTAGGTGGGGGCTGGGCTGTGATCTCATCGCTGGGTGGGAGCTGGGCTGTACTCTCATGGCTGAGTGAGTGCTGCCCTATACTCTCATGGCTGGGTGGAGGCTGGGCTGGGCTGTGCTGTCATGGCTGTGTGGGAACTGGGCTTCAATCCCATGACTGGGTGGGAGCTGGGCTGTGCTCTCATGGCTAGGTGGGGGCTGGGCTGTGCTCTGATGGCTAGGTGGGGGCTGGGCTGTGCTCTCATGGCTAGGTGGGGGCTGGGCTGTGATCTCATGGCTGGGTGAGAGCTGGGCCGGGCTTGCATGGCTGGGTGGGGGCTGGGCTGTGCTCTCATGGCTGGGTGGGAGCTGGGCCGGGCTTGCATGGCTGGGTGGGAGCTGTGCTGTGATCTCATGGCTAGGTGGGGGCTGGGCTGTGATCTCATGGCTGGGTGGGGGCTGGGCTGTGATCTCATGGCTGGGTGGGAGCTGGGCCGGGCTTGCATAGCTGGGTGGGAGCTGTGCTGTGCTCTCATGGCTAGGTGGGGGCTGGGCTGTGATCTCATGGCTAGGTGGGGCTGGGCTGTGATCTCATGGCTGGGTGGGAGCTGGGCGGGCTTGCATGGCTGGGTGGGAGCTGGGCCGGGCTTGCATGGCTGGGTGGGAGCTGGGCTGTGATCTCATGGCTAGGTGGGAGCTGGGCGGGCTTGCATGGCTGGGTGGGAGCTGGGCTGTGCTCTCATGGCTGGGTGGGAGCTGGGCCGGGCTTGCATGGCTGGGTGGGAGCTGGGCCGGGCTTGCATGGCTGGGTGGGAGCTGTGCTGTGATCTCATGGCTAGGTGGGGGCTGGGCTGTGATCTCATGGCTAGGTGGGGGCTGGGCTGTGATCTCATGGCTGGGTGGGAGCTGGGCCGGGCTTGCATGGCTGGGTGGGAGCTGGGCCGGGCTTGCATGGCTGGGTGGGAGCTGGGCTGTGATCTCATGGCTAGGTGGGAGCTGGGCGGGCTTGCATGGCTGGGTGGGAGCTGGGCTGTGCTCTCATGGCTGGGTGGGAGCTGGGCCGGGCTTGCATGGCTGGGTGGGAGCTGGGCCGGGCTTGCATGGCTGGGTGGGAGCTGGGCTGTGATCTCATGGCTAGGTGGGAGCTGGGCCGGGCTTGCATGGCTGGGTGGGAGCTGGGCTGTGCTCTCATGGCTGGGTGGGAGCTGGGCCGGGCTTGCATGGCTGGGTGGGAGCTGGGCCGGGCTTGCATGGCTGGGTGGGAGCTGGGCTATGATCTCATGGCTAGGTGGGAGCTGGGCCGGGCTTGCATGGCTGGGTGGGAGCTGGGCTGTGCTCTCATGGCTGGGTGGGAGCTGGGCCGGGCTTGCATGGCTGGGTGGGAGCTGGGCCGGGCTTGCATGGCTGGGTGGGAGCTGGGCTGTGCTCATATGGCTAGGTGACAGCTGGACTATTCTGTCATGGCTGAGTGGGGACTGGGGTGTACTGTCATGGCTGAGAGGGGGTTGGGCTGTACTCTCATGGCTACATGGGGGCTGGTCTGTGCTCTCATGGCTGGCTGGGAGCTGGGCTGAGCTTTCATGGCTGGGTTGTTGCTGGACTGTGTTTTCATGATGGGGTGGGAGCTGGGCGGTGCTGGCATAGCTGGGTGGGGGTTGGGCTGTTCTGTCATGGCTGGGTGGGAACTGGACTGCGATCTCATGACTGGAGGTCTGGGTGGGAGCTGGGCTGTGCTGTCATGGCTGGGTGGGAGCTGGGCTGTGCTCTGATGGCTGGGTGGGAGCTGGGCTGTGCTGTAATAGCTGGGTGGGAGCAGGGCTGCACAGTCATGGCTGAGTGAGTGTCTGGATGGACTGTGCTGTCAAAGCTTGAGGGGTGATGGGATAAACTGGCATTGTTGGATGGCATCTGGACTGTGCTATCATAGCTGGGTGGGTGCCAGAATTGGCTGTGCTGTCACAGCTGGGTAGAAGTTGGACTACATTGCACTGTAATAGCCACATCGTTTTTTTTTTCACGTCCTTCCTTTGCCCTATAGTCTCCCTGTTGCAGTTCAATCATTGCTGCTCCAAAACTGCTGGTTTTCCCCTCCTCCTTTCTTATTTCTAATATTTATACAATGATAAATGTCTAGCTATGCTCAAATCATGTTTGAGGACTTTCTTCTCCACGTCGATGTGTTGATGTCTGAGGAATAAGACAAGGAAATAGATGCCACCATTAACATAAACACTTCTATATCAGGAGAGCTGTCCCTCGGTATCTTTTGATGGAGAGACTTCTTCCTTCAGCTGCCACAGGGATGATATATTATCATGTGGGGGGAGTGGGTGGGTGCCGTAGCTGGTACCAGATTTTGAAAGGGGGAGGGATGGCAGGCAGGAACTCATTTATCTGTTTCTGTTCTCCTTTAAATGACTTTGTGGTTCCGATTAAGGCTGAAAAAGGCTATGTCAATCTCTTGGGGACAAGAAAAAAATCAACGATATTATTTCCTGTTTGTTAACCACCTGTTGCAGATGCCAAGGGTAGGGTTTTGAGAGAAAGTAAAGGCTTATAAAAAAGCACAATTTACAGAATGGTGTGGCAGAGCTGCATTTTGCATTTTTTATGAAAGTGGTATTTTCTTTGTGTCTATGTGGCAGGTTTACAGCTTTTTGGGGCTAATTTTGTAGTTGGGTCAGTCATAATTATTTTAATTTGTGTTTGTGGCAGATCTTCTCAATCCCAAGTACTTTAATGTATGCTTGTGGCAGTACTCCTCAATCATAATGTAATCATCTTTAAGGTTATATTTTCTTAGGATTGTGAATAATAATTGTGTCCCCCAAGATAGTTTTGAGCCTACTGATCCTATAAATTCTGAATAGAAACAACAGCAGTTTTAAGGAATAGTCAAAGACAGGCAGCTGATTGCTTGCAGAAATATTTTAAAGTTAAACAGCATTTAATAGATATAAACACACAGAACATTTTATTTATAAATCACTAGCACTAACAACTTTTGAAGACATACACACATACATGTACTCACAGAAGGAATAAGCCACGACAGGGTGTGCATTAATGTATTTCAATGCATGTCTCAGAGTGTTTGAGGCAGGGGGCCCCAAGCCGAGTGCCCCCCCCCCCAGAAGTGCACTAAAATCCTTTAATGAACAGCCTGGTATGGCTTAAGGTGCTTTTCAAACAGCTTACTGTTATGTGCAGCTGTGAATATCGATAAAATGTATTAAGACATACCGAGCTGATAACTCGTTTTCAGATGCGTCCTTGGAGAGAAGTATAGAAGATAGTACAACAGGAGAAAAAGTACAGTAATTAACAGCATTACAAAAATAATAGTCATATACAGGAATGCAGTACATCATAAGCAGTGTAACCCCTAGGTGGCACTATCCCAAGGGCTACTACCCCTGCCTGTTTGACTACGGACGGCTTGAGGGACCTAGGTCCTATGGCAGGTGCCTCCACCCAGAGATCAGGGTTTGGAGTGGTTAGACTAGCTTGGTCACAGCCCTCTGGGACACTGAGACCCCCTTTTATTCCCTCTAGTGGCTCACACAGTACACCGGAGTTACAGCCCCAATACCCCACGTATACACACTGTTCACTCATATAGATACCACTTACCCTCGGACCGATTCTGCAGCATGTCTCTGAGGACCCCCTGTAAAGTAAGGTTAAACAACATACACAGCAAAACACAATACTGTTTCCATAAGTACCAATACCACAGACAGTATACCAACAACAAATCTGATTTATTTAGGGGACAGTAACAAGGAGGGAGGCAATCAGGTTGATTTGGTTTGGAAATATTCAAATTACAGTACTGTGCACACATACAGGGTCTGAAAAGGTCACACTCTGGGTACCCAGGTTGGGGGGGGGGCCTAGCCAGGTCCATTGCCTGGGGTTGGCCAGCAGGTGCAGATGCGTAGGGCCCTGTAGAAGAAAATATATGTACAACACCCAATTGTAATCCGGAGCCAGAGGGCTCAGTCCATGAAACAGTGAAACAACAAGAATTAGATGACACACTTGTGATTGAAAACAAGCTGCAGGGGAATACCCTGATTTGTACTCACAACACCCAAGCTGAGGATCGGATGGAGAATGTCCCTCTGGATTGCCAGAAGAGCAGGGCATGGGGACAAGGTCCTTGTGACTGGACCCCACTGCAGTTGATAGCAAATGGATGTAGTCCGAATTAAGCTGGGGGTTTACTTCCAGCTTCAGCACACAATTCACTGTGCAGGGGATTTGAAATAGCGATTCCCCACAAGCACTACACACATTTATATGTAAAACGAAAGTACTATATCAGGCAGGCTGCTCCTCGATCCCGATCGCAATTACTGCAAAATACAAGGGAGCACACACAGCAGCTTCAGTTCCTGACAGACCGAGCGCGATTCAGCAATTTCTCCAGTCTTCTACAGGGTGAGCCTGGTTTCCACACTTCTAGTGCTTCTTTCTCCTCACGACTCGGATTCAGTCCAAACTGGCACTCACAAAGGCTGCAGACCGAAACTCAGGGCCTCACACGCACTTCCCGTTTGAAACTATACACCACAGAAGCACACAGCTCCTTCTCTCTTCACTGCCACAACTGATCTGATCTTTCCAGTCACAGAGCAGGGCATTTCCTTTAGCTCCACACTATTCTGTTGGCTGATTCAGCTGTCACTCACAATAAGACTCCCTCTGTTGGTAGAAAAAGGTGCCAAGGTCAAAACTACATTTCCCAGAGTCACTGCCCATGCAATCCCCTTGTGGCTGGCTTAAAATTAAGAGTCCAAGTTCTGATTCGTCCACAGGCTCCATTTTAGGGAACCCTTAACCCAATTGGCCGAGCACAGCAGTTTAGGTCCAAAATGGAGGGGTAACACACACACACAGAGTCCCAGCTGCAAAAAAGGCAGGTTAGACAAACTGCATTTTACTTAACACTTGAACTGGTTTCAGGCAGTTACATCTTTCATTTAGGCTCCCTCTGCGCTCTTAGCAACTGCAGAAACGGAGCGATTTCTCCGCAGCTCAGGTGGGATTCGAGCATTAAATACACAATTCCCCCATACAAACTAATTAAGTCTGCAAGCAGACAGCTCTTAAAGAGACAGTACATGGAGGCTCAACTAGCACTCACTTGCAACTACATTTAAACAGCTCAGACACCGAACACCGCCCAGACTTGGAACATTCAGGCAAGCTCCTGGAAGACTTTTGGGAACCCCCATTTGCAGGGCGGTTACAGCAGCATTATCATAAACACTGTAAGGCATACCAGTACACATGGGCCAAGATATTCAAAGGAGTTGCACCTTGTGCAACCCCAGAAATGCACCCTGGGGCAATATTCAAAAGGGGGAAATGTGCTGCACAATTCCGGATGCGTCACGGCGCAGTGGTACCCCCACCCACACAGGACCCTCATCCCACCCCACTGACGTTCTTTCACAAAGTTGTGAATGACTATTACAGTACACACTGCAAGCCCATTGGTCGACAGTGTGGACCAATGAGCTTGCAGGTGTTACTGTAAGCTGTCATTCAGTGGGCAGCCATGGATGTGTGTGGGTGGGTTTTGCTGCCCACCGAAGACCGGCCACTACTGGGACGGGGAGAGCAGGGTGGGATGAGGGTCCTGTGTGGGTGAGGGGTTGGGGCTACCACTGGACTACCAGGGACAAGGGATCTGTAGATATTTATACAGATTGGGGTACCAGGGAGGGGGGGACCACTGGACTACCAGGGATGAGGGATCTGTAGATATTTATACAGATTGGGGTACCAGGGAGGGGGGACCACTGGACTACCAGGGACGAGGGATCTGTAGATATTTACACAGATCGGGGTACTGGGCAGGGAAGGGGACCACTGGACTACCAGGGACGAATGGCTGTTTTTATTTATTCATTCTGATCGGGGTACCGGGTGGGAAGGGGGGTACCACAACAATTCCAGGCATACTGTTGCAGGGCACCCGGCGCATTCCACCAGGCCAGCCCTGCACAATGCATGCAAACAGGGCCATAATGACCTGCAAATGGACCCATTTGTGCCTTGCATACATAATGGCCCCATTTGCATGTTCGGGTCTGAATATCTGGAAAGTGCGCCCAGAGCATCTCCAGATGCACTGGCGCATTCCCATTCCAGGTATTCAGACCTGTCTGGGGGGATGTGCCAACGCATCGTATTTGCGTCGCCCACATATTTTGATATATTCAGAAGAGATGTGTCATTGCTCATCTCTTTTGAATATATCCCTTTGCTGCTCCGGCGCAACTCAGTTGCACGGAGCAACCACTTGTACCATTACCAGGTGCAGTTTTCAATATCGGAGCCATGGTAGATAAAAACTGAGTTTGGCTGCAAAGGGAAATTACTCCAATAGGCATAGTGAAGTGGGAGGGGGGCAAAATGAACAGGGTAATATGAGTAGGGCTGAAGGAGAACAAAAGGTTAGGTCAGTTGTAGAAGGCAGGAGAAAAGTCATGAAGAAGAGATTTAAAGGAGAAGGGAGCAGAGGCAGAGCAGACTGACAGGTGAAGAGTGGACCACAGTTTAGGAAAGCAATATTAGAAGGCAAACTGACCACCAGATTTCCTAGATGGAATAAAAAGAGAATAGGAAACATTGCTGCAGAGAGAGTAGGAGGAATGAGGGGGAGAGCATGTGAGAGAAGGAAGGTAGAAGGGAAGAGAACAAAACCAGAATTTGAATATAAAGGAGGCACAATGGGACAGGCACCTTGCATCAAAAGAGAGAAGGGAAAGGCAAGAGTAGAGTAAGCTATTATGGGAACGAGGGGGTCAGTCTAAGGCAAAACTTCAAAAGAGTACAAGAGGAGGATCCAGTCTGGCAAGGGAGAATTTGGGATCTCCACTGTAAGCTGTCACCATAGTCAAAAATAGGAACAATTATCTTTAAAACAATCTCATGGTAGGCAGGAAGCGGGATACTCACTTTGTTCCTGTATAGTGCACCAAGCTTGGGTTGACGCTTATGGTGTATAGCATCAATGTGTACCAAGAAATCAAGATGACAGTTGAACCAGACCCCAAGGTATTTAAAGGAGGATGCATCTTCAATCAGAGCACCATCAAGGGTGTGGAATAATGGGACAGAGGTGAGTCTGGTAAGCCTCTGTCATGCCAAATGTCATAGAAACTGTTACTTTTTTTTTTGTTTTGTTTTATTTTTTCATTGAGGGCTAGATGGTTAGATGGGAACCAGTGCTGAATATTATCAAAAATCCATCTGTAGCTGGGAAGTAAGGTCATGGGAAGAGGAGCCAGATGCAAACAGTTCTGTATCATCAGCAAACATACAGTATGAATAGATGCAGAAGAACAGGCAGAGGGGAGAGTATCAAGGCCACAGGTTTTCATCTTTTACTGGAAAACCTGGTAGAATTCCGGAATTTGGGCTACCTGAACACTGGTAAAAAGAAAGAATTTCACAGAATTTGGCATATACCAGATCAGTAAATTTACAAAACGTGTATTTTCTCATAATTGTTTCCTGTACTTTTTTCAATTTGCTTTTATTTAATGCTTTACATATTAAGCCTTCTTTTATTCTGATTATTTTTACACATGCTAAAAGAATGACAGTAAAATCCAGAAATTACACTAATAATCACCAGTGTAATTTATGGAATTTCATTATTTTAATCACTGTAAATCAGTGACCTTGAAGATCATTCAAGAATATGGAAAAGAGAATGGGGCCCAGGACAGATCCTTGAGGGATACATGAACAGATGGGGAGTGGGGGGGACAAGGAGCTTCCAATCTGGACAGCTTGAGACCTGCCCTCAACGTTGGAAAGGAAACCAACTGACTGAGAAGGCAGAGGAGGCCTGCTGCTTTAAGCTTATCCAGAAGGAAGGGGTGAGCCACAGGGTCAAATGCTTCAGCCATTTTAACAAAGATGGTGGAGGAGATCAGACCTTGGTCCATACCTGAAAGAATGGAGTCAATAAGCCAGAGGAGGGAGGTGGAAGTGGAGTGGGATTTCCAAAATCCAGACTGGAAAGGGGTGAAGAAGGAGGAGGAGTCAAAAAAGGAAGAGAACTGAGAGAGAACATGGTGTTCTGTAATTTAGCCAGGCTGGGAAGAAGGGCAATAGTACAGGAGAGGAAGGATCACCACTTTAGGAAGAGGGATGACAGTAGCCTGCTTCCAGGCCTCAGTGGCAGAGGAAAAGAGAAATTAAGGAGTGTGGTAACAGGCACAGCGATGACAGGAGCCGAGAGAAGCAGAAATTTAGGATTGAGACAGTCAGGGCTACCTCCCTAGTGAGGATTAAGGGCAAGCAGGGCCTGAAGGGAAGTAGAGGGAGAGATAGGAGAGAAGGAGAAAGAGTGAAGGGGAAGGCAGAGAGTGGGGAGAGGAAGTGGACAGTGAGGAATGGACAAGAGAAAGAGCACAAGTGATGAAATAAGTGTTAAGGACGAGGCAACAGAGAAATGGTCAGAGATGGGGATGTCACCAACTTTGAGAACCGGGGAGGTGGACTGGGTCGGAGGGGAGAAAAGGGAACAGATACTCTTACAGAACTTGAAGAGGTGATTAATGTTGTTCTGGAGTGTGGATGCAAAATACTTGGACTTTGCAAGTCTGATGGCTTTAGTACAGGCACCGTGGCACTGTGAAGGTGCCGACAGTTGGCCAAAGCAGACAGGGAGAGACTGATCTTGTAGGATCACCAGACAAGGTTGCCAGTACTGAGGCAAGCTAATAACTGAGCTCATATCCAGAGAAGTTTGGAGTATTGTACCCTGGTTTTCATCAGGGGTACATGGTGATCCTATACAGCCACAAATTTGGTCTGAAAATATTGGAGTGCAAAATTAATATTAGTGGTTGAAGAGATGGGAGACCAATCAGATGCCCCTAGGTCAGCTAGAAGTGAGGACAAATCCAAAGACCTAAAGAACCTGAGAGAGATGAATTGGGGGGGGGTGTCTTAGGACACTATATCTTGCACACACATTAAACCATGTGATGATCACGGAGGGCATCAGGAAGGATACTTGCATCCATTATACAGTAGGGATGGGATGAGAGGACACAGCCTAAAAGAGAGTGATGAGACGACACAGCCTAAAAGAAAGTGATTACAAATTTTAAAATTTAGACATGCGGGTTCAGAAATCAACTGAGTCAATTGGAGGGAGTTTACATTTTGGAAGAATTTATTTGTAGAAAGGAGGAGAGACAATTTATATTAAAGTCCCCAAGAATGAGTGACTCACCTCTGGATGAACGTGAATAGGTAGAGGAAAGGAGCTCAGTAGGGGGGCATAGCAGGGCAACAGTAAACCCCAACAATAAAGATGGGTACAAAGAATGGAAGGGAGAGTTTGAGGAGTAGTAGCTCATAGAAGTAGGGAGAAGAGACAGCAAGCACAGTCACAAATTGGATGCTGGCAAATATTAACTGCAACACCACCACCCCTCTATGTGTGATCCTGCTTTGCTAAGAAGCAACCAGGAATAGCAGCACCAGAATCCTGGACCTTAGTGGAGAGCCAAGATTCAGATATGACAAGAACATCCAGCCGTAGGGTAAGCAAAATAGGTTACAGTTGGAGGAGACTGCAGATGTTTAAATGGGTAACCCTCAGTCTTTTTGGAAGCTCTAGGGGTGACGCGGTGATGGGGTCAGGATTTAATTCAATGTCACCTTGTACCAGAAGGAAACAAGTAGCTTAATGGAACCAATACGCTGACTGGAGGAGGTAGGAAAAGGAGCAAGGATAAGGGGAAAAAGGTACAGGAAGCACCAACTTTAAGATGAAGTCAATGAGCAGGAAGGAGTTAATACCCAGGATGCCAGGGGGAAAGGGGGTGGGGGGGGAGAGGAGGAGGAGGAGAGGAGTGTAGGGAAAGAGAAGGGGGAGGTTGAAAGAGAGAGGGAGGGAAAGAGCAGTAGATGGTGAAACAAATAAGGGGAAGGGGAAGTAGCAGAAAGCAAGAGAAGTAAACAGCATAGTGGAAATAAAGTGCTGAGATCTGAAATTGCCTAGGTAGAAAGTACAAGGAAGGCATAATAGATATGGCTATGGGATTGGTGGGTGGGGGCTAAGTCAGATGTGAGAAGCAATGGAATGGTCATTGCACAGACAATGAGACTATAAAGGGAGAGGCCAGAACAGATGGTGAGTTACAGGGGAGAAGGCCTCACCCAGATAGGGAGATAAACAGGGAAGAAGACCATACCTAGAAATGCTAGGGGAACATAGGCCTGACTCAGATTAGGGAGGTAAAGAGCCCTATTGCTATCCTGTCGGCGATCTGCAAGCTACTTGAGAAAGTAGTTGCCTCCCAGCTCACTCACTAGCTTCAGAGTTATGAGCTACTCTCCCAAGCTCAACACAGCTTCAGAAAAGGGCACAGCATCTCTACAGCCCTTGTGGTGGTCATCTCCGAGATCAGATCTGCTACCGACCATGGTAAGCTGACTGCAGTCCTCTTCGTTGATCTCTCAAAAGCCTTTGACCAGTTGATCACTCGCTCCTGCGCGCTACTCTTTGGTCTATGGGCTTCTCCCCCCCTGCCCACGCCTGATTCTCCAACTATCTCTCTGGGAGGCAGCAATATACTATCTTCAACAAAGCCCTCTCAAAATCTTCCCAGGTGACCTGCGGGGTACCACAGGGCTCCGTCCTTGGACCCATTTTGTTTTCCCTATTCATAAACGAGCTGCCCTTGGTCACTCCACCCTGTACATGGATGACCTCATCATCCTGGTCAACTCGCATACATGAAGGACATTAACTCTCGGTTAAACTCCGACTTTAACCACATTCAAACCTGGCTTGAGGACCACAGGCTAACCATTAACCTCACAAAGACCCAGGCCATGCTCCTTGGCTCCTCGGCCAAGATAAAATCATGCCAAGCTCCTCTCAATATTTCGGGAGCTGATGGTTCCCTCCTGAATGTTGCAGATGCAGTCAAGTACCTGGGGGTCACCCTTGACCCACAACTGGACCTCACACTCCACATTCATAATGCCTGTAAGGCCACAAACTGCAAGCTGGGCATGGCATACAGAGCTAAAGGTTGTCTCACCCCAGCCACTCATCTCACCTTTGCTAGGGGGGTCCTCCTACCCATGCTCTGTTGTGGCTTGGTATCCTTTGCCCATGTTCCTAAATCCAGTCTCTCCAAGTGGGACACCGCATACAACAATGTATGCCATTTTGCCCTCGTTTCTGCTCGCCTCACACAGCGATGTGAGCTATACTCCTGACTGGAGTGGCTTCCCCCAGAATACCACCACACCTTTGTCCTTGGCAACTTCATTGACAATATTGTCAGAAATGTCACTCCCCCCATACTCGCCTCATTCCTCAAACCTGCTAACCCCACCTACCACTTAAGATCCAGTGACTCTCAGGTCCTCCTGGTTCCTAAAACCCTCACCCAAATGGGGGATTGGGTTTTCGCGCCCAAATTGTGGAACTCCCTTCCTGCTAACACTCATTCCACCACCTCCCACCCTTGTTTCAAAGCTTCGCTATGGGGTTTCCTAAAATCGGCCTCTACCTACCTCTGTGCATGAGCTGCCAAACTGGTCCCGACTGTCTGGGCATGGTGACTCCGGTCTCTGCTAGCACTTCTTCCACCCGGCAAGCTCGATGCCATCTGTCCCACCTTTTGAATACGGTGCTGGCAAACTTGATGCCATCTGTCACACCTTCTGAATACGGTGCTTTTCCCCGCCCTACCTGACCCTGAATTGAGTGCTTACATCTGTAAGTCCACCCCCCCCACCCACAATCTGTTGCCCGTCTTGTGTAGCTTGCCTCTCAATTACTGTTGTTCTCCAGAGGGTACTGGTGACTTGACCTGTATGCATTTGTTGCCCAGGCCGGTACCACACAGTCAACTACCTCTTAACGTAATCTATGAGCCTGATGCTCTTCTATGTACCTAGCTAGCTTGATGTTGTTATGTACTTTTGTTTATACTTCCCATGCCTGTACTTAATTGCTATTCTATCTCTTGCCCTAATCACTGTTTCTGTTGCTCTTGTATGAATCCTGTCTGCCTGATGACCATAATGTACCTCTTGATGTAACCAATGCTCTGATGCTTTGTGTGCACCCGGTCTGCCTGTTGCTCTGATTTGTACAATTGTAATCCTCCCGAGATGCACCTGAAAATAGGCGCTTGGCTGTCTAGTGTGCTTACCTGGTTAACAAAAGCAAATAAATAAATGTTAGCCAGACCCAGATGGGGAGACAACAGGGAAGCAGACTTATCCAGATAAGGCTGCAAGGGGATATAGATTGGACCCAAGAAGGGTGGCAGACAAAAGCAAACAGTAAATAAAACACTTAAGGGGGAATAGCCTCACCAGACAGGAGACAAAATAAACAAATATCTAATTGGGAGGCTACAGTATAAAAGTAGAAGAGAGAGCATATGCACAATTAAAACCATACTTCCCTATCACAAGTAGATAAAAGAACTGTTTTTGAATGAAAAAAGTTGTTTAAATATGTTTTAAATAGCAAACAAATGTTTTATTTTGATGAAACAGTTTCTCTTTTTGCACCAAGCCAGCAGGTGGCATAACACCAGTTACTTTAGGTTTTTTTTATTTAAGATTATGAATTTTGGGGTTTCATGCATAGGCTTGGTTGGCTAAAGAAAACAGGAACTGGTACCATAACCAGACTCTATGCTGAAGAATAGGTGCATCCGTTCTCCTCGCTGACTGGTTGATGGCGGTCCACTGCCATATAATTGTTGAATGAGAAGACAGAATTAAGATCTGTGGTCAAGCAGCTAACTTAAGTGACCATTCTGCAGTTCATGGCTTATGGCTTAATACCACTAGAAAGTCTGACTGCAAAGGAATTTGAGACTCATGAGTATTCAAATCTGAATCTTTCTTCCTTTTTAAGGGATTAGTCAGAGCTATGGTGCATGCTATAATCTTGTCTTAGGTGTTTTATTACAGAGTTTACAAAAATAGTCATAAAATCTACCCCTTTGACTAGGTGTAGATTTAGGAGTGAGAAATTCAAAGTGGTTAAATAAGGAACTATTTGCTTTAATGAAGGACAGGGATCAAGCTGGTGCCCTATAGAAAGACCAGTGCTGTTTTGCCAGGGTGCATTGCGGGTACTTATACATACTGTAAGTACAAAAACAATCATAGCCACTAACATTATTTTTGAACAGCGACAACAGGACAGCTTTTTAAATTTACGTGTTGTGGGAAATGTGTTAACAGTTTAACCTCTGCATTTCTATGCAATCACAAAACATGGAAGGAGTGATTCGGGTGACACTAAAATAACTGTCAATACCTTCAATGACTACTTCTGGATTTTAGAGAAATATTGCATTTGCAATTTATTAGATTACTAATGACACACACGAGACAGTAGTGAGCAATGTATACAGCCCAACAAAGTTTTTAATCAGAGCTGTCACCCCTAGTGGGCTTTATAAATTAATGTTCATTAATTTTAGGACAATGACCTGATCTTCTGAAGTTGGCATATGTTGTGCCAATTTTTAACAAGCATTTGTTATTGCTGAATGTTGGCTTGCTGGCATTATTTTTATTTTATTTTTATTTATTGGATACAATCGAAATTACAATCCTTTGAGTCACAGACTCTTTTGCGAAGGCTCCACGTCGGTTACAGAGGGTGGAGGGTAGACAAATACAGAGAATGCACAGTAAACAGGTAGAAATTTGAAAAACAGTACTGCAAGTGCAGTCCAGGCATAATCTTAGTTAACTGGTGGTAGTAGCAGGCATCGATACAGGATAACCCTTGTCAGAGAGGTAAATGATGCTGACTCTTGGGATCCATCGGGACCCTGTGTCATTTTATTGGGGGTATGAAAATACCAGAGGAGGGCAGGAAGTTAGCCACAGTCGCATTTTTCTGACTCCAGGAGTTGTACTCTGAGGGCTGATTTGAACTGGAGCATTGGTAGTGCAGGAGTTAGAAATGCAAAATAAGAATGGCAGTAAAGTATTGAAGTAACGCCACCCCCCCCCCCGCAGAGACTGAAAGGCGTTGGGAGTGTGGCTTTGGGTCAGCCATAATGCTGATGATGTTCCACCTCACCCCACCCTGTACAGAGCGACAGGTGTTGGGGTGTGCAGTGGGGTCTTTGGCCCTTATGCTCATCCCATTCCATAAGGAAATAAGCTAAGATGGGTGCAATATAGGAGAATTGGATGAATGTTAGGGTAACGGAACCCAAGGCACACCTCAATGCCTGTCAGTGGCTGTAGGGTGGGGGTAGAATTCTGTGAAAATTATGACCAATGAACCCAAGTTACATCCCTGACGCCTGTCAGTCTGTGACAGGTGGGTGTATGGTTGGAAACTTTAACGCCCTGGGTGTTTGTTGGTATTTTCATTCCAAATTTTCAACACTGGCTTTTTGGGACCCCACCTCATGATCAGTAGCACTATCATTTCGTTACTCAATCCTGACAGATGATTTCGCACAGCAACTGTGCAACTTTGGGAGGCAGTTTAGTGCAGTGGTTTAAGGCTCTGAGCTGCAAATCTGATGACATCCAGCAGACCAGACCTGGGTTTGAATCCCACAGCCTCCACCTGCAGACCGTGTGACCCTGAGCAAGTCACTTAACTTCCCTGCGCTCCCAGGTCGCACCTGTAAAAAAGCTTTCAGCTTAGTGTGCTAGTCCCGGTTAAACAACTAACAAAAAAAAAAAACTGGGCCATTGGGAGCCACAGGTGCAGAAACACATTTCGGGTAGGATGGGAAAAATAACAGCTGTACTGTTCATGAGGAGGTGTAAAAAAAATGGCAATGCTGAAAATCTGGAGAGAAAATATGAAACATTTGCAAACTTACGAGCATGCGTAGATACTGCGCAACGCACGCCCATAATGCGGTCATTGTTTTGAATTTTCTTACCAAATTTTCAACATGGGCATTTTGAGACCTCTGCTCATGAACAGTGTCACTGTGATTTTCATAATCTGTCCCGAACATTGATTTCCCACAGCGACCGTGCCATTGTGCGCCAGATGTGTGAACACACATTTTGGGCAGGATGTGAAAAATGACAGCTATACTGTTCATAAGAAGGTGTGAAAAAATGGCAATGTTGAAAATCTGGACTGAAAATTTTAAAAATTCTTGAAGTTATGAGCGTGCATGGAAATTGCGCAACACACTCTCATAACAGTCATTTTTTTGGAATTTTTTCACCAAATTTGCAACATAGGCTTTTTGGGAGCCCACCTCATGAACAGTGGCACTGTTGTTTCATTAATTGGTCCTGAAAGGTGATTCCGCACAGTGACTGCAAAATCACCTTTTGGGACTGAATAACAAAATGCCAGTGACTGATTTCATGAGGTGGGGTCCTAAGAACCCTATATTGAACATTTGGAGCCAAAAGTCAAAAAAATGGCCGAGATATCCACCTAAGTTGAAAACCCCCCATTTATGTCGTTATACAGCTTACCGGCATTTCTTCAGTTCGTGGTGGGTTTTGAAGAGTGCAGACGTGTTCCCGCTCCACCAAAGATCGCCGTGCCGACCTCTGGAGGTAAGTATGGAGTTAGTGGGGTAGGGAGATGGTGTGTGCAGAGGGTGGGTGCAGGTTGGGGGAAGGGGCGCCATGGAGAGCAAGGGACCATTTTCTTGTTTTGCAGGGAAAAAGAAAAACAAAACTTCAGGGGAAGGTGGTTTTTTTTTTGTTTTTTTTTTCCACAGGTGACACCAATACATTTGGTCACACTGGGGTGGGCTCCCAGTGTGCTACCTGTATTTTTTTTGGGGGGGAGAGGGACTGGAGTCGACAGGGATTGGGCACTCCGTCGGCAAATAAAGTGTGTCTGTGTTGGGGGGAGCTGATGCCGAAGGGGATTGGGCACCCCCATTGGCAGACAAATAAAACTGGGAGGGGGAAACATTATTCCAATGGTGATTGGGCACCCCCGTCGACAAACAAAATTGAACTGGGGAGGGGGCATGCCAACAGGGGGATTGGGCACCCACGAAGTCAGCTTTCTAGGGATTGCGAGAGGCAGATGGTGAGAGCCACCACCATGTTTATTGAAATGTTTCACCAGGAATGGCACGTAATGGAGGCTTGTCAGATCTGCCGCTACAATGACGAGCCTGCCTCTCATTCCAGCGGCGAATTTCTTTCAAGTTGGTGGCGCTCTCTGAAACTGCTGTCATCAGCAGCATGCTCACTGATTGGTGGCTGAGGGACACACCAGCTAAAGCATCCCCTGGAGTCACCACAACACTGACACACCTCTGAAAGTGCTACTACAGTGCTACTACCACAAGATGTTGCTTGCGCGTGCACGCAAGCCAGCATAAAAAGGGGAAACAAACTAGCCTAGAAAACTACAGGTCGATTTCTGTTTTGCTTGCACAAGCAAAAATATCAGAAAGATTAGTTTATAACCAGTTTGTTTCTTATTCTGAATATCTGCTGCAGAATAATGATCAACACGGATTCCATAAGGGACATGGGACCAATAATTGCCTTGGTCAGGTTCACGGACAAGGTATCCAGAGTCATCTGGCATGTTGAGTGGTGCTGGGTTCATGAACCTGACTAAGGCAATTGACCTAGTTCACCATGGTTTACGCATTTATAAAATGAAGGACCTGAGCCTTGAAACTTCCTCACTGGGGTCGCTTACAGACTATTTGTACAAAAGAAGACAAACTGTTAAATTAGGCAATGTCTTTCTAAGATACAAACTGTATTATGACTGGCGCTGCAGGGGTTGATCTTGGGCTCATTATTATCAACACAATTTATTAATGAATTGCTGAAGGTCTGTAAGGCTGCAAAAAATATTATTATACACAGATGATGTGGTACTCTGTGTACATTCTAAAAACGTACAAATAGACTGAACTGAACCAGTAGCGCAGCAGTAGCACTACTGCCCGCTATGCTGGAGACCCAGGTCACAGTTCAAACTTGGGTCACGCAGGGGTTAGCGGCGAGAGAGGCTACAACATCCTAGGCACAACACTCGTCTCTCAGGGAATTGGGTTTTGGTGTCCCTTTACCAGCCTGCCACCTGGTGGAGGCCAGAAGTAGCGCAGCAGGGACACTTCAGCAGGGGAGGAGGCCAGCCCTCAGATGCTGATATGTGTGTGCAAGCACAGACAAGCATGCAAGCTATATCACTGCATGCTGGGTTGCATAGATCCCCACACTTTGCAGGCCCAACACCACCAACTAGGCAGGACTCCAGAAATCTAGATTTGTGCTCTGGAGTGGAGGGAAGATGGCCCTCCTCCCTCCAGTCCCACCACAGTGGACTGGCCCAGTTAGGTAACTCTTAGGGGAGGTGGGGCTGGGACAGCTGGGAATGAATGGGGCCAGCTGTCAGATGATGCTAAATTTTGAAAAACTACACAACTGGTTAATGCAAAACTAAGCTGTCGCAAATAAAAACCCAAGCCATGCTCCTGGGTTCCCAGGCAAAATTTAATGGGTCTGAGCCCGCGTGGCAGCATTCCCAGTCAGAAAAGAGGGCACCAGCCAGTTCTGAAGTCATAGTGATCCTACTGTGGTACTGAGAGCTTGTCTCCTCCACAGGGACATCACTACCTGCATGAGAGGCATATTGGTGTATAGCCTGGTGCCTAGCATGTGGAGGGAGGATTGCAGGAAAAGGGAGACAATGGAAACAGGATTTGGCTGGTGCCAGCAAGGCTGGCCTTGCCTTTTTATGTTGTTATTCTTGTTTATTTTTGTAGCAGGCTTTATTGTCTCAACAGGCTATTATAATTGTGGTTAAATGAGGACCACATCAAACATCAGGTTTTACAGATTTTGTGCGTACAGAGCCCACAGGAAGGGCTCAGACAAAGCAGCACTGCTTTTCAGTAATGCTCCCTACACTGTACACAGCAGTTCAGATCCACCCAATACCAGGCAGTCAGTTTCATCCCACTCCAGTACTAAACTCAGTTATAGCCCCCCACACACACATATCACCATGTTTATTTTTTATTCTGTGATGGTCTAGGTCGGACACAAGACCCATCAGTTGGAGGACAGCAGGCCATATTTTTTTATTCCCTGATGGCTAGGTTGGGCATCAGACCCATCAGGTAGTTTGGGGGAGAAAGACAGATTTTTGTATTTCCTGACAGGCCAGGTTGGGCTTGGAATTTGTCAGACTGTTGAAGGAAGGGGGTGGGGGACAGATTTCTTTTATTCCCCTGGCAGTCCAGGTCTGACCCTGGTTTAATCAAGTGGTTTGGTGCAGGAGAAGGGACAGAGTTGTGTTTTATTCTCTAACAGACTGTGTTGTACACTGGACCCATTAGGCAGTTGAGGGAGAAAGGCAAGAAGTTTTGTTTTATTCCTTTATAAGCCATATTGGACACTGGACCCATCATGCAGTTTGCAGGAGGGGACAGATTGTGTTTTATTCCCAGATGGACTAGGATAGGCACGGGGCCATTCTGCTGTGCAGCAGGCTAGACTGAAGCACGCATGGCAGTGCTAGGAGCAGCAGTGTGGCAGCAGCCCCAGGCCTCCTGTGCAGTGTTTGAGCCCCTCACTGTGACCTGAGTGGACGGGCATAGGGAAAGCAGTGTTTTACCACCCCGCCTATTCTACCTTCTGCTCACTGCTTTGCTGCTACTGCTTCTCCTTATCTGCATTTGGCTTAATACATAGGCCAGGTTGGGCATGGGAACCATCAGATAGTTGAAGGGAGGGGGGCAGTTTTTTATTCTATGATGGGCCATGTTGGGCACTTGATAGGTCAGGTTATTGGAGGGGTGGGAACATCTCTTATTCCCTAAAAGGCAGGGTGGTATACTGCATCCGTCAGATAGTTTGTGAGAGAAGAACTTTTTTCCCCTGATGGGCTGGGTTGGGTATCAGACCAGTAAGGTAGTTGAAAGGGTGGGGGGAGAAGGAGAGATTATTTTTTATTCCCTGATGGGTCAGGTTGGGCAGTAGATCTGTCTTGTTGTTGGGGGAAGGGACAGATTTGTTTTATTCTCTGATGAGTTGGGCACTGTACCCATCAGGTAGGTGGGGGGAGGGGAAGGGAGCCGATTTATTTTTATTCCCTGATTGGCCGAGCTGCTCATCTGTCTCATAAGGTAGTTGAGAGAGAGAGATTTTATTTTATTGCCTGTTGGGCTAGGTTGGACACCAGAAATTCAATTCTATATTCACCTTGTTACCAGTATGGAACTCCTGTGCCTTGTAAAACACTTTGGGATGCAGTGTGTATGAAAGCAATATTGACTTAGTGTTGTTTTGCAAATTGCCTCACCCTGGTCCCCCTCTTGTTCCAGTAACTGATCACTCTACCCCCTTTGTTTTCCTAGTCCCTGGCCAGGCTACTCGAGTTGACTGGAAACTCAGCAATTTTTTTGTTATACAGAGGCTGACAGAGATACTTCCTAGAGCCTATGGGCATCAAATGGTCCCTATGCTATTCTTTGTCCTTTTGTAATGCAATAATTTAATAAATGAAAACTCTCAGTTTTATATATGCAATTAAATTTTTTTCCAGAAAAATATAAGTTAGTTTTCCATACACAAAGTTGTGCAGACCGAGAGTAAATTGTACTTCCTCTCTGAACTTATTCATTGTCATTCTTATCGCAATAGTGGGGTGGGGGAAGGGGGCTATTCATGCACTGTTTTCTTTGCACCCAACAGAAAGTTAGCAAAGCATTACAGACAGTTGTGAGGAGTCATCGCAAGGCATAACTCACTCATTAACAGCCATAAAAAGGTGTATCCCAGTTCCCCAATGCACTTCAATAGGACAGCTGCAAAACACTTCCTGATTTGAACCTAATAGGAACTGGTCTGCTGTGCAGACTAGCCCTAAAAAATCCTCTTGTCTCCCTTCTGTTCAACATTTTTTCTGCTCTAGGTCCCCCATATTCAAACAGTTAGTGTCACGCTAAAATGAATAATGCTGGTCAATGGGACGGGGGCATCATTCAAAGGACCCAGAGTGCTGACCCAACAGTGCGACTATGCAGAATACACTGCTGTGCACATGCAAATAAGAGTTCCCCCATGCATACTGGGTGCAACTCTATACTCAGTGGTTTCAACAGAGCTACACAGCCTCCATCGCTGCCCCATTCAACAATATGAAGTACTGCCATTATTCCTGTGCACAGTCCCCGTACCAGTCACCTGTCCTGAAGCTGTCCTGCATATTCCTGGTGGTTATAGTGATCCCCCCTCCCCAACTGCCCATTCTCCTGTAGTTGTTTTGAATATCCCTGGTGATCTAGTGATCCTCCTGCCCCCTTCTGTATTTATCTTGAGTATTTTTAGTGGTCTAGTTGTCCCTTCACTCCCTGTCCTGTGTAGCTATCTGGAACATTCCTGGTGGTCTAGTGGTCCCCCCTCCCGATAAGGGCATTTGACTCCCTCCTGCCCCACCCGCTCAAGACCCTCCTCCCACACCATCCTTGCCCTGATCACCTAAGCTGAACTATAGCAATAATGATGGCAGATGGCACAGCCCTCCGCTCACCACCTCAAAACAGCTGCTTCTACAGTACTCACAATCACTCACCGAGAGTCAGATAGCAGCTGGCTGAGGAGATGAGTAGAGGGCTATGCCGGTCACTGTCACTATTGCCACATTTTGACTTAGGTGACTGGGGCACGAGGGAGCACAGGGAGGAGGGTATTGAGTGGGTAGGTCTGTAGGGGTTGGATGCCTTTATGGGGGGTGACCACTAAAACCAGGAATATCCAAGACAGCTTCAGAAGGGATGATCGAGGGTGGGGAGATAAGCATCCCAAGGGACATGCTGCTTTTCCTGGGAGGGAGACAGAGTGACACCACTGTAGCAGCACCACCTGTGTGCCAACAATGCAGTTGCATGGTTTATGCATCATGAGATGGGGAGATGCAGATAGACTCTGTACAGCAGCATGCCTGGTGTGCATGTCTGTCCATGGTGTCACTAATGCTGGTGTCTCGGGGGTAATCAGAAGGCTATGGCTGGCTGTTACCTGCTCAGTCCTTTCGTTGGTCGATTATGGTATATTTATTTATGGCACTGCTGACCAAACAGCCCTTAACTGCATCAATCTAGCCCTCAACAAAGCCTGCCGTCTGGTCACAAGCAGTGAAAGGCTTACCCACACATGTGTTCTCTATAAACTAGCTGACTGACTGACCTTTAAAGGGAGGCTAAAATACCACACCTGCCTTCAAGCCAAAAAAATATTTTTGAAGCTCACACCTACTGGTCTACACCCCCTCATCCAACCTGCCCCCCACAGGGGTACCCCCAGACGCCAGGCTGGCACCTCCCTCGTAGTCCCCCACTGCCGGACCTCTCTAGGGCAAAGGTCTTTCTACTATTGTGCTCCTCTCTGACTTAACAACCTACCACCCTCCATCTCACTTGCCCCTAGTCTTGGCCAATTCAAAGCAGGAATCAAGAGTCTCCTTTTTTGACTCTGAGACCTGTGGCTGTTTCCACAGCCCTACCTAGGCTGAAGTTGTTAAAAATGGCCTACAACATAAGGGGTTTGTCCAAATGAAGGGCTAGGGAAATTATGCCTGGATAGATAATCCTTTGCCACCATAACTTGTTTGACCCAGGGTCCTCTATCAACCCTTGAGATGATAACCAAGCATTGTAAATATACCATGTACTGTGATTTTCTGCACAACTTGTCAATCTGTAAGGTCTTGTTTTGTAAACTACGTACAATCTGTCTTGATGCATTGTTCTGTTGTACTGACGTGGTGCCTTTGCAAAGGAGTCTTCGACTCAAAGGATTGTAATTCCGAAAATTTCAAAAAATAAATAAATAATGACCTAAACACTCAGGACAATGAACCGCACTATATCCAGGGCACCCTGCACCTCCACCACACCACCACTGTCCCACCCTAACTAGTGTGTCTTAAAAATTCTTTACGTTGATACAGTGTAGGTGTAGATTTACTATATTGATATAGTATAAAAAAAATTTCTGCTCTATTGCTGTACTGAAACTACTTTTTAATATACTGTTGTAGTAAAAGTACATTTCCATTTGATGCACTGAAAGTGTATCAATATGGTGTAACCATGTCAACTTGACTTCAAGCTTTCATTTTCAAAAATTTACGTTTCTTGACCTAATAGTTCCAGAGTTAGACCATTATAAAGGCAATTTCTTTAAAAAGGCCTAACTTCTGAATTTATGGCTAGAAGCATTTTTTTTAGTGAAGGCATGGAGTGTGGTCAATTTGGTTACATCATATTGTATCAGAATATTGAAAATGCACTCTTACAACTGGCCCATTGACACAGCATTAGGTCTATTGCCCATGATGCTAGTGACCCAGGATGGGTTCGGAAAAGAGCCTTGGTTCTCAGGGGATGGTTGGGGGGTGAATTGAGAGCTCCAGTGGATGCCCTCCAGGGACAGAGGGCTGCTGTCCTCACTGTGATACTGCCACCTGGGTGACCACAGGTGGAAGTGCAGCTGAGGGTGTTCAATGGGCGGGGGAAGATCTTGGCAGTGGAACAGTGCTGTGCATTCAATGTGTGTGCACATGCATTGGTCCTCTTTGCATATCAGTGTCTATCATGAGACACACTGTGAAGAAAATGGAAAAAAACGGCCACAGTACCAAATTCCTGGAAATCCTGGTATGTCTGAGCTGGCCCCTGCCACCTTCCCAGCCACTCAACACTGTGCATGCTTTGGGGTATATCCCCCACCCTGTATGCACCCAGAGAGAGGCTTAAAGGGGGCTGGCAGATACAAGTAGGCGGGGGGCCAGAAAAAGGTGCCCGAGGCTTCCAGGAGGAGCTGACATCAGAGAAGGGGACATAAAATATTAATTAATTAAAAAAAGAAAATGCACTTTTATTATATCAATGCACTAATCATGCATTTCAGCTATATTGGCAGGAAAAATTCATTTTAGTATACTGGTACAGTGGAAATGTAAGTTTACTGTATTGATACAGAATACTAATAATAGGCCCTATGCACGAAGAGGAGCGAGGTACGTGTGATTCATGTGTACCCCAGATTGCATAATTATGCACCCATGGATAGGCTCAAGGTGTGTGGTATGCACAACTGAGTACCTCTGCAGGGCACCAGCCTGTGTCCCCACCCCCTGACATGCAGCTATGCGGTGGGGGGGGCAGTTTGAGAGACACAGGCAAGCATCCAATCAGATGCAAGTCCTGTGTCCCACAGTGGATCCATGTTCCGCATGAGCCAGGGATTCTGGGATGGCTTGTGACTGAATTTTATTAAAGTATGGGCAAGTGCCAAAATGGCTGCTCTCAGCTCTCTCTGTCAGCTTTGTGGGCTAAGGTAGCATGGTGAATGGATTTCCTGTCGCTGCAGCTAGCAGATGGCATAGGGGGGCATGTAACAGATATGACAGGGTGTCTGCTGCCATATCCTGTGTCCCCCTTGCCCCACACTCCGTGCCTTCCTGAATGGTGTTGAGTCCTGACCCCCCCCCCGACATGTGACCGACTAGTTGGATAGGGTGTGGAAGGAACATGCATCCCTTCTGTGCATGCCGCACAGAATGTGTGGGACCCCTGATGCATGGCTCAGGGACACAGGGTTGCCTACTTGCTGTGGATTCACGGCGTGTGGGCGACCTACACCTTCAGTCATAGGCCCCAACATATTTACATAATATCAACAGACACTTTTTCTAAAAAATAAAAAATTTGTAAACATTTTCAGACACTGTCATACTAATTACTGATACCAAACGTTGTCATTATGTACACTTATTGCCATATAAATAGTAGGAATGTAACGAGAAAGAAAGAAAGAAAGAAAGAAAGAAAGAAAGAAAGAAAGAAAGAAAGAAAGAAAGAAAGAAGGTAAAAGGAAGTGTGTCCATCAATTACACATTGGATGATAAGAGTGGTATTCCATCAAGCAGAAGCACGACCATATTTCCTAGTTACTTACAATATTGGTATAAAATAAGAATCTATGGGACCTATATTCAAAGTGCTTAGTTTGTGCCTTGCAAAGTCACTATCCTGGGCACAAATTAGCACATTGCCCTAAAGCTGCTATACTGAAGAAAGTTTGGAGCAAACTGCTAGTGCCCAAACATGCTTGAATATTGCCCCCTAGAGCAATACCCTAACAAAGGTACTCAAAGTTGTGCTTGCCACTAAGCACATCCTCCTGCCAGCCACACCGAGGTACAGTGGAGCCTGCCAGGATGAAACACTGTGTCGCAGACTGCTGCATGACAAAATGGGTTAACTGCCAAATTGTTCCGTTTCCTGCAGTAACCCTGCAGTATTCTGTTGTGCATCCCAAATGGCTGCACGGTAGGTGCTTATACTTACCACTGGCTTACAAGGAGCAAAAACAGTCAGGGCATCCCAAACCTGTTAGTGCACTTGCACAAAGTTATATATACAAAGGTACCTAAGACTATACAGGCTACTAAGAGGTCATTTGCATTCTATTATGGCCTCATTTACTTGTGAGGTGCTCGCTTGAGCTCCATGGATTGCATGGAGGACTCTACTCCAGCATCTGTGTGTGCTGTGTATGTAAGAAAAAAAAATAAAAAACACTAGGGTCCCCCCTCCCAACTGATCCCCCTCAGAATGATTAATAATATTGTATTCCAGGCAGCCTAGTGGATTTTCTCCCACCCTTATCCCAGCTGGAATGCTTATTAATAATATTCTATTCCCTGGTAGTCTAGTGGACACCACTTCTTCCCTGATTCCCAATGGAATGGTTATTTATAATATTGCATTCTGTGATAGTCTAATGGGCCCCCCTACTGCCCTGATTCCATTTGGAATGATTATTAATAATATTGTATTCTCTGGTAGTCTAGCGGTCCCCCTTCCTGCCCCGATTCCTATCAGTATGATTATTAATATTCTATTCCCTGGGAGTCTAGTGGACCCCCCACCCCAATCCCCCACTGGAATGATCATTTATAATATTGTATGCCCTGGCATTCTGGTGGTCCCTCCCTCCTGCCACAATCCCCAGTGGAATGACTATTCTAATATTGTATTCCCTGAGAGTCTAGTGCACCCCCCTTCCGCCCTGATCCCCACTGGAATCGGTATCTATAATACTGTATTTCCTTGTAATCAAGTGGACCCCTCCCACACTGATCCTCACTGGAATAATTACTAATAATATTTTATTCCCTGGTAATCTAGTGGCCCCCTCTCCTATTCTTTGTATGGATGCCCATCCCCTCTTGTGCCATCCTCCCCCCCCCCCCAGCAACAGGGATAGTCAGAAATCTACCTCTCACCTCCACAGCCAGTAGCCATCTACCATATGCAAGTACTGTATCACTATAGCACTCTGCACAGTGATTCGCTACTTGCAGAATGAGTTAAAGAAGCAAAAAAAAAAAAAAAGTCTGACCAAATGCGTACTGCACATGCTTGCAGATTTTTTTTTTCAACCCAAAATGTTCCGTCATTCATAACTCTGATTTTAAGTATTTTTCACAATCTTTAGCGATGGCATAGGTACCATCCCAAATAACCAGAATTGCAGCAGAAAATCCCCTTATAGTAGATCCAGCAATAAAACATTTAAATCAGCCCTTTTGGGGATAGGACAAGCCACCCAGTATTCGAGCTGTCCCTCACTGGTAGATCAAGGAGCAGATTTGGCTTCACCCACCCTTGCAGTGAGAGGAGGAAGCATGTAGCCATAGTGACCACCAATCACTGGGGTGGGAAACAGGAGAACAAGGGCAAAAAAGAATCAGCCCTTTTAAAAAAAAATGTGCACAGAATTTTGCTGTCAGGTTGAATGCAAAGTCTTACACCTATACCATAATTCTGCATGCCTTTTTGATGTATTTCGGCCACGAAAACAAAGGTGGCAACTGTTTGTAAACAAAAAATAGCTGCACAAACCTACTAGCAGACATGCACAATGCAAAATAGATATGGGCCAGATATTCAAAGCTTTAGCAATGGAGAGAAAATGATTTAGCATCACAAAACATGATGTGTGCTTTGAGACTGGACTTATTGGAGGGCTTCCTATATTCAAAGCATCAGTTTGCATTGCACAAATTTAGCTGTATGGTGGTATAATATTAGGGACTGTACACATGCAAATGAGTGGGGGCCTGGATACTGTGTGCTAAGCTATATTCAAAGAATTGTGATGGTGCTAAAGGTAGCTTTGAGGTGACCAAATTGCTGCACTTGGAAGGTATGTTTTAAGTTAACATGCAGTATGGAACCCACGTTCAAAAGGCCCATATATGACTTTGAGGCTTGAAATGCATAGAAAAAGCACAGACATAAGCTGACAAGTGATCGCCTTTACTGCAACAGAACATTTGTGTGATGAGGGCAGACAAATTATTTAGCACGTTCTGTTGTGTGCGTCATGGGGCTATAGGGCAGTGCTATGCAATGCCAGGTCGATCAGGAACAAGATCACAATTATTGTTGACTTGATTTCCTCAGTCGACCTGGCTTGCATCATGGAGACCTGGGTTGGGGATGATGCCGGACCAGTTTTTGAGGCTGCTGTTCCACCTGGGTATACTGTAGTGCATTGCCCCAGTGAGGAACGTAGGGGTGGTGGAGCAGCCATCTGTTTTAGATCCAGCTTGGGCTTCACCATGTACCCAGTGGGAACCCCAAGTTCCTTTGAATGTGTGGCTGCTCATGGGGGTTCGGGCACAGGTTGCAGGATTCTCCTTATTTAACGCTCCGCTGGGGCGGTGAGAAATTTCCTGCAGGAGGTTGCCGAATTCATCAGCGGCGAAACATTGGAAGACCCCAGATATATTGTTCTGGGGGATTTCAATGTTTGGGCTGACGATGGATTTTCTCAGTTTGGTCATAACTGCCTCCAGATTATGTCATCACTGGGTCTGTCACAAGTTGTTTCTGCCACGACACACCAGGGTGGCCACATGTTGGACTTGGTGTTCTCACTGGGGCTTGAGATAGATAATCTCAGGATTGATCAGGTGGTATGGTCCAATCACTGCACGTTGCAGTTCATGTTCGGGGCTCCCACCAGGTGCCCTTCCCCTACAGAGATGATGAGCTGTCACCCTTTTCAGGGATTGACCTCGGAGGGTTTTTTGGTGGCAGCCGATCTATCTATAGTGGGTGATGCATGTGTTTGAGGCGTTGGTGCTGGGGTGGGCACTTATAATAAGGTGCTATCCGAAAAGCTTTGACTCCCTCTCACCTGTCCATGTATGACCCAAATCTTCCTTCCTGAGGTCCCCGTGGTATGACGGGGTTCTCAGGGAGATGAAGAGAAAGGGTCAGAGGTTAGAGCACTGCTGGAGAAAGTCCGTCATGGAGGGGGACAAACTGGCCCTGCATGTGCACTACAATGCGTAGCCGGGGGCAATCAACCATAAGAAGGCAGTGTTCCTGTCCAGGGAAATTGCTGCCGGGAAGAACCGACCAGCTATACTTTTTCAGACTGTGGACAGGCTACTTCGTCCTGCCTGCCTGTGTACAGCTGAAGGAGGTTTTTTCTGATGCTGAATGTGAAGAGTTTGCTCGATTCTTCTCAGACAGAGTGTCCAGTATCCAGCAGGGCGTTTCTCCAGTCAGCAATGTCATAACTGGCAGTGGTCGCCTGAAGTGTTCTGAGTGCACTCTGCCTGGTTGGGGGGAGTTCAGACTAGTGGAGGTAAGTGAGGTCACTGGGGTGGTGACCAATCTGTAGCACACCTTTTGCGAACTGGATCCGGTGCCGACACGTTTTTTGACGAGATGCATCGACACCGTTGGCCCGGTGTTTGCTCTGATTGTCCAGTGTTCCTTATCTGATAGGGTTTTCCCTGATGTCTTGAAGGAGGCATTGGTGAGACCACTCTTAAAGAAACCATCTTTGGACCCAGAGGTCAGGGCAAATTACCGACCTATTTCTAATCTTCCCTTCTTGGCGAAGGTAGTGGAGAAGGTAGTGGTGCTTCAGTTGGAGGAGCACCTCGTGATCCATGAGTTATATGAACCTTTCCAGATGGGGTTTCGGGTGAGACATAGCACAGAAACCGCGCTTGTTTGGGTGCTGAATGATGTCCTCAGGGCGAGAGATCAAGGAGATAAGATTATTCTTGTTCTCCTAGATCTCTCCTCAGCATTTTACACTGTGGACAATTGTGTGTTGCTTGACCACCTTAGGGATCTCTGCAAACTCACCGGCACCATCATCCACTGGTTTGAGTCCTTTTTAACCAAAAGGAGGCAACGGGTTGTGATGGGGAATTTTTCCTCCACCCCTAGCCTCCTATCTTGCGGAGTCCCTCAGAGATTGGTATTAGCCCCAGTGTTGTTCACAGTGTACATGCTACCCCTGGGAGGGCTCATTAGGAAGTATGCTTGGGTTTTCATTGCTATGCTGATGATACCCAGCTGTACTTTTCCTTTGCCCCAGGAACATCCAATGCAGTAGATGTGCTAAACAACTACCTTGCTGAGATTAACGACTGAATGGCCTCCAGCTGGTTGCAATTAAACCCCGATAAGATGGAGGTATTGGTGGTGGAGTCGAAGAGAGTGCATGATAGGATGGCCTCTGAATCAGAGACTGGATTTGTTCTGGGATCTGTTTCGTTGAAGATCTCCTCTAGGGTGCAAAATCTTGGTGTCATTCTGGATAGGAGTTTGACTATGGAGGCGCAGATATCCTCCACTGTCTGCTCCTGTTTTTTCCATCTTAGAAACATCGCCAGGATAAAGCCCCTTGTTCTGCCTCCGGACCTCCCCACTTTGATGCATGCCTTAGTTACATCAAGGCTTGACTACTGTAATGTGCTTTACCTCGGGGTCACGAGAGGATCTCTCCACAGACTGCAGCTAGTGCAGAATGCAGCTGCCCGGCTACCAACTAGGCAGCCAAAATGTTGCCATATTACACCAGTGTTGCATGAGCTGCACTGGCTGCCAGTCAGGTGGGTCTTCTCACCGAAAGGCCCTACACGGTCAGGGCCCTGGTTTCCTGTCTGACCTTCTTGTACCTGTTCTCTCTATCCACCCCCTCCGTTCCTCTTGTGGAGACTCCCTAGCGATTCCAAGGACGAGGTTGAAATATGCTGGCGACAGGGCTTTTAATGTCACCACTCCCGTCCTTTGGAATTCTCTGCCCTTTAGGGTTAAAGGGGCCCCTACTTTAGAGGTATTCAAGGTCCACCTAAAGGCTCTCCTATTTGCTCAGGTATTTCTGGACTGAATGGTTAATTTATTTGTAACCCCCTTGTCACCCGGGATTACTAGAATCCCACTTAGATCTAGTGGCAGGCAGGGAAAGGCAGCTTGTGAGACACCAGTTAAATGGATTTCACTGTCTCACTCTGTCCTCAGTCTCAGCTGAGCTGGAGGGATGACATCACTATAGAATTCTTGCAGCAGCATAAGCCACAGTGGAATGTTGGCTGCAGGGAGTTAGGTTAGAATGCTGGGGATTTCAAAGTCAGTAGGAAGCAGACAGTAGAGAGACTCAAGAAAAGTAGGAGGTGTGCTGCAGTTGGCAGCCCCTCAGAGCCTAGCTCTGTCATAGAGCTACTTCAGAAACAAGGCAGTGTGTTCTCACCCTAGAGAAGAACACTGAAGATACCAGCAGAAGTGGTAGAGACCACTCCCCAAGTTGTTCCAGTGCCCCATCCCGGGGAAAGAAACCAGCATTTCAGGGGCAATCCCCTGGCCCTGCTGGGAATGGGAAAAGCTGCCTAACAAGAGTTTGTTCTGAGTTATCAGAGAATTTTGTGTTTCCTCTGAGAGAAGCCCTGGGGCACCTGTGAACCATGGTGAGTCTGCTCTGACAAAGAGCCTATGTTTTCACCAAGACAGCTGTGTAAATGCATCTAACCAGTTGGGGTCTACAGGGATGGACATAGCCACTTACAGTATGTTGCAAGTCAGGACACCAGCTGCATAGAGAGTAGAATGTTAAATGTGATATACATTTCGAGATAGCATCTACAACCAGAGAGCTTGAAGAAAGGTGTTGTTCCAAATGAATGGCTGGGTATGGATTTGGGAACAAGAGGTGGGAGACCCCCCATCTGGAGTAACCAGGTTTACCTCCATGGATTCACTTTGAGCACCTATAGCTTTCTCCCAGGCACTTGGCCAGTGTCTGTAGAAAGTACCCAGATGTGGGATTAAGGATGAGATTTTCCCTTTAGAGCTAGAAAGTGCTCGAGGGTGGTTGAGGGAGCCACCACCAAAACTCCATGACATATACAAAAGTGTACTAGTGCTGGCCAGGACGCCATGCCAGGGAATCCAAGAGTGAGAGTACCAGTTAGGGCATGTGAGCCCAGATGTGTTCAGAACCTGAGGGTTGTCGTGTAAAGAAGATGTGTTCTAACCTATGTAGATCTGCATATCCAGTGAGTGTAGCCCCGTGGGGGTCCATCTTGCTTTGTATTCTTGGGTTGAAGTGAATAAAAGCCACACTTTTGAATCCCACTCCTGGTTTGGACATTTTCAGTCATTGCTTCCTGTGTCCAGACTTACTTGGTTGCTTCTGACCAGAAGTGCAAACCTAGCCCTGATGCTGAGTGAATGTTTTCTCCCCGAACCCACACCAGCCAGGTAGTGGGTTACAATAAAAATATCACCCCTAACCGAGGCAGAGGTTACATATTGATCTGATTCATTCATTAATTTTTATATGTTGCATTATTATTCTGGGTTTTTAATTATTTTGTATGTAATGATTCTATTTCTGAAGATGTGTTTATTGTTTGTACAGCACCCAGAGCCTCCGGGATTGGGCATTTTTAAATAAATTTTGCCTTGCCTTGCCTAGTGCCACAAAGCACAGTTCCAAGAAAATGGTTTTGAAGGCACAACAGGTAATCTGATAAATAGTACTGCAGACAGGAGGAGGACGGGGTTGGTACCACAAACCCCTATCAGACCACATGTACTAACAGACATGCATGATTCAAAGGTATGAACTGGGTTCTGACCATGTCACAAAAGTACCTGTGATACAGTGCTGCTAAGTAATGTGTTGAACTGCAGCTCCAATCATACCTCTCAACTGTACCACATTACGAGGAACGTTCCTCATTTTACTTCACAAAAGCTTCCTGTTCCACATTGTGAGGACTTCTCCCACATTCAGTGTTAACATTTTAAAACAAAAATCTGTAGTAAATGATGCAAAAAATATATTATTCAATTAACAACAGACTTTCTGAACATAAATGCAAACATTTTAACAGTGTTCTGAGCTTCTTAGGTAAAGATTTGATTAAGTGTTCTACATTTTGTTAATCTGCTCCACATTTTGAGAGGCAATGTTCCACATCTGGGGGACAAAAGGTTGAGAGGTATGGCTCCAGTAGCCATCTGTTAACATTGGGCTCTGGCCCAGCCTCCCAGCAATTCAAGTTCTGTTAATGAGATTAAAACAGCTGCATAAAGAGCTGGCAAAGATCCCTTAGCACCTTTAATGAGAAATGAGCTCATTTACATGGGGACATTCAAATGTTACAGATTTGCATAACAGTGCTAACACGTTTGGGATGAGCTAACTTGTACTTTGCACTTGGGCCGCCTGCTCTCCGTCATGTGTCATACCCTTCGCTGGCCAGCAGAGTGCTGTGCTGTGTGGTGGAACCAACCTGTTAGTGCCTCAGACTTCATCTGCTCCTCCTGCTTTTCCTTCTACTAACATACTCAATTTATTTTTTGTTTGTGACATCACAATCTGCTGCTGTGGAAATAAATGGAAATTGAATCTTCTGAGAAGCTCACAGTAGAAATCTCCTCTCTCATCTGAGGTTGACTTAGAACTGAAGTGCCCTGAAACATCAGGTGGGAAACTCCAGGGGTGGAGCTGTGTTAAGAATGATGTCAGTTTTGAAGTCAGCCCCTTCTCCAACAGGGATAAATCATATACACAGGTGATTACTTTCCAGTACAGCTGTGTGGAATGTAAAACTCTACTGGCAGAATTTGTGGGGAATAGTAATTCTGCTTCCGAAATGCATTTCAGAATTTTGTTTCGAATTCCAAAAATCATTTCTATGTAAACTGCGAAAAGAATTACATGATTACATGATCCACATAATAGTTTTCTACAGATTGAGGAAAAGGAAAAATGTTGTTCATGGAAACTGCAGATTACTAATCTACAAAAAGCATTCTGCTTTCAAACTTTAGGAATTCTGCTACCCACGTAATTCTGAAGAATTCTGAGGAGTTTTCTGAAGCTCCACAGAATTCAGCTCTCTCAGAATTTGAAAATTCCACAAGCAATATTTTCCAGTGACAATGGTGAATAATGCACAATGAATTCAAATGTATATCCTTGGTAGAGGGAATGTCAGCAGAGAGAAATGCAGAAGAAGCACAGAAAGCCTGGGGCACAAACACCATGTTTTGCTGCAGACCTGCTCAGTAATAAAGAATGAGGGAGAATACTGTAAATTATGTAATCTGTAATAGCAAGCAAGCCCTGTGATATTATACATTTGGATGGACAATATGAACACGGAATACACAATATTAAAGGTATGAGAAGAGTGTAAAATGACACTGAGGGGTTTTATAATTTCTTATCAGAAAAAGCTGAATAGGAGGAAAAAGAAAGAGATACAAATATTAATGAAGAACTAAATAAAATTGAAGAAAATGAAAAAAGGAGATAAAACATTGGAAGCAAGAAGAGAAGAATTAATAGTGGGGGAAAAAAACTGCCACTTAAAACAAGTAGAAAGAAATATGTTACAGGTTAGACATTAATTCACCACCAGGCTAATAAGTCAAGTAGACTGCATTTAAGAAAAATCAGCAAAGGAACTCAGTGATTACACAGCTAGGTTTCAAGAAAAGCAGGAGGGTCTCTTAAAGGTAAATATATAGTTAAGCATATAATAGAATATGTTGATACAGTATACAATGATATCAAACAAATTAATAATCAGGAAATAGAAGAATTTGTGGAATCTATTCATTTTCCAAAAATAGAAATGGATGAGTCAAATTTCAAAGTAAAGGAACGAAGAGATGCTATTCTGGAAATGAAAAAGAAGAAGACACCTGGACTCAATGGGTTCACAACCATTTTGATATAAAAAGATTTGGTGGAAGAATGTGTTCAAAACCAAGTTCTGTCATCATCCTTTTCTGAAGTGGATGTAATTTTACTACCAAAAGAGCCAAAAGACCCAAAAATTCAGAGGTAAAGGCCAGTTAAAACATATAGTAGGAGAAGCTCAAAAAGAATTCATAGTGGGAAGGATAATGGCAGAAGCTTTGGAAGAAATCCAATTAATATTGCATTACATACAGAAAACAAAAACAGGAGTTAGCCTTGTTAGCACTTGACATAACCAAGGCATATGATATGCATAAAATGGTCCTATATGTTTGAATGTTTACAAAAAAATGGTGATTTCCCACTAAGATGTTACTCTTGATAAAAAGCATCTACTCAACTCCTGCTGTTAATTTTAGAGTTAACAAAATGAAAATAGAAAAAACTTACTATCTCTAATAGAGTGATACAGGGTTGCTCCCATCTCCAGTATTATTTATATTCTCATTGGAGCCATTACTAATGAGACTAAGAAGTAATAATAGAGTTGAGGGACTAAAATTGGAGATAAGCAACAGGTTAATGCCTTTGTGGACAATATAATATTTACATTAATTAATACAGAGAATTCAATCACCAGGTTAATGGAAGAAATAACAAGCATTTGTCAATGCCGAATGTTTGCTTGCTGGCATTAGCAGTGGAAGTGCAGGAGTTAGATGCAGTATCGAAATGGCAGTGATGTACTGAACTGACGCCAACTCCACCCCTACCCTGCAGAGATGGACAGGCATTGGGGTGTGCCTTTGGGTCGTTGCCCATAATGGTCATGACATTTCACCTCACCCTACCCTGCAGACACCGACAAGTATCGAGGTGTGCCTTGGGGTGTTCGAGCTTTACACTCACCTCATTCCATAAGGAAATACACTGAAATCGGTGCAGTATAGGAGAATGGTATGAACTCTGGAGCCAGAGAGTCCAAGGTGCACCTCGATGCCTGTCACTAGCTGCAGGGTGGGGGTGGAGGTGGGGGTGGAATGGCGTGAGCATTACTGTCGACAGTCCCAAGTCACACCCCTGATGCCTGTCAGTCCCTACAGGGTAGGGCGTTATGGTCAGAAACCCTAACGCCCTGGGCATTTCTTAATATTTTTACTCCACGTTTTCAACATGAGCTTTTTGTGACCCCACCGCATGAACAGTGACACTATCAGTTTGTTAGCCGAAAGGTGATTTTGCACGGTGACTGCGCCATTTGGTGCACAAATGCGAAAACACATTTCTAACACAGTGTGAAAAATGACAGCTGTACTGTTCATGAGGAGGTGTAAAAAAATAGTAATGTTGAAAATCTGGAGTGAAAATATAAAAAAACTGGTGAAGTCATGAGCATGCATAGAAACTGCGCAACGCACACCCGTACTGCAATTATTGTGGGGATTTTTTGCACCAGATTCTCAATATAGGCATTTTGGGACCTCCACTCGTGAACAGTGTTACTGTGATTTTCTTAATCTGATCCGAACACTGATTTCCCACAGCGACCATGCTATTCTGCGCCAGAAATGCAAAAACACATTTTGGCCAGGATGTGAAAAATGACAGCTGTACTGTTCATAAGGATTTGTGGAAAAATACTAGTGCTGAAAATCGGGAGTGAAAATAGTACAAATTCGTGAAGTTACATGGGTGCGTAGAAACCGCATAATGCACACTCATAATACAGTCATTTTATGGACTTTTGTCACCAAATTTTCAACATAGGCATTTTAGGACCTCTGCTCATGAGCAGTGTCACTGTGATTTTCTTACTCTGTCCCAAACACTGATTTCCCACAGTGACCGCACTATTCTGCGTTGGAAGTGTGAAAACACATTTCAGCCAGGATGTGAAAAATGACAGCTGTACCATTCATAAGGAGGTGTGAAAAAATGCCTATGTTGAAAATCTGGAATGAAAATCTTACAAATTCGCGAACTTGCGAGGGTGCGTTGAAACTGTGCAATGCACTCTGTTAAAACAGTCATTGTTGGGAATTTTTTCACCAGATTTACAACATAGGCTTTTTGAGAGCCCACCTCATGAACAGTGACACTGTCATTTTGTTAATCAGTCCCGAAAGGTGATTCCACGCAATGACTGCGAAATCACCTTTCGGGACCGAATAACCAGATGACAGTGACTGAATTCATGAGATGGGGTCCCAAGAACCCCATGTTGAAAATCTAGTGCAAAAATTCAAAAAAATGACCAAGATATAAACCAAAGTTGAAAAAAAAACCTATTTATGCCATTATACAGCTTACCAGCATTTCTTCAGTTCACGGTTGGCACTGAAGAGTGCAGACATGTTCCTGGTCCACCGAAGATCATCGCGCCGGCCTCCAGAGGTAAGTATGAGGTGTGGGGAGGCGGGGTGCGCAGACGGTGGGTGCAGGTTGGGGGGGCAAGAGAATCAACGAGGGACCATTTTCTTTTGTGGCACCTTGAAGTTTGTTTTTTGAGGGGGGCACTGGAGCCGACTATGATTGGGCACCCCAGACATTCAGTGTGCTTGGGGGGGGAGTGTGCATGTGCCAAGGGGGATTGGGCATCCCCTCAGCACACAACAAATCTGGGGGGGGAGGGAGGACGCATCATGCCGATGGGAGGTGCAGTGGCATACAGTTGAAAGACAACTGCTAAGGTGGTGATGTGTACACAATTTGCATACTGTTGATAGCACAGCAGTATGCAACTTGCCTAAATGTTACCACCGCTGATTGTAGCGGTCGTTCTCTTTCAACTGTACGCCATTGCATCTGAACTGCTGTCATAGACAGCTCGGTCATTCATTGCTGCAGTGCGGCCATGCCTGCAAAAATGCTCAGGGCATTGGAAGCAGGGGTGCCAAACCTATGAAAACTCATATGGTGACACTATGTTTCTTGCACATGCGTACAAGCAAACATAAAAAATGTTTTCAAGGTTATCGGGTTATGAGGTTAATACAACAAAAACCTCATTATTGTGGATTAACCAGGACCCTATTAAAAAAGTAATACTCTGGGAGGCTTTCAGCAGGAAGAAATGATGGAATATCTGGGTATTTGGTTAAAACCAAGTCTTGAAGATGTAATAGACTACAACACATTAAAAATCCTACAAAAAATAGAACAATATGTGACTAAGTGGAGGGATTACCCATCATCATTATGGAGAAGGGTGGATGACCTTAAAATTATGTTAATGCCTCTTATAATTTTCATATTATAATCATTACTGGGTAAAAATAATGAACCATGGTTTAGTACAAGTAAAAGACAATTTGTTAAATTTCTCTGGGGAGGGGCATCACCGAGAATAGCTTGGCAAATCTTGACAGTTCCTAGGAAGAGAGGTGGACTGGGATGCCCAGATGCAGAGAAATACTATATAGCATACAAAATAAAAACAATCTACACAAACAAACCCTTACAATATATTTGGCAGCAGGTACTGGAATTAGACAATAATATAAGTTGGCTATACATGATGGATTGATCGCATACGAACACTTTAAACTAAAGATAGTGTACTACAAAATAAAATAGATACAGTAGAAACCATATAAGAAGGTCAAATAATAAGTTCTATAATCTAATATTCCAAACTAGTGTATTTTGGAATAAAGGTCTTTGGAGTATAAATCTCAAAATTAATATAAACCTTCATATATGTAAACAAATGCAACTTAAAATAGCAAGATTAATAAGAGATGAGAAATTTGTTCAACACTCAGAAATACAGGAGAAGTAAAAGGAGAGCCAGACATCATTAAGCTTATCAGAATATATTACACTTAAGAGTCTATTTACTAAATTATTAAAAAAAAAAAATTAAGATAGATATATATGGTAGGTCAAAAGATGGCCCAAGCAGATATATTTTGGAAAAAGGAAAACGTGATAGCAAAAGCTATTAGAACAAAATTCTAAAAATATCCAAAGAAATACAATTAGAAAGAAATGGAAAGTAGAGACACAGAAGGGAAAATTAATTCAAGTGTGGCAAACTTACTTAATAGAAGCAAACAAAATATATATATGCAAATGCTAAAAATAAAACCATACAGCAAAAAATAATTTTGCAGGCCTATGTGACTCCAGATAGATTGTACTGTAGAGATATGCTGACATCCCCAGTGCTGGTATAACTGTGGGAAAATGGCTAATGTAAAGCATCAGTCATGAGATTGCCCAATGTTATGGAACTGGTGGTAAGATACTATAAACATTTTTGAACAGTTTCTAAATATAAAAATATTAAATATCTTCAAGTTTTGCATTTCTAATGGTTTTACAGTTTTGAGAAATGATGAAGTAAAGAAAATGATTTGTGCAATCATCGCCGTGGTGATAAAGATGCAAATACTTGGAAACTGGAACACCCCTAATTTACAACATTTACACAAACAAAAATAAATGTGTCGATTTTGGATATTAGTCTGAAAGATTACAGGACCATGTCTACTTAGATATACATCAAATGAGAACAATATGGAAAGAAATAAGACAAGTGTTAGCACCAATTAAAAAAATGTAAAAATAAATTCTTGTTGAAAGTACTACCAGGGGATGGAATCTGATCCCCCCCCAAAGGAATCCCACCGAAGACAGACCCACCACCAGAGAACAAAGAAGAGTGAAAATGTTAAGAACGATACAGTACAGAGGGAAAGAAAAAAGCTATATTAGTTTTTCATGTTTTTGTCAAGTACTGTACAGCATGCAACTTCATATTTTTTAGATATGTACTAATAGATAGGTGATAGATAAGGATAGAATAAAAGGGTGAATAAAAAAGATAAAAGGTCAGAAAATAGAGAATACATTTTATAACAGATTATAGATGCATATGAAGTGCACTACACCTTTTCCCATATCATGTATTTATGAAATGTTTGATTTTCCATTATTTATTTATTTATTATTTAGCATGCTTTATGCCCCCTGCACCCGACCGGTCAATATCAGCCTGAAGCTCCACCCAGCCCCATCACCCACCTTCTCCAGGACTTACCTCCACTCCATGTTCCCTCATGGATAACACCCAATGGGAAGGGCTGCTGGAGGTTGGCCCAACTCCCCCCACAGAGTTTACAGTTAGTTCTGGAGCAGGAGCCCAGTTGGCAGTGCGTCCCACAGCAAGCGATAATGGCCATCCTGCGTAGTTGGGGGTATTTCTGCTTTTTTCATTCCCCAGCCCACAGATGTCAGGAGGCCCTTTGGCTGATGCATTAATGCTTGCAGGGCATGCCACATGCACCAGAGTGCCACTCTCCCCCTCTCTCGATCACCAGCTCCAGGTTGCACTAACACCTGTGGTCACCCAGGTGGCAGTGTTGTAGCGGACTCCAAGCACCCTCCCACCCCCAAGGAGGTGAGTGTCCACTGGGTCGCTCAATCATCCTCCCTCAGCAAGCCCTCTGATGATCCAGGTTTGTTCCTGAACCCTGGTTGCTGGTGTCACAAGCAGTAGCGCTACCGCTGAGCTAGTAGGCCAGCCTAGTTTTCTTGTTTTTAAACTGTATGTTTTTTCTTCTATTTTAAAAATCAGTAAAAATTAACTATATAAATAAGTATAGCCTTTTAAATTTGGGTACACTAAATCTAAGACTCCAGGAGTTTGATTATTTGTCTGGCTTGTTCAGATCCTCCTGAAGTTTGTCCTCATCCTCAAGGGAGTCCACCATCCTGACCAGGTTAGTGTCCTCAGCAAACTTAAGCAGCCTGCTGAAGACACCAGCATCCAGATTGCTGATGAAACTGTTGCAAAGCAATGATCCAAGCACCAGTCCCTGATGGATGCCACTGAGTACTCCCTCTTCACTCTGAAACTGCCACAGCATTCAATCACAGTCTTCTGCTTCCTGACCCCAAACCAGTTAACAATACACCTTGTGTATGCATAGCATAAATTGCACTAGTGTACATCAAGCCAGACGCCAGCATGCACCACAGTGTCGAAGGCCACGCAGAAGTCCGAATAGACTATGACTATGGTCCTGCCCCAGTCCACATCCCTGGCCGTCCCCTTGAAGAATGTGAATGGGTTGGTTTGGCACATTCTGCCCCTCATAAAGCCATGCTGAGGGGGTGAGATGGATTCAAGAACCTTGTCCAGCATTGAAGTCAGGCTTTATGGCTGATAGTTGCCTGATTCCAAACTTGCCCCTTCTTAAATATAAAAACCACACTGGCCACTTTCCTGTCCTCCAGCACCACACCTGTACAGACACACTTTTGAGAGATTACCAAGCTGCACTTACTGTTCCTTTAGCTCCACTATGATCCTGGTGTGTATCCTATTCCCCCCCTTCGGATTTACAGTACTTGACATGACTGTTGCCAGGTAGTCAGCTGCCAGAACAGTCATGATGTCCAATCGTTCCATCATGGCTGCTCTTGAGGTCATGAGCCCACCCAATGTGCACCCCTCGGGCCATTTGCTGAACACTGAAGCAAAATATTCCTTAAGCATCTCGGCCATTGCAACTGGCTCCCATACCAGTTCCTCCTCCAACTTGTTGTCAGGGGCCCAATCCCTACCATCATCTTCCTCTTTAGGTACTAGAAGTAGGCTGTGGTGTTAACTGTAGTTCCTAGTGCTATCCTGGTTTCCAGACCTTCCTTAATTTTGTTTTTGTAGTCTCTCAGTGCTGCTCTGTACTCCTCACCTGTCTGGAGGCAATTTGTTTCCAACAGTTATAGACCCTCTTTTCCTGTAGGATAAATTGTCTTAGGTCCCTTTTGAGTTGCCCATCTTTCTGCCTTGGGGCTGTGTGTTGGTTCCACTGGGAAAACACTCAACAGATGAATTCAAATAATGTTTTTTTCCCCTCCTGTGGAGGTGACAGCACTGTCCCATAGAGACACAAACTTGGCCCTATCCATTTTATTGCAGCAAGTTAGAGAAAGGGTAAAGAACAAATGCTTCAGGAAAGGCAAGCCCAGTACTGGGAAGGACTGGGATGCTGGGTGCCTCACCTCCTACTCGCCATGACCCGGGTTCGGGAATGGACACAGGCCACTTGGGGACCAGCCAGGGGAAGGAAGATTGAGCATCCCAAAGACAGCTCTCCTGAACCTCCCTCAGGCAGGGGGTTGATTGTGTCCATCTGCTTGTCTGCCACCTGGAGGAATATGGGCAGCAGCACAGTGGGATCACATAGGGAGAGGGACTCCACACACAAGACGTTGGGGGTGTCTCTGCAGGGATGGAGTGCACATATTACATCCAATGCGTGTGGGGTGCCCTAAGGCAGAAAATGGCAGGAAAAAAACTGACTGCAGAATGAACGTGGGCTCCCAGAGGCTGCACACCAGCAACCAGGCACCTCCAAAGGAAGGTCCTGTGGCAAAAGACAAAGTGGAGTGAGGTAAGCCCTGGAGAAGCCGGGTGACAAGGCTTGGGGGAATCAGTGGAATGGGGTGATTGGGTAGAATGGACAACAAAAACTATAAATACAAAAATTCTCCAGGAAATTCTTTTGGCTTGGTCCTGGGGCACCAACTGTTCCAGTGGGAGTAGGACTTAGGATCACTGACTTAACCATTTGCAGCTGGGTCCAAGGGAACTGACTTTCCTGCCACCAGGAGCTGGATCTGTGGACATCAACATCCCAAAAAGGGACAGACAGGAGAAGGGCGGGGGTTGGCAACAACTTAGGCAACATAGGCCAAGGAAATTAATTTCTACATTACCACTGTTATTGTGTTTGTTTGTATTGCTTGCGTTATATTTTTAATATGTTTCAGATTGTTATAACCTTTGCTCCATTCAGGACAATTGTATAAATAGGACCTTTTGGTCTAAATGATCTTATCCTGACAAAAAGTTAATTTTTACTTCACCTGACAACTTCTCCATCTGAAAGTAGGGCTTTGGGCATGGCAACCAGTTCCATCAGAAAAGACTGAAACCCTTAGCTTGTGTGAGCAGAGGCCTCCTCTGCTTGTCAGGTGGCTATAAAGTAGTGATGCTGGAATAGTGCTTTTGACTATCCTAATGGGATCCAACAGATAGTCCATCTACCCGATGCTGAATCTCAGATCCTATCTGACATCATCTGGATTTTGGACAAAGGTCAGATAGTGAAATCAGAGGTCAGATAGTGGGATTTGTGGTTGGATGTCTGCCTCGGATCTGAGGTCAGATAAGGCAATAGGATCCAGGTGCCATCTGGTATCCTAGAAAATCAGAAGCATCAGATGATATCCAGTTCCATCAGATACTATCCGAGCAATACTACTATAAAGCCAAAGTGCCCAAGTGACCATCCTGTACACTGACTCGCTTTAAAGGGAAACAACCCTAAAAGCACCACACCCAAGTGTAGGGCTGGCCCAAGTTGCAGTTTGTGTGCAGATTCTTTTTTTTTTTTACTTACTGCTTACGAAAGTTTATTAGATTATATCTGGCTGATCCTACAGACTCTCACTCAGACATTTACTACAACCAGGAATCCCACAATCCCCATCAGTTGACATAGGAGCTGGGTTACAGCTGTGGAAGATTCAGCAATTACATGTTAAAAGAGTTTTTATAAGCTCTGGGCCAGGATTCACAAAATTTTCCCACGCGCAAACACAATTTTTCACGAGCAAACAAGGTTTTACGCCGGGTTGCTATTCACAAAATCCCGGTTTGCACGCTCAAACTGGGTTTACCTTGGGCAAAGAGAGGAGGGAGGTGCAATGCAAATGAGGGAGAGAACTTGAATATCGGTGCAGTCCAATTCACAAAGCACTTGCTCCATGCAAGGGCCTTTTGCGCAGTCCCCTTGCATGGAGAAAATACTGCCAACAGAGACCTTGCCTTAATCCTGCACAAACCTAGTCATTGGCTGAGGTAATGCAGTGTCCCCGCTTGATCCAAGCACAATAGTCTCTGGTGTCCAGTGGTCCCTCCCCCCATGCCCAACCAATCAAATATATATATATATATGTTTTCCCTGTTGTCTAATGGTCCCTCCCTCCACCCGATCCCATGCCTGAGTATGACAAGAAGATTCTCCTTGGTGCTAGTGTTTCCCCCCACCCACCTATCGCTGGCCCGATGTGGACCATAAAGCATTCCATGGTGTCCTGTGGTTCTCTCCCCCCAATCCAATGCCATCCCAATGTATAAAAATATTTCCCTGGTGTCTAGTGGTCCCTCCCCCACCCGCACCCATGCCCGATCTGTAATCAATATTTCCTTGTGTCTAGTGGTCCCTCCCCCCACCTAGACCCATGCCAAATCTGTATTTAATATTCCCTGGCATCCAGTGCTCCCTTCCTCCTCCTGCACCCATGCCCAATCTTTATTTAACATTTACTGGTGTCCAGGAGTCCCTCCCCCACCTGCACCCATGCCCGATCTGTAATCAATATTTCTTTGTGTCTAGTGGTCCCTCCCCTCACCTAGACCAATGCCAAATCTGTATTTAATATTCCCTGGTATCCAGTGCTCCCTCTCCCCCTTCCGCACCCATGCCCAATCTTTATTTAACATTCCCTGGTGTCCAGAGGTCCCTCCCCCCAACCACATTCATGCCCAATCTGTAATCACTATTCCCTGGTGTCCAGTGGTCCCCCCATCCTGATCCTCTGTAATATCAAATAATACCATTCCCTGGTGTCCAGTGTCCTCCCATCTCGATCCCCATACAATAAATTTATACCATTCCCTGGTGTCTACCTGACCCCCCATCCCCCACTCTGGCAGGTAGTGCCCTACCACACTGCTCCCCCCCTTCCCAACCCCGAGCCGCTGACCGGCACAGCCCTCCACTCTCCACCATGGCTGGATACTGACTGAGCTGTCAGTGAATGCGTACTTTTACAGTACATGCTCAGTGACAGCTCAGTCATTGGCCGGCCATGATGGAGAGCGGAGGGTTGTGCCACTTGATGGCACTGGGTTGGGATGGGGGGAGCAGGTGTAGGCACTACCCTCCAGAGTGGGGATGGGGGTCAAGTAGACACCAGCGAATGGTACTAATTTATTGTATAGGGGATCAGGATGGGGGGGCACTGGACAACAGGGAATGGTGTTATTTGATATTAAGGGGATCGGGATGGAGGGACCACTGACATCAGGGAATACTGATTACAGACTGGGCATGGGTGCGGGTGGGGAGGGACCCTGACACCAAGGAATGTTAAATAAAGATTGGGCATGGGTGTGTGGGGGAGGGACCACTGGATACTAAGGCATATTAAATAAAGATCAGGCATGGGTGTGGGTAGGGGAGGGACTACTAGACACCAATGGAAATCTCTTTCTACATCGGGTGGGCATCGGGTGAGGGCAGGGACCACTGGATGCCAGGAACAAGGGCTGCCTCTCAGGCAGGGGCTGGAGGGGTGCGCTTCGCTCCAGTGCAGCTTATGTAAATGGACCCATAATGGGCATGCAAATGGCCACATAGTGCCTTGCATGCCCAATGGGCTCATTCACGTGGTTGCTTTTGTGAATTGGAAATAGCACACCTGCACTATTCATTGAGGAGCCATACTCCTGGATCCATGTCGAGGCAGCGGTGATGGGGTTAGTGTTAGTGCTAGTAGGGTTAGTGATGACTTGATCTGGCCCTATTTTCAGTTGGATAGCACAGGTGCAACATCTGACTGAGACTAGCAACCTTAAGCCCTGTTTATGAGCCGGCCCGGTGGCGCTGAGGGTTGAGGCACTGGACGCCACACTTCGCGCCATGCTGGCGACCCAGGTTTGGGAATGAGCACAGGCCATCGGGGGTCGGCAGGGGAGAGAAGATCAAGCATCTGGTGGACTGCTGTCCTCTCTTGGGGGGGATCCAGGGCTTGCCCAGCACCACAGCAGCCCCCGTTTACACCACGGCTGCAATGTAAAACCTCTGCCACTCCATGTCCACTGCGCTGTGTGTCCACAGGACAATTCATGTTTACACAGCCTCCCCTTGCTCCTCTGCAAGTCGCACCACATGGCTACTCTTCACTGATTCCAGGAGTGGACATGCAGAATGGGAAAAGGGACTGCATAGTGGATCGAGCACACAATCACATTTACATTCGGGGGAGATGTGCTCGAACCAAAACTGATGCACTGTACTGCATCACTCCGAAAATGTGGACCAAAGGCCTCATGACGCAGTCCGGTGAGTGTCCACGCAGTAACATTTGCAGCCCATTAACCTCTGCGCATGGGTTAATGCACTGCAAACAGAGTGGTGTAAACAGGGCTTTAGACACCTGGGCAATCACAAAGTGCAAGGCAAATGTTTGCGCTGTGCTTTGCGACTTTTTGTGAATTGGGCCCCTGATATTTTGTTTGCTGATCTCCCTGTCCTCCAAGGGCTAGGAACAGTCACAGAGGACTGAACTTAGTCATGGAAGAACAGAGGGACCATCAAACAGCTGATCAAACCTTATAAAATCTCCTACATGTACTGCAGGGTTGTGAATCTCCAGTGGCTGCAGATCAGCTCTGGCATCAGTCACAGAGGATTCTGGGATTTTTCTGGTTACAGCAGATGTCAGCTTTGGAGTCATCAGAATCAGCCAGATATAATCTAACATACTTCAGTAAATAGTAATTATACAATGGCAAGAATATTTCCTGGTCTCTGATTGGTCAGTTTGTCGCTGGCACAGTGAGGTTATCCCAGCACAACCTCACTGTATTGCTTTGGATGCCTTGGAAGATGATTTGGATGATTAGTTGCTTGCCATACACTTAAGAAACAGGGATATACTGCCACACTAAAAATCTACTAAAAACATTTTTTTATTTTATTTTTTTTTATTTTGTATAACAACGAGCCATTGTATAATAGTAATAATGCACTCCAGGGTGTGGGTTGTGCTGGGATAACCTCACTTCTGGAACACTGGAAGCACTCGCCCCAACCACCCAGGCGTGAGGTTATCCCAGCACAACCCACACCCTGTCGTGCATTATTGCTTAAGTAAAAATAAATTTTTTGCACTAATATAATCTAATCTACTGTACTTCAGTAAACAGTAAGTAAAAAAAAAATTTTTTTTGCACTAAAAGTGCAAATTGGGACCAGACCCACACTTGGGTTTGGGGCTCTTAGGGGTGACAGTTCTACTTTAATGCAGAATCATTGCCATGAAATAACCTAGCATGAAACACAGACAAACCATCAATCTGGCAAGGAAAAAATCCCAATTCACAGGGGTTTCACAGGAGTCAGAAAACAGATATATGGAAAAGAAAAATTTGGTATAAAAAGCTCTACCCACTGAAGTCTATAAGGCCTTTCATCAGTATGCAACAGAGTATTTCAAGTCGAAAACACAGCAAATCTAAGTCCCAACAGACTGCACAGACTGATGCCTTTGCAACAATTTAATATGACCTCTGGTGACGATTCACTGTTCCTTCCACTCTCAACCCTCTGCTTTTGTCCAAAAAATGATTTTCACAAAATAAAATCCAATGTCGTAGAGTCAAATCCCTGAAGCTTCACTATAATAAACTCATCTGCGCTCCCCCCTTCCCCAACTCACTAGAATCACAGTCTCTAAACAAGCATTTTGAGAAAGAACTAGTGACATTTTGAGTGTTGATTCTCCTGGTGCGCGAACAAAGTCAAGCAATTATGAACACCTTTGGGGATGGGGAACACTTTGAGCTCACTGATTAATGACTCTGCTATCAACAGATATCTCATCCTTTGATTTCAGAAGGGAGGGCAACAAGAGATGACTCAGCATGACGTGAAAAGCTACAGCAGAGCACAATAAGCATACAAAACTGGGTAGCTACAAAAAGGAACAGGTCTGGAATCAGTATAAAACTAAAGTGGTTGTGAAAGTGGGGTGAGGACTGAGGTTTCAGAAAATTAACTTCCCCCATAAATACAGGATCATCAAATAAAATAGGAAAAAGAGGGAATTTGGTTTTAAATACCACCTTTGTAGAACTTGCATTCCAAAACACATTACAGTTCAGCACAAGGAGGGGAGAAAATGTTGCTGCCAGTTCATGCAGACTGGGAGAGGCAAACAGAACAGATAGATAAGAAAGAGATTACAGAGAGACAGGGAAGTTAAGTGACTTGTTTAGGGTCACACAGTAAGTGGCAGTTGTGGGATTCAAACCTGGTTCTCCAGGTTCACAGCGATGCGCTCTAACCATTAGGAAATACTACTTTTCCAAATGGGAGTCTACCACCACACTCACCCTCTAACCATCCATAAATACAATGCATGTCTATAACTGAATGGACTCTTTCCGTTAGAGTAAAATTTATGAAGCTCCACAATCAGTTTGGATGCACAACCTCCCTTCACCCCACCCTAAGATTTACACCATGATGTTTTCACCCCTAGAAAGACTTTACCATACCTCTCAACTGTACCGCATTACGAGGAACGTTCCTCATTTTACTTCAGAAAAAGTCCCTGTTCCACATCGTGAGGACTTGTTCCACATTCAAAGTCAACAGTTTAAAGCAAAAATCTATAGTAAATGATGGAAAAAATAACTTAATCAATTAATAACAGATATTCTGAACATAAATGCAACATTTTAACAGTGTTTTGAGCTTCTTAGGTAAAGATTTGATTAAGTGTTCCACATTTTGCCCATTTGTTCCACATGTTGACAGGCAATGTTCCACATTTGGGGGACAAAAGGTTGAGAGGTATGGATTTTACCCAGCTCCCATTTTACTGTGCACACTCTCCCCATCTTTGGTAACAATATCCAGCAACCCTTTCACTGTGGATACCTCCCACCATGGTAGCTTTACCCAGTTCTTATTTTACTGTAGACATTATCAGCCTCTTTGATCGCCTTTACCTAGCTCCCATTTTATTGTGATCGTGCTTCCCCATCCTTGGTAACAATATCTAGCTACCCTTTTACTGTGGATACCTCTCCACTGAATAGCTTTACCCAGCTCCATTTTTCTGCAGATACCCCCTTATCCTTGGTAACATTACCTAACCACTTGGGATACTCCCCCCTTGGTAATTTTACACCATTCTTATTTTAATGCAGGCACTCTCCTCCTCCATGGTAGCTTTGCACAGTTCTTATTTTACTTTGACAGTCTCCCCTTCTTTGGTAGCTTTACCCAGCTTTCATTTTATTATGGACACTCCCCATCTTGGCACTGTAGCTTTTTCCAGCTCCCATTTTATTGTGGACATTCACACTTTCCTTGGTCTCCCTTCTGTGGTAGGCTTTACTCCACTCCCATTTCACTGTGGGCATTATCCCGAGGTAAGCTCTCCTTCACTCCCAGTTTACTGTATACTCTCTATCTCCTCATTGGTAGGCTTTACCTAGCTCCCATTTCACTATGGACAGTCCCTCCTCCCCAAGGTAGGCTTTACTCCACTCCCATTTCACTGTGGGCATTATCCCCTGAGGTAGGCTCTCCTCCACTTCCAGTTTACTGTGTACTCTCTATCCCCTCATTGGTAGGCTTTACCTAGCTCCAATTTCACTATGGATAGTCCCCCCCCCTCCCCAAGGTAGGCTTTATTCCACTTCCATTTTACCGTGGATACTCGCCCCCTCTTTGGTAGGCTTTAGCCACCTCCTATTTTACTGTGGACACTCTTCCCCTCCATGGTAGGCTTTACTCCACTCCCATTTTACAATTTACTTTCTACCCCCTCTTGGTAGGCTTTACCTCCTCCAGTTTCACTGTGGACAGCATATTCCCTCATTGGTAGGCTTTACCTAGCTCCCATTTCACTGTAGACAGTCCCCCCCCCCCATACTAAGCTTTACTCCGCTCCCATTTTAATGTGGACACTTCCCCTCTGTAGTAGGCTTTACCAGCTCCTATTTTACTATACACATTCTACCCCTCATTGGTAGGCTTTATCCAACTCTCATTTTACTGAGGATATTCTTCCCCTGAGTGGAAGGCTTTACTCCACTCCCATTTTATTGTGGACACTCTATCCCCTCACTGGTAGGCTTTACCCAACTCCTGGCAATAACTCTAATGATGGAAGAGTGACCGGCAGAGTGCCACAGCTCAGTAGTGGGATCAGTCCTCTTATGGGTGGAAGGAAAGGTCTGTCTCTTTGCAAATGACACAAAATCTGCAACAGGGTGGACACTCAGGAAGGGGTGCAGAGAACACAAAAGGATCAGGAGAAACTAGAGGAGTCATCTGGGGTGTAGCAGCTGGATGTGAATGCCAAAGAAAATGCAAGGTTATGCACCTAGGGTGGGGAAACCCAGAAGCCGTATATAAAATGGGGTGGGAAGAGATACTTACATTCAATAAGCAAGAAGAGATCTCAGGGTCATCATCTCCAATGACCTCAAGGTAGCTGGTCAGTGTGACAAGGCAGTGTGAAATGCTAGTAGGATGCAGGGGTGCATTGGGAGGGCTATTTCTAGCAGGAGGAGTAGGTAGGTGGTGCTGCCATTGTATCACTCACGGGTGAGGCCCCCAGAGTACTGTGCCCAGTTCTGGAGGTCACATCTCTGCAATGACATTAACAGGATGGAGGTGGTACAGAGGAGGGCAGCCAAAATGGTGTGAGGGTTGCATAAAAGGTCATACAAGAAGGACTGCAGGAACTCAACATGTACTCCCTGGAGGAAAGGAGAGCAAGAGGAGACATGATTGACAAGTACCTCACAGGGGTGAACAAGATGCAGGTACAGTGCCTCTTTCAGAGACAATAAGGCACGAGAACATAGGGGCATGCAATGAAACTAAAGTTGATGGAGTTTAGAAGAGATGTGAAGAAATATTTCTTCACTGAAAGGGTAGTGGATGGCTGAAACAGCCTGTCAGAGGAGGTAGTGGGGGCATAACTGTGGGGAACTTCAAGCAGGCAAGGGATAGGCACAGGGGCAAACTGGGTAGAGAAGGAGGAGGGAGAGGGATGCCAGTCACAAAAAGGGTCAGAGGTGTCAGAATAGCCACAGAAAGTGGCAGACTAGATGGGCCTACAGATCCTTTTCTGCCAACAGATTCTGTTTCTAATGTCTTCATAAGTGACATTGAGAAGAACTGGAAGAGAAAGTATGCCGTTTTCAAGATGACACCAATATCTGTAATAGGCTCGACACTCAGGATGGGGTGGCGATAATGTGTACGGACCTTGGGAAACTCAAGGCATGGTCAAGAGCATGGCAGTTAGAGTTCAGCATCAAAAAGTGCAAAATCATGCACCTAGGGCATAGTAATCCAGAAGCTGAGTATAGGATGGGGGAGGGGTACTGAATGTCACCTATAAGGAAAGGGATGTTAGGTTATCGTATCTGATTACCTCAAAGTGGCAGGGCATTATAACAAAACAGTAGGTAGGGCCAGTGGCATGCTGGGATGTATAGAAAGAGATATCTCCAGCAGGAGGGGGAAGGTGTTGGTGTCCCTGTATCACTTGCTTGTGAGACGCCACCTGGAGTATTATGTCCAGTTCTGGAGGCTGCACCTCAGAATGGACATAGACAGGGTGAAGGCAGTCCAGAGGAGGGTAATTAGAATGGTGGAGAGGTTGCATCAAAAGCCTTACAAGGAGAGAGAGAGAGACTGAGGGATCTCAACATATACACTCCAGAAGAGAGGAGAGTGAAATAATAGAGACCTACAAGTACCTCACAGGGGTGAACAGAGTGCAGAAGGGGAGCCTCTTTCAAATGAGAAACAGCACTAGGACCAGAGGATGTGCGATGAAGCTGGAAAGGGGAGTTTAGGAGGGATGTGTGGAAGTATTACTTCACTGAAAGAGTGGTGGACACCTGGAAAAGACTGCCAGTGGAAGTGGCACAGGAGAAAACAGCAGGGGGCTTCAAGCATCTGTAGGATAAATATAGGGTAATATTAGTAAATAGGCAAGGAAGAGGGAGGATCGCTGAATTAGGGCCTGCTGAGACAGATTAGGCAGGGATCATCTGGGCAGACTGATGGGCCACGTGAACCTTTTCTGAAAACAAATTCTATGTTTCTACATTTCCATATTTCCTGTTAAGCAGTGGACACCCTTTCCCTCCTTCATAGCTTTACGCTGCTCCCATTTTATGGTGGACACTGTCTTCCTCCTTAGAAGGCTTTACTCAGCATATATTTTATGGTAAAGAGTATGCCCGTCCTTAGTAAGCTTTACCCAGCAACCTTTTTTTTTTTTATTTAAAGTGGTTTTCTTAGGTTCAGCAGGGACTTACCCCATTTGATACCTAGTACTGGCGAAATTCATTCTCTCCCATTTTTAATATTTGATGCAGTGTCTGGCCAGCCGATTCCTTCACTTTTCGATTCATGAATACACACCCATGCTATGACGTCCAGCAAGAGAGAGCATGGGGGTGCGTCCCATTGAAATGAATGGGGCTCGATTTTGCGTCCTGTATCAATCAATCAAAACTTTATTTTTATTTTTTTATTTATTTGAATATTCGGAAACAAACTTTGAGTAAAAACTCTTTCACAAAGGTTCCACGTCCTCATGAACATAAAACATACAATACAGACATGATTTTCTTTACAATAAATAAGATTACGAGCAAGTAGTATCTGCAGGTAAACAGAACCTTGTAGCTGGATGCCAAGGTTCAACATGTAGAGGATTCTACTACTGCATGGAGTTCATATAAAGCAGCCTGGGAGAGCCTTGTCAGATTATATCAATCAGAGAGAGGAATGGACTTCGCTTAGGTAAAAGAGGGTAATGGGCAAAGATGGGGTGGCATGGTGAGGTACAGTGATACGGAAGGGGGAGATGAAGTACTACCCTGACCAAATGTCTAACGGGGTCCGGGGGAGGGAGAAAGGACAAAGGGCAGAGCCAGATAAGGGTAGAGGAAAGGCACAAGTAGGAGAGGGGGAGATAGGAAGAAGAGAGAGAGGAGTGAGGGGAGAAAGAGAATAGAGAGAGAGGAAAGAGAGAGATATATCATGTGAGGGGAGGCGCGAGGGAGCGAGAGAGAGAGAGAAAGGATGAGAGATAGAGGGAGAGAAAATGGTCAAGGGGGGAGGGGGAGAGAGAGTGGGACAGAAAGAAAGAGAGAGAGAGAGAGGGTAGGGAGAGTTGCATATGTAATGGTGTTATCAACCCTAGTGGGAAGGAAGTAGATGGGAGCCAGAGGGGATAGCACAGAGAGGGGAGGTCAAGGATTCGGGGGGCGGACTGGGATTAGAGGCCAATGGGGTAGCCAGAGTCCTGTGAGCGTGGTGTACTTGGAGGGAATAACAGGAACAGTTCTGGCATTCACATAAGCGCCTGTCTAATAGAAACTGCTTTAGTTCAGATTTAAAGGTCCAGAAGTTTGCAGTGTTTAGTACAGCTGCTGGGATCTCATTAAGCCAAAGTGGTGCTCAGTAGGGGAAAGAGCATTGTCCCAGAGCAGCCCTGTAAAATGGGACACTAAGCAGTTTAAGCTCCGTACTTCTGGTATTGTACTTAGAATTGGCTACAGTTACCAGATCTGAGATGCAAGGTGGGGTTTGGCCAAGCATGGCCTTCCTCCCTAGGAGGCAGGTTTGGTATCCGATTCCGTTTCTAAGAGAGAGCAGTTTGGACTGCAAATAAAGTGAGCAAGTGTGCGTGAGGTGGTCTGCATTTAGCAGTAGTCTGCATTCCTTGTTTAGGGCTGTTGCTACCCTCTTGAGAGCAGTTTCAGTGGCCACTCCATATACCACCAGACCATAGTCCACTGTGGATAGAATGGAGCTGGAGTCGGAGGGCATAGGTGAGAGACTTTTCCTGTGCCTAAACAGGACACCTAAGTTTGGTGTTCATTGCCTTCACCACCATGTCTATGTGCTGCACATAGGAAAGGGTGTCGTCAACCATGACGCCCAGGTACTTGAAGGAGTGTACCTGTTCAAGAGGGGCCGATTTATTTGTGACTGTCAAGACAGGGTACCTCCTGCTGGGGGCTCAAGAGGAGCATTGTTTTCATTTTTTTTATGTTTAAGTAATAACCTTTGAGAGTTGAGCCAGGTTTCCAGTAGTTGGAAGGTAGTCTGCAGCTCAGCCTGTAGATGCCCAATGTGGGTGTGACTGCTAAGTATGATGGCATTGTCTGCATATAAAATAATTTTACTGGTACAGGCCTCAGTGAGATCATTCAGGAATAGGCTGAACAGCTAGGATCCCAGGATGGACCCTTGGGGGACTCCCACGGAGACTTCTTTGGAGTCAGACACAGATTGGCCAATTTTGAGACTCTGTGATCTAAATGATAGATAGTCCTGGAACCACAGGACATCATTAGGGAGCTACTCCAAGGATATAAAGTTGTTTCAGGAGGAGGGGTGGCAGACAGTATCGAAGGCCTTTGTTAGGTCGATAAAGATCAAGCCAGCCAGCTTACCCTCATCCAAGACCTTGTGGACATAATCAGTGAAATCAACGAGAGCTGTGGCAGGGCTGTGGTTTTTTCTAAAACCATGCTGCTGAGGACATTGCAACTGGTATTTCTGGATATAATCAGTGATTTGGTCTGCCACCATCTTCTCCAATGCTTTGGATAGGGGGGAAGAGAATAGAGATGGGCCTATAGTTTGTGGTAAGAGTCCTTTCCCCACTCTTGTGAACAGAGGTCACCAGCGCTTGTTTCCAGTTTGATGGGAATTTAGCCATTTTTACTGACTTATTAAATATTTTGGAGATTGGAACTATTGGCATATATCGATAGCAAGAGCGGCCATTTTCATGTCGATGTTATCGCTATCCAGCCTAGTTCCCCCCCAAAAGAAATTTTTTACACATCTCATGGCTTCTTCGACTGTTACTTTCTTAAAGTAGAAGGTAGGGTGATGTTTAGGTGTAGGTAAGCTGCTGAGGTCCGCGTCAAATGGCTTAAGATAGTCAGTCGGGAGAATAGAGCTTAGGTCCGTGAAGGCAAAATTGAACTCTTTAGCAATGGTGAAGGAATCCATTGAGTTAGTGCCTTTGATATTGAGCAATAGAGGTTGTTTTTTTAACATCCTTCCCTGTGAGTTCCTTTAGATTTTCCCGACCCCGTTTCTTTCTAACTGATTCTTGTAATAATTGACCTTGACACTCCTTATGAGTTGTGTGCATTTGTTTCTGGCAGCTCTGTATCTATGTAGGTCATTATATTCCCCTGTCACCCTAGCTCTACTCCAAAGGTTATCCCTGTCCCTAACTTATTAACATACTAAAATGCCAGCAGAATAGGCCTAACGGTCTTTTGTGTCTGCTCGTTTGTTGAGCCCCCACCCTGGGAGCTGACCTTGCTGCCCCCTCTTCCTCTCTGACTTCTCCCTTTCCCAGTCCCAGATATTCTCACTACACTGGTTTTTGCTTCCAGAACCCTTCCCCTGTACCTGTCCCACCCCCTCTTGAACCCCTCCACCGTCTCTGCCTCCACCAGCCCCCCTGGGCAGCGCATTCCATAGCTCCACCACCCTCTCAGTGAAGTAGCACCTCCTCCTTTCTCCCCTGAATCTCCCCCCCAGCTTCCACCCATGCCCTCTAGTTGTCCCCCCACTTCCTTCAGAGCACCCTGACTGCTCCTCCCCTATTTACCCCTTCATGTACCTGAAGACCTCTATCATGTCCCCCAGATCCCTTCTCTCTTCCAATGTGTACATATTTAGCTCTTCGAGCCTCTCCCCATAGGTCCTATCCCCCAAGCCCCAAATCATTTTGGTTGCCCTCCTCTGGACCGTCTCCAGGAGTTCAATGTCCCTCTTTAAATGTGGCCTCCAAAACTGCAAGCAGAACTCGAGGTGAGGCCTCACCAAGCAGTTATACAGTGGGAGTATCACTTCCCTCCTTCTGGAGGTGATCTCCTAGCGATGCATCCAAGCATCCTGTTGGCCTTTGCCGCTGCCATCCTACAAGTCTCCGAGTTGTTCATCTTGACATCCACCACCACCCCCAGGTCCCTCTCAGCCATCGAGACTTGTAGCATTTCCCCGCCAGGTGTACACTTGGCCGGGTTTCTGGCTCCCAGGTGCAGTACCTTGCATTTCCCTGCATTGAACCTCAGCTTCCACTTTCTAGACCACCTTTCCAGAGCCTCCAGGTCCCCCTGTAGGGCCACCCTCTCCTCCTCCCCATCCACTACCGCCCCCAATTTGAGTCATCCGCAAAGAGACTCATCTCACTCCTGATACCCTTCCTTATGTCAGAGACATAGGCGTTGAACAGAAGGAACCCAAGGACCGATCCCTGAGGGACTCCACTAATGACCCTACTTGGGGATGAGACTATCCCACCAACCACGACCCTCTGGGTCTGGTTCTGGAGCCAATTGCCTATCCATCTGATCATCTGGTTCCCCACCCCCATTTCTCCCAGCTTATCCCACAGGCCCTGGTGAGGAACAGAGTCAAATGCCTTGCTGAAGTCTAGAAAGAGGATGTCCACTGGTCTACCCAGGTCCAAGGCACTCATCACCCAGTCATAGAACTTCACAAGGTTTGTCTGACATGAGTTCCCTGGGACGATTCCATGCTGTCTATAGTCCAGGTACCCCAACTTTTCCAGGTCCCCCACAGTCTCTCCTTGACAATGCCCTCCATCACCTTGCCCACCAGCGATGTCAGGCTGATGGGCCTGTAGTTCCCTGCCACCTCCCTTGATCCACCCTTGTGGATAGGCACTATATGTGCCACCTTCCAGTCCTGGGGCACCCACCCTGTCCTCAGAGAGATGCTGAAGAGCTCCGCCAGGGGTTTCGCCAGGACATCCGCCAGTTCCTTCAGCACTCTGGGATGTAATTTATCCAGCCCTGGTGCCTTCTCCATCTTAAGGGACCGGAGGGCTTCCCTCACTCTCTCTGCCGTGATTTCCACCTCCGCTACCTCGTCCCCCTGCTTTGCCTTCCCCCCACCTGCCAGTGATGCCCCCCCTTCCCAGACCTGCCCGATTGGCAAGGGTCCCCTCTCGCCAGTTTCACCATCTCCTCCCATGTATGATGCAGCCCCCCCATTTTCCTTGGTGAAGACTGATGCGAAGTACTCATTTAGTACCTCAGCCTGCTCCCCCGGGTCTTGTGCCTATCCCTCCTCTGCTTTAATCCTGCTAATCTGCCCCTTCACCCTTTGTTTTTCCCCAATGTATCTAAAGAACCCCTTGTTCCCTCTCCTAATTTCCCTGGCCAAGTTCTGCTCCTTCCTTGCCTTAGCACGCCTCACCACCTAGTGGCCCTTCTGGCCATCAGCTCGTACTCCCTCTGTCCCTTTCACTCCTTGAGCACTTGAATTGCCTATAGGCCGCCTTCTTTCCCCTCACCACCTCCTGAATCTCCCTGGCCCACCAGCAGGGTTTTCAGGCCCTATCGCATTTTCGTCTTACTCTTGCGCAAGTGCTGGTAGCATCCTGCACCCCCCTCCTGATGATTTCCCACCTACTGTCAGCATCCATGTCTGGCCCAATCCCATCCAAGTGCTCCTTAAGGATCCTTCCCATTTCCTTGAAATCCGCCCCCGGAAGTCAGTTACCTCCGTCTTTGTGCAGCCTTCTACCCCTCCTAGGTTCAAGCAGAACCAGGCCGTGGCATGGTCGATCCCTGCCAACGGGTCCCTTACCTCCAGGCCCCCAATCTGGTCACTGTCTGCCAGGACCACATCCAGTATCCGCTTCTCCCTGGTCGGTTCTCCCACCTGCTGAGTTAGGAACGCATCCTGAAAAAGACATCCAACAACCTCTGTTCCCTGGCCACCGAGGATGTCATAGTCTCCCAGTCTGGTCCTGGCACATTTAAGTCCCACAACACCACCACCCTTCCACTTCCCAATCTGCAGTGTCTCCTAACATCTGCCACCAGACTCTCCTCCAGCTCCTCTGCCAGCGCAGGGGACCTATACACCACTCCTATTTTTACTCTCTTGCCCCCCCCAGTTATCAAGGTGACCCAAATCACCTCCATAGTTCCCTCCGCCTCCTCCACTCCTCCTATGGCAATGCAGTTTTTGACTATTATTACTACTCCTCCTCTCCTTCCCTCCACCCATCCTTCCTGAACATGGTGTAACTCTCAAGGTTCAGGTCCCAGTCATGCCCTGCGGTGGCCCAGGTCTCAGTGACTGCTGCCACATCCACCTCTCCCTCAGTTAGCATCGCCTGGAGCTCAGGTATTTTATTGCCCAAGCTCCTGGCATTTAGCAGGACTACCTTCCACACTTTCCCTATACTTCCATTTCCGCTGCTTGTGTTCCCGTGGGGATTCTGTCTTCCCCTGGTCCGCACCTTACCAGTCAGCCTTTTCCTGCATTCCTCCAGCTCCCCAGGGGGGTGGAGACAGAGTCCCTCCTTTATTGGACCCCCATGAGATCCTTTTCCGGGGACTCGGAATGCTGTACAATATACACTTAACATATTTAAAGTCGATCATAAAACATATTTCAGAGCATGAACATATATCAATGCATATTATAATTTCTAAAATCAATAACAGTCACTAACTTTAAAGATCTCAGATTATATCAAGCTAAACGCTTGCTCAAACAGGAGTATCTTGAGCCACCTCTTAAAGGCTTCCACTGAGGGGGCCTCTCTAAGATAGCCCAGAAACGAATTCCACAGGACAGGTGCCGCCACGGAGAAAGCCCAATCTCCTGACAGCCGCAGCCTCGTCCTGGGAACCATCAGGAGGCCACCCTCAGAGGAATGAAGAGTGCGAGTCGGACAGTGAGGAACCAGGAGGTCTTGCAGATAGTCAGGTCTCCAACCGTGTATGGCTTTATAGGTCAGCAATTCGACCTTGAAGGCAATCCTCCACCTTATCAGCAGCCAGTACAGTCTACAGAGAACCCGCATAATATGTTAGAATCTGGACACACCCATCAACAGCCTGGTACAAGCTGCAGATGGCAGAGATTGCCTCCTAAAAGCCCCAGGTATAAGGCATTGCAGTAGTTTAACCTCAATGTGACAAAGGCATGTATTAGTTAGGGTGGTCAGGTCAGCAGGCTGTATCAAGGAACTGATCCGGACAATGTTTCTCAGATGATAAAAACACTTTGGACGATGGCCGACACCTGAGCATCAAGTGTCAGGCCATCATCAAGAACAATGCCCAGATCTCTAACCCGGGGGGATCAAGCGTAAACCACCCAGTCTCAAACCCAGGTCACTACCCTATACCCCTCCACCTCGCCGATGACCCGGTTCCACCACCAATACCTCCGTCTTGTCTGGATTGAGTTGCAACTAGTTTCGAGTCATCCAGTCCTGGATCTTGGCCAGGCAGGTGTTAAACACAGAGACCACCATCTGGTTTCCAGGTGCGCAGGACACGTATAGCTGGGTATCATCGGCATAGCAATGAAAACCCAAGCCATACCACCTGATAACATCTCGCAAGGACAGCATGCACGCCATGAACAAAAGGTGTTAGAGGACTGAACCCTGTGGAACTCCACAACACAGAGGCATTGAGCTGGATGAAGATAACCTCATCACCACCCTCTGTACTCTGTCTGTGAGGTAGGACTTAAATCAGCTGATGACATTGCCGGTCAGTCCACACCAGTTCCACATGCAGTCCAACAGCACCTCATGATCCACGGTGTTGAATGCTTTAGAGAGATCGAGGAGAACAAGAATGAATCGTCCTCCTATATCTCTTGCTCTAAGGAAATCGTTAGACACCCTTATCAGGGTGGTCTCCGTGCTATGCCCAGGTCTAAACCCAGACTGGAATGACAGAAAAGGTAGAGGAAGTGAGACGAGTCTAAGTTTGAAACCAGCCTGTTTTTGGTGAGACAGTCCAGGTCCAATAAGGGCTTCTTCAAAAGGAGCCTCACCAGGGCCTCCTTCAAGGCCATTGGGCAGACCCCACTCCTCATGGAACACTGGATGATCTCAGCAACCACAGGTTCAATTAGGTTGATACTTCTGACCAAATGTTGGGGTGGACCTGGGTCTAGTTTGCAATAGGTAGGCTGCAGCTTTGAGAGTATCTCATTCACCTCATCCACTTAAACTGGGTCAAACTCACTCCACCCAAGAGGAGTGCCCCCCCCCCCCAACTCCGTTGGCTCAACCCTGCAAGCCAATTGAGTTACTCTGGAGGAGATATTGGATTTGATAGCGGACACTTTGTCAGCAAAGAACAGGGCAAACTCATCACACCTAGTGCTTGAAATAGTTCCCCCAGACCAAGACAGGCTGGAAGCAACAATCTGTCTACCATACAGAAAAGCTGAGCTGGTCTGTTCCTTGCTGCAGCAATCTCCCTAGACAGAAACTCCACTTTTTTTCAGGAGATTGCCCCCGATAGTCGCTATAATGCGACCTCAAGGCCTATTTGTCCTCCAGCAATGCTCCAACCTCCGGCCCTTAATCTTTAACTCCATGAGCTCCCCATCAAACCAAGGGGTCTCCAGCGAGTAGATAAGGGCCATACACAGATAGGCATGATTGCGTCGAAAGCAGCACTGACAGCCTTATTATAGACTGCCATTGCCCCCTCCACACCCATCGCACATGCAGTTTCCACACTTGATAGGTCCAGTACCACTTGTAGTCCCATTGGAGACAAACCCCCTAAGGGCAGTACCAGACCATCGCCACAGAGGAAGGACCCTCAGGGGGCCCCAAACACGAACCTCACGGTGCTATGATCTGACCATACCACTGGATCAATCCTGAGATCTGTGATCTCAAGCCCCAGTGTGAACACCAGGTCCAACATGTGCCCGTGTGAGTGGGTCACTGAGGCAATAACCTGTGGCAGGCCCAATGCTTCCATACCTTGGAGGAGGTCACTTCCAAACGATGAGAGTCCGTCATCGACCTAGGCACCGAAGTCCCCCAGAATCATCCATCTGGGGCACTCCAACACTAGGCCGGCAACGAACTCCCCGACCTCCTGCAGAAATTCCCTTTGCCCACTTGGCAGGTGGTAAATAAGCAGGAGCCTGCACCAGAACACCCCCCTCCCCCCACACAGTCACACACTCAAAGAACCTGGTAGAACCCACCAAGAGCACCAAGCGGTTCATGCTGGTTTTAAAACAAATGGCAACTCCCTCATCTCTGTGATCCTTCCTCAGGCTGTGTATCACAGAGTACCCGGTTGGAATTGTTGCCTCCATTATGGGACAGCATTATCATCCAGCCAGGTCTCCGTGATGCAAGCCAGGTTTACTGAGGAGATCAAGTCTGCCATTATAGTGGTCTTGTTCCTCATTGACCTGGCATTGCAAAGCATAGCCCGGGTCAGATGAGTGGGAACTGTTGAATCATTGACCGCCTGCCCACTCACCATGGTGGAGCCCTTGGGTATAGGCACAAGACAGGGAGAATCCCTCTCCTGTACTCATTTTACCCCAGGGTGCTTCTTGGACCTCACTACCTGGATCACCACCTCCTCGGCTACCACTACCACATCCCTCTGCTTCGACCCCCAATTTTGTACATCCCTCTGTTTCAGTCTCCAATTAAGTGCAATCCCCAAAGCCCTGCACATAGTATAATCCTCTGCAGGTAGAGAAGGTACTTCAAAAGGTCTGAGCTCGCGCAGTTGGGATGTGTAATAGCTGCACCTTGGAAACCCAAAAATTTGACACATCCTCATGATGGCCAGTTGGAGGTTAATGAAGGCCACCGCTCGACTAACAAGGCCAGTGTTGTCAGGGCCAAAAGTACGATCCCTTACATCTAAATACAGACACTGCATCAAGTATTAAAAATGAATTTCACCAGCATTAGGAATCATCTGAATTAAATAATCTAAGAAAATCACTTGTTATAAAAAAAAGATACAGGTAATACAGCATACAAGTAGGCATCTTGGTACAGTGCACTGTAAGGCAAGTGAATAGGACAGAGTACAAATAGAAATTCAAAGGCTGTCAGCAATAGCTCTTCATCTAAAGCAGGAGAGCAGCTGGGGATACTCAACTGTCTGCCTGTTTTCTATTCTGAGTGCCCTAATCCTGGAGAGGAAATTGATTAGCAAAGCAGCAGTAAACTGTCAAAGGCATTTATTTATCCTTATTCTATACAGTTGTCCCACTTGGCCCATCTTATTAAAACATTTAACTTTTTACCATCGTATTCCAAGTACAGTCTGGTAAACATTTCCTCCATAACGCTGACTTCTTTTACCAACAATACCATTCTTGCTTAGAAGGTGGGAGGGGGAAAAACCAGTACCTAGTAACTTATTTCATGGCTGCTGTTAGCAGGATTCTATACATATTTATTTTGTGAGGAGCAGGCTCCCTGTGGTAAACTACCTAATATTAAATTGTTGGGAGACATTGGGAAAGCACAGTCCAGAATGTCAGAGCATGCATCAGAGACTTCCCACCAATAGGTAATTAGCACAGGGCATGATGATGACCAAAATAATGTGATGATGGTCCCCTCTCAATTCTACAGATTCTCCAACATTTATCTGATCTGTGGTGTAAAGTGGGCTGCGATTGTGGGAACATGAAAAGCAGACAATAGTCTGCCATCGAAGCCCCACCATTGTGCTGAGTATGTAGTTTTATTTACCTCTTGCCATGTAATTGGCCCGAGGTTCACAGGGGTTTGGAACTCTGTCTCCTTCTCCCAAGCCTGCCAGATAGCCTGATCTGCTCCACTTTTCTGGGCTTTCATGAGATCATACAACCTGGAAATCTATTTTTTGGCCTTACTGTATTTTTCAAGGAGTGTGGGGTCTCTGAAGTAAGTGGTGCGCTTGTTAGGGCTCTGCAGATGGTTCCTCAGTTGCAAGTAGCAGAAGAATTCCCCCTTTCTAAGTGCATGTTTGCTCTTATTTGCTCAAAGGACAGTATCTGCCCATGATCCATTCAATCTCCCATAAAGTTGTAACCCCCCCTGCAAATGGGGGTTCCCAAAAGACTTCCAGGAGCTTGCTTGAATGCTCCAAGCCTGAATGGTGTTTGGCGTTTAAGCCATTTATCAGTGAGTGTTTTTAGAACCTCTGGTACTGTCTCTTTAAGAGCTGTCTGCTTGCAGACATAATTAGTTTGTATGGGGGGACTGTGTGCTTCTCTGAGTACCACTCGAGCTGCTGCCAATTCACTTCATTTTGCAGTCACTAGGAGTGCAAAGGAACCTATCTGAAAGATGTAACTGTTTGCCAGAAATTATTTAGAGTAATAATGAAATTACAGTTTGTCTAACCTGCTTTCTTTGCAGTCAGAACTGTGTCTGCTAGTTCCCATTCTAGTTTTGAACTGCTGAACTGGACCAATCAGTGTGGGGTAAGCTAGCTCTAAAATGGTGCCTTGACGAATCAGAACTTGGACTCATAATCTGGAGCCAGCCACAAGAGGATTGTATGGGCAGTGACTCTGGGAGATGTAGTTTAGACTTCAGTGCCTTTTGGACCAACAGCAGCAGTCTATTGTGAGTGACAGCCAATCCAGTCAAGAACTGGGAGGAACTCAAAGGAAGTGCCAGTTTTGTCGGTTGGAGTTTCAGTTGAGCTTTGGCAGTGAAGAAGGAAGGAGCCCTGTGCTTTTCAGTGTGCAGTTTTAGTCAAAAACCTGTGTAAGGCCAGAGTTCCGGTCTGCAGCTTGTGTAACAGCTTGTTAGGACTGAATCCGTCCTGTGAAAAGAATCAAAGGATCTCTGAAGAGTAGAAACCAGGCTCACCCTGTAGAAGACTGGAGGAATTGCTGAAAATTGCACTCGGTCTGTCAGGAACTGAATCTGCTGTGTGTTCTCCCGGTATTGTGCAGTAATTGCGATCGGATACAGATGCAGCCTGCCTGGTATAGTGCTTTCTTTATATGGATGTGTGAAGAGGTTTGTGTACCTCAAGTGAGCCCTGCTGACATTGAAGGACCCTATCTTATTTGGAGGTCGTGAGTACTAATTCAGGGTCGCTCCTGTTGAATTGCCACATTAAATCCAAATGGAATTACTGTACTGCTGACTGTTTAATTCTCCTTTTCTCTGTGTGAAAGGGCCCCTACCAGCTGCCACGGTTTGGACTAGCCACTAGGGCTTGGGTACCCAGGGACAGTAACTGATAGGGATAGGCCTGTGCACAGAGCCATAGGTAGATTATTAGAGTGATAAGCTAATTAACCTGATTTCCTCTGTCCTTGTTATATCCCCTAAATAAATCAGAGCTGCTTGTTTCAGCAAAGTTATACTGCCTGGAGTGTATTTGTCTATGTTAAAGTACTGTACTGTGATTGTTGCACTGTATCTCATTTCACAGGAGGTCCCAGTGCGGAACCAGACCTGGGGGTAAGTGTATACTGTGAAGGTAATTCTGATATATTGTGTGGGCCACTAGTGGGAAGAAAGGGGGGTTGCAGTGTCCCAGAGGGCTGTGACCAAGTTAGTTTAACTATTGCAAACCCTGACCTCTGGGTGGAGGCACCCGCCATTGGATCCAGGCCCCTCAACCTGTTAGTGGCAAATCAGGCAGGGGTAGTAGCCCCTGGGATAGCGCCATCTAGGGGTTACAAAGTGAACACCATGGATCGTCAACTACTGGAAGCCTTGGTCTGTTACCCCTGGAGAAAATCTATTGTTGGGTTCCCCGAAAGGGGGTATGCCCTCCCATGTTTTCTGTGTTAAGTGTTCTTGTTCTATGTTCCAGCCACATACTGTAGGTATGATAAGTCCATCTGTTTGGTGTTTTAAATGTGCACAAGCTATGGGCTGGCAAGAGGGGTTGTGTTACCATGTCTACATGATGGGCATGGACCCATTTGTCTTCCAGCTACCCAGCATCTCATTTTCTTTCTAGTCACCTGCGCTGCCATATAATATTCCTTCATAGTTGGTAGGGCAAGCCCACCTTACTTGTTTTCGCTTGCAAAAGGGTTCATTTCACCCTGGGGTGCTTACCATCCTAAACATATTTGGAGACCATCTGGTCTACTTTTTTCCAGAAGCCCCTTGAGAATTCTACTGGAAGAATAGAAAACGCATCCAAAAAGCAGGCCAGAATATTCATGCAGATTGTTTCAATGCACTCCCCAGGAAGCTGGGAGCAGCATCTATGGGCTCAGATCTTTCTGGACTTCAGACAGGATCATTCTGTGGTTACACTCATAGAGCTGTGAAAGATTTTATGTAATGCTAATTTCTAGGTCCCCAGTCTCCCCCTTAGCCCATCAAAAGGGGAACTGGGATGGATCTTCAGTGGGGCTTGCCCCTCTCAGCAGAAAGGCCTGAGTTTTCGAGTGGTTAATTTTGAAGTCTGAAACTATACTGAACTGGTTCAGAATTTCCAAGAGGTGTGGAAAGGAGGTCCAGAGATTACTGAGGAATAATAGGGTGTTATCTGCATATAATGCAATTTTGTGGTCCACTGCAACTATCTTGATGCCTTCTGGGGAGGGGGGATTCTGATCTTGACCACTAACGGCTCCATCCCCAGGGCAAAGAGCAGGGGGACATAGGGAAGCCCCGGCATGTGCCTTGCTACGATTGTATAATGGTGGATAAGCTCCATTTTCCCCCCACTCTTGCTGTGGATCCCCTACACAGAGCTAGCAGGCATGGGTGTAGAGTTTAGGTTTTCCGGGGGAAGGGGGCTCTCAGACTCAAATCTACTGGCCTAAATAGTGAACCTATTTTTAGACTACCCTATCCAAGAGGGGGCTCAGCTTTCCCAAGGGTGGGGCTGGAGCCTAGAAGCCCCCCAAACTCTACACCTATGCTACCAGGTTCTGCAAGAAGGTAGGAATGAAACCATATTTCAGCAGGACTGCAGAGAGATGCTGCCAATGTAGTTTATCAAAGGCTTTCTCTGTGTCAGCCGTGATTGCTAGATGTGATGTATTCTGGCCTATCATGGCTGAGATGATGTTTAATAGCCTACAACATTATAGTATATGGTTAGCCTTTGTTCTGTATAAAAATCAGCTTGCTCAAAAACTTTGTTGTGCGCATTCCAAGTAGTTGTTCAGCACAGTTCAAAGGTCATAACATTTTTAATTCCTCATTCACCCAGCACCTAGTTGATTACCAACCACCCAGTGCCCAAAGTTTTATCTTTTAACTTGTAAAAGTCATAAATAGAACAAAGAAATGGACATTTTTTTTGTTTTGTTTTTATTTAGGGACGTAACACTTCTGTGATTTCTGTGTACAAAACCATATGCTATATAAAATAAAATATGGGCAATCACACACAGTTCAGCATGTGTTTCCATCTTGGGGTTGAGATGACAGCATGGACCTCTTGATAGAAACATAGCCTTGTTGTGTATGGTTGCCCATATATTATTCTCTATATAATGTATGGTAGAATGCTGTTAACCTTAGGAAATCATCATTTCCTAAGGTTGTTATCCTATCAATGTGAAGTAGAAATGTTGTTAACCTATCGATGCTATATCACATCGATAGGTTAACAACAGTGATCGGTCTGCGCATGTGCGCGCTTTTTTTTTTTTTTTTTTTACAGGGAACCGACGGATGAATGCAGCAGTTAGGGAAGGACTGAACGGCCGCGGTGGTGACTATTTTTCAAAATGTAAGCAGCCATTTTACTTTTTCTTTTTACGTGGGGCCATACACTATAAAAAATAATATATGGTCCCTCTATCGGCAACCGGTCACTGTTAACCATCTCAAGGTTGCCATGGCGACGTAAACCTCTCGAGCTTCGCTCTTGAGGTTTACACGGTCACCCTGGCAACCTCTCGACAGTTAACTGACCGGTTACCAATAGAGGACCATACATTATCCTCTATATGGTGGATACTTTCTCCCACTTTAGAAAATGATACCCTGCTCCCGTTTTATGCTGGACACTCTCTCACTCCTTGGTAGCATTTACCTGGCATTAATTTTTTGGTGGATACTCTTTCTCTCCTTGCTTTACCAAGCTCCCCGCAGGTAGTTTTATCCAGCTCCCATTTCATGGTGGGCTTTTCAAGATCCTGTTTTACTGTGGACACTCTCTTCCTCCTTGGTATTCTTTACTCAACTTCTATTTCACTGTGGGCAGTATACCTCCCACCTCTAGATTTAGCCAGATAGTTTCCAAAGTTTACAGTAAATCTTAACATGGCTCTCTACTTTTGTGGAAAGCTTTACCCAGCTCCCAGTTTACTGTAGACACTTCCTCTCCTTCATAGCTCTTCCCTACTTCCATTTTAGGGTGGATACTCTCCCCCTCCTTTATAGTAGTAGCCAGCTCCCTTCTTACTTTGGACACTCTTTCTATTCTTGATAGCCTTTAGCCAACTCCCATTTTACTGTGTACACATTTCCTACCACCCAAAGATTCACCCAACCAGTTCCTCTATTTTACAAGAGACACGAACAAGGTGCTCAACCGGAGACCTCACGACAAAGCCAGATCCTGACTTTTATTTTCCACCAGGTGGAGGTCCCGCCATTTAAGCCCTCAGAGAGACTTATGGACTGTGCCAGGAAGACTGCTCACCAGAGCAGGTGTAAACTGGAAGACTCTAACATTTAAAAAGTTTTAATGACTGTGATTCCAAATTGAAAGTTTACAGTTAACTTTTCCTACTAATTAAGGTTGGGGTATCTAGCCTCCTCCTTGAATGTGTGGGGTGTGAGAGTGTTTGTGTGTGACGATGAATCTCAAGTAATTAATAATGTATGTACAGTTTAAAGTTTTTGCAACTTGGTGAATGGTATAAGGGGATTAAGGGAAGCTGCAACTGAATCTACCTCAATGTGTATGTAAATTCTGCATCAGGAAATGTTTGCTAAATTTAGAAATGTTTGCAATGCTTTAAGAAATGACTTCAATTTGCTTCTCAATCTTTGGTGTTTTAAGGCTGTAGAGCCTCCTGGTACAGGTAAGGTAAGGTATTTAATTACGGGTGATAGTGATGTTAGGAGAGGTCCCCCTTTGGGTCCACTTTCAGTAGGCACCTCATCCAGCAGGCTGCGGAGTGCGCATACTTGATCTGTTGGGCCTGCGTGGCCCTCTGCCACCATTCCCAGGAGGGAATGGCTTTCTTGGGTGGGGGAGAGTGTAAGTCCCCCAATTTTGAGGGGATTTATTGCTCACCTTTAGGGGCCCCCTTCCCCTTCCCCTGGTGCTTTGGGACATTAGTGCACTGGGGGAGTGTCTTCTACTGGCCGCCACTTGGGGGCAGCAGAGATCTTTTCCTATAAAAGGGGAGAGCTAGGCTAGAATCGGGATCTTCGGGAGAGGGATAGGAGATCAGCAGGCACTGCAGCAGGGCAGTCTGAAGGAGGGTGTCCCCACTTCCTTAGGCAGGTCGGCAGCTTTCAGCGGTGATGCCCCGGGTCCCTGAGTGGGCATCCAAGGGAGGCTCTCAGAAAGGCAGTTTGCGGTCATTTTGGGTCATGGGTCCCTGGGGGACTGAGTGGTGAGAGCATCTAATGAGTACATTTGTGGGCAGGCAGAGTAGGACTCTGGAGAACATTTAGGCTCAGGTTGGAAGCTTGGCTTTTCGGGCCATTGGGGCTGCAGAGGTCATTGCAGGGCCTCTGCAGGGATCTGAGGCCAGTGGGAGTGGTTCCGGTCCTTTTCTCACATGGCAGGGTGGCCCAAGGTTTTAGAAGGTGGGAGTTGGAGTGTCCTTTATTCAAAATGGGGCTTGCATGGAAGAGAAGATTCCAAGGCCCTGGGATTGAGGCCCAGGTGGGTCTTCAGGCGATGGTAAAGAGACTTTGCCCTGAGGCCTTCTAGGCCGTTTCCTTCTTGTTGCAGAAATCAGGCAATACAGTCTAAATTTAAAGAGAGGTGCCATCGTGACTGTTTGAGGGGAGGTGCAGCAGAAAAGTGAATCGGAAGCCAGTTAAGAGAGAGAGAGAGAAGCCATAGGGACCATGTGGGTCCAGGACAAGGATTTGGGCAGCAGCTGAGTCAGTGAATGAGGTGCAGCAGAGGAATTAGCAGGCTGCAAGGATTTACCCCCGTAGGATGGACTAGCTCAGGAGCGGTCAGAGGAGCTCATTGCTCCCCTGGTGGAAGTGCTCAGTGAGAAAGGGAGGAGAGGAGCACTTGCAGGAAAAGTGTTTGAAAAGAGCCTGTGTTTCTGTGAAGTCAAACCCAAGTTTAGGTACTTACCAGTGTCAATGAGAGGTTTGGAGCTTCACACTTCTGGTACAAGAAAAGGTCTTTAGTCCCAAGTCAAGTACTTGCTGCTGTAGTTTTGCTTGTAGTAAAATCTCCCATGCCTAAGAATGCCCCAAAATGATCTCCATCAAAGACGTCTGTGTACAAAGTTTTAGTACCATGGAGCTTGCAAAATATTTTTTCCTTTAAGCAACTGGGACCCCTGAGCCTTGTTAATCACTCGGGGGCTCAAGAAGATAAAACCGGATTTGCTTGTGGGAGAATACCGGAGTCCAGTGATACTGATTTAATTATAAGGATGTTAATGAAATAATCAGTCCTTAGTTTTGGGGGGGTTCTCTGGGCCCTTGAAGCAATTCAGTTAACCTGCACCCTTTTACTCCCAGGTCCGGTTGGGGAAGGAGCTGAGAAGCAGAAAATGAATTGTGCTGTTTTCCGCTGGCAAGCTGCTGGGAAAAGAACCATCACTTGAGGCTCTTGAGACAGGTACCAGAAGACATCTCAAGGTAAGAAAATCTGTTTCAATATTGTTATGGCTGGAGAAATGCTTGGTGAGATTCTATTGTCTGGGACCCCCTTCCTTGGAACACCTGGCCCCTAGACGTCTGAAAAGGGGGGCTACAATAGATACAGCAGGTGCAGTAAAATGTTCATTTGAATAACTCGGACTCTGTTAATTAAAGACAGAGGTAGATGGTGCCATGTTTGTAAATCTGTTTTAATCTGTTCCTTCAGCAGAGTAAAATTTTAGTGAAATAGTTTGGCAGGGTCTGGGGTCAAATGTATACCCAGGTACTATATATGGGAATTGTACCATTTGTACTGAAACTCCTGTTGTAGTTGTTGGGATGGGGGAAAATAAATATGCAGGACTTCTGTCTTTTGACTATTAATTTTATAGCGCAAGAACTCTTCAATTAGCTGCAGGGCTTGGGCCAATGCAAGCCAAGAAGCTTCTGGGTTGGTTATATACAGTACACAAGCAGGTCATCTGAGTAGTAAGCCAGTTTATGAAGGTGGTCTCTCACCTGGTAGCCATGGATTTGTGAGAACTGTTGTAGATATTGAGCAATGGTTTCTGCATACAAAGCGAACAGGTAGGGAGATGGTGGCACCTGTGTCTGGTACCATGAGACAAGGGAAACTGAGGAGTGAGTGAGCCATTAATCTTAATGGATACCTGAGGGTTTGAGTAAATTCCCTTTATAACATTCAAATCCAGAACAAATGGTTTGATACCATTTATTGGACCAAAAAGGATGTTACAAAAAGAACAAAGAGCTTTAGCTTTTGGACCAACAAGTCCTGCGGAAGCCTAATGAAAGTTATTTAGAAAATCCCATATTATTAACACTTAGAACATGTAGAAAAAAACAGAAATAATTCTCATTGGTTTAAAACAGGCCTTCAGCTGGCCCGGTGGTGCTGAGGGTTGAGGCGCTGGATGCCACACCTCGCTCCACACCGGCGACCCGGGTTCGGGAACAAGCCCGGGGCATCAGGGGTCGGCAGGGGAGGGAAAGGATTGAGTGTCCAGAGGACAGCTCTCCTTTCCCGGGACGGAGGGGGACACACACTCGGTGCCTGACTGGCCTCTGGTGGAAACCGGAGGCACAGCAAGCGCATGAGTGCACAGAGGAGGTGGGGAGTGGTTGACGTCAGCAGTGACGCATTGATGTTGGGGAACACACCACTCTCACAAGAAAAAGGGAAAAATCACCCCACACACCCCACAGCGCTCCCGGTAGACGGAGCACCAGGCCCCGATCCCCAGTGCCACTTCCTGTCATGGTACCAGCGTCCCGATGACAACAAGGAGGACTTCGGGAGTGGCCCGGCCCCGTGCCCGCCTGGGGGATATAACCACGGCTACATGGGGGACGGACTGCACCGGGCTCCAGGTAAGAGGGTGGGACTAGAAGGCCAAAGGTGTCTCCCAAAGAGTGAGGTTACGGGCAGGGGGAGTATAAAGAATAAGTTAAAAAAAATAAATAAATAAAACAGGCCTTCAGAACATAACTAAAGTGACACTGGAGAGCTTGAATATCTGAAGAGTGATTTCAGCTGAACTAAACTTAAAGGTCAAAGGTTGTTCAGAGATAAGAGCAGGCAGAGAGTTCAACCCACATATATTATACCATGTATCAGTGTAATGGATAAAAAAAAAACTAAGATTCTCCGCTCACTAAATTACTTGTCAAATGAAGAAACCTCCTGAAGACACATACTTCATAAGTGAGGTAACAATACGCCAGTAAAATCAAGCTTCAGCTCTGCTCAGAACTCTGTTTGTGAATACAGCCTATGACAGTAAGATGACCCTGAAGAAAACAACTGCAAGCCAAAATGTAACATATTACCAGGTAAAAAATAATAAAAAATAAGCCTCAAAATTACATCAGAAATTATCTTTACATGGCATATAGAATGATGAAAGAGATGTTTACCCAAAGTGAGTAAGTGCATCATACTGATAGTGCAACTGGCTGGAGATATATTCCCAACATACCCTCAACAAGCTATTATGTTCCAGAAACCTTAAGCCTTTGTTGTAACAAGATTTTATACATGATAACATCAATTGTCAGTGTAAGTGCCAGATACAAAGAAGTGCTAGTCAAGGACCTCCAAGAAATTGAGACTATGCAGCCATATATAGATTACATAGGTAGTTTCAAGCTATAGTAGACTTTCATCCATAGTGCGTGCCAAATTCCCACTAAATCACTGTAGTTTTGTTTTTACAATAATTCTCCAACCTTTTTTTTTAAATTTCCATTTTCTCACTTAACACCACTTCCTCCGGCAATTCTTTCCATAAATTTACCACTCTCTGGCTGAATCATTGCTTCCTGTTCCTATTATTCCACCTCCCCAAGCTAAGTTTTAGTAAATGTCCTCTTGAATTGTGTACAATATTTTTTAGTACTAACCCCAATTCACCCCATAAGATGTTATCATGAAGGGCCCTGTAGAGCATGCACATGTCCCCCCTTACCCTTCTGTATTGCAATTTATACAGCTTCACCTCTCTTCATATGCTATATTCTGGAGTGATTTAACTGCTTTAGTTGCTCTTTTTTGAATTCTTTCTATTTTAATAATGTCCTGTTTTTATAAGGTGACCAAACCTGAGCACAGTATTCAAGGTACAGCCTCACCAATGACCTATACAGTGGCATGATAACCTCACTTTCTCTGCTAGTGATATGCCTAAGAATGCAATTTAGTACCTGATTTGCATTTTTAACTATCTTTTGACAGTGAACATCGAATTTCAAATCTGCTGTAATGGTAACTAACAACTCTCTCCTCTAGTGAGACTTTCAATTTGAAACCCCCTAAATTGTAATGGTGCTGTTCATTTTTTCTACCCATATATATTATCATACATTTTCCTAAATTTAATTCCAATTTATTTTTTGTAGTCCATTCAAATATATGGTCCAATGTATATTGTAAATTTTGTATATCAGTAGGGCTATCAATTACTGCCCCTATTCTGCAGTTGTCTGCAAACTTGGACATCCATACATTAGTACAACTGGCTTGCAGTGATGAAATGTATATATTAAAAAGACAGGGGCCCAGCACAGAGCCCTGGGGAACCCCACTACCCACCTCTGCCCAATCTGACATCATGTTCACCGTCACCCTCTGCCTCCTACCCCCAACCACTCTTCAATCCACCTCACCATGTTATTGCTTAATTTGAACTCTCTAAGTGTTCTTACTAATTCTCTATGGGGAAGTTTATCAAATGCCTTAGAGAAGACCAAGCATACCACGTCGACCGCACTCCCACCATCCAATGCCCTGCTCACTTTTTCATAGAAAGTAAGCATATTCGCTTGACAAGACCATGATTTGGTGAATCCGTGTTGTACTGGATCTATAAAATTCTGGTTTTCTAAATGTATCATTATATTACTCTTTAGAATCCCTTCCAGAACCTTCCCCACCATTGAAGTTAGACTCACAGGCCTAAAATTCTCCGGTCTTGACTTGGCTCCTTTTTTATACAGTGGAACCACTGTTGCTTCTCTCCAATCCTGTGGCACCTCTCCATTGTCCGGTGGTTTTTGGTACATGTAAGCCAATGGAGGTGCTATATCTATACCCAGTTCCTGGAGAATCCTTACATGAATATTATTGGGGCCTGGTGATTTATTAATATCCAATTGCTGCAACCTTTCTTGGACATCATTTGGACAGATTTTAATTTGCCCCGGAGTGGTTTCTATAATTTCTCTTACCATGACCTCTTCATCTTTATACTGAGGTGAAATACTTATTTTGTAGGTCTGCAGTTTCCTTACTATTTGCCAATTTACCATCTTTATTAATAAATGGCCCCATTTTATGTGGTACTTTTTTTTTTACTGTTTATGTATGTATACAAGTATTTATAATTGTTTGATACCTTAGATGCTAATATCATCTCATAATCTAGTTTAGCCCTTTTAATTTCTTTTTTTTTTTTTTTTTACCTTGGTTACCATTTCTTTATAACATTTATTAGTTTCCTGATTTGGATTATATTTGAATTCCTAATATTTTTGGTTTTTTGCATTATCATTCTTTTAATATTCTTGCTAAACCATCCCGGCATAATTTTTTTTATTACCAGTCCTTTTCTTCTTGGGTACGTGTAAAGTTGTTACCTTTTGAATTTTACCAGATAATTTGTTCCATCTGGAACATATTATCTGGTAAAATTCTGGTAATCTGGTTGTCAATGGACTACAGGACCCAAGGCAGCATGGTTTCACCAGGGGGATGTCATGTCAGACCAACCTCATAGAATTTTTTGACTGGGTGACTAGGGAGGTGGATCAGGGGAGGGCAGTGGACATGGCCTATCTGGACTTCAGCAAGGCCTTTGACACTGTGCCACATAGAAGACTATTACACAAACTGGGGAATATGGGTGTGGGCAGGACAGTAGTGTGGTGGGTAGGTAACTGGCTGGGCGGCAGGACACAGAGGGTGGTGGTAAATGGCTGTCACTCCACAGAGGGAAGAGTGACCAGTGGAGTACCACAGGGATCAGTGCTGGGACCGGTCCTATTCAACATCTTCATCAGTGACATTGCGCAGGACCTAGAAGGCAGAATTTCACTGTTCGCTGATGACACAAAGCTCTGTAACAGAGTAGACACACCAGAGGGTGGAGGCAGAATGAGAAGGGACCTGCAGAAACTTGAAGAATGGTCAGGGGTTTGGCAGTTGAAACTCAATGCAAAGAAGTGCAAGATAATGCATATGGGGCACAAAAACCCTGGCACAATATATCAGTTGGGGGGTGAGGATATAGCATGCACCAAGCAGGAAAGGGATCTTGAAGTTATCATCTCTGATGACCTCAAGGTAGGGAAACAGTGTGACAAGGCAGCAGGTAAAGCAAATAGGATGCTGGGATGCATAGGCAGGGGCATCACCAGCAGGAAAAGGAGGTCATAATTCCACTATACAAGACACTAGTGAGGCCCCACCTGGAGTACAGTGTACAGTTCTGGAGAACTTACCTCACGTAAGGACATAGACAGGGTAGAGAAGGTTCAGAGGAGGGCAACAAAGATGGTACATGGATTGCATCACAAGTCCTATGAGGACAGGTTGAAGGAACTGAATATGTACTCCTGGAGGAGAGGAGGAGAGAGGGATATGATAGAGACATACAAGTATCTTACAGGGAGGAACAGGGTGCAGGAATACACTATTTTAAGCGAAAAGATGTTCCAGGACTAGAGAGCATGGGATGAAGTTGAGGGAGGACGATTCAGAGGAAACGTGAGGAAGAATTTCTTCACAGAACGGGTGGTGGACAAGTGGAACACCTGCCAGAGGAAGTGGTGGGGGCTAAAACAATCACAGGATTTAAGAATGCATGGTATAGACATAAAGGAATTCTGGAGGTCGGGGGTAAGGGGCAACAGACTTCTAGGAAAACATAAACTGAACTTACAAGCTCAAATGGGCAGACTGGGTGGGCCATAGGCCCTTATCTGCTGACACTGTCTATGTATCTATGTATTTTTATTTTGAAATTCTGTTTCCCATTTCCATTTTTTAATGTCCCCTCTTATGGACTCAAAATCTGACCGTCTGAAATTTAACTTATCTGTATAACTTATACTGATTTCTTTATTTCCTGAATAGTAAAAAAGATTGTATTATGATCTCTGCTGCCTAATAGAGCTCCCACTTCTCTATCCGCAACTCTATCACCCATGTTTGTCAGGATAATATCTAATGCATTGCCCCCTCTAGTATGATGTAATACTTTCTGTTCTAGGCCTATCTGGTCAATGACATCCAAAAAATCCCTTTCATTTTTAGTATTTGCTTTAATTTCTTGCCAATTTATGCCTGGCATGTTGAAATCCCCCATCAGTATGATTTGTTTTGCTGGGTCCAATCTAGCTATAAAATCTAGTAGTATGATATTTTCTGGCGACATTGATGGAGGTCTATAAACCAAGCCTAAGGTTATTTTGGTTAGGGTTTGGGGTATTAATTGTAACCACAAGACTTCTAAGTTGTTTTGATCTAAGACTACCTCCTCACATTTTAGTGTTTCTGCTAAATAAATTGCAACCCCATCACCACACCCAAGTATTCTTGATTTGGAAAACAGGTTCTAGCCTATTATGTTTTTGTCCCATACATCATCCTTTTCCCACCATGTTTCAGTGATTAGAGTCATCTGAATGCTATTTGTTTCAAGGAGGTATTTGAATTCCTCCAATTTATTGTCCAGGCTCCTAGCATTGATAAGAACCCCTTTTATCCCTTGATTGTACCGTTCATCCTTTTTAGGTTTTGCTATGACATTTTTCTCAGATCCCCCCCTTTTTCCAGTTTAAATGGAACCTAACCACTTCCTTCATTTTCTTCCCCAGTATTCTTACACCCATTCTACTAAGATGCAGACCATCCTGTTTGAACAAGGATTTATTTTGTAATATCTTTTCATTATCCATAATGCCTACATTGTGTGTAATACAAAAGGATCTTGCCCAGCAGTTTATATTTTTTATTTCATTATTCTTATATTTATTATGTCCATATACTGGTAGCATACCTGATACTATCACCTCCCCATTTTTGTCCCTCTATTCTTTTAACTAATGTTTTGATATTCTGTCTCTATTTTCGTACCCATGTCATTTACTCCTACATGGAGTATTACTAGAGGGTTAACTGAGTTTTCCATTAATCCATCCAGCATACTATCAATATCTGATAACCTAACTCCTGGGAGTGTGCTTACTGTGGTGTTCTGTTTTCTACCCTCACATACTACTGAATCTATTCCTCTTGTAATTGAATCTCCTATTACGAGAATATCCCTTGTTTGGGGGTCATTATTAATTTCCTGTTTTTCTATTAAAGAGGTGTTCAAATCTAGGTTCCTCCTAAGCATGTCTTCATTATCTTGATTAACTGCGCACTCTTTTATTTCCACATTCACCTGCTCACTACTTGCTGCCCTATCTTCCAACATATTCATTTGTTCAAATCTGCTATATAATTCAATGGGAGCACTGCTATGCATTTGACTGCTTCTGTGCTTTGCTTTTTGCTTCCCAGCTTTAGCCCAACCTTCTGTTGGTTCACCTTTTGCTCTGTGTGTCAGATTACTGCCCTCATTTTGCTCTTGTTGTATAGCATGTATTTCACCTATACCCACATTCTCAGTCATGGAGTCTATACATTTTTCCAACTGTCCTATTTCTCTTTTTGTTTCCAGCCATGCTAATAAAAGGGCTATTTCTTCCTTTAGAGTATTGACTAATACACACTTATCACATTTAAATTCTTCAGTCCACATTTCCTCAGTGAACATTTTACATATTATACATGCTATCATATTCTTTTTAATGAGTTTCTTTCCTTTTTTTGAGCCATATTTGTCTCCCTACTTGTATCGAGCTCAAATTATACTTACAAATGTACCTTGTTTACTTCCTGACTATCTAGGCAGATGTTTTGTGGTCTTTTGTGCCTCGCTTCTCTGTGTGCCCCGCAGACACAGCAGACACGCGTGTTTCTGCTCGTGTCTCTGCACGCTGCACTCTGCGCCCTGCTAACTGCAGGGCTATAATTTAAAGCGCCTAATGCCCCAGAAATTGCAATTAGGGACTATGTGTCACTCGCTGAAATAATATTTGAAAATGCCCAAGTTTGCTCTTGTTATATTAAAACAGGCCTTCCGTAGAAGCCCCAAAGTACTTCAGCTTAACTAAAATAAATGTAAAAAGGTTTAGACACTGTATCTGAGAGTTGTAGTTTGGATAAACCTCTCAAACTACACCCTCACTCTTCCTGGTTCTGTTCACTAACCAAGGCTCCAACTCCCTATTTGCATTACCCACACAACACAATGTTTCATTAAAGGTTTACATATAATGCACTATACACCTTCGTTCTGAATATCAGGTGTCTTTAGCACCAGAGTGGTTTTTCTATCTAAGTGCCCGCTCGCAGCAGGGCTCTAATTTAAAGCACCTGAAGCCCCAGAAGTTGTAATTAGGGAGTGGGAGTCACTCGCTGAAATAATATTTGAAAATGTCCAAGTTTGCTCTTGTTATATTAAAATAGGCCTTACGTAGAAGCCCCAAAGTACTGCAGCTTAACAAATAAATTTAAAAAGGTTTAGACACTATATCTGAGAGTTGTAGTTTGGATAAATGTACAGATTTCAATAAATTGTTAGTGTATAATCAAAATAATGCATATAAGGAAACAGTCCAAGGAATCTAAACAAAAATTCTTAGGAATTAACCCTCCCCCCGGGGGGGAAGTAACTACTTAAAATGAAATATATGTACATGAATGCTAATACACCATCAATTTCACTCATCACTACAATAGTTACCCAAAAAGGAATTACACCTGTCATGAACCCTCAAGTAAATGAGACAATGCATCCTAATAAGTACAGAGTGTAAAAACATTACAGTATATTCTCAAATTACAGAACTAGCAGAAGGGAGTAAATAAATATCCACTATAATATGAGTCCAGAGTCCTAGCCACTATAACACCATAATGTCATGTACCTGAACATAAGTTTACCTCAATATCCCCACAATATTCACATCCACTATACCAACATAACCACCCATCTTAAATACCCATATTGAAAATTCAATGTGCCACACTTCTACCCTGCAACACACACATAAACATATTCACAAACCCACACACGTAGACATACCCACATACCCATGCACACATTCACATAATACTAATGTGAGAGGACAACCTATAGATAACCAGTTAAGAGGGACTGTATAAGTATGAGAGTCAAAGTCTAAGGCTTGCTGAAAACCTAGAACATGTATGTCTATCCTTTGAAGTAAAGGTCCTTGTAAGTTTACGTGTAATGTGTCATATATCCAACATCAATGTTCAAGCCATCTTGCACCATATTAAGAAGTAACGTAAGTCTGATCTCACAAACTCGTCTCTGTTGTGTACTGTTGAAATGTCCTTTCAAGACCATCACAAACATATGTGAAACTGAGTGGTCATCCTGAGAGAAGTGTTGTGCCACTGGTTTGTCAGTTATCTTCCAATTAATATCATACCTGTGTGAATTCATTCTAGTGCACAGTTGCCATTTCATCTCCCGTCTGGAGAGGAGGTCTCTTCCTTATAGAGCCGAGAGTAATAATCTCTGAATATTTTCAATATCTCAGAGGTGACTGAGGTAGTTTTTCCCATGTGACGATCTTTCATTTTGGTGACTGTTGCTCTGCTTTCGAAGTCTATAAGCTAACGTTTTTGAGGCCCTAACTCCACCTTCATAATACTTTTGATGGAGCCATAATAAGGCCTGTTCCATTTGAAACTGATAGCTTAATAGTGCTGAATGTGCTCAATTCTACAATGTCAGGGTTTTTTTTTTAAACTGAGAGCTATTTTCTATATACAGGTAATTGTTATTTGAAAATTGAAACTGGGATTCCAAGCATGCAATCTCAATGCAGGGTATGCACAGTAAGGAGCAGATTGTGGAATTTTGGTTGGGACGAAATGGCGCGTGCTTTTTGAAGCAGAATCAGAGCAAATACTGAGTAAAGCTCTGTTAACAGGCACAAGAAGTACAAGGGCACTAAAAATGGGTTAAAAAGCTGATAGTGTCCCTTTAATTGAGGGTTAAGGATTAGGGGGTTGGGAATTTGCAATTTTGACAGCTTTCCTTTAAGAGGCTGCAATGGAACAGCCCTCCAAGTGATGAAAGCCTGAAATGGAAGTCCCTTTAGTGGTAGAAGGCAGAAATGAAAGAACCTCCAGTGGTGGAAGGCTGCAATAGAGGATTCCTGTAATGTAAATAAAAACCCTCTCCCTGTAGTAGTGAGCCTAGAGCCTTACCATGCTGGAGCCTGATCACGACAAATCGCAGAAAATAAATAGAGTTGGGTCTAGTCTCGAGACAGGAAGGCCACCAATAAACACCAGGTTCTGCAGCAAGTAGTGTTGGTAGCTCTGCAGGGGGCACACTCCCCTTGGTTATATGCATACGTACTGATGCCCCAGCACAGTGTTAGGAGAGGTGCAGTCTTTTGGGTGGGTCATTAAAATGAGGTCCAGTCTGCCTGTTCTGGTGACTGTTCAACTCCCTGGTGTTCTGGCCAACTTTCCCCCATTTAGTAACCCACCAACAGATTAACCAGGTTTAGTATCAGTCAGCTGACATCTGGGAATGGAGAGTAAGAAAATGTTGTATAAGGTGCTGGTGCAAAATGGCTGCCACACTCCCGTCCCCGAGGTAGCTGCGCTTCAGTGATTGTGTGGTATAGAGTCATGTGTTAGTTATAAACCACACTGAGGTGCTTGGATGAAAATGGTATGGCATGGTACGGAAAGTATGGCATAATGTGTCAGAGGCCCTTAAATACAGAATAATGTCAAGACTTCTGTTCACTGGTTATTGTTATGCCTGTCCTGTCTACAAGGGCAGATGCAGCTCTGACCCTTGTTAGAAACCAAACCCAGGACCATGAGTCCTGAAAGCAGTAGCTCTACCATTTAGCTAAAGTGTCCATGTCTGTTTTATTTATATGGTGCCCAATCCCCTGAGACTCTGAGCGCCTTACAATAAAAGCGAATGAACAAATTAAATAAGAGCTGAAAACAATTAACAATCAAAGAACCAGGCCATAACAGATTAAACAAGCATTTGTCAATGCCGAACGTTCGCTTGCAGGTTTTTGCAGTGGTGGTTGGCATGTATGGTGCTTTACCCTAATGCCCTGTGCGATTGCTGGTATTTGCACAATAAATTTTCAGCATGACCTTTTTGTTATCCCCATTGTACGCTACATAGGCAGAAACACGTTTTGGGCAGGATGTGAAAAATGACAGCTGTACTGCTCATAAGGAAGTGTGGTAAAATGGCAATGTTGAAAATCTGGAGTGGAAATATTGAAAATTCGCAAACCTACGAGCGTGCATGGGAACTGTGCAATGCACGCTCATGAAACAGTCATTGTCAGGAATGTTTTCACCAAATTGTCAACACTGGCATTTTAAAACCTCTGCTAATGAACAGTGACACTGTGATTTTCTTACTGTGTCCCATACACTGAGTTCACACAGCGACTGTGCCATTGTGCGCTACATGGGCGGAAACACGTTTTGGGCAAGATGTGAAAAATGACAGCTGCACTGCTCATGAGGAGGTGTGGTAAAATGGCAATGTTGAAAATCTGGAGTGAAAATATTGAAAATTCGAAATTACGAGCCTGCGTAGGAACTGCTCAACGACGCTAAAACAGTCATTTTTGATTTAGCACCAAATTTTCAACATGGGGTTTGGGACCTTCTCATGAATGATGTCACGTCATGGCGTTATTTGGGCCCAAAGGGTGATTTCACGCAGTGACTCGCGAAATCACCTTCGGCCCGAATCAACGCCATGACAGTGACATCATTCATGAAAAGGGTCCCAAAACCCTATGTTGAAAATTTGGTGCAAAATTCCACAAAATGCCTGAGATATAACAAAGTTGAAACCCCCTATCTAGCCCATTATACAGCTTACGGCATTTCCTCAGTTCGGGTCGGCTTTGAAGAGTGCAGACGTGTTCCCGTCCACGAAGACTGTCTCTGAGCTCGGAGGTAAGTATGGGGTGAGGGTGTGGGAGGCTGGGTGCACAGTGGGTGGGTGCGGAGGGGGTTGGGAGACTACGTGGGCCCGTTTTTCTTTACAGGTTAAAAAAAAAAAGGACTACGTGGGAGCGTTTGCCATGCTGGGGTGGGCTCCCAGCATGGCAGAAAAGATAACTGGGGGGCCAAGGGCGACGGGGATTGGGCACCCCGCCGGAAAAAAAAACGGACGCCTGCCATGCTGGGGTGGGCCTCAGCGTGGCGGGAAGGATGGCTTGGGGCCGTGGAGCTGACGGGATTGGGCACCCCTGCAGCAAGCTTTGAGGTGGGCGGCGTGGACGCGGGGGAGCGCGTGACGTGAGAGGGGGCAGCATGACACGGTGCTCGGTATCACAGCGGTGGTTTTCTTTGAAGCAGAAGACCACCGCTGTCATACAGAGCTCCCGCACCCATTGGTGCAGGACTGCCTCGCCTGCTCAACGGAGCAGTGGACTGAAGGGGAGAGGCACACCTCCAAAGTGTGCTACTCTCCCAAAACGTTCCTTGCGCATGCGCGCAAGCGAACGTAAAAAGTGAGTTTTCAGATACTTTTTTAGAAATGGCCTTTGAAGGAGCACCTCTCATCTCGGGGAATGGTGTTCCAAAAAAATAGAGGCCACCACACCGAACACCCCATCACCCGAAGATTTTTAAATAGGATCTGGGAACGTAGAGGAGATTTGCCTCCACTGACCAGAGGGCACGGCCAGGAGCGTATGGTATCAGGAGGTCTTGCAGGTATCCCAGACCCAGACCATGCAAGGCCTTGTACGTTAACAAGCAAACCTGAAAAATGAAATCCATAACTGGAGGTTATAGGGCTCCTTTGACTTTATATGTTGCAATCTCAGTGACCGACACCAGAGTTCTATTTGCTGTTACAACTATTCAACTTTGTAGGTCTCCGCTATTTGCAGCTGCAGAAAACTAGAAGGCACTGATTTTCACAAACTTTTTTTTGTCATATTGAACAGTTAAAGTAGTAAAAACACTAGTGATGAGGATATGATGCGCCCCCCCCCCCCAAAAAAAAAAGATAACTGAAGCAGATCTGGTATCTGGGTATCTGACAAGGCAGTTTGGCAATACAGCCACTTAGTAGTGAAATACTGCATAGTACAAGGAAAGGTTACAGCATAATCCACACTGACAGCTATGGGAGAGCTCCTTTAGATAAATGACAGAGCCACTGCATTTATAACTAAGGGCACATGGTTCAGTCCTCAACAGGGGCTGTTTCTGTATTATATCCTAAGACACAGAAGACTAGTGTGTCTAGCCACCAGCACAGCCAACTATAATACTGATACTTTTAAGTATCCTTTCCGATTGCCTTTAGGCCTGTGGGAAGCTGTTGTGGATGCAGAGAGGGTTAAAGGTCAAGTAGTCATGAGTCTTGGGATGGTAAGGAAAGATCTGGGATGCACTAACAGCTGTTGAGGAATTGCCGAGAACTTTGAACACTGCGAAAGCAAGCAGCAAACATGAATTCTTAATGCTGCAGCCAAACTTCAGTAAAGCAGTTTAATGGTTTTGTATCGTTAATCAGACACCACTTGAAGGAATGGCTCAAATGAAAGGGAAAAGATTAATACCAATAATCCATCAACTTCTTTCACAACAATCACTAGATGTATAGCACATCACTCAGTATAAAACGGGGGCCATGCAATCAGATCGAAGAGCGTCTGTTTCTGATAGTATCTCTGTTGTCAGGAGCAATTATACCCTGATAACTCTTGCTGACGGAGAATTAGAGCCAGAAGATGGAACAAGGAGAATCTATTTTCAGACTCACAGCTGCCATTAGCACTTACAACAGACGCTAATGGCATTGCAAATCGTAGGCACTTCTCCTCCCCCCCCCCCCACACACACACACACACATTCAGCTGTTGTACTCTGTGTTGTATTCTGGCTAAGATTCTGCAGTGGTTACACTGGAAATATTTAGGAAGAGAACCCTCATCTCAAGATTTGTTGTAGGGGTGGGGGCTTTCATTTCTGAGTGGTGGCATTCTTATATGATATACAATGGTGAAGAGTGACAGGAGCAGGAATCTTCACAGTTTTGTAAGAGGTGGAAGAATGGAGATTCTGTGGGGTTTTGCCCAGTTTAACCCTTGAAGAGACTGGTGTCAACATTCACTCTAAGCAGAGTCACAGCACCATTGACATCACTGCCCCTTGCAAAGAGAGAGATGGGTGTACATTGGCATTGTCTCTTTTTAGCACCTTTTGCACCCCACTCAGTGCTCTGTACTCATGGTGCATTGATTCATTTCTTGAATATGAACATACGAAGATGCCAGCAGATTAAGCCAAATGGTCTATCAGGTCTGCTCATGTGCTGCTCACACTACAGTAGCAGCAGCTTCCCCCCTTCCCTTATACTCCCCACTCCCGAAGTTGTCACCCTCTTGATCCCACCTTTTTTTCTCCCTCGATCTGTACTTTGCCCATGTACCTGTCCCATCCCTTCTTGAAGCTTCCCACTGTTTCCAAAGAAATCAAAACCTCAGGTAACTTATTCCAGGGAGACACCACTCTTTCCGAAAAATAGTGTTTCCTCAATTCCCTTCTAAACCTTCCTCCTACCAGCTTCAGGCTGTGCCCTCTTGTGGACCCTCCCCCCCTAACTTTGAACAACGCCTCTATAGTAACTCTGTTAATCCCTTTCAAGTATTTGAAGGCCTCTATCATATACCCTTTGTCCCTTCTATCCTCCAGAGAGTACATGTTCAGCTCCTCAAGTCTCTCCTTGTGGAACCTTTCCCCCATGCCTTGGATCATCTTAAATGCCCTTCTCTGAGCCCTCTACAAGAGCATGACATCCCTCTTCAAGTAAGGATACCAGAACTCCACAGAGTACTCCAGGTGAGGTCTGACCAAGGAATTATACAATGTCTGAATAACCTCCTTCCTCCGTAAAGTGATTCCCCTGGCAATGCACCCCAGCATCCTATTTGCTTTTGCTGCTGCTCTCCTACACTGCTCTGAGTTATTCATTTTGTCATCAATCATCACCCTCAGATCTTTTTTTGTCTTTGAGACCTTCAGCTGTAACCGCCCCCCCCCCCCAAAGCAGGTAGCTATACTCTGGGTTTCTAGCCCCTAAATGCAGGATACTACACTTCCTAGCATTAAACCCCAGCTGCCACATATGAGACCACCATTCCAGTGCATTCAGGTCCTCTTCAATAGTTCTCATTCCCTCTTCTCCATCCACCACAGATCTAAGTTTGGAGTCATCCATAAACAAGCACATTTTGCTCCTGACACCCCCCGCAATGTCCACTATGAATGTATTAAACAAGATTGGACCCAGGACAGACCCTTGCAGAACCCCACTAATGACCCCTCTGGGTGCTAAAATCCCAACCACCACCACACTCTGCTGAATCCTACATCTCAAAAAGGTTTGAAATCCCGAAAAGGACTGCAGGGGATTGTCACAAGCCCATTCCTGTGGGGCTGGAATTCCCTGGGCTATAGTGAATCCCCTTGGGATCAGGGTCAGGGATCCTCTGTCCTTTTAGCACGCTCGCTGTTTCACAAATGAACGTATGTCAGAGGATCTCGGGGTGCACTCTCTCCATGCAAGGGGGTGCAAATACAGTCTGGAGTCTGTGTTCCTGGGAGAGAACCCTCTAGGCAACTGTACAATGAACCAGAAAGCCACAGGCATGTATAGGCCATCGGGGGGGGGGGGACTATACATCTTATTATGTGTCTTTCCCCAAATGCAGACACTGCTTCAAGTTCCCCCCCAGACTCCTCCTGAGACCTTTCGTATTTTCTCCCCTCCTTTCGTCCACAGAGTCCCTTGTGGTACTTTACTTTGGTAGTGTTTGGCCCTTAAAGCAGTCACACAGGCATAGTATAGTTTGAACAACCCTTTCCCAAAACAACACACAAAAAAGATACTGGCAGAATTATCTTAAAATAAGCCACAGGCTTTACTAATTAGTTAATAAATGCAGTAAATAACTTAAAAACAGAGCATTTTAGATATTGGTTACAGGATATGGGAAATAAAATGGAAGTATTAAAAAACTAAACTTTGAAAATTCTAGTTTGAAAGTTGTACCTCAAGTTCTTAGTTGCTGAATTTGAAGGGCAAAGTGTTCTTAAAAGTGATAGCTGAAGTCTTGGCTCTTGTGGTCCAGGAGAATGTCTTGAAGAAGAAATTGTCTTTGCTCTTTAAGCAGACAGGGTCCCAAAATGTAGTCTTTCACACAAAAGCCAAACAGGCAAAAGGTCACAAGCAAAAGCACTGATCAAGTCTTGCACGCCTGTTTTATAAGGTTCTCAAAGGGCAGGTCCAGTGGACAGTAGCTTACCCTGCGATTGGCTAGCATTCCGTCTCCATGGCTATGCAACCAATCAGCTTTTAATATTTTATAAAAAAAAAAAATGTTCATTTCTGCAGGTAACACAGGGCTTAGAGGCAAACAAGTCTGAACCAGCCTGAATTCCAGAAGCAGATCCAGCCCCCCCAAAATGGCAGCAATCAAGCTAAACTGAGCGCAGGAATTTCCCCAAATGCTAGTCCATGTAGCTGTAATGAGATTACCTCAGAGAAGTACTCTCAGGACAAAAGGTCCCCAGACATCCCGGCTCCTCTAGATGCTGTGGGCTATTCAAACACACATGGATGTGCCTGCTCCCAGCTCTGCTTAATTATTCATCTCCTTTTAAATGATTTAATCAAAATCCAGTCCCTGACTAATCAGCTAACAGTTTCTCTGCCCAGCAACAAGAAATGACATAATTGTAGAGCCCAAATTTTGCACCCATGATCCCTTGCAAGTTACACTGGGCCACCATGGGCATCTCTGATGCATTTCTTACATAAAATAACATGAAATATGATTGGAACAATAAGGTATGGCCTTATCTCACCACAGGGATATTAAGGGGACACACGCTTGGAATAGCACACTGACAAAAATGTATATCCTGATGGTAGCCTCTGATACTACTGGGCACACCACCTGCACCAGCTTTTTTACAAGCTATGGAAAAGGCTGTTATGAAGTGTTGCACTGCATGCATTGTAGCCATATTGCAAACTGAAGCTCACAATACTATAGGTCAACATTTATAAACACAGTGATACACACCCATACAATTGCTAATGAAATAAATAGATATATAAAATGAAGGCTAACCTCTAAAATGTTGTAATTCATTATTCTTTAGGATTCCATTTTAACCTTTGGTTGCTTGTGGTCGCTGCAGGTAGTATAGCTGTCCTCAAAAATCAGGGTTTACCTCCCTGGGCCACACCTGGTCCTAGTGCATGCCACCCAAGTCTCGTACCTACTACTACTGCTGAGTCCCCTGGGGTTCCAGCTCCTGTCTCTGCTATTCCCCCACCATCCACTTTCTTTTTATGCTGGTGTAAGAGAGAAAGGCAGAGACAGAGAAACTTGTGGCACTTATGGGTCACATAATTAGAGCCAGCAGGGCTCATCTTTAAGCTTGAGCCCTCATGGCAAGTGGGGCTTGGGCATGTAACTGCCCGAGTGCACATGCGCGCACCCAGGGACATGCTTGTGAGTGCGAGCGGCAGTAGCTGCTACAAAAAAGTGCCATGGAGTGACACATATTGTGGATGGTCTCCCAATTCTTCTGATGGCCTCCCAGGACAAATAGGGCCATAAGATCAACATGTTTTAAGCAAATAAATTAAGGGCTATGATGGGCGATATATTTATAAGTGCAAAGCTACTGCAATCTGTATTTTGCAGGCAATGTTTATTTTGTGTGGCTGTGGGCTGCCATGTTAACTTCCCAGACACCTCAGCCTCCAGCCATCCACAGTTAGCCTCTGCCACCTGCTGGTACTTGAGCCTGCAGCCACTAGGGCATCATGCATGTGAATGACAGCCCTTCTCAGCCAGTCAGAGTCTCAAGTCCTCCCCATGACATCAGAAGATTCTAAAAAGAGTAGGTAGTCTTATTCGAACCACCAAAGGATGCAGAGGCCATCAGCTTTGCTCCTGCCCTGTGAGCTTCAGCCTGCTACAGAGTACTAATGCAGACCACCTTAGCTTTTATCAGTTGCTACTGCTGCTCTGGCTAGCCAGCCAGAGCAGCTTGAATTTGTAAATCCAGGGGTAGCAACTCCAGTTTAGCTGTAACATAGTTAAAGTTACCAGAGAGCTCTCTGGTGTTTGTTTAAATATCTGCCAGTGTTCAAGTTTGTCAATTCCCACTGCCATGCGAAGACTTCAGCATCATCCTTCTCATCTTGTAGTGATCATCAGCCAGTGATGTCTGGAGGATCCTACAGGAAGCTACATCCCTACTACTTGTCCCCCTTGGGAGCTGCAGAGACCCTTCTTATCCACCTTGTGAATTTCAGGATTTGTGAGTACTTTGCTGGGCTGGGAAGTGTTCATTTCTCTGTGGATTACCATTTGGAATTACCCTTGGAATACCCAGTTTGTGGAATACAAATATTTGGGCTGTGAGTGCAAGCACGGTAAAAAAAAAAAAAAAAAAATCATTCAGGTTTGGGGTTTGACATTTGTTTCAATTGTGCACTACCTCTACAGACCCCAGGCAACACAAGATCAAGCCTGCAAACATAATTTTAAACTATGGTACCCAAGTAACTGGTTACTTTAAATGTAATTATAAAAATGGTCTTGTCAATAGTTAATTCTGATTGGCTGACTGCATTCCATAAGCCCTACATTAATCTTTTAATTAATATACTTGTAGCGCCACTATTCATGTGTAGTGGTTTCACATATCAAGTGCCAGCCTTAAAACCATTCTTTTTTCAGAATCTTTATCCACCATTACCTTTACTGCCTTACGAGAGCAGCGACCGAGTCTGAGCTGTTTTTAAAGTGCCTTCTCATATACCCGACCCACAAACTCATGCTGTTTGAAACAATCCTTGAACACATACTGTTAGATGTTGTAGAACAGTGCCTACGGAGCCACATTAAGTGCCTCAACTAACTGCCAGTAGCCTGAGTTTCAGATATTCTGCTGTTAAAAAAAAAAAAGTCATGGAGCACGAGCTGTTAGACACCCGAGTGTCTCAACTAACTGCAGCCCGACACTGTATTTTTCTCCCTGTTAACTCTGCCCTACTGCATTAAAGTGCAAACAAAACAAAAAAATTAGTAAGAAGAACCTGGTAATCTGAATCCCGATCTACCGGGCCAAACCCTTGTCGCCCATTTTGTTTCCCTATGCTTCTAGTGCAGTAAATGGGCTGGGACAGCCAGAATTCTGCTGCAGAGTTGCCACTGCCAGTGTTTAAGCACAGTGGTAAAGACCGTATCTAATCTATCATCTCATCTTTCTAACTCACAGTTGCAGGCTATATACAGGTCCCGTGGCTCAGCGTGAAGTTTGAATCAACGGGTTTCCCTTCAGTTATTGGTTTTCATGCCATGCAGTCCATCTTGTGGTTACAAGGTTGTTTTTTTTTGGTTTTGTTTTTTTAGCTTGCACACAGCTCTTCAGCAATGAATGATGAAGCGGGAGATTTTAAAATGTAATGCATCAGAGGTAGGGACTGAAGTTGCTGTAGGTCAAACACTCTGTGTTTTCCATGCCACGTGGTCTTGCTTTTGATTCTGTACAGAGATCAGAGGTGAATAGCAAACGTAATGGCTTTCGTGGACACCAGCCTCAGTATGTACGTCTACCTCTTAGTAGCAGACATTGTTAGCAGTGAGATCTTTTCTAACAGATAATGTGATCCATAGCTCTTTGTATTGTGCCTGGGCTTTAAAATGAATTTTACTGCCATTAGCCGAAGATAAAAAACTCACCATGGCAACTCCTCATAAACATGGTGCACATACTGAACAGTATCCACAAAGCCAGCAACCTCAATCAGTGCAGAAGAACTATTTAGGCACAGAAACTTGAGAAGGATAAAATAAAATGATTATACCAAAAAGTAACATTATTTAAAAAATATTTATATTTTTATAATAATAGTAATGAACTCGGGGGGGTTACGTTAATGTTCAAGTTAATCACACCCTGGGTGCAGTGTGGCACTTGGCTGCAACTCGTGCCACATTGCACCCCTAGGGGTGATTAACTAGAACATTAACGTAACCTCATCATTCATTATTACTTAATAACACCCAGGTCTGCTGGCTTGGGCCACCTAAAGTGCACTTGAAGGGAGAGGGAGAAAGTGTGTTGAGGGTGGTCTCATGCTGGGCGCAGCCTGACTGTAACCATTTTTGTTATCTAGCTCTCCCCTTTCTCTCCATAGAACCCAGGTTCTGTTGTCAGTTTTTATATCTTGTGTGAGCACATGTCATTTAGCACTGTCTACTGCTGGTACTATATCGCACTGTCTATTTAAAACTGCTTCACGAGTGGGAGCTAGAGTAGTGTTTGTGCCAGTGGGGAGGTAAGTAGGTATTGCATCCTAGGGGGTTGGACCACACCTGTCACCAGGCCCACTAATCTGTTCTCTGGGTGAAGGCATTGCACTATTTTATTTTCTTTCTGGCTTTGAACCTCCACAAGGAGTTTCAAAGAACCCAGGCCCCTGAACCTTGCAGGTCTGTGTCTGTGTAAGGCAAGGGTTGTAATGGCAGCTTTCCAACTAAAGGCACAGTGAACCAGTTACACACGCCAGGATTCAGATTTCAAGGAGCAATGTTTGGCCACATAGGAATATTCAGTGTGTGCTTCAGATGCTACAGCAGAACTTCCACATAAATCAGTGATATTAGTTCTTGAATTTCAGATGTGCATAATATTCCTGTAGAAGTCCAAGGCTTTCTTCCTTCTGTGGGGTAGCCACATTAGCAACAATGCCATAGACATTGCTCACTGCAGCATATGGAGCACTGGCTGGTTTAAAGCTTCAGATTTTTATTACATCAGATGAGGACACATGGAAACGGAACAGAGCACTGCCTGTTTACTGAAGCTGCCTGACTAATTAAGTCTTATCCATCCTTAATCAGAGAGTTAAACAAATGGTTATATGTGACAATTGGGTGAGGGGGTGGCTGTCGCTGTACAGATGCCAAGAAGGAAGCACTTGGCACTAAATAGCCACAGAAAAAGGCTTGCTGATAGTCTTCAAATTGACATAAGAATACAGCTGCTAGTTTGGGTCTACAAGCGAATCGAACAAGACAAACTTCATGTATTTGATTTTTGCAGACTCTTGCAAACCTTTCGGCCAAAATGTAGACTTGTACTTCTACTGGTTGTAAAGATGTGATCCAGTTGAATGGGGAAGCAGGCTTGCCGCTGTTCATGTGAACGCTCGAGGTTACCAAAGAGGCAGTCACATGGTACAACCTCATTTTGGTGTCAGCTTGGTGCTCGACTGCAACGAGACAGCTCACTCACGTGACAGGCTACAGACTGATAGGCAGCTAGACAAGGATCTGTGATAGTTAGTTCAGCTTGGTTCTGTGACTTACAAAATTGCATTTGATGAAACTCTTGTCTGCATAAAAGACAACAAAAGACAGAGGGTTCAATTTTTAAAACGAACACTATGACGCAAGGTGCCTGCGCTAAAAGGGTATGACACAAGTGGCATGTTTAGTTTGTGACTATTCTGATTTTCAGATGCCAGCTGCATCAAAATTGGGATGCCATGCACCACAGCCACCCTTGCAGCAGAGGTGTCTGTGCACCAGGTTGCAAGGGTGGTTGCGCCATGGCAGGGCTGCACCATCCCTTTTTTTGCTATTCCAGAAGCCCTACCATAGTCACAAAAGGGGGCTGCCTTTAGACCACCCAGAAGGTGGTCTAAGGGCCATGTGCCATAGCCAGGCAAGGTGACCAATGGGAGGACTGCAAGGAGAGGAGCAGGGGCACAAAAAGCACAGGGGGTGTCCTAGGGAGTGAGCGGGGCATGGCAGCAAGTGCAGAGTGCTGGGGTGGCACCTAGTGGGGTGCCATGCTGACATCCAGTGACCCGATTGGCCAGGGTAGAGGGGGTTGGCAGGGATGGACTGTGACTCAGCTCCAGCAGCACACAACCCTGGCACCTGCCCCATAGGTGCACAAGTCCCCAATACTGTCGGTGGGCAGAACTGTCTGTAGATTGTTGGATGCAGGTAGTGGTGGGGAACATTCCATGGGCACCATGACAGTCCCCTGGTGCCCACCAATTATGTTTGGGGGGCTGGTGCACCTATGGGGCAGGTGGCAGGGCTGTGTGCAGCTGGAGCCGGGTCATGGTCCATCCCTGCCAACCCCCCACTACCACAGCCAATCCACTCACTAGATGTTGGCATGGCACCCCTGTTGGGTGCCACCCCAACACCCTGAACTTGTTGCTGTCACCCCTTCATTCATTAGTGCACCCTCCATGCTCTGTCAGCCACTGCTCCCCTCCTTGCTGGCATATTCCTCTCCCACACCTTCACGGCCTCTCTCAGGTTTGCACCAGACAGGTGGTGACAGATCCCTTCATCTACCCCCGCAGGTGCACTACATGTTTGGCACAACCCTGCAGCAACTCCCTGGTCTGTGACACAGGGGCCCCCTAATTTTTGCAAACTGTGGTGCAGGGTCCCTGATACACATGACATTTACTGCAGCCCTAGATTGCTGCAAATTGTGGTGATCACAGGGCTCTTTGAAAATCGAGCCCAGAATGTTTTCTCTACAGGAAAATCCAACTTGAAAGCATTAAAAGGGGTTGGTTGTGTGTGTGTGTGTGTGTGTGTGTGTGTGTGTGTGTGTGCGCGTGTGTGGCAGCAGAGGTGGTAAAGTAGGAACAGACAACAAGGAGCGGACTGGACAGTGGACTGGACTCAGGTGGGTCTCTTTGCACTACCAACTTGGCAGTACTCAGTACCACCTGGCATTTTTAGCAATTAAAAAACAATTAAACAAAAACAACTTTTGTGCTACAGGAGGATTTACTGATTGCTATCCATTTTACACCCGAGGCCTGCAGTAAAAGAAAGGGAGGGACTGGGAGTTTGATCAGTGGGCAGCAAACAAGTGGGTGCCACCTGGCAGTCTTGGTTGGCACTTTTTCTTTGCATAAATAAAATATAAAAAAAAAATGGGGCTGGGCGATTCTTGCAGATTCTACTTCCATGAAAATGTAGTGAAATGTCAGGATTTTCACAGAGTTGCACTAATATTTGCCATGGTTGAAATTTGCTGAAGTCTATGGAATGTCCATTTGCTTGACAGAATAATCATATGAATGGTAGCATTTTATATATTTATTGTACACTTCACTTAACAAGCAGCAAGCAATACAAAGTATATGCTTTCAAAAGGCTCTACTCGTTTCTGTGTGGACTATCGTGAACTGAATGCAGTCACAAAGTCAGATGCCCACCCGATGCCCCAGACAGATGAACCTTTGGTCTCAAGTCTTGGAGGGATTCAAACTGTGAACCTCTTGTTAGCGTACCCAATGTACAGGCTCAGATAATTCCGCTCTTTGGGGGGGGGGCAGATATCTTTTGCCTACGGGCACCTAACCAGGCATACAAAAATGAACCCTTAAAACTATTAAAGGCCTCAGAATAAGTTCTTACCTTTTCCCAGTTTGGTAAAACCAGTAAGCTTTGTGCAGTGTCAGCTTTAACCATGTATGCTTCCCTTGTCAAGAAAAAGAAATTCAAAGGCACACCAAGTAGTCTCTAAAGTAGAGGTTTACTTCAAAATAGATAAAAAAAAATTTAAAATATAAATACAGAACCATATATCACAAAACATACAAATCACTTAAACAAAATCTTAGGCTGCCGGAAGATTTAGAACACATAGGTTTTTAGGACAAGATATCTTGTCGGCGGCAGCCTAAGGGTTAAAAGTGCAGACTAAATCTCCTACCACGGTACTCTTAGAATTGTCTCTTCTAAGGTATATTCATCTAATAGTGCCTGTTGTTGCTTCTTCAGGATCCAAACATGTGTGTGCAAATGGAAAACAGAATACTGTTTAAAAACTGGTTTTGCCAACCTCTTGCGTGAGGTCACCTAACTCCTCCCTGTCAGAATATAAAAAATATATATCTATGCAAAACAGGATGTCTTATCAAAGGTAAATTCTGTGATCTCAGCACAACTCATTTTCTCATATGACTTTCTTTGATCTTATGATCAGCTTCCCCTTTCCAGGACATCAAAGCATCTTTTATGACTTCACACTAAAGCGTCATAACCTGCTCTTCTTCCTCTAAACGTTATAAAGGTTTATGATCTATCTTGGCAGTTGGCAAGCTGCAATTAGTCATATAACTAGGAAATCCTAAATTTTAAGTCTCTTCTAGCCTGTAGTTATCTCTTGGCCTTCCAGGTAACATCTATTAGCTAAAACCTGGGAAGGGGGTGTCATTCCACAGACTGTCAGCATCTCTCATGAGAGACATTCAATAACACATTTTTATATTCCAAAAAGCATAGATTAATCAGAACCAGCTGTCTGAGTGTTACAAACCTCATTTATCAAACAGCAAGCAATACAAAGTTTATGCTCACATCCATATAAAACGATCAGTTAACTCAGTAGAGATTCATACAGAAAAAGTTTTGTTGCGCCGGTATCAACCAAAAGGACAGATGGACCAATGTTTTTGAGATACTTTCAAATAAACATTTCATTCCATTATGAAGTTGCAGGGGATATCCTTTCAGATGTCCTGACTGGCAGCTATAGGTCAAGCCCGGACTACACCGATGGTCACCCCTAAGGAACGTCAATGGCCCCACTAGCTTAAGAATATTTGCAAAGTATAGAATTGTTTAGAAGTTGCTCTCCCACAATGTTCAACCCATCATCAAATGACCTTGCTCCATTCAGACCACCTCCACTGTTGAAATCTTCTTTAACATAAAACAATTCCACAGTTCATAGTAAAATTCCACCATTTGCAGTAGAAATCTGCAGAAACATACAGTATATTGCAAGCACTGCAGTCATGTAATGGTCTTCATTTAGGCAGGAATGAAAGCACCAAAAAGTTATTTGCTACAGGAACTCTCTCTCTTTCTTTCTCTTTCTCTCTGTCTCTCAACTTCTTGTTTTGCCAAGCATGACTAAATAATATAAAAGTAAAGCAATACCAATTTTTTTAACTTACTTTATAAATTTATCAAAAATATATCAACAAGCACTACCAACACATGCAAAGATCAAATACAATAATGCTTGACAGCTCAAATATGCACATAATATCCGTAAAGTAGATCCAAACCATTTTATCAGGTATTTTTGAATATTGTATAAAGACATATATACCTTGGCACCCTTTGCAAACTGTGTGAGAGGGCCTTTCAGCACCAGCATTTCTACTTAAAGTTGAACCAACATAATATTCTGTGGTGATTTGCATATGAAGCACATGATGCTTTGCATTATGGGGGCATGTGTGATTTTGTATTTCTTTGAAACTTGGCTTCCTGGCCAATGCCCTTTGGGGTTACCATTGCCTCAGTGCTTGCGCGTGGAGTTCTTTGTCCATATATATATATATATATATATATATATATATATATATATATACATACACACACACACACACACACACACAGTATAAATATGTAAAGGAGCTGTATGGATACAGAGTCCATTATTGGGGTAGAATCACTAAGGAATGAATTCAGGCTTATTTGATGTGATATATAGAATCCATCATCTCCAAACTAGTTCATACTGGGTTTGTCTTTTGTTAACCACTGCTGTAAGGTGTTCCATTTTGTAAACAGCAATCATAAAAGCATGCCAGTGGTCTATGGTGGGGGCCTCTCCAGATAACCATTTCCTAGTAATTCATTTTTTTGCTGCTAACAAACATATAGTCAATAGTTTCCTGACATTTAAGTCTCGACACTCCTCTGGGTAATTGGAGAAAAAGTCAGGGGTGAGTTGAGAGAAAGGGGGAAAATTTCCACAAGAGCCCCTTGTAATCCCCAGAGGAATGGTTGTATAATCGTGCATAACCAAAATATATGCCCATGAGTGGCTGGTGAGTGCCCACACCCTCTCCAGCATGGGGCTCCCAAGGCCTACATGTATTTGGCCTGTGTAGCTGGGGGTTTTAAATAGTGGAGTGCAACCTTCCATGAAAATTCCTTCCAGGCTATGGAAGAAGTTCCTGTGTGTAAGAGTTTTAAATGTCTCTCCCATATATCACCCAATACAGAAATGCCTAAATCAGATTCCCAAGCTACTTTGTTCTTAAAGTGCCCCACCCAATGGCTACCACCCCGCATATAGGTAAGATATCATATGAGTCAAAGAATGTCTTCCCTCCAGAGTGAGCTTAAAAATTTCTATGATTTGTGGGATAGGGATCTCAGCCAGAGGGGTTAAGAACAGTGCGTTAATATAGTCCCAGACCTGAAAAAAATCTGAAATGGTCCTGAGGACATATACCATATTGATCTCTCAAGTCCTCAAATGCAATTATTGCTCCGTTCTTTATAACTTGAGATACTAGATGTAATCTCTGCCTCTCCCATCTAGAAAAAACATGGTCCAGCCAGGAAGGTGTAAAGAAGCCAAGATGAGGAATGGAGTAGAATATGCCCCTAGCAGCAGACGTATGTTTTGAGTTTAATATAGAATGCCAACATTTAAAGACATGTATTGTATAGGGATTTGTCATACTTTTCTCAAATGGAATATTTGGGTGTGGTAAGAGAATCTTATTCAGATTAGTAAGGTCCTCCTCAAGCATCTCTAACTCCTTCCACTTGGACACGTATCCCGGATGTAACCAATAAAGTACAGTCCGAAGTTGGGCTACAAAATAATATGCCTTCAAGTTTGGATGGGATAAGCCCACTAACTTCTTTGGCAATTGTAATATTGAGTACCTAATTCGTGTCTTTTGGGCAACCCAAATATAACTAGCTATTTTTTTTTACTGAGGTCTCAAAAGAAATTATAAGGAACAGGTACAGGGAGGGCCAGAGCTAAGTACAGTATACGCGCCAAAAGATTCAGTATTTTTAAAAGTCCACAGTTCTTCAAACAGTTCCGATGTTCACTGTTAATTCTGTGGAACACTCGAAATTATTCCACAAGCAATGAGGTCACATGATTGTTGTCTGCTAGCCACTCTGCTGTTTGAGTTTACAGTGTGTGTTCAGAAAAAAACAGATCTGCTGCTCTTTGTGGCTTCCCTTTGTAAGCCAAAAAACAAAATGTATTTTTTGTTCAAGTTTTTTGTGAAGTCCCTGGCAACTGTATGTGGTGGTTTTCAACAATACAATTCTTGGTTTATTTTAATTTGTTGTAGGACACTTACTTACAAAACATTAAGATCAAGAACAGATTGTGGAAATTGACTAAAAAAATCTAACACGAATAAGGATTAAGTTACTTATAAAAATAAAAGGAATTATTGTAAGCAACAGATAAGGAAAGCAAGATTTGAACATTATAAAACAAAAATTGTTAGAAATAATAACCCAGAAAGATTCTGGCAAGTAGTTAATTACATTATTAGCCCGTGTAACAAAAATAAGCAATACATAAATCAATTGATTTATGATGGGAAGGTAGTAAAAGAACAAAAAGAAATGGCAAATCTGCTAAATGATTCTTTTATAAATCTCCCTGGTCTAGATGTGAGAACTCCACTAGATAAGACTCAAGAAGAATCAGAATTCTATGGGTCATACCAACCTTTTCGTTTTAGGATACTAAAAATAAAAGAGGTTAGAACATGCTTAAAACATATAAAAATCTACAAGTCTCCTGGTATGGATGGGTTGGAAGGAAGGTTTATACCAATGGCCACAGATTATGTAGCACCCATAACATATATGTTTAACAGGAGTCTTAGTTCGGGGCAGTTTCCTACTACATGGAAACAAAGTAAAACTATCCCAATATATAAAGGGGAGATCAAAGTGACCCAGGTAATTATTAGCCTATAGCCTTGCTCTCAGTGTCATTCAAATGTTTAGAGAAGTTTGTACACAAACAATTAATGGATTATTTAGAAACAAATAATATCCTCACACCATATCAAGCAGGTTTTAGACAAGGCTTTTCCACAAATTCGGCTTTAATAGAATTTAACGATCTTGTAGCAACTTCTTTGGATGCAGGAAGGTAGACAGCAGTTTTGTTTGCTGATTTTGCTAAGGCCTTTGACCTGGTGGACCATTCCCTGCTGCTGAGGAAACTCTGGGCCATGGGTATTACTGAGGGACCATGGGCTTGGATTAAATCTTATCTAATAGGAAGATCTCAAAGAGTATGTGCGTCACAGCTTTTATCAACAACTAAACCAGTGGTAAGAGGGATTCCCCAGGGATCTATACTGGGGCCCCTGTTATTCTTGGTATTTTGTAATGATCTTCCCCAGGCAGTTTCAACATCTTGAATTCAACTGTACACTGATGATACAGCTCTTGTTGCCACTGGGGGTGGACTTTGCAGATCTAAGAGCTAAATTGCAGAGGGACTTCAGCAGCTGAGGGGAGTGGTTTGCCAGGTCAGGGTTGGTGATGAATTCAAAAAAGACAAAGGTACTTTACTTCAGAAATAGAGATAAACGAGCTTGGGTTTCGTATCTTTGTCTAATGTATTGATAGACCAGGTAATGGAATATCGATATCTGGGAATACTTTTCGATGCTGAGTTAAATTTCAAGAACATATTAATGAACTGCTGACAAAAGTCAGTAAGAAATTAGGACCCCGTAGACGAACATCAAAATGTTTGGATTTAAAGACTAGGACAACTATAGTGGAACAGCTGGTGATGCCAACCATTGATTATGGAAGTGTCATATATAGGGTTGTGCCAAAACTGCTGCGGGACAAATTGGACAAAATTTATTATAAAAAGCAAGGTTCATACTGGGTAGTTATTATAGAACATATCATTGTATACTATTAATTTCTTTGGGATGGACTACTTTAGAACAAAGAAATGGAGAGATATGGTTGAAATTATTGTACCTTTTTTTTTTTTTACAAAGCAACCTGCTCATTATGTATCAGTTAATACACTGATGAATATGTCCTAGCCTACTCAGACTTTGACTAGATCTGTACATGTACATAAAATAAAAGAAACTTATAATAAAACAAAATTTGGGGTAAAAACTTTAAAACATCAAGCAGGAAAATGGTGGAATATACTTCCTTACTCAATGAGGATGGCATTCCCTAATTCATTTAGAATAGGTTTGAAATTAATGTTCCCAGTTGTGTGCAATTGTTAAAATGTTGGCTTATTTGTACTACTCGATTGCACTTTAATATGTTTGCAATTTTGTTTTTCTTTTTGATGTTTATTGTATTTGATTGTATGCTGCTTTGTATTCAGTATGAGGTATGAGATGTTTTGTATAAACTTTTGTATCTGTAGATTTATAATGAGTTTTTATACTTGTGACACCTAACATGACTTGTCTTGTAAACAGGGATTCATCCCTAATGACAATTGTTATCCTGTATAAAAATAAAAATTGGACCTACCTTATTTGCATGATGGTGGGTGATGAGCGGAAATGGACCTTATGGCTCTAGTAAAGAGGGTATCATGAAGTGTGCATCATCAAGTGATGGTGGTGACAGGCATGAAGGTGATGCTGGCACCATTTGTTTAGTGTCAAATGCTTACATTGCAGGGTGCTTGAGCAGCTGGGGCCAACATCAATACTGTGAGTATTTCGAGGGGTAGGATGTAATACTAACTCAAAAGGCAGTTATGTCTGTGCCATGCATGAACATAATGCATGCAGACCTGCAATAGTTATGACAGCAGTAATGCTGTACATAGGAACTGCTGGGTGCTCATAGAGGTGAACACAATTCTGGCACCTGCAGTGTCTACAATATGAGTCATTATCTGAGCAAGAGTGGAATCTGCTGCTTGCAGGGTGCTCTGAGGTTTACGTAGGTCACTGCTTATTTTATTTTATTTCACGCTGCCTTCCTGTCTCCAGCATCTACATCCCTCAGAAGCTCCAAAGACACACACGACCCCCCCCCCATACTGCTACCTGTGATCACCATCTACCAAGGAGCCATGGCTTACCCACTCCATGCAGGGCCTGGGTAGGAGATATTTACTCCTGTGTCTCTTATCAGGAAGTACCACTGGCAGAGCTGGGCTCAGATATTCCAATGTCTGTCCTCGCAGGTGCTGGTGCTGTTTCCTATGTTTCTCCCAGCCTTCTAGGATGTCAGCACACTACAGGCACAGTGCAAGGATGCACACAATGGTGAGCCAGCCCAGCACCTGGCAGATGTGACAACTACACATTTACTTGTTACATTTCTTCATGATTTGCTTTTGGAAACAGAAAGAGGAAATTCCATGGATACTATCTTAACAAATTGTTGGAAGGCATTTGAATTAATCGATAGACATATTGAAATAAAAAAAGCTAATATACTTCAAAGTCAGTCCTGTATTGATAAGACACATGGGTTCATTTTTAGATGGAAGAAAGCAAAGGATTAGCTTGGTTGGAATCATGGAATCAGATTTGTCACAGTCTGAGCTTGGTTACAGAATTCAGTGCTAAAAAGCTGAATTCCCCAAACCCCTTTTTAGATGCAGAATCATATAAAAGATTCCATGTCATAAGACTTCCCCCTCACACAGTACAGTGGTTCAACTTCTCCCCTCCCTTACCTCAATGCAGCTCAATGACGACTGAAGATATGCTGCCTGGGGTCCCTAAATCTCAGACAAGTGTTGGTGGAGGTGGCATAGGGTCCAGCAGTTCAATTGTAATTGTAAAAATGCTGTCAATATACTTAATGCATGTATCTAACCTTTCACTGACACCACCCAGTAGTGCGTGACTCCCCTCCCGCCAGCAAGCCTCTGTTCCCCAACTACCCCTTCCCCTAGCTCCCCTAGTCCAATCCCAGTCCTTATAGTAGTATGGTAAGGTAAGTATATGCCCCCCAATACTCTGACCATGAAAAAGAAAACCCATCCAGAACCCCACATTGCTGCAGCTGGCTGATGATGGCAACCAGTTATATTGTTCTAAGGAAAATAAATACAATGGGCTGGATTTTCCAAAGGGGTGCAGGGCTTGGGTCCAGCCCTGTGCCACAGGACTTTAACTAGTGCGGTGCACCATCCCCCTTTGCTGCAACTGCACCCACATTTCCATTCTCGGGTGCAGCTGCAACAGTTTCTGTGATTTACGTCTGCTTGCGCCAATGCTCTGGCGAAAGCACCATAACTTTGTCCTGGAGGGACAATGCAAGCAAGACCACAATATTGTGGTCTAAGGACCTATGCTGGGCACAAGGGATGGAAATTCCCCAATTGTCGCCCGGCGAATGCCGCACGTCCCATGCACCATATGTTCAGTGCACCGAGGGATTGCGGCATTCGTTCACGCTGGAAAATCCAGCCCAATAACTTTATACAGTGCTTGTGCCGCAGGGTCCCGGTCCATTCTCCTCCCTGTAATATGCTAGAGATGTCTCTGCTGGGGTCCCACAAGGATGCATTCTTGGCCCCCTTCTCTTTAGTCTCTTTGTCAATGAATTACCCAAGGCATGCACTCACTAGAATACTGCTGCATGCAGATGATGCTGTCATCTTTAACAGCAGCCCACAGCATGAGGCACTCTCCAGGACTCTGTAAAACAACTTTGCATCCCTTGAACTTTGGTTCCACCATAATAAGCTTGTTTTTAGTTACAAAAAAAACAAAAGCCATGTTGTTTGTTGGCCCGCACTTTAAAAATAAAACACCACCCCTTATAGTTTGCATTGCCCTTGGTACCACCCTGGAGCAGATTCGCTCCTTTAGGTATCTGGGTGTCACACTGGATGATACCCAGACCTTCTCTGAGCACATAGACAATATTACAACCCTTGCCAATAGGAAACTTGAAGCACTCTATAGGCACAGATTGAATCTCACCCCGCAAGCTAAGAGGCTGGTCGTCACTAGCCCTATCCTTCCACCCATAGATTATTGCCTACCCATCTGTGGTGCAGCAAGTGCCACATCCCTAGATAGGATCAAGGTCACTCTGAATAAAGCATGCTGGTTTATCTCTGGAGCTCAAAGACTCTCACATACTTGCACCCTCTATGAGCAAACCAACTGGCTTCCCCCCTGCATGCCCATCCCAAATTTCAAGCTGTCCATATGGCTAAAAAAGACCTGCTTGGTCTTACCTCTCCTGTAGTCAGCGCTATCTTCCTCCCTGTTACTAATCTGTATTCCACAAGCAGCATGTCTAGGCAAGCCCTCATTGTCCCTCAATGCAATACCAGCCTGGGGCAGCGCTCTTATCAGCTGAGCCACCAAATGGCTTAACAAACTCCCCCCTGCACTAACAGGATTCTCCAGACTCTCCCATTTCAAAGCTGCTTCTAAAAAAAGAGTTTATTCTCGGCTCAAGGTGTCAGTGCTCCATCTAACTTCTCCACTATATCTACACTTTCCATCTAGTCTTCCACCCACCTCTTGCCCTCACTCCCTCCCTTCTAATGCACCTTTCCCCTCGCTAAACCGCAACCAACGCTGTTTACCCTCCCCTCCTTCTACTCTAATGCACCTTTCCACTCGTTAAACCGCAACCAACCCCATTTACCCTCCACCCTCACCCCTCCCCTCTCCTCCCTCCCCTCTAGTGCACCTTTCCATTCATTAAACTGCAACCAACCCTGTTTACCTCCCTTCTTCCCCTCTAATGCACCTTTCCACTCATTAAACCGCAACCAACCCCATTTACCCTCCACTCTCACCCCTCCCCCTCTCCTCCCTCCCCTTTAATTCACCTTTCCACTCATTAAACTGCAACCAACCCTGTTTACCCTCCACCCTATCTGCACTCTACTTTATCGCCACCAACTTACTTATACTGCACTTCTCTGTACCCCTGCCCTTACTGTTGTTATTCTGTCCTGCTCTGTTGCATTCTAAATTACATAACGTGAGTGTACCTGAACTTAATTTTTGTGATACCCTGTATGCACTTGAATTTAAAATTGTGTTACCCTGTATTATCTGACGATGCTCCAAGTGTGCTGATGTTGCCTCTGTAACTCATTGACGTGGAACCTTTGCAAATGAGCACATGTGCTCAAAGGTTGTGTGCGATTTCTCCAATAAAATAAAATAATACTACCTAGAAGCCCTGGCTGGCTCTCCTTGAATGACTTGGGAGCAGCTCACCTAAAGAAAGTCCTGGGGTTAGCTACCACTAAATGCCTTTACAAAGCCTTTACATTTAGAGTGTATAATGTAATTTAATATTTGCTGAACTAATTGTCTTGTTAGTTCCTCCTCTTGTCTCTGGACTCTTATTCTAGAGGAGTATTGTACTGTAATGTTTTCATATCTGTACTGTATGTGTAGGATAATTTGGTTTTATTTGTTTGTATTAACTTCCATTCAGTTTTTTTCATACTTGATAGCAATGAATTAAGTTGTTGTTATTATTATATATAATAGTGCTCTCAGATTGAGTTGACATTTTTCCTGCGACTCCAGGGTGATTTTATGGTATCTTCTTATAAAATACATTGTTTCGTATGGAAGCTGAATTGCTGTGTTTTCCCATTCGACCAATGCAAGTCTAGCAGACCAATATCTCTATAGATAACTCCTTTTTACTGTAAAATGCAGGAATCTCTGTAGATTTGTGAACTCAGATATCGCAACTCAGCCTGTCGGGCTGGCGCTGGGTGGCAGTGCATGCAATGTGACAGGAATGGGAAGAGAACCCGCGTACAGGACGCCGGGGACATTGCTGCAAAGATGGAGCTCATGCATCACAGCCACTGCATGTATGTGAGCCCAGGGTAAAAACTGGTGGCAAACCCTTCCTGGCTGCAGAACAATGAGCAACCCCTTGCAGGCCCCATACCGGTGACCGGGCACACCCCACAGTCCTGTGGCAGAGGATGACGGTGGGAAGGTAAGTCCCAGGGAAGCCAGGTGATGGGGTTTGGAGGGGTCTTTGGATGGGGGTAGCCACGGCAGAGGGGTGATAAACCAAATATGAAAAAAAAAGGGAGATCAGATTTATATTCAGCCTCATCATCTGGAATGATGACAGGAGTCATCAATGGAGCTGGTGACGGATGCAGCAGCTGTGACAGAGGAATAAAAGGTGTGCTTCTGGATTCCATTGACAACAATGATACTGATGGGGAGGTCCTGTTGACAGGGCAGGTGTAATTGTCAGTGGGAGTGATGGCAACAGATATCTAAATAGTTCAGAGAATGATGCCAGCACAACCTGGGAGTAAACAGCACCCTGTAAAGGGCCAAGGGCAACTAATGTAGAAGGGGTAAAACCTGAGGACAGGGGCTGCATTCCTTCCATTGTAGGTATGGCATCTCCAGAGTCAGAGCCCGCCCTTGGTATCTCATCAACAGTTCAAGAAGCTGTAGTCGCCGCCGCCAAAGTGGATGATGACAAGGTCTTACTCTCATTCAGTGGACTCCTCATCCTCACAGACAAAGCAGGAGCTTTATCCTTATGCTTGTGGTGATGGCCCAGAACAGTAGGTCTTCCAGAATGACTTTTTCTTGTTTTTGTCTTCCATTGACGGCAGCATAAAAGGACAATGTCTATAACTGCAAGTAAAGTTTTACAAAATAATAAAGTCAAAGAAACAACATTGTTTCTCTGTAGGTCAGACAAGTGGGTCACTGGTGGGGGAATAAACTGAGGAGCAATGGGATCACCCGTGATTAAATAGGTGCTGATGTTGCATGTCATTGTGGGTGGCCCCTGGCTAGCAAAAGTTTCCCAGTGGTCCTGATGCCAATGGCTAACATGTCCAAAGGTATTGCTCAATGAAGTAGATATCCTGGATGACGATCCCCTGTTCCTAGATGTATTGTTAATGACTGCCGACTCTGACAGCAAAACCTTCTAGCCTTTTATGCCTTTTAGCATTCAGCTAGCTTAGGACCAAACAAGTCACCTGCCAAGGAACGCTGAGAACATGAATCTCTGAGGTGTGACCCACTCACCAGCCCCTCAACCATATTTAACATTTCAGCAAGTTTAAGACCAAACAACATATCACCTGCAAAGCATAACTTGAGCATGTGAACCCTCAAGGTGTGGACTACTAACCAGTGCCTAAACCATATGGGCCACATGGCCATCAGAGGGCACTGAACTTCTTACATGACGTCACTCAAGTGTACTAGGGAGTCCCTGGCAGGGAGCAATCATTCGCACAAATGGAACTGCAAGCCAGCATACAGGTAAATCCTCAGGTATGGATCTGCTAATGCCATGGTTAATACACACCGAGTACCTGTGCTATTAAGATGAAGCTAATAATACCTTTAATGTGGAACCCATGGCAGACGTGCACCAACATTTGCTTTCAGGCTTACGCCATTAACATTCTTCACCCAAAAAAAAAAATTGCCTCTTCTGTGGGAATTGTTCCTGTTCAGTCATTGCTGAAATTGTAGCATCTGTTACTAGAGCTTTTCTTAAACATCCTCTTATCTTTGTATGATTTCTGCAAGGCGTTCAAAACTTAGGAATGTATTTCAGTGCTTCCTGATGTGGTGCATATCAGTTTACTTGCAGCATAGCAGTAAACTGGGTTTCCAATGGCCTCAAAATCCTACAAGTCTTACACAGGCTGCTGAAGTGAATGGTATCAAAAACACCTGCAGTTTCTCTCACCATTCCCTTGCTTCTTCTTTTGACTCAGAACCCTGGAGATCCACAGGATTAGGAGGTTCAGTAGGATTATCTTTGCCTCAGCACATATCCTGACAACAGAACGGAGGAACAAGCATGGGGTGATGAGGGGGGGAAATCCTTAGGGCAAAAACACTCTTTGCAATCTGGACTATAGAGCATGTGCGACTGTGGGCGAGGTGATCAGGTCCCGCTACCTCTTGCTCCACTGTTCCCCACTATGCCATGCTGGCGGAGGTGTTTATATATATTTTAGGGGGGTGCGTGGGGCCCAGCCCCCCATGATGGGGTGTGTGTGTGTGGGGTGGAGCCCCCTGCTTGACATATCTACTCATGGACCCTGCCTCTAGGAGCTGTGGACAGCCGGTAATTGAGGTTTCCTGTGTCAGACATAGCTGGATTACACTCATTGCAGGCTAGAAGGCAACGGGGCGACCTACTCTTTCTTTTAAAACTTTTACAATCTCAAGACCTTATGATGAATTGTGACTTAGAATTTAGTAAAACTAGATTTAATCTAAGGTCACACAATAAGAAATTAGAAATCCCAAAGGCCAACACCTTTCGAAGAAATAATTTCTACATCATTAGATCAGCAAAGGCATGGAATAAACTGCCCCAACATGTAGTCGTTATCACAAATATCGATAACTTTAAAAAGGCCCTAGACAATTTGTACTACAATAATAATTTGATGGATTAGTAGCCCACTTATGTGGGGGACATTCCAGATGGGCTTTTGCCCCCTTATGTCCTATAATCCATAGTAACCATAGACATCTCGGACCGGGTGCTTGCTGACCACTATTTTAGCTCTCTGTGTCTGTGCCCAAATCACCTGCCACACTCTTTCCTCTCACTCTTTTGTTTCTGCTCACATTGCCATCGGCAAAGTTTTTTTGCCCTAATGTGGGTGACCTGCCTTAGCAGCCTTCCAGATAATCTAACTGAAAAAGATGCCCCCAGCTCAGACGGATCTGGGTATACTGTATGCCACAGAAAAGTACAGTTACGTAAGAACTTACCGTACCAGTAGATCTTCGAGAGAGGCTTTTGCAGTAGGTAATTATATATAGGACTGAAGCCAGCAAGCGTCAGGACCCCATGGAAAAATTTCTAGCTAGCAGTCTCTGGCGGGGGACCGCCCCCACGTCAGGTGACCGGCGTCAGGCGACGTTGGTATAAAGGGGCAGTCCTCCATGCCCACCCTCCAGTTCTTTCCCACCAAGGGCTAAAAAAGCCAAGACGAAAGAGAAGCAGATATTTTCCTTCCTGGAAAGGAGCTGAAAAAACTAAGGGGGATGGAGGGTGGGAAGATATTACCTACTGCAAGAGCCTCTCTCGAAGATCTACTGTTACGGCAAGTTCTTATGTAACTGTACTATCTTACTTCGAGAGGGCTCTTGCAGTAGGTAATTACATATAGGACTGAGTCCCAAGCAGCCTGGAGCAAAGAGAAGCACACGGGAGGAGGAAACTACTCATACAGAGATCCTCTGGCTGAAGAGGGCTCAAGAAAGGAGCCCTTGCAGAACAGCCAACCCGAAGCCGGCTCTACGGCAAGAGGCAATGTCCAAACTGTAGTGTTTCATAAAGGTATGGACGTCAGCCACGGACACATTCTTGAAACAAGCAGCAGAGGCCACGACACCCCTGGTGGAGTGACCCCTGACCTGGCAAGGTTTTGTGATATTTGTCGTAGCAGAAAGTGATGCAATGAGCCAACCATCTGGACAAACATTGTTTGGAAACAGCGTTGCCTTCTCTTTTGCTGGCAAAAGAAACATATAGTTGATCAGTCTTTCTGTGATCATTCGTCCTGTTGGTGTAGTATCTCAGAATCTGGTGAACGTCCAAAGTATGTAAAAGATACTCCCCATGATTGGAATGCTGCATGAAAAATGCAGGCAGTTCAATGGACTGGTTCAACGTGGATTCTGCTACCACGTTAGGGAGAAACTTAGGATTAGTGTGCAGAGCTACACGTTCCTTAAGGAAAATCAGATATGGAATTTTGCACATCAAGGCCTGAAGCTCGGAAATTCTTTGAGCGGAAGTAATGACCACTAGGAAGAGAGTCTTCCATGAGAGGAACTTAAGGTCTGCTGAGGCTGCCAGCTCAAAGGGAGGCAGCGTAAGCTTCTCGAGAATGAAATTCAAATCCCAAGGGGGGGCAGGAACCCAAATAGGGGGTCTCAGATGGAGAACCCCTCGAAGGAAGATCTTCGTGACCTCCAGCTGAGCGAAAGTTCTGTCCCCAAAGGGAATATGATAAGTGGCCAGAACCGCCATGTGAACTTTCAAAGAGGAATGACTGAAACCCAGGTCGAAGAGATAACGCATGTAGTCCAGTAGTCACCCAACAGGACAGGAGAAAGGCTCTAGTTCTTTGGACAAAGCCCAAATGAAAAACCGTTTCCATTTCATGGCATAGGTGGAATGAGTGGACGGCTTCCTGGCTTCCAACAAAATCTCTGCCACTTGAGGGGAAACCCCAAAGCGAGCTTGTGCTACATCTGTAGGAGCCAAGCATGCAGCTGAAGGGACTTGAGGCCGGGGTGGATCAGGGATCCCTGATCCTGGGTCAACAGTAGACGTGAAAGTGGAAGATGAATCAGAGGTTCCTCTGAGTACTGTTGCAGAAGAGAGAACCAAACTTGTCTGGGCCAGAAGGGAGTGATAAGAATCATATGGGCCCCCTCTGAGCTGAGCTTGTGCAGGATCCTCGGAATCAATGGAATTAGGGGAAAAGCATAGACGAATCTTCCTTTCCAGTCGAGAGACAGAGTGTCTCTCCAGAGTCACCCATGCCCTGGAATGAGCGAGCAAAATGTGGGCAGTTTTGTGTTTAGAGGGGACACGAACCGGTCAACCTGAGGGGTTCCCTAACGTTGGAAGATGTCGTCTGCTATTTCCTGATCCAATTCCCACTCATGAGGTTGTGCTGAGGATCATCTCAAGTGATCTGCCAACGAATTCTCTACCCCCGGGACGTGGACTGCCATGAGGTGAAGATTGAGGAGGGTCGCGCATTCCCAGACCCGCATCGCTTCTCGACAAAGCGGATAGGAGCGAGTCCCCCCCTTGTTGAGGTACCAGACCACACTCATGTTGTCAGTCTGGACAGCCAGATGACTGGGAAGCAGAAAAGGGTGCAGTGCTTGAAGAGCGTACTACACCGCTCTGAACTCGAGCACGATGATGTGAAGTGTCTGCTCGAGTTTGGACCAAGAGCCCTGGGTTCTCTGGGATCTCAAATGGGCTCCCCAACCTTTGCCAGAGGCATCCATTGTCAGCATTTGGGAGGGGGAAGGAAGACAGAAGGGAACTCCCCAACAAAGGTTCTCCTGAACCAACCATCAGTGCAAATCCCAAAGCATCGTGGTTGAGACTAGCACCTCTTAGTCCAGGTCGTCGACCAATTGATCCCACTGAGACTGAAGAGTCCACTGAGAGATTCTCATGTGGAGTCGCAGAATTGCAGCCACCATGAGCCCCAGGAGGTAAAGGACCAACCTGGCGGTAACCCGCCTGTGGGAGGACAAGTTGCTTGCCTGAGCCTGGAGGGTGGCCACCCTGTCCGGAGGCAGAAAGGCCATGCCAGTGGTCGTGTCCAGAATCGCTCCGATAAACAGGAGGCACTGCATGGGATCAAATGGGATTTTGCCTGGTTGATGGTAATATCCAGGATGGTAAAAACCTGCCTGGTAAGACAAAGGGAATGCAGGAGTTCCTCCCTGGATGGGGCCGCTAGGAGCCAATCGTCCAGGTACGGGAAAACCTGAACTCCCTGAGTACGCAGGTGGGCCACCACCACAGACAGGCATTTGGTGAATACTTGGAGAGCCGAGGAAAGACCAAATGGGAGGGCCTTGAACTGGTAGTGGTCCTCCTGGAAAAAAAAACCGGAGGTATTTGCAGTGGGAAGGGCGGATAAGGATATGCAGGTACGTGTCCTGCATGTCTAGAGCACAGCGCCACTCTCCCGGCCGAAGGAGGGGCAGGACTCTGCAGGGATAGCATCCTGAACCTTTTGTACTCCATGAACCAATTCAGGGAGCTGAGGTCTAGAATGGGCCTCACTTCTCCTGTCTTCTTGGGGACCAGGAAGAAATGGGAGTAGAAACCCATCCCCCGAAGAGGGAGGGATGGGTTCCAATGCCTCTTTCAACAGAAGGAGAGATGTTCTGGGAGTAAGATGACCTGGGGGGGCAGGTTGCTGGGAGGTTTCTGAAGAAACTTGATGGTGTGGCCCTCTGCTATGAGCTGGAGGACCCAAGAGTCGGAAGTGATCCTCTCCCAACCCGGCAGATATAGGGAGAATCTTGCGCCTACCAGTTCCTCTGGATTGACCAGAGGCTGTGGGAGACTGAGGGAGTCAAGAGGTGTGAGGCAGCGCCATGGCTGGAGGTCCCGCAGCCCATTTGGGTGGGGGGGGGTCTTGCAGCCAGAAGGGCCCAGCGTTTGTTGGCCCGCTTTCCTTGTGGTTTCGCCTTGCACGACTGCGAAAGGAACAACACTGTGCTTGAGGGGCTCTGCACATGGAGTCAACCTCCTTGAGAGCAGTGCCCTTCTCTCGCAGTCCGGTAATGATGTCCTTGACATCACCACCAAACAACACCGAACCTCGGAAGGGGGTATCCTGGATGGCGGATTGTACTTCTGAGGCTAATCCTGACACCCGAAGCCAGACGTGTCGCTGTAGGCTCACGGCGAATGCCAAGCTTCATCCAGAAGCATCCACTGCATCGTGAGTAGCGCGCAGCATGTACCTACTGGCCGAAAGTGTGGAGCGGACCAGGTCTGCCACTTCCTGTTTAGTCTGAGACTGAGGAAGGGAGTTCAACTTAGCTTCCACCTCGCTAAGGATAGCCTTCTGGTAATCCCCCATGTGAGCCACATAGATGCCCAGAGTGGAAGAAGAATAGATCTTCTTGCCATACTGATCCAGAAGGTGGGATTCCTTATTGGGTGGGGACAAGCTCAGGCGTTTCGGGTTAGCCGAATGGCCGTGGGCAGCGCTGATCATGACCGAATCAGCCTTGGGGTGTGAAGTGAGAAAGTCAACCCCCTCAGGAGCCTGATACAGCCTATCCGCCTTCCGAGGAAGGGAGGCTAAAGCTGACGGTTGTTTCCAGATAGTGGAAATGAGGTCGGCATGAGGCTCGATCTAGGGTGGAACTAGCGTGGGAGCGACCTCGGGCAAATCCAAATGGGCAACTAGCTTCTGCCTCTGTGGATCTGGCTCCAGAGATTTCCACTGATGAAGAGCCTGGATTTTTCTTAGCAACTCCATAAATGAGGGATCCTCCGGAGGGGACTTCGGAGGAGTACTGAGCCTGGGCTTGTCAGGAGTCGCGAGGCTCGTCGAGATGGAGCTGTCATAGGAGTCCTCCGGTGAGTCCGAAGAAGAAGGAGATGAGGCCCTCACTCGGGAGGAACGCCCAGCCTGGGGGAGACAGGTGCCACGCCCCACCTTAGACCCATAGCAGTGTCTTTGGGGTTGGGGGGAGGAGGGGTCTCTCGCCCCTGCCAATGGGGATCTGGGACCGGGTCCATTGTCGGGAGACGGCTCTCCACCTCCCTGGTGAGCTAAGCCTTGGCCTCAGCCCACCAAGAAGCCAGAGTCTCCCTCAGATCCACTGCCGGCTGAGGGGGCCGTGGAGGAGGGGGAAGGGGGATATGGATACTGGATATATCCATAGGGCGAGTATCCATAACCCGAGGCGGGAAGCCCAGCATTGGGTACTGCGGCATTGGGTACTGCAGAGCTGGATAAGACTGCGTCTGATATTACAACATAAGATCCGGCACCAGGGGCTCTACCTGGGTAGAAGGTCCTGGAAGGGGCCCTGCAGGCGGACCAGGGACAGATGGCCCGGCGGGCGTTGGGTCTGGTGTTGGGGTGACGTCCAGTAAGGGGACATCGGCCGGTGATGGGACCGGCGTCCAAGGGTCTAACGTCAGGTCATCCGGACCTATGGGAGGGAGGCCTGACGGAGGTGCCAAAGAGTCCCCAGTGGCGTCCAGGGGAGGGCCGGAGGGATCCTCCGGGTCCAGCTGGGGAGACACAAGGGCCTTGGATGGCAGTGGCGAAGGCTGCGGGGAGCCAGCGGCACCAGATGAGTCCAAAGGATCCGGCATAGGCTCTGTCACCGAGCAACCGCCGGATGGGCCGGCAGGCATCTGACCAGCGGGATCCGGGCGGGCGGAGACGCTAACGTCTGACTTAATCGAACCCAGCACCCGAAGAAGGCTGCGCGGGGAGGTGACAGTGATGGGCGGCGGTGGCGTGCGCTGCCCTGAAGGGTCGGCGGCAGCGGCCGGCTCAGGTGGAGCGTCGGAGAAGCCGATACCACAACACACTGGAGGGCTCAAACCAGAAGGCACGCGGGCGGCCTCACTGGGGCGGAGGCCTCTCTGTCCTGGAGGCTCCAACTGGCCCAAGCGTGAACCAGCCGGGGGACTGACACCATCTCAGACACCACCAAAGCGGCAGTCAGGGCACGGTCCCCGGAGGAGCGTTACCTGGAGGGCGCCGACTCCGGCCGAAGTCGCTGCAGCCATGGATGAGGAGTCCCGGTCCCAGTGCTTCTCCTTCTTCTTCTTCTTAAGGCCACGGGGGAGGCGGTAGCCTGTCGGAGCTTTTTCAACTCCTTTTCCATGGAGGACATCATCTTCTTCTTTAGGATGTGGGCCTCCAGGGACTGCTACCTTCTTTTGCGGGTAGCCGCGTTGAACTTCAGGCAGTGCTGACAGGAATCCATGGGGTGGTCGGGGCCTAGGCAGATGAGACACCAAGAATGGCCGTCCTTGTGCGGGAGTTAGGCGCCGCACAGTCACTTTGCTGTTTTTGTAAAGCTTGGACATGGTGGGGATGAAATACACGGCAGGTAAAAGAATCCTGATGAATATATTAGAAAAGTCAAAAAAAACAGATGTTTTAACTACCGGTGATGAACTGACGAGCAGTGGAACTTAACCGCGAGGCTCTGTTGAAAGCAAACGGTGGGAAAGAACTGGAAGGCGGGCATAGGGGACTGCCCCTTTATACTGATGTTGCCTGACGCCAGTCACGTGACGTGGGTGCGGTCCCCCGCCAGAGACTGCTAGCTAGAAATTTTTCCGTGGGGTCCTGACGCCTGCCAGCTTCATCCTATATGTAATTACCTACTGCAAGAGCCCTCTCAAAGTAAGGTGTATTGTTCTCACCCAGGTTCATTAAATGAGGAACCAGTACATCTACCCATACCTGTGTCAGCCCCCAGAGGCAGAGGTCACTTGTGATTCTAGTGTTTTAGTGGGCTGACTCCTTGGAGTCCCAAGCAAGTTACCCTCAGTGAAATATCTCACTGAGATAGTGCAGGGTGTGTAACTCGTTGCCACTGCTAAGTGAAAAACCGGATGTACCTTCTCCAAGGATACCACCTTGCTTCGTATCAGGAGTCATGAAACTAGCATTGGTCTTGCTAGTACATAAAGGACAGAACGTACCAGATGATCTGACACTCTTGTGACAAACTTTGCATTTTTTATTAAAAGAACAAGGGTCTGTGGAAAATCATGGCGCCTAATAATTTTCAAAAACGGAGATTAGTTGCTCCACTGTAGTTAGCTTGCATCTGATTAGTCATGCATTTACATTTCTGTTCACTTTACATAGTCAAAAATTTGGGTCACTTGCATCATTTTTTCTGCACTTATGAAACTCAGGCTCCGAATTTATTGGAAGAAAATGACACAAGTTCGGGACTTCATGCAACTGTAGAATTCTCGGACCTAAAAAATTATGCCAGTGTGAGTTTGGGGATGTAAAAGAGAAAATAACTTAAATTCTGGAGTTTGCGCAAGTGTGGTATTTTTGGAAATAAATTATGCAAACTATACAATTATGCCTCACACAAATGCATTAATTTTGTCAATGCTCAATTTAAAAAGCACAAATAGACACTACAGGGAAAAAAAATGTGTCCTTTTATCTCAAAAGCTAGCCAAGTTATAGAATAACTCTCCAGATGTTCACAAACTAAACTGAGCTTCAAAAACAAAACAAAAAAACATAACCTTAGGTAAAGACCAAGCACATGACACCGAGGGAAGGATAGAATAATACTGTTCTGAGGGAAAAAAATACCCCAACTTACCTCAGACACCAGACTACAACTCAGACCACTCCTAACAAAGCTTTTTTCTTGTTTGTTTTTAGGCTTTTCTGACACTCTTATTTAGGCACTAGGCAGGCAGACCAGCAGAATGCATAGACCTCCTCAGCAGCTGGGATTAAACAGCAGAAAGTCAATTAACTGTTAAAAAGCAGGCATACTTTGAACTTAAAAAGACTGCTGAAGAAGCCGGCCTCGTGGTACTGAGGGCTGAGGTGATGAACGCATGCCTGCGGTGAACCGGGTTTGAGAGCGGACTCAGGTGGAGTGCGGCATGGGTGGGATGAGGTCAGAGTAGGACTGAGCAAACGGAAGCAGCTCTCCTCTCCTAGGGTGGTGGCACCCTCCCACCCTGTAGTCCCTGCCACAGGTGGAAGTCGATGATGTATGCGTAGGGGCAACGAGAGGGAGGGCACTTTGAGGCGCTTGCATGCACATGCCTCCCATGCTCGGGTCAAGGTAGGGGCGGGATCGGGAGAAAAGACAAAAAAATTACCATAAAAATCTGTACGGCAAAAAAAAAAAAAAAGGCTGTTGAAGACAAACAGAATCCCTCTGATGTGAGTTACTAAAGAGAGGAAAAACAATAAAAACTGTTACGCACAGATGAAGAGCCTGAAAGGCTTGCTCCTTATCCCTTCAGCTGACAGAATTACTGGCTGGTAATTTCCAAGTGGAATGCTGAGGCAGACTAGGTTTTGTGATGACGTCACAGATCTGTGGCTGCATCAGTGTCCATAGTAGAAAGTCATAATTAACAAGCAGTTAGGAATAACCCAGTGGAATGACACAAACATATTAATCCCCCAAAAATTACAGCATAAAATGACATTTTCTACCATTTAACAAATACCGCTGCTGTGCATTATGTGGGACCACCATTAAAACGAGATACCATATCTCATGGGACCATTCCACCATTTGTGTGATGCAGATTTCTTTTTTTTTTTTTTATTGTTTATATCCCTGTCTCTAATGCCTGGCTCTCCCCCCACAACTCTCTGGTACACTCCCACAAAGTGCCACCCACCTCACTTGGCATCCTCCATGAAGCCTTGTCTTACACTGCTGGTGGGGGTAAAGGAAGGAGGGAAAAAACCCTAAATGCACACAAGATCGGGGGCACAGCGAGGAGGCAGGGGCTGATGCAATACTGGGATTCCCCAGCAAGAAGATACTGGACCACTTCTTTTTCACTTTCCTCCCCTAAGCCCTTGGAGGATACAGGCACACAATGAAGGCCAATGGGCATGCTCACAGAAAGCATGTGCAGCAGGGGTCCTCCCCTGGCATCATCCCCCTCTCTTCTGGGATTGTACTGCACTGCCACTTGTGGTCACCCAGGTGGAGTGTTTCAGTGAAGACAGCATCCCCAACCTACACAGAGGAGGAGAGCATTGCTAAAAAGCTCGATCCTCCTGTCTCCTGCAGACCCTCAATGCCCAGGGCTCATTCCTGAATCGGGGTCACCAGCATTGTAAGAGGCAGCCCTACTGTTGCTCTGACTAGCCAGCCTGTGATGCTGATTTCCAATAGATAAGTGGCTTTAGTGCATGTACTACCAGCATTTATTTCAGAATTAGGGGTGCTGAGCCCCTATTTTCCACCCATAAGTCTAACACAAATCCTGCTCTCTTCTAGCTGGTGGCTATGGGAAACAAAATCCTCCAGTGAAACTGTTTTTAAATGAATTGGTCAGTGATGGAGGATGGGCCATGCTAAAGAGTGATCTGTCATCTCTTCCCATCACAGTGGTATGCATGTACCAGGCTGAGTGCTAGTACCTCTCCACCATGTAAGTATCTGAACCCAAGTTCCATGCATTGATGCAGAGAGCTGAGTCACTGTTTAACTATCAGCATACTTCTCAGTGGTCACATATTTTTTTTTTTTTGTTTTATTTATCCTCCCAACTACCCCAGTCTGCCCCTTTCCATGCACCCCCAGCACCATCACTTGTCATCTGCTGGACTTAATCCATGGGGACTGTCGGAGGGACCAGTTATCTCCCATGACGGGGCAGTTTGGGCCCTCCAGAGACTAAATCTGATGTTAAGGGAGCGCTTGGTTGGCAGTGCAGGGTCTGCAGAGAATTAACATCATCCTGCCGGCTGAGGTTTGTTTCATAATTCTGGCCCTCCTACAGATGGCAAGACAGCACCCCATGCAATGTACATGCAATGGGCATGCACAGGGCTTCGATTGTAACCTCTTGATCCCCCCCAATTAATCTGAGCTGCTATGCATCACCCTCTGGAAGACCCTAGGGGGCTCTTGCACAGCAGGCTATGGTAACTCTCCACCCAGAGCAGGTGAATGCCTTCTGGGATAGTCAAGCCCCCTCTCCATGCCAGCCCCCTGACAGCCCAGACTTGCTCCTGAACCCAGGTCATGAGCGGTGCATGCAGCAGCACTTCCTCTGCACTGACAGACCATTCTACCCCAATGAGTTTTTCTCCCCATTCTGTTTGTGCCTCATCTGGCCCTTGGACCCTTCTCTAGCCTCTGCTGCACCCCAACCCCTTCATTTAACCTTCTCCCATGGCTTACCTTCCCCATGTTTCTCTCGTGGCTTGCCCCCCGTGGTGAGCCCTCAGATTGGCTCTCTTGAGAAGAATTAGACAGCTGTCCAGAGAATGCCCAGGTCAGAGAGTTCAGAGTCTCTGTGTGTTGCCGGACGATCATACTGCACAGCTTTATATCTGTTTTCGTCCCCCGATTACAGTGGCAAATCATGTTATGCATGTGCCTGATGATGTCGGAGACATCCTCCCCTCCCTTGCAGTCCCTGCTGCACCTCCTCCTGTGGTCACCCAGGATGTGTTATAGCAGTGGCAATGTGTCATCCTTCCTCCTGGAAGAAAGGAGAGTCCACAGGTACATCTGACTTTCCTTTCGCCAGCTGGCCTCCAATGATCCAGGCTTCCTCCCAAATATGGGTCACAGAACAATGGCACTACTGCTGCATCGACAAGCCAGCTGGCCCAGAGGTTTTTTTAAATGGATGTCTGGTATTTTGCCTCAGAACTTTACTCTACCCCTGCTGAAAGTGATTTATGTAATATGCACTAGCTTTTGTTTGCTAAATAAAAATGCTATCTATAGCACAGAACACCAACTAGCTATACATTTTTTTATCGTCACAGTAGGGTACATCATAAAATGTATCTAGCTAGTTGGCTTCATCACAAGAAGCTTTTCATTAGGCCACCTGTGCCTAGCCATCGATAGATCTGCATGCTCCAGCCAGCACAAGCTACCTGTAACAAACAGTGCATGGCAGCTGCCAGCACTTCAAATCCCCTACACTACTGTGGCTAAACTGATTCTGCCACTCCAGTGTCAGGCTGCCACACTGAAACTGCCATTATACACAGTCAACTATACATTTTCCAACTGAGAATGAAAAAAAAAAAAAATGCAAGCTTGCTGCTGCTATTTCAACCTGTCCATAGATCCCCTTGCATCACAAACCTCATGTCCGACAGAAGTCTCCTTTAGGCCACAAGTCCACATCTCTGACTATGCTTCCTTTACAACTCCACCCAGTCAAACTAACAGTTCACCTGGTTAAACTTCTTCCTTAATCCCAGTGTTGCAAGCCCCATCTCCTACCCCACTGATGGCTAGCCAAAGATATTCATGTATGCACGCACACACTAAAATGCCCCTTTTGCTGACAACCAATCACGTTAAAGTTCCCACCCTTCAGTATCCAATGGGAACAGCATAGCAACTATTTGCTTAGAGACCTGTTCCCATGGGCACTGTAACTTGGGCAACTTGTCAATCAGAACCTCGTTGACTTGGAAGTTCTATAAATAACTGCAAGACAGAAATGGGAAATGGAAAACTTTACACTTTTAAATAAATTAAAACTACCTTAAAATGCTAATGTGTATGGTATAAACTGGACATGTGCTGGACGTTTATGAGATGTGATATTTATCTTCATTCATGGTCAGTGACCTCTTTTAACCTTGCTCATGACTTCACCACTCATGAAGCTCAAGAGATCACTGACCACTCATGAAGATAAATACCATATTGCATAAGCACCCATTATGTATTCCCTATATATCACTCACCAGGGATTAGGAATTTAAAGCAGAAGGCCACATTACAGAGGCAATTCTATACCTATCCAGTTTCAATTTATTCTATTTTAGATTTCGTTTTCCTGAGTTTTGCTTTAGCAATTGTTTTAGATCTGAAATAATAAAAAAGAGAACACATTCAGATATGACTGTCCCCAGATTTTCATCGGTATTCTTCGCTCTTTTAAACACCCATCTTTTAACATAATTCTTATGGACCAATATGAACTAGCATGCAAAGGACACTGCTCCCAGACATCATGGGACACTGGGAGCATCACGGCAAACTTCAGGCATCAAAATGAAAGCTTTGAGGAGGTGAGTGTAAAATGAAATGTGGCACCATATTAGCAGATGTGGAAGCAAAAATGAACGGTAGCTCAGGAGTACATAATGAAGTATATAGAGGGTACTCCATACGGCATCCAGGAATATGCTTTTTATTAATTCTGGAAAGCTGCCAGCAATGCTGTCTGAGAACAAGTGGTGGAGCAAAGTGGATCCATAAGTGCTAAGGCCAGAGTATTGACAACATGCCAATGTTCATATAAAGCTTATTCCAGGATGCCATATGGAATATCCTATTTTTACCATGGGCCGTGAGTCAAACTGATACAACAGATGAACCAACATGATTGACATCTTCAGGACAATAATATGGTATGTGGGGCAAATAGTATTTTATGGGTTTAGGTCAAAATAGTGTAGACACAATTACATGATACAAAACCGAAGAAGCAACACGGCCTGGTGCAATATAGTGCCACATAAAAACAGCAAGCCCTACACACAATGCTATTACCGACGGGTTGCTAAGCACAGAGTAGTGCAGGGGCTTTGCCCCTGGCACCCACCAAACACCACAAAAGAAAAAAAAAATTAAAAGAGGAAGGTAGAGTCAAACATGGGTCTACTGGCCATCCCAGGCATCTTATCCTCTCACTCTACCCACTAAGCCACAGGGCCAGCTGGCTTAGCTACCAAACAATGGAATCTTAGCTTGCTCAGCCAGAGTGAAAACACCTAGAGGTATAATGCTGGAATATCCACACTACAGTTCCCTGGTGCTGTTTTCACTCACCCTATTTTGCCTGTGTGGATTTTAACTGCATTATCTCCACGCGATCTTGACCAGATACCGTATTTTATTCCCTTAGAAAGTTAATAACATGGCTGAATATCACTTTTTTATTCAGCTCTCTTATTCATCCCTCCCATGGTATAAATATCAAATCCTGTTTGAAAACATGAACTGTTTCTTTAATAAATAGTCCAAACCCATATCAAACATTGAAGTAATTTCATCTCCCCCCCCCAAAGGTTGAACTCACTGAGGTGCACAGTACACCTCTTTTACAAGTGTCAAGGGGAGTGGCAGCAGCATTACAACAAAAAAGCGCAATATGCAATCACACAAGCTAAAGTAGAGCCATATTAACTTAAGAAGCAATTACATCCACCCTTCAGATAATCAAGCGCATTTGCTTGACCTTGAAGGGAGCTTGTGAGAAGTAACAGTCAAGCTCTCCTTCACAGAATATCTCTACACTAATCCACTTACTCTAGCAGCTGCTTGAGATGCTGTCAATACATTTTTCCCAAATTGTGACCCTATTTTTAAGCCCTGTCCCTGAGTAATGTGTCGGGGACTGAGAAAGATGGCCACCAGATGGCAACAGACAGCCTTATTTCCTCCTGAATTCTTAACTGTAGACTCAGCAGCCACAGGAAAAAAGAATTAAAATAGGCAGTGCAGCCTAGTGGCTAAATTGTAGAACTCTTAACATGGGAGACTTGGGTTCAAATACAGCATGGCCATTTAACTCATTGTGTGACCTTGAGCAAGTCAGTTAGCACTCCCAGTGCTTAAGTCCACCCAGCAGTTAAAGGGACACTGTCACTTAGGCCTCAAAATGTCCCTAGTTTAAACAAACTCTGGTCAGAGATGACACAGCTGCTCATTGCAATGATGGTGATGTTGTGTGGCGAGAGCGAGTTCTCGCCGCACCAGAGCCTGTCATGCCATGCCTCGTCTTGTGCAACCTCCCACAGACCTGCGCATGCGTGGTACTTGCACACATGTAGTCTGATTCAGAACCACCTGCCGGGTGTAAGCTGGTGGCTCTGACAGACCTGCGCATGCGCAGTTTCAGTCGGAGTGTCACTTCCGCAGTTTCGGAAAGTAGTGCACCGGAGGGGAAGAGTACCATGAAGCAGAGTGCCATCCACGGAGGTGATGGGAGGAGGAGACACCACAGACAAACAGCAGCTTCAGCGCTGTGGACAGCAGACTGCCTCACTGTAGGAGAAGACAGCGATCAGTTCCACTTTTCTCCTACAGTGATGTGATGTAATCCCAAAACGACTGTAGGGCTCTGCCCATGCAGCCGTAAAGAACACATTATGATTTCTCACATTTTGAAGAGACTGCTGATGTAGTTGGTAGTTTGAGTCTGCTTCTTTTTCTCTCTTTTAAAAAGTAAAAAACAGACTGCTCGCCATACTGGCGTTATCACACAAAAATGTGCTTGTTTACATTCCTTAGTCAACTCCCACTGTATTTTTCCTGGACTTGGGAATACACCCAACACAGTCTAGCCACTAATTATGCAGTGGGAGCAGATGAGACAATTGCATCATGAGTGGCTGCACTGTTTGAGTGTGTTTCTAATGTTCAGGAAGTATGCAATAAGAATAGATCAAGAAGTTGAAACAAGCAAGGTTGAGTATAACTATACATTAGCATGCATTGCAGCTCCATCAAAAAGGAAAGCAAATAAAACAACCAGCAATGTCAATTAATTTTAGAGAAGGAAAACCATCATAAAATGTGGGTTATAACTAGAAATAATATGATGCAAGAAAGGCTGATAATGTCTCTTTAAGAAGAAGAAGAAGAAAATGAGGGAGTAGAACTCCACTGAAAAGGATATGTTCCATATAGGGATGGGCAAGCCAGTCTGGATTTCCATCCGGTCCAATGACCCCCCCCCCAACCCCACACACACACACACACACATTAGATTGGATTGACTCAAATCATCTCTGTCAAATTCCTGGAGATCTGGAGCCTATACCCTAACATTTATTGATTTCAGATGCAATTCCATCACCTACCGCCCTATCCCAAGCCAGTTATCTAGAATTAACATGAAATATCCAGATCAAATTTCAGGAAATACAAGCCAGAATCTAGACTATAGAACTGGTGGAGAAGCTGGGACAATAAGTTATACAGAGTGATTAAAAGGAGAAGTGAACCTCTGAGTCAGTTTTTCACAGTACAACTAAAAAGAGTCCGTATCCAGTTTATAGTGGACCCACCTGCCCCAAGGCAGAATCCAAGCCTGTTTCCCCATTGCTAGTTGCATCTCAGCTGGGCTTTGCTGGGTAAATAAACTGTTAGAAAAGAGGTGGCTTTCACCAAGCAAAATATTGCTTTGATCTGGCTTTAGCAGCAGAATACTAACGAAATTCTGAAAACCATGATGCCATGGAAAACCAGGAAGACTGGCTGCAGCAATTTCCCTTCTCAGTCTAATACTATTCTAAAGGGAATGGATCAGGGTATGTTGACCTCGCCAAGGCTTTTAACTCTGTGGCTCACTCACTCATACTTAGTAAGCTTGCTACCACCAGACTGTCTGACTTAGAGGTCAACTGGTTTGATTCTTATTTGGCCATGAGATCCCATGCTGTCTATGTAGGTAATTCCCTCTCCCCATCGAGTGCCCCCCAGCGTTCTGTCCTGGGCCCATTCCTGTTCTTTTTCTAAATGGTCTCCCCTCAGCATGCATCTCTGTGAACAATACATTCCTATGTGTGGATGATATGGTGCCCTAAGTTCCTGTGGTCCCTCAGCCCAAATTGGTGGCGTGGTTCCACAGTGATTTTAACAGTGTCCAGTGTTGGTTTTATGCTAACCACCAATATTTCAATACTAAAAAAATGGTCTCCATAATCCTCAGAACCAGGCCGCAGCTGGCCAAGCTTCAGTCCAATCCAGTCTTCGTGATCCTAGATGGCACTCCACTGGAGGTAGTCTTCTTCAAATAATTCTACCTGAGGTCATGATAGAAATGTTCAAGTACCTCAAGGGAATCAACAAAGTCCAAGAGAGTAGCATCTTTCAAAAAAAGAGGTGTGCAAGAACAAGGGGGCACAATCTGAAGATGGGGGGGCGGCTCAATGGTAATGTAAGGAGTATTTTTTCACAGAGAGGTTGTGGATGCATGGAACGGCCTTCCGGAGGAGGTTGTGGAGTCAAAAACAGTAGTGGAATTCAAGCATGCATGGGACAGTCATAAGGCAATTCTAGGAGGTGGGGGTAGAAAGAAGTAGGCTGCTGGTTAACTAGGATCTGCAGCTTATCCATTAGGTAGGGAAATGGGCAGACTGGGTGGGCCAAGCGGTCCTTATCTGCCGTCAAATTCTATGTTTCTATCTCGACTTTTCCAGTCATATGAACCCTATAAACTCCTCCCTGAGCTTGGTGCACTATACCAGAGAAAATCTTGTACCCTATTTCTGCAAGATGCAAGTTCATTGTGAAGATGATCCTCCAACATTTGATTATGGGAATGTGGTGAAGAGTACTGACCCAGATCTATCCTGGGCAGACTGAAGCCTTTGTTTTACTTAGTCATTTCAATACTGACTGTACAGTCCATACCCACCACTGCTCTTTTTACACTCACTACATCTCTCTTCCCCATCCCTGGAGAGCCACCATCTCTCCCATTGTGCACTGCTGAAAGCCAAATGGTTTGTCTCCCTTTCCTGTTACCTCAATCCTCTACTTACCTGCCCTTTTCCCTCCTTCTTCAGAAGCTATGACTCTCATTCCTTCTTCCTCCCCTCTCCTAAGAGTTTTATTGTTCTTTTATAGACTTCCACGTCTATGGTCTAACCTCACCCTCTACCTTAGATCTTCCTTATTGCCAACTGCTTTGAAATGTTGTACATAACTGCATCACTCATGTCTGTTCCTGAACCTCACCTTTCTATTCACCTCTTCTTCAGTACCCCCCTACTCTCCCGCTCCCTAGTTCTGATGCAGCAACCATCTTTATTTTGCATTTATTTTGTACATGCCTCCAAAACCTTTATAAATCAGCAGATTAGCTTGGGGTAACACTATTAGTAGAGTTTTCCTTTCAGGACAATGATCTACACAGAATTAGCAATAAATTCTCCAGGAAACTGGGCAAACCGAAAACCTGAAAGAAGTGAGATCAGCTGGAGACATGTGGTTCAGTGGTTAGAGCACCAACTTGAGAACCAGGAGATCACTGCTTAAGACCGCACCAGAGCCAAATCTTTAGTGTATCCTTGAGAATGTGACCTAACCTCCCAGTGTTCTATAGTCCACCTAGCTGTGGAAAGTGACAGACGCAAGACCACATTGAAAACCACTTATTGGATCTCAGCTGGGCTATCCTGGCTAGACTGTTAATAAAAATTGAATCCAAAACATCTGCTAGGCTGAGTGCCAGTTCACACTGTACTAAGAAACACATTTAAATGTTATATACATTATTAAAGTCATTATTCTATTTTCTGTGCCATTTATCTTCTGCTTTAATTCACTGTATAACTTTGTGTCCCAGTTCTGCTGTTCATGCCCCCTTGAGACCTTCTTACAAATGTGCCATCAGAAGTGCAGAGCACTGAAATTGTATTCATGTACACAAAGTATAATGTTCACAAAACATTACATAGATTGAAGAGGGGCAGGGGACACTGAGTGATAACATAAGGAATTTTGTCACTTGTAATGTGGTATTTTACTCACCCCCAATATTGTTCGGCTGGAGATGCCACAATATCACAGTTTCACGGTATACAGCAGTATCAGAAGTCTCTGTATTGACACCATGGCCAATATCTCCGATAACAGTGGTTCATGGCATATCAACATTTTCAGGCCTTTCAACAAATTTTTTTGTGTTGTTAGAAACGGAGATTGTGTCAGCAGAAAAAGATCCACAGGTCAATCCAGTCTGCCAATTTTTCTGCATAGCTCCATGGTCAGCCCAGCGCTGGACTGGATTTAGAGATCTGACAGACCTGGTGGCTGATAGTCACCCCTTTTCCTTTTCTGCATGTGGGTCCCACTGTTCCCTTTTATCTGACCCACCACTGCAGTACACTGCTTGCAACATCCCTTACTTCTGAGAACTTCCTATTTACTATGACACTGCATTCGCCCTCTCAGCCAGCTTTCCACCCAAGCTGCCAATTTTTCCTCCACCCCTAAGTACCTTAGCCTCTTGACCAGTCTAGTTGCTGAAATCAAAGTACGTTGTGTCTATCGCCACCCCTTGTCAGTTGCCTTAGTCACCCAGTCAAAGAAGTCAACAAGATTAGCCTGGCAAGACACCCCCCCCCCGCCGTAGACCCCTGGTGCCTGGGCTCTTGCAGTCCATTTCCTTCCAGGAAGTGCACTAGTTCCTCCCTCAGTATGGACTCCATTATCTTTATTATGATAGACATCAGGCTGACTGGTTTATAGTTCCCTGGCTCATTTTTCCTTCCGCTCTTGTTCAGAGGGACCATATCTGCTGTCCTCTGGTCCCTAGGGACCACTCCTGTGTCCAGTGAGCAGGTGACTAGGTCTGCAAGGGGCTCTGCTATCACTTCCACACCCTCGCCGAGTATCAACCTTTTATGCTTTTCTAGCATCCTTTCCCCTGTTATTATGCTGATGGTCCACCTGCCCTCCCCTTTCCCGCCTCACCCCACATTCCAGCAGCGAACTGTACAGAGCTGGGGAGAAGGTGGGACAGTAAGTTATACAGAGTGATTAAAAGGAGAAGTGAACCTCTGAGTAGTACGTACGTAAATCGATCTAGCTTGTGAATGGATTCTGTCATCCCCTGCCAAAGGTCTATCAGCCAGAGGTGTGTAATCACCTTTTTACTCCAGTCTTGAAAGAAAAAGAGGTTTGAGTTGCCTACCTCTAATTTTAGGGGTTGGCGGAGGAATAAGCAGTAAAACTAGGGACAGGAAAAGCAGCCCCAGTTTTTTCTTTAATAGTTTATTAAAAAAATTTTTTTTAAATGATGGAAGGGACTGGGAGTAGTGGTAGTGACAGTAGAAGGGGAAGAGGATGCGTTGACCTCAACAGGTGCGTAGTTGAAATTGAGGCCCCCCCCCAGCAGCAGGAGCAGTTGGCCCCGGCCTCTGCCCCCAGCAGCAGCAGTCAAGCTCTGAGCCCATTGCCCCAGAATGATGATGTGGCTCCTGCTGTTCTGCCAGCCCCAGCCACAGCAGGATATTCTTGTACAAGGAGAGGCCCCCGGGACATCAGCTGCGCCCCTCAAAACCAAAGATCACCAGTTTGGGCCTTTTTAGAACCAAGGCAAATGATGCAAGCACTGTGGTCTGCACCCTGTGCTAAGAACGTTAAAGGGGAAATCGAGTCCCACTTGCAGGACTTCTGTGGAAGGAGCCACCTGCAGCACCATGATGCTGCAGTGGCTATAAGCTGAGAGAGATGTGGCGTGAGTCTTGGGGTGCCATTCCAGGTCTGGGAGGAGGGGAGGTCTACCAACGGGCGCATCCTCCAAAGCAGCCAGATGCATCCCCCACCTGTGCCTATGATGCAGCACCACATAGGACCCATCGGAGATGCCACCGCCCTGATCATCCTACAGCTCCCCCAAGTCAGGTGGTTGTCACCAGGGCAGACCTGGAAGCTGTGCGCACTGAGGTGCAAGGTGTGCATCATGACCTTGACCTGCTTCACCAGGAGGTCAAGGGGGGGACTTCCAAAAAATAGTGGAGGCCCAGAAGAAGGTCTTGGACCTCCTGGTGGAGCTTCGTGGTGGTGGTGGTGGTAGTGGGCCAGTGTTTTTTTTTTTTTTTTTCCTCCTTTGTTTTTTCACTGTTCTTGTTCTACACCACCTCCCTTAAAAAAGACCCCCCAAAAAACCCAAAAACCAACAAAAAAATTTTTCTGTCCTCTTTGTCTTCCATTGTGTTACTCCATTTTTATGTTGGCTTGCACTTGCGCAGTCAACATATTGCGGTAGTAGCAGATTTGGAGGCGCGTTCACTGTTGGGCGAATGCAGGGCACACATCAGAAGGTGCATCCCTCATTCCCCAATCAGGCAGCAGGAGGCAATGACCTCATGCATGCCTAATGTGGCCATCACAACAAAGAAAAGGTCCGCTGCAATGAGAGCGAACCTCTCGTGCAGCATGACCATTACACACCTCCCTTGGTGCAGGCAACATGGTGGCAGTGACTGCCGCCACTGCTGCCTGTCACAATGCTGACAGGGGAGCCCACTCCCCGTCAGCATAATGTACCCCCCCTTTTGTTGATTGCCGAGGGAGGTGCCCAATCCCCCTCGGCATCATGCACCCTGCCCCCCATTTGTTATGTGTGCCGACGGGATGCCCAATCCCTGTTGGCTAAAACACCCACCCACAAGCACTGAGGTGGCATGCTGGGAGCCCACCCAGCGTGCCAAATCCCACCTGAAAATTGAAACCGTCCTGCAGCGTCTTTTTTTTTAAACCCTGTAAAACAAAAACGGTCCCTCGGCGGCCTCCCTGACCCCCCTCCCACAACCCGCACCCACCCACTGCACACCCTGCCTCCCAACACCCCCTCTCACCCCATACTTACCTGCAGAGTCCAGCACAACGATCTTCAGTGGTGAACTGAGGAAATGCCGGTAAGCTGTATAATGGAATGAATAGGATTTTTTCAACTTTGATGCATATCTCGGGCATTTTTTTGGAATTTTGGCACCAAGTTTTCAACATGGGGTTTTGGGGACCCCTCCTCATGAATTCTGTCACTGTCATGGTGTTATTCGGCCCCATAAGGTGATTTTGTGGTCACCTTTCAGGACTGAGTAATGAAATGACAGTGCCAGTGTTCATGAGTTGGGCTCTCAAAAAGCCTATGTTGCATATTTGGTGGAAAAAAATCCCCAAAATGACTGTTTTACGAGCATGCATTGCACATTTGCTACGCACACCGTAACTTCGTGAATTTGCAATATTTTCATGCTAGATTTTAACACTGGCATTTTACACACCCTCCTTGTGAACAGTACAGCTGTCATTTTTCACATCCTGGCCAGAATGTGTTTTCGCACTTCCGTGCAGAATAGCACAGTCGCTGTGGGAAATCAGTGTTTGGGACAGATTATGACAATGACAGTGACACTGTTCATGAGCAAGGTCTAAAATGCCTATGTTGAAAATTTGGTGATGATACTCCATAAAATGACGCTGTATTCTGAGGCGTCGTTGCGCCAGTTTCACACTTTCGCTAAATAGGATTGGGCGTTTATATTTTCTCCAGATTTTCAACATTGCCATTGTTCTGCACCTCCTTATGAACAGTACAGCTGTCATTTTACATATCCTGGCTGAAATGTATATTCACATGTCCGGTGCAGAAGTGCACGATCGCTGTGCGAAATCGGTCTTCAGGACAGTGTGAGGAAATGACGGTGACACTGTTCATGAGCAGAGGTCCTAAAATGCCTATGTTGAAAATTTGCTGACAAAAGTCCATAAAATGACTGTGTTGCAAGCATGCATTGAGCAGTTTCCACACACCCTTGTAACTTCACAAATTTGCAATATTTTCATGCCAGATTTTCAAAATTGGCATTTTTTCCCCACCTCCTTATCAACAGTACAGCTGTCATTTTTCACATCCTGCCCAAAATTCGTTTCCACACCTGTGGCCCACAATGGCGTGGTCGCTGTGGGAAATCAACTTTTGGGACTGATTAACAAAATCACAGCATCACTGTTCATGAGAGGAGGTCCCAAAATGTCTATGTTAAAAATGTGGCCAACAAGCTCCCACAAATAATTGAGTTACAGGCATGTGTTGCGCAATTGCTATGCATGCTAATGACTTCACCAATTTTTCATATTTTCACTCCAAATTTTCAATGTTGCCATTTTTTATGCTTCCTCATGAACAATACAGCTGCCATTCTCCACATCCTGCCCAAAATGTGTTTTCGTCCCTATGTCGCCAAATGGCATAGCCGCTGACCAAAACCACCTTTCAGCTCACAAACTGATTGTGCCACTTCTCATGAGGTGGCCTCACAAACAGCCTATGTTGAAAATCTGGAGTGAAAATACCACCGCACCCCTACAGTGTTAGGGTTTCCAACTGTAGCACCCCACCCAATACAGACCAACAGGTGCCAGGGTTGTGACTTGGGATCACCGGATGTAATGCTCATGCCATTGCACCCCCACCCCCTACCCCCACCCTGCAGCCACTGACAGGCATCGTGGTGTGCCTCACACTGTTCAGCCACAAAATTGACCCCATTCTCCTATACTGCATCCATGTCAGCATATTTCCTTATGGAATGGGGTAAGTATAATGCCCAAAGACCCCAAAGCACACCACGGCACTTGTCAGTGTCTAGAGGGTAGGGTGACATACAATGGCATGAGCGTTATAGCTGACAACCCAAAGGCACACCCCAATGCCTGTCGCTCTCTACAGGGTGAGGGTGGGGTTGGCATCACTTCAATACTTAACTGCCATTCCTATTATGCATCTCTACCTCTGGCACTACCAAAGCCAATGCCAGCGAGACAACATTTGGCATTGGCAAATGCTTGTTCTTTATATGTTTCCTCCTTGCTCCTTCTGTCCTATCCACAAGTGTCAATTACAAGCACTTTACTCTGAACAAACACATTTTCCAAAGCTATGTGACAGTGAATCTTGGCTCTGCTCATGTAAAACAGGGCCCTCAGGTAATGAAATGCTTCCCAAATAATGTGACATCAAATTGAGACTGAAATGCGCTGTCAGTCCTGATGTTTAATGGTGCCCTACCAGCAACCAGACATTAAAATGTTGTTTCGGACACCATTTACAAGCGTCTTTAGACCCGATCTTTTTTCTGCCACTGTAGCACAGGCAGGAAATGTCCAGAAATGTTTCAGGAAAAAAGGTACATTAAATTGGGAGTGGAATCTGGCCTCAGACATGATGTTTTAGGGTGCCCCAACCACCACCCGAACCAAACAATGGTCTTTGGTCTACTTTTACAATTGTCTTTAGGCCCTATCTTTTTTTTGCCACTGCAGCACAGGCAGGAAATGTCCAGAAAATGTTTCAGGAAAAATGGTACATTAAATTGGGAGTGGAAGCTGGCCTCCGACATGATGTTTTAGGGCGCCCCAACCACCACCCGAACCAAATGATGGTCTTTGGTCCACTTTTACAATTGTCTTTAGGTCCTATCTTTTTTCTGACAGTGCAGCACAGTCAGGAAATGTCCAGAAATGTTTCAAGAAAAATGGTACATTAAATTGGAAGTGGAATCTGGTCTCAGACATGATGTTTTAGGATGCCCCTCCCACCACCACCCAGACATTACATAGCTGAGTTAGGGCCTGTTTGCCAAATAGTTCTGCCTGCAACTCACTGCTCCCGGTGCCAAATGAGGCCTAGAACTCCAGAAATGTTTCCAAATAAATTGCACAGTACAATCTGAAAAGAAGCAGGTGTCAGACATGCAGTTACGTGGCTCACAGCCACCATGAGTACCCAGATGTGTTGTTTTATGCACCATTTAAATGCTTTTCAGGCCTAACCATGGTATTGCCACGGACTGACATGCAACATAAGCCAGTTTGCTATGATGAGAAAAATAAATCCTCCTGCAAAATGGTCCTGCGACTTGCACTTACTCCCTCCTGCTGCTGCTTTCTCAGTTAATTGAGAACTGTGGAATTATCATTTTGCAATGATGCTGCCCTGGTTATCTGTGTTGTCTCTGTGTGGATTGAATGACAGTTTGAGTGCTGTTGCTGTTGCCTGTAGCTGCTGCCTGCTGCTCAGACTAGTTGCCACGAGAAGTAATGCTTTGTCTGCTTTATGGGGAATCGGGATCCTCTTCACATAGTGGATCGCCGCTGCTGCTGCTGCACACGTAAGTATCTGTATTTACTTTTTCAGGTGCAAGAGAAAGTGGATGGTGGGTTGGTATATTGGGACATCATGAGTTCTTACATGTTTGTACTTATTTTATATTTATCTAATGTGCTGCTGAGTACATCATGATAACACGCATGCCATTGCCAGCCCAGGATTTGGATACGGGATGGAATGCACGACATTTCACATTGCTGAAGGACAGGGTAAATATTGAATTTTTCATTATTGGGAGGGGTAGGTGACTGCAGCTCAGATATCTGAGTCAGATTGTAATTGTATTTTTTTTTTCTCCACACCTGCAGGTATTCAAGGAAGAGCTGTTTACAGGTGCGTGGCTGCTGCTGCTGTTCAACATGTGTGCAATTCATTAACTATTGGCAAGTATTTCTTAATTTGTGATGGTCTTTGGTGGGCAGGTGGTGGGTGGAGAAGGTGGTTGAGTTTGGGTTGGTGTGGGGTTGTGGATAGGGTTAACTATTAAGATTGTGGTTACTGAAGGACATAGAATTCAAACTCTGACAGTAACTATCCTATATATGGGTTTGTCAATATTCAGGCTTTCCAATGCTGGGGTGCATCTCTTACCTCCCTCCCAATCTGGCTGCTGGCTGTACTCATCAGACATAGTCTGTTCATGTCAAGTGTTCCAGTTTAACAGCCATTCGCTGATGTAAGTATAGCTTCATGTAGTGATGGTTGGGGGGGGGGGGGACCCAGTTGTAGCAATGCTCAAAATGTCATCTTCTTTTTCTTATTGCCAGCCAGGTACAAAGTACTTCAGTTGGAATGGTGACTTGGTTTTCTGGTGGACATTTGCTGATGCGTCCCATCTCTGTACGGCATTGGTGACTAAATAGAAGTCTTCCATCCTGGTGTGTTGACGCTGGAATCGTATTGAGGTGCTGCACCTCCTGCGAGGCGTGGGCCACTGCTGACAACTAAAAACATACAGTTCTTTTTGGCTGAAGACTGCTGGAGGAGGATGAGTAATTTAGCTGGACTCAAGAGGCAGCATTAATGTATTCAGTAACACAGTACTGGCTGTGCACTGTCCGACTAAGTTGTCATTGTCATATATACACTGGTGGCACACTCACTACACTCATTCACATGGTGTCATAGAGGAGGTATATGTGGAAATGGGGGTTCTGGTGCTGGCTGTGGGGGTGGGGCACAACATCTTTAGCTTTCTTCCAGTGACACATCATCCATGAAGCATCCCTCATAGTCTTCAAGACTGGAGTCATCACCAGGTGGAAATTCAGTCATCATTGCTTATCTACCTCCCTGCTAGCAGAGGCCTTACCACTTTGGACGTCTTTGTTGTCATCATCGTCCCCGAGACACAGGTCTTGTGGCAACACCATCGAAATAATTGTGTTATATGGAATGTGAGCCTCATTCATTTTTATAAATGTTAGGATGGAAACATTCTTTGGTGACAGATTTGTCCTACGGTCACGTACAATGGCCCCAGCAGAACAGAACACCCATTCCACACTGATATTGGATGGTGGGCCACTGAGGCATTTAAAAGCAACAGATGCCAGTGCAGGCCACTCACTCACTTTGCTGCTCCAGTACACCAATGGCTCATCAGTGATGCTAAGATGCTTGCTGTCTCCCATGTAGGCATCCACCATACGTTGTGCTGCCTCATCAAGCTCCTCCTCATCTTCAATTTCTTCAACACCCACCTGGAATAGAGCATCCCAAATGGGATTACCTGCCGGGCTGTGACTTTGATATTTTGCCTGATTTGGTGGCCTCTGATGATTTACTGGTGGTGGTGGTGGTGGTGGTGGTAGCAACACCTGGTATACCTATATGTGCCTTTTGTGTCTCTGCATTTTTCAGCTGTGCCCCATGTACCCATCTGAGAAGGTAATTGGTCAATTTCTCCACTTGCACACGACCATCTTCAATCACAGCAGGCAAGCCACATTTGTACCGTGCATGGTAGCAACAGCAAACTCATTACGCTGCATAATGCCACAGATATGTGTATTGCTGTCCAGCATACGGAGCATGTGATCCATTGCATGAACAGAATGATCACCATTTGCCTCCATCTGGTGACAGACATTTACCAGTGTCTGCCTTAGCGCACGTATCAGGGGTATTGACGGACTTATGCAGGCAGTGTCCCCACTCACAGCCTGTGTTGCATGCTCAAATGGACACAGAATGTGTATTATGCCATCCATTTGTTGCCACTGCACCACTGTTAGGGCGATGGACACTCCAGCACTCTCTCTGGTGGTGTGCAGCAGTAGGTAATCTGAAACCGCCATATATTGCTCATAAAGTCGGTCCAGTATGTACAGCGTGGCGTTCCACCTGGTAACAACATCAAGCTTCATAAGGTGCTGAGGCAGATATTTAGTATGCTGCAGCTCTCGCAGATGGTCAAGGACCTTTGCAGAACGGGCAAAATGCACACAGATGCGTCTGGCGACAGACTCAGTTTCCTTTATTTCATAGTGGTTCAGCAATTGCTGCATGACTAGATTAAGGCAGTGTGCCAGGCAGGGAACTCTGGAAAGAAAACACCATCACTAATGCACTTAACCACATTCGAGACATTGTCTCTGGCAATAAACCTCGCTGTGAGTGGGTGTGCGTTTAGCCACTCATCAATGTTATTTAGCAGCACTTTCTCAGCAGTGTGAGACCCTGTAACACTTTGTATAGTTATGGTTGCATTCTGTCAAATACTATGTGTGTTGCTACCACCACAATTTTGCTTTACACAGCTTTTCCCATGGCCCAAATCAACAACCACCCCGGTACCTTTTTTTAATTATTTAGTTGTTTAACCAGCTATAGCACACTAAGCTGAAATCTTTTTTACAGGAGTGACCTGGGAGCACAAGGAGGTTAAGTGACTTGCTCAGGGTCACACAGTATGCAGGTGGAAGCTGTGGGATTCAAACCCAGGTCTGGTCTGCTGGATGTCACCAGATTTGCAGCTCAGAGCCTTAGACCACTGCGCTATATAGTGTGCTGTTATGCACAGATATGAGCTGCCTGCTGTTTGGCCACTTGTCCACATATCCACGCTAAGGTGGATATATTTTAAGGTAGAATGCTTCATGGTATGTAGGACAGACTGTGAAACTCTGCTGTACAGTTTAGGCATGGAACATTTGGAGAAATACATTTGAGATGGCATCTGCTATTTGGGACAGCAAAGGGCCATCAAACAGCAGAATCCTAGATTCTCCGCAAAGGAGAAGGGCAACAGGTCAATGGCGAGAATTTCAGCTGTGGCTGTGTTCAGCTCACATACAACAGCATGACTGGGGGATACTTTGATTGCTCTTCAATGTGACCTGCATCTTGGGAGCAGGTCAACAAAAACGCTTTACTTGTGCCACCAATGTTGTTCTTGGGGTACCAGGTGATTCTTGTGGCCTAGGATGTGCAGCATGTATGAAACTAGTTATTTTGGTGGATTTGGTGCCTGGTGTTGTACTTTTATAACTTGAGAGAGTGGCAGGTCCACTTCTACTATGTTCACTGCTCGGGAGAGAAAATTATTCCTCACACACATCCTCCACTGACCCACTCAACCCTCCCTCCACCTGCTCTACTGCACTGCACTAAAATTAAGCTTGACAAGTAATGTCCCCCCAACAGCTCTAGTATCTTTCTGGTATTGGTGCCAGTGTAATGGGTGCTTGCTTTTCAAGTGGGTGTGCTGGCCACCAGTGCCTATGTGGCTGCCCTTTTTTTCCACGACTTACATGTACGTGACACAGCTGACATATCACCACAGTGTCATCAGCTGCATCAAGCATGAAAAAATTCTAAACTAGGGACGTTGCACCTCTAGATTTGACATGGGACTGAGACTTGGACAGCGTAGCCAAAGGTGTGGAAGTTTTTGCTTTTTGTGCCGCTTGCATGATATCTACCATGCTACGTTTGGGAGGTGGGGTGACTGGACTACTTGTTGTAGGCTTGCTGATATCCTCACCTTCAGTCTTGACATCTATATGGGCTACATCAACACTCTTTATCTTTTTTCACTTCTGGCTCCCACAGGGGATCGAACACCTCATGATCATCTGTACCAAAACATATTATATCCTCCTCCTCCTCATCCCTATCACTGTCTACTGCCAGACAAACTTTTCCTTCTCTGGCATCTCCTCACTGTTTGGGTGGGGGAGACTGACTTCCTTATCTCCTTGTCCAGAAGAAACAGACTGAAGCTGGACACTTTCACCCTTACCACCATCAGTTCCTCCTTGAGCAGAAACAACAGTCACACTGACGACTTTTTTGACCTCCTCCTGGACCTCTGTGCCTCCACTGGGGTGAGTGTCTCCCTTATTCCCAATATCTTCCCCAACAAGCATACTAGCTACAGATTGGGCAGTGAAAAAATGAGTCACATACTTCAAGCCACTTCTAACTTCAAATTTGCTGCTACTGGCTGCCACAGCAGCAGCAGAGGCCACTGATTCACAAAAAGGTTTATTTTTCCAACAGACTTCTTTGAGCCACCTCCCACCCTAACACCTTTACCTGAAGTTGAACGTCTCTTGGCAGGCATATTGATATGTTTGTTTAGTTTGGCTTCCTCAGTCTGGCACTATATTATTATGTATTTCTATTAAATAAATGTGATTTAACACCTGCAGTGCTATGTACAAAGGGCAAACAGAAATCACAACAGGTAGCTGCACTGTAGTGTATCTCGTTACCTACAACTTCTACTGTAGCCTATTCAACTGTGAAAACACTATTTTATTTTCAATTACAAAGACACGAGTTAAGTTACATGGGTTAACAGGAGGACAAAAGTAAGACACTTTCAATACAAAACCGACAGAGAACACCACCACAACAAGGTTGTGCAGTAAATCTGAAAAGAATACTTAAGCGGTTCTTAATCAAATGTCAGTTTTTAAATGGAATGATTATTACACAACTTGATAATAATGTGATGGGTGCTGGTAGGTTCACAAAAACTAAACTAAACCAACTGCACAGAACACCTCTCAGTCAAAATACGAACTACAGTCCAGATAAGTGGTGTCTGGATAAGTCAAGTACTACAATGTGTTACTACTTACTATTAATACAGTTTTGGCTTATATCAGACGGAAGGGACAACAAGAGTTCAAATGAACAAAGTCACCTCCAAAACTCATGCAGGGAACACCACTATCCACTTGAAAACTATGTAGTTTTTTTATAGTAGCATAGGTCAGGTAGTAAATAACAGTGTTGTAAGGCAGGAAAGGGTTAATATGGTAAGCAAATTAAACAGAAAAACAGGAATGCTGCAATGCAGAGGCTAGAGCACAATTTTCATTTCTGTTAGCAATTCAACAATGCAGTGTACCTGGATATGGACAATTCAAGTGATCAATGTACACGAATACTGTTAAATTAAAAAATAAATCACAAAAAGTGATTAAGCAAACGGAAAAAGGTTACAGGAACAGAACTAGTCAGAATGTAGTAACTGTTCACATAAAGTTACCCCCCAAAAAGGGTCAATATGTAAGAAAAACATAACAATTAAGTAGCACACCAAGAAAACATATTAAGACTTAAAAGAAATTACAGAAACTCACTCACAGCTTGTGCGAAATATATAAAATATTAGGAAACAGCCTTCTCTACTTTCTTTCTCACACACACAGAAACCACATAGTCGACCCTCTCCCACTCACTCCCTCACAGACACAGAGAAAACTGAAAACACTAAGTTTAACTAAGTATTCTCCAAAGATACAAAAACTAAAATGTTCACTAGCAGCACTAGAAACTAAACTTGAGATTTTGGAAGCAATTAACTCTCAACAATCACAAATAAACAGGTTTTTGAAGGGTTTATTGGTTGTGATGCACCAGACTGAACTGCTCTCCGACTCAACAGACAATATACTGTGCAGGAAACAGCCTGCACTGATATTTCAGCTATCTACCCACAATGCAGTGCAATCTCTCTGGCGAAATTGAAAACACTGGCGAAATTCAGGGCAATGACAAAATTTCGCCTTGCGCAAAAGCGGAATTGGCGAAATTTCGCACTTATGTGAAACATGGATTGGAGGCAAAATTTTGTTTCTCCTAGGTGGAAAAATTTGTGTAATGCGGAAATTATGCTAAATATTTCGCTAGGCGAAATTTTCCAGTTTCGCACATCTCTAATTACTGTAACTATAATCACAGTATTACATGTAATGCTACTAAATCATTAAAATTTCATGCTGTGACTTGCCTACCTTTAGTAGGCCCTGGTACCTCTTTGGGCCTAATGCAGGGCTGGAGGCTCTGCCCCTCAGAAGGCTACCAATAAATCTATTGCTCAGTCTCCTGCTCACTTCTGAGTCTCTGCCCCTCATGACGTCAATATATTGTAATTTTATTGATTCAAGTTTTCGTAATTGGGTGGGAGCAATACACAAAAAGATTATTTTCAGGCTCGATCCACACAGTATATAACATACATTACTTGTCATTAATCACTCAATTTAACTCATTACTTCCAATAGCTTCATATGAAGTCTGAATTATCCACTGTTTACCTGACATAAAATGGCCACCCAGGTAATAATGAGTTTTAAAGAGTAACTTAGACCCTCAGGGCAGGCAACTCACAAGGAGTTGCCTGCCTGAGAAGCTAAACTAGGCGGTGTTAGAATTTTTTACCTTTGAAGGCCATGCTCTTAACTTTCCGTAAACAAGCAGAGCTACAGCCCCATCCCCAAAATTAGCAGTTTGATGCGAAGTCTGGAATGGGGCAGTGGGTACATAATAGTAAGAGACTAAGGATCAGGGAGGGGGCTGTCTAAAAATAAGTTTTGCAACTTTGCAGGCCAGTCCACAGGTGTGTGGCTAGTCTTAAATGTACCATACTAGCCACATACTTGTAGACAGGCCCACAAAGTTACAAATCTTATATTTAGGCAATCCCTGTCCCTATCCTTAGTCTCTGTATGTTATGCACCTAAATCCACATTCCCTACTTCACTTCATCAAACTGCTGAAATCAGTGTCCATAGCTCAGCAGGTAGCACGCTCACCTCTGGGGCCAGAAGATTGGAAGGTCATGGGATCTAGCTTCACACCAGGTACTTCAGATAATAGCCGTAACTGACACTAGAGTGCAGTACAGTTGGGGTACTGCACTGTTTGAAGTGTCATCCTTTGGATGAGATGCTAAACTGAGGTCCCTTCTGCCCATCTCTGGTCACCGACCAAGTGGATGTTAAAGATCCTATGACACATATTGAAGAGTAGAAGAACATCCCCAGTGTCATGGCCAGCATTCACCCCCCATAAAGATAGTCCACATAACCCAACCCCCCCCCACCAGAATGCACCTGGAAGCACGCTATCACAACTTAGTGTGCCTTTCTGGGTCAAACATTACAAATAAATACAATTTTGGGGTCCAAGCTGCTGAGCTCGACTCATTTATAGAAGTTAAAAGCAGAGTTTTCCAACATAAATATCACCCAAGAGTCTATGTAAAAAATTCAGATACAGTCTACTTGGGTTCCTTGGGCAAGTAGCTCCTTACTGTGCGTTGCCTGCCTCGGTATAAGCTGTCAGCTGCTCTTTAACATATGATCATTTGCAGGTATGAGGTGATGTTTAACAAGTATATTCTAAGGCTTGTTTTCAATCGTATAAATGGCAATACCTTAACATTTCTTGGTAGCATATGCCAGAATCCAGGTGCAGTAAAACGGAAAGCTTTTCAGACCATGTTTGTAGATATCCTTGGTACTATGAATAAAAGTTTGTTATTCAATCTGCTGCTCTGTGAAGTCTTGCTGTGCCCTGCCCCCGAGTATTTGCATCTTAGCACTGGTATAACTGCCACTTGGCCTCTCACTGTAACTCCAAAAGGCACTGGTATAGGACCTTTCATGAACCCGTCATAGTATCGCATGAGGCAGCTCACATCTGCAGCATGGTACTTTGACTTTTGTTGCATCCAATTTGACATAACACTGCAAGGGTAAAAAACCCTATAAGCTCCACACTGATGGTCCCTCTCAATGTAACTCAGCGCCTCTGCCCCTCAGGTATAGGGTTGACCATGTAATGCCATAAATGCTTTAAACCCCAAACTCCCACTCGCTGGTTGAGGAAAACCTCTCCTCCACAGAAACTAGTGGCAATTTTTGCAAACAGGCTGTCGAGGTGGGTGTCAGCTAAGTAGCACCTCGTTTACATTCCATGAAGAGGTATCTCATTTTGCAGCTTAGAAGCTCTCTATTCTACACATAGTGCTGACCACTGAAATTCTAAATGGAAACGCATATTAATCTTTAATTTGTTATCAGTAAACCATATCCCTTGTTTTTACAGAGTTCTGAGGCTAGATTCACATAACAAATTACAAAGCACAGCACAAAAGTTTGCGTTGTGCTTTGTGATTGACCAGGTGTCAAAGGTTGCTATTCACAGTCAGATAATGCACCTGTGCTTTCAGACTGTGAATAGGGCCAGGATGAAGCAGTGCTAACCTTCTTACCGCTACCCGTTACCTCTAACCCCACTAGCGCTGCCTCGACATGCATCCTGGAGGATGGCCCGCAATGAATAGGGCAGGTGCACTATTCAGAATTCACAAAAGCAGCCAAGCAAATAAGCCCATTGGGCATGCAAGGCACTATGTGGCTATTTGCATGCCTATTATGGGCCCATTTACATAGGCCACAATGGAGTTTAGCGCCCCCCGCCAATCGCTGGCCCGACAGTAACATAGTGCACTGTTCTTGGTGGCTAGTGGTCCCTCCCTCCACCAATCACCAGCCTGAGAAAAAAAAAAAGAATAGTCTCTGGTGCCAGTGGTCCAACCCCCATGATTGCGGATTGCCGGCCCGAGAAAAAAAAGAACAGTCCCTGGTGCCAGTGGTCCCCCCCACCCCAACGGATCACTAACCCAAGAGCCCAAGGAAAAAAAGGATCGTCCCTGGTGCTAGTGGTCCCCCCTCCCCCATGATCTCCAATCGCTGGCCCGAATACAAAAATATTCTCCCTGGTGCTAGTGGTCACCCCTCTACGATCGCCGGAACAAGTAGGAAAAAAAAACCTCTCTGAGTAAAGTTTCCCCTTCCCCCACCCATGCCCAATGGAGAAGTACTATTCCCTGGTGTCCAGTGTTCCCTCCCACCACCTGCTCCCTGATCCCCTGTAAAATAAATGAAACCCATTCCCTGGCGTCTAGCACCCCTCCCCATCCCCGATCACCTGTAAAATAAACAAATGTCCCTTCACTGGCATCTAGTAGACCCCCCCATCCTGGCAGGTAGTGCGCCACCACCCCGTCCCCCCATCCCAAACCCGAGCCAGTGATCGGCACAGCCCTCCTCTCATCACCACGGCTAGCCACCGACTCAGCTGTCAAGGAGCATGCACTGTATACAGTACATGCTCACTGCAATCAGTGAGCGCATATTGTATGCAGTACGCTGTCCTTGGCAGCTCACTCAGTGGCCAGCCATGGTGGTGAGAGGAGGGCTGTGCCAGTCGCTTGCTCAGGTTCAGGATGGGGGGAGCAGGGTGGTGGGGCACTACCTGCTGGGGGGACAGGGGGTCCACTAGATGTCAGGGAAGGTACATTTGTTTATTTTACAGGGGATCAGGGATAGGGAGGGGGTCTGCTAGACACCAGGGAATGGGTTTCATTTATTTTACAGGGGTTCGGGAAGCAGGTGGGGGGAGAGATCACTGGACACCAGGGAACAGTATTTGTCCATTGGGCATGGGTGCAGGTGGGGGGAGGGAAACTGGACCCGGGGAGACTTCTTTTTTTCTACTAGGGCCAGTGATCAGCGATCGTGGGGGGTGACCACTAGCACCAGAGAGAATGTTTTTGTACTCGGGCCAGTGATTGGAGATCATTGGGGGGGCCACTAGCACCAAGGAGAATACTGTTACATTCACAGGTGGGCAAGTTCAAGTTTATTGCAGGAAAACTCCGTTGAGCAAGCTCATTCGCAAGGCGGTCCTGAGACAGACGTACAATCAAATAAGTTAAGAGAGTTGCATAATATTACACAATGTACATAAAGAGCTCCCCAGGTACACAAAATACATGATGAGAGGTGACACTGATTATAAGACAATACATTACATACCTTAGGATTTCCCCAGAGAAAAATTAAAGTTCCTGGAGAAAGTAACAGTAGTTACATAACTATAACTAATATGTTAATAGAAATTCCAACTGATACACTGATAATGGTTCGAGACAGAGCTAATGACATGGAGAGATGGAGCCTGAGATATCGTAAGGTCGATAAATTGGTGCCCCAAGGACAATATTCAGTTTAAAAACAGTTACAGGTATCTTTTAGTTTGACCATGGCCAACCTTTTAAAAAGGTTAACAGGGACAATACTGGGGTAATTTCAGTGAGGATTGTAATAGATTCCAAATAGTTGGCAGCGAACATGATATAGCGTGTTTTTCAAAGGAAGTACAGGTCCTAGGTACATCGAGGAGGAGAAAATCTGACTTCCTAAGGGAGTAAACACTGTGCGCTATGTGTATTAAGGAGGTTAGGTATTGTGGTAGTTTGTTCAGGAGAAGTTTTAAAGTCCAGATGCCGGCGTGGAGTGACTGTCTAATGGTGAGCGAGGGCCAGCCAACTATGGCATATAGATCACAGTGATGAATTAGGGGAAGGGAGCTGGTAATAAATCGGAGGGAGCGGTGGTAGAGAACATCTAGCTTATGAAGACTGGTAGGAGCTGAAGAGTTGTAGATTACATCACCGTAATCAAGAAGGGGGAGGAATGTGGCCTGAACCAATCTGGTTCTAATCTCCACGGGAAAGAAGGACCTATTGCGGAAAAAAAAGCCTAACCTGGCTTTTAGCCTTTTAGCCAAGTCATCGAGATGATCATTGAAGGAAAGCTTATTGTCGAGCCAGAAACCCGAGATATTTGAACTTTGAAACTATTTCCAAATGCTCACCTAGGGAAGTATTTATAAAGTCATTAGGTAGAACAAGAGTAGTAGAGTGGGAGGTGCATGGGCGAAGGATCATGGCTTTCGTTTTTTTTGGCATTAAGGAGTAACTTTACATTAATTAGTTTTTTTCTAGTTGTGCAAAGTCGGCTTGAAGAGTGTCCCTAACTCCTTCCAGTGAGGGCTCATATGTGTACAGGACTGTGTCATCTGCAAAAAAATGTATATGGGACTTGGTAATCTGGTGGTCAAGGTTGTTTATATATAAGGAAAAGAGGATGGGGCCTAAGATAGATCCCTGTGGGACTCCCCTAGCAGTAGGTAAGGAGGACAAAAACAAATCTCCTGATTTAACTTTCTGTGTCCTGCCCGTCAGGTAGCTATTAAACCATGGGGTTGTGGATGGAGTAAAGCCAAGGTTAATAAGGCTGTGAACTAATAAATTGTGGTCTACTGTATCAAAAGCTTTACTTAGATCTAAGAATACTACACCAGTAGTTTTCTTAGAGTCCATTGCAGAGACCCAATCATTAGTAACCCTGGCTAGAGCTGTTGTGGTGCTATGATTTAGGCGAAAGCCAGATTGGAGACGGTTTAAGAGAGATTGAATTTCAATATGGTTTTTCAGTTGGGCATAGCTCAGTTTTTCGAAGGCTTTTGAGAGTATGGGCAGTATTGAAATAGGTCTATAATTATTGAGATCACAGGGATCACCCGACTTGAACAGAGGGAGAATATAGGCAGATTTCCAACACGAGGGAAGTGTAGCAGTTGAGATAGAAAGGCTGAATATGTGAAGTATTGGGGCGGTAAGGTAGGGGTAGCCATGTTTTAGGAATAGTGGTTCTATGCTATCCTCCCCCCAACTTTTTTTGGTATCCAGGTTAATAAGTGACTCCTCAACTTCCTTAAAGCTAAGAGGGAGCAACTGAAATGAACAGGCTGGGGTATGCAATGATGCATACGTGCTATCGATGTTCTTTACTTGGGTGGCATATGGAGAGGAATCAAATGCTAGGCTGGCAGTGATGAAGTGGGAATTAAGTTCTTCCAGTATTTGATGGGTACTTTCAATAACTGTTCATTGATGTGGATCTTTGCTGGAACAGATGGGGCAGTTGAGCGACCCTCAATTGACTTGAGTTCCCTTTAGCCTGCTCTAAAGTAGAAACATAGTAGCTTGATTTGGTTACACAAATACGTCTGACACAGGCATTCCTGGCTGCCCTTAATGCCTGCCAATCTAAAGGGCTCTTGGTGCGCCTTGCCTGGGCCCATAGTTTGACAGTGCAACCTTGAGTTCTGGTGTAAACCAAGGGTGCAAGTTTTTGCAAGTCCGAACCTTACTAGTGGGAGCATGTCTATTAACTAATGAGGTAATGTTGCAGTTGAGAACATTAACAGCCTCATCTACTGATTTTGCAAGGAAGAGGTCTTGCCATCTGACCTTGTTTAGATCGGTCAAATAGTTATCAGTATTAAACTTACAGAATGGCCGTTTCATTATAAATTTAGGGGGGAGGTTGACTTTAGCTTGTGATCTAGTGCAGACTACGATATTGTGATCACTCATATCATTATGAAACACCGCTGTTTGTAGGATTTTATGTGGGTGTGTAGTTAGTATAACGTCTAAAAGTGAGCTATTGGCTGTATTTAGGGTATTAATCCTAGTTGGTTCACTAATTAGTTGGGCAAGTCCAAGTTCTTCACAAAGTGACTTCAGGCCAGAGGATTTTGATGATGATCAATCCAGATTGAAGTCACCAAGGATTAGTGTTTCTGTGTTAACATTAATGATTAAAGTTTTGAGGGGCGCTAAGGATATCAGTTCCGGCAGCAGGTGGTCTGTATCCACCTATGATGGTAATGTTGTCAGAGGAAGGGAGATGGAGCTTTAGTGAAACAATTTCATATTCCTTGTGTTTTGATTTGGTAATACTATTACTAATTGTATACTTTGATTTGGCATAGACAACTACTCCGCCCCCATTCCCCATCTGCCCTAAACAGAGTATAATCCACTATGTTAATTTGCTGGTCGATAATATTTTTTATTAAGCCATGACTCAGTGATAATGATAATATCAGGCTCCATGTGGGCAGCCCAGGCTTGTAACTGGGATAGTATTCTGATCAGACTCAGTATGTTAACCATTATTATTTTTAAACCAGGTGCGTCTGCAAATTCTGTTGGGGAGGACAGCAGTGATGGAGGGCCTGGATTTAGCTCAACCTTACCTGAGCAGAGAAGGAGAAGGAGTAACAATTTCTTTAGTGAGATCAAATGCGACCTAAGGACTTTTTTCCTTTCTGACTGCCTATTATTTGTTTTTGAGGGTAGCAACTGTATATCAATTGTGCTTGTGCTTGTGTTACAGTTTGGGACTAGGAGAAGGAGCGCTTTAAGGGACATTGGGGAAGGAAGGAGGGAGAGAAAGAAAGAAGAGGGTGGCGAGTGGGTAAAGGGAGGGGGCCATGAGGAATAGTGAGTGGTATAATGGCCAGAGGCATAGTAGGTATCATTTTTCATGGCAGTGCTCGCCTGTTGTGTTATGTTAGTGTAGCATATACCAGGAACAAAGGTTAACATTAACAGGCATACTAAAGTATGATGTGCCATGACTCACTGAAGACTGACTGAGTATGTAAGAGATTTTTTTTTTTTTTTTGCCAACTAGGTAGTAACCTATAGGATGGCTAGATGGACAGAAGGCGTGGCAACAGTGTATTTAAAGGAGGCCTGGGAGGGGGTTGGTCAAAAAACCACAGTAGAAAATCCCTTGGGGGAACAGCCTGCACCGGGGTGAATGACTGGACCAATCGGCGACTTTTCTGAAAAGGTGCCTGAATCCGATTGGCTGGCTTGTATGCCATACCTTCTATGGAGCTGAATCCGCTTTTTGGACGGCTGCCGTCGGCTGCGTGGTTGCCAGTGGGCCGGTGACCGGGAGTCCTGGGGCTCGCCCTGTTCAGGGGCTGCAAATAAGGGAGAGAAAGGCAGTAATTTATAGGGAATCCAATAAAGTGGAGGGTTAAGGAGTCAGAGATCAGTGGAATTAAAGAACAAAGGGACACTTTAAAAAGGTGCCAAGGACGGCGGGGGGGTAAAGGGCTTCTGTCTAACGAATCTTAACAGGGTTTGCAATCACTTAGCATGCATACAATTACTACATCTTTGGATCCAACAAACAGGCTTCACTAAAATTTGTAAGCAAACTTAATTTTCAGCTGAAAAACTACACTAGAAAATCCCTCGGGGGAACAGCCTGCACCAAGGTGAAGGACTGGACCAATCGGCGGGTTTTCTGTGGGGGGGGGGTTACTAGCACCAGAGTGACTATTTGGGGCCAGTGATCGGCAGGTGGGACCACTAGCACCAGGGAAGAATTATGTGTTACATTCAGGCCAGCAATCATCGGGAGGAGCACTAGCAGTAATCGGGGGGGGGGGGGCACTTCATAACCACTAGGGCTGCGGGGGATCAAAGCAATGTCTTGGTTGGCAGTATTTGCTCTGCGCAAGGGAACCCCTGAAAAGCCCTTTGTACACAGCAAATGCTTTGTGAATGGGATGGCGCCGATATGCCGGTCCCCTTCACACTTTGCCCTGGCGCAAACCTGGTTTAAGAGTGCAAACTGAGCTGTTGTGAATACCAAATTGGCACAAAACTGGGTTTGCACCTCAGCAAAATTTTGTGAATCTAGTCCCTAAACCTTTTTTTCCAATGTCAATAAAATGTGTCCACATCTCAGCAATGAAATGATGGAAAATAGTAACCTCTGCAGGCTCCTAGAGATCTAGTATAAAAAGGATATTGCTTAGACTAGATGTCTGAGTTCACTCCAACTCTCTTGAGTTTCTCAAGAGGACAATATAATGCCACCACACAGATGGTCCCCTTTTGCTTAACCTGACTCTGCCTCTCAAGACAGCGATAAAATTGCTGCACAGGCAACCAAACAGTCCAGCTCTCTGCATATGTAATCCAGTCCGCAAATCTCTGCTCCTCCGGACATCAACAGAACTACGGCTCAGATGATCCCTCTTGCTGAGTCCAGTCTGCTCCTCCAGGGAACACCAATGTTCTAACCACCACTCGCTTCCTATCAATACACCACACTATATGTCCTTTCTGTCCTGTGTTGAAGTACTCACTGCCTCTCTCGCCTCCCAATGTCCTGCCTAAAGGACCTAGGACAAGTCAGCATCACAAGCAAGAATTAGGAACAAGAGAAACTTATCAGACCTGACACCATGTGTGAGCTTGGCCACAACAGGAGCGGGGAGAGGGTGCAGCCAGTGCCATCTTGTTCAGGGGAGAGAGATCTGGGAACCAGAGCTGCTGGACACTGCACTTGCTACTGGAACGGACAGCATCAGTGGCACGGAGGGGGCAGGAGGAGGCCAGGTGCACAGAGTCCATGAGAGTTACAGCAACGGTCGAGCACAGGTTTGTTGTTGGTCCCCCTCCTACTGCATCCAGTGATCTTGGCTTTGTTGAGTCCTCTGCTATCAACAGGCACCAGAGAGTCACCACCAATGGAAGCTGTGCTGCATAGCAGGACAGCAGCGTAGATCACACCAGAGTAGGGAACAGACTGTAGCTGACCCAACTTGGCAGGAGTTGTTCTCTGTTTGCTGGGCGGGGATAGGAGCAGCTTGCTGTTTTGAACTACATGAAGTTTCCACCCAGAAAACAGAGTAATGATCAGTTTGGCTGATTACTGGTCTGTCACTGCCTTGCCCATGTAGGCTGAGCTGCATTGAACCCGACAGTGACACACCTCTAAAACCCTGTTATTGTAACAAGATGTTTGCTTCATGCTCACTTGCAAGCAAACATAAAATTGGTGACTTTTCAAAAAACAAACACCTAAACCTAAATCGACAAAACCCAGTTAGCAAGATTCTTGTGTTTGCTTGTTTTTAAAAATGACCCAGAAACACCTATTTTAAAATGAACCAGAAATACCTGTTCTGGACACTCCAAAAATCTGGGGTTCCCAACTCAGCAAGAGGTCTAACTTCTGGAGCATAAGACAAGACTTCTTTGGTTGAACATAAAGTGCTGTGACTGAAGAATTTTTGGTTCACTTTTAATGGGATACTGTCTGTGTTGGTTATTCTCCAGGTAGTTGATCAATGTCCAGGGTATCCCACATAGACTTACAGCTGTTTACTGACAAGTCCTCCAGGGGTCGGACCAGGGCTGCATGGTGCAGCAATAGAGAAAACCCTCCTGGGCTCGGGCTAGGGCCACATCAAGTGGCAATATTAAAAGTCCCTCTCCTGGGCTTGGAACTCTGCTGCACTCCTGTGTGACTTTAACATGTTACTTTTATGGTGTCACAGTTACAATGTGCAGGGGTAGTAAAATCATAATTTCCACTTGGGACCTTCTCCCTTCTGTTGCTTTCATTGTCTTGTAATGGTGTGTGACACAACATGCTTCACTTGTTAAACAGGACTCCATTTTTACTCATCACACCATGAAATCCCAACCTGTGATTTCTGTGGGAAATGTCTTATTTTTTAAGCTGACTGTCACTTTTCGGATATGGAGATGGTCGGGCCAGAGCCACACCCTGCAGCAATGTAGAAAAGCCCTCTGTTTCCCTGGCCAGAGCAGCACCATGCGGCAATGCAGAAAAGCCCTTTAAGGTTCAGATGAGGACTGCACAGTGTAGCAATATAGAAAAAGATAGTGTCAGTGGCTCAGTAGGTAGCACACTCGCCTCTGAGGCCGGGAGATCAGAGGGCTGTGGGTTCAGTTCCCACATCTGGCACTTGGGTTAATATCCCAATACTGACACTGCAGTGCAGCATGAGAGGGGTGCTGCACTTCTGAGGTGCCATCTTTCGGATGAGACGTTAAACCGAGGTCCCATCTGCCTGGATTGGTGGTAGTTCAGATGGATGTTAAAGATCCCATGGCACTTATCGAAAAGAGTAGGGGAATTTTTTATTGAAATCAAAATCATTTACACATGTTCTCATATAGACAAAAAATTCAATTGTAGTATGAAATAAACAGCTCCATCGTACACCTTAAAACATCGTAAACTCAATATAAGCAATGACACTTATGCTCTCCCAAAGTAACAAAATACAAAGACATAATAATGTCAACCAAAATATAGCAGTTCCTAATAAAAAAGGCTATTAAGTGCGGTAGAAATAACACAAATCAACAAAAACTTGACTGAGGAACAATGCATAATAGAAAAAACACCCACCCCTTTTTTTTTTTTTTTTTTTAAAACTGAAAGAAGACCATTGCTTAACCAATTCATTTGTAGTGTCACACTGGAATTCAGAAATCAACCACTTCTGAAATTCCCTTGCAATAGTAAAGTATAACTCCAAAGCTTGGATGTCCTGTTGCTGCAAAACTAAACGACATCTACATATCCAGATCCAATAGACAAAAAAAGCACATACAATCCGAAATATGCCTATGTGCTTCTGAGTAAATTAGAATTTGGAATACCATAAAATAACAGAGTAGGAGCGGAGGTATAGGTACCCCAATTTTCCATCTGTTTTTGACAACATCCCAGAATTGGATGATAAGACGGACATGAAAAATATAAATGATCCATTGTTTCTATAATATTAGAACAACATTCTCTGGGACAATATCTCTCTTGAATTGATTTATGTTTTTGATTCCTTTAATATTAATTTTCTGGTGCACTCTAGCCATATTGTGTCCCACATTGGTTCAGGGATATCTTGGATTCATTAACATATGCAGATATAAACTTTGTTGGGCGCTAGTAAAATGGGAAAAGGGTCATCCTGAAACTGGATTAACAATAATTCATCATATAAATGCCGTCTAGAAAAGGTCTGGACGCTGAATAGCCAATATCCCATCTAATCACCCAATCAAAACCTCCTCCCATCTCTTTACTAGCCTAGGGCCTTTTGTTCTTGTGGAGAAATAATCCCTTATCCCATTCTGACAAAATCCCTTTGAGTATCGGGAAAACCCATTTAATCCATTGTTTTGTAGAATTTTTTACTATCGGAACTAGATTCGTGTATAAAAATATCGTGAAGTAAAATAATATAGGGTTCAGCATGTTTACACCACCATCTTTGACTTGTTTGTAGAGTACCGACCTTTTGATCGGATTCAATCGGCTCCCCCAGAAACAAGTGAAAAACAGTCTGGATAAAGACGCTTCAAATTTCTTCGGCACCAGAAAAACAGCACTGAGATATATAAATATCGGGGCCAAAAAGGACTTAATCAAGAAAACCCTTTTTTTTTTACCCACTTTCCATCTGTTCCATCTTCTTACCATTTCATTCCCTACTGATAACAGTCTAGACCAATTGTACTCAGCCATTGCTTTGCCGTCGAAATAAACACCTAAAATTTTGCAAGGGTCTACGGCCACCTCACATCCACCAACTATCCTAGAATCCTCCCGAAAACCCGCTAAGGCCAGACATTTAGTTTTCCCAATATTTAAGGTAGCTCCTGATATTTTCCCCACTACTTGAATTAAATTGAGAGCAATGAGCAGAGACTGTGGATCCTGAATAATCAAACACATATCATCAGCATATGCGAGTACTTTGTCCGCTGATGAAAAGCCCCCTGATAGGCTCAAAATATTCAGGGATCTTTGCAATAGTCTCATTCGGGTCAATAAAAATACATAAAGGTGGGCTCAATGGACAGCCCTGACGCACTTCTGAGTACTGGAATTTCGGACCCATCCAGCCATTCTCATAAGGGATTACATCGTGAGGTCAGAGCAAATTTTCAGCCAGTCCATAAAATCTTGTGGGATTCCATAAGCCAATAGACAGTCTCATAAATAGGAGTGAGACACCCTATCAAACGCTTTGGCCTGGTCTAAGCTTACAAGAAACCCTAAATCGTTCCCATCCTGACGTCTTCCATCACCCTCCATTATTTCCCGAAGCAGTAATAAAGCATCCGTGATACTACGTCCAGGAACTGAACAATATTGAGATGGGTTAATTAAGACCTCCATAACTGAAGCCAGTCTATTCCCCAACAGTTTAGCAAATACTTTAAAATCAGTATTCAGCAAAGTGAGGGGCCTCCAATTAGTCAAATCAGTGGAATCACCTGATTTAAACAGAAAAAATAACAAGCCTTCATACATTTGATTTGGTAAACAACATTCCTTCTGAAAAAATCTAAAGACTTCCAACATTTCTAGCGGAATTATCTCCCATAAGAAATGATATAGTTCGGCAGGTAACCCGTCAGAACCAGGTGAAATCCCGTCTGCAAAGATTCTTAAATACCATATCCAGTTCTGACTTAGAAAAAGGGCAATCAAAGCATCACAAAATTCTGGTGAAAGTTGAGGTAGAGCTGCCGCATGAAGTATTTCGTGAGTATAGGGTGAGTGTACCACTGGGGAACCAAACATATCTGTTACATGCTGTACAATAATATTCATAATTGAAACATTATCGGTGGCTAAAGTGCCCTGAGGAGTCATTAGACCTGATATCAATTTTCTCTCACGTCTATTTTGGCAACTAACATACGGATTAACACTTTCTGCCTTCCCATGAGTACCAAAAGATTGTTCTTTTTGAAGAGAACATAGCCTGTCATATTGAAAAGATTTCATTTTCTGTTTTATGAAACTAATTTCACCACTAAGGTCCAACCCTCCCATGCTCTGACTTGATAGCAATTCGCCCAGTTTATGTCTAAAAGCTAGGTATTCCCTATATTTCGTTCTGGCCTGGACCCTCCCTTGCAACTGAAGAAATTTAATAACAATATTTTTTAAGTCTCCCCACCATGCTCCCATATCCTCATAAAGAAAAAATGTCGTGGCCTTATCTTCCACCAGAGTCTTGAGGCCAGACAAAATATCTGGTTCTTCTAATAATGAGACATTTAATCTCCAGAACCCCAGTCCTGGTCCCCTAACAGGGGGAAGTGCAATACTAATCCCAATCAACATGTGATCGGAAGTTTCTATGGGAATTACGAAAGGTTTTGAAATCTCTAAATTTTGCTTCAAAACAAAAGTCTATTCTAGAAAAGAGCCTCCCTTTAAAAAGTTGCTTTCACCTACTCGCCATATCATTTTGAAAGTCTTTCAGACCAGCTTGCGAAACTAAAGATTTCAAAAATTTCTTATCGCAATATTGTTTACCCTTTTCCCCCTGAATTTGGAAGTTAAAATTAAAGTCACCCCCAAAAATCTGTCTACTGGTAAATAAATACGGTTGGATTTTAGTTAAGAGATCAATCCTCAAAGCTTTTGATTGCGGGCCATAAATGGTAATCAATCTACAAGATAATGTATTGATAACTACATCCAACAGTAAAGCCCTACCAGGTTCGATATCCACTAGACGTAAAATCTGTACATCAGTAGACCGAAAACAAAATCCTACCCCACAACAGGCTTCTGAGCCTATCGACCACACCGAAGTACCCCACCACCAATCCTTAGAAGCTTGAGATGTTTCCCCTAAAGTATGAAATCTAGTGTCTTGTAGCATAAAAACATCAAACTCCAAATCACTTAAGATACCGAAAGTCGTCCTACGTTTATAGATCGATTTAATGCTATTAACATTTAAACACGCCACCCTAAGGTTCATGAAATCAAGGAGGTTTGTTTAAAAGTTTCCTACTAGACCTGGTTAGACGCTTCTGTACCGACTTATCTAACGGGAGCTGCAATATCAAATTGGGTTGGCCCTGACTTGAAACCTGGGAAGCTTCCTCTATGGGATTCTCCTTATCCAATAGCTCTCCCCATGAGGAAAAGACTGTAAATCTGTTAGTGAGAGGTAGAGGAGAAAGAGATGGCTGTGTTTGCCTTTGATCTGAGCCATCCTCTTTAGGAGAGGTGGGATTAGAAGCCTGAGAACATCCTACTGCAAGAAAACCTGTCTCCCCATCATCAACAGGAGGTAACAACAAATGGGCCGGATCCTGCGTAGGTGAAACCTGCGGGGTAGTAAAAGGAGCGCCAACTACCTCTGTAGCAGCAGACGTGGGACTCTCAATAGTATGTGAAGGTAAGGGTGGAACCACAGTGGGCACACTCCTGTCTAAACTCGCCTTCATACCTCCAGAAACCGAACCGCCATTACCCCCCACGCCCCCTGCGCGAAACGGAGGAAAGGAAGACAAGTCTACCTCATGTACTTGGGGTTTTGGCTTGTGACAAAAGCATGTCATGTTCGGAGACAGACTCCGAGTTATAGCCGCCCATGGACATCCCTGGAAGCTATGAGCAGTATCCCCACATAGGTTACAGATAGGGGCCTCAATGCATTGATCTCATGGATGACCCAATAAGCCACAGAGAAAACATTTGATAGCAGTACAATCAGTATTCAAATGCGATAAATCACCACATTTATAACAGCTTTTAGGTTGACCAGAATAAAATAATATCCCCTATCCCTACCCAAAAGAAAAGAGCTGGGCAAATGTTGAATGCCATTATCAGTGTGCTTTAATTGGACCCTAAAAGTCCACCCCCCATTCCAGAAACCATTTTCGTCTATTATTGGTTTGGGATGTTCCACAGTAGAGCATTGCTTTTCCAACCAGAATTTAATATCTGAAACATCAACGCCCTCATTCCTAAATAAAATTGTAACAGATTTAACAGTAGGTTTAGTCACAGGAATAGCCAAAAAATTAGACCAATCCACCAGGTGCTTGCGTTCATAATACAGTTTCCAAAATTTGTCAAGTAGAACCATCGAGCAGAAGCTAATGTCATAGTTCCTATCACCCGGAGCGTGGATAAAGGCATAAACGTCTACAGGAGTAAAGCCCATGGTCTCTTTAATTAGGGTTTTCCCCACCCATACTCTATCTGGAACTATAGGAGCGTCCCCAACATTACGGAGACGAACTAAAAACCTTCGTTTTGCTGCCATCAGGGTTTATGAAAAAAGACCAGCAAACGATTTAGAAAACCCCTGGTGTTGTATAGGCGACAGCTCTTTCACTGCAGTATCAGTCACCGATTTCATATCTGACAACTCAGACGTATACTGACCCTCACTCCTCGCCTTTGCGGTACCTGAGTTCAGAGAGTGTACCTGGAAGTCCTGAGGTAAGGAGACGCTGTCGGAAAGTTCAGAGACACGGATGTTTGGCAGAGCTGTTGTCGCGTTTGACGCATCACCTGAAATCCCCGCCTCTGTTTCAATCTGCATGTCGGGTGGTGGAGCTCTATCGAACGAAGGAATGGCAAACCAGAGCAACCAAGCGCATCCTCCCAGTGCAAATTGAGAACCCGCAGCGAACCCACGGATCAGGAGTCCAACGGTTCCCGAATAGATCCATCCTGCTCTGAGTAGGGCATCCTCTGGTGACCACTCCGCATCATCCGCAGCCTGCACAGAATCCTTGAACAACATCACCGACTTGGTCCCAGCACAGCTGGAGTCCATGCAGGTAGATATTCGTTGCTAGTACTAAGTGAAGGACTGGCTACCGACCTTTTCCTTTTTTTCCGTTCTTCTTCCAGTCTGGACTTGCTCTGGTTATATTCTTGTTCTGCATTGGAAATGAGAGCAAGTAATTGGGATTTTTTGACTTCTAGTTCTTTTTGTAGTCTAATTTCCTCAGGATGCAAATCCCCATCAGCCTCCATCAAAACGGATTGTTCCAAACAAGTCTCTGGTATCACTTCAGAAATCAAATTCTGTGCCAAAGGAAAGCTGTCATCTTGTGGCATCTTAGATGCCTCTGTAGTTTCACAAAACTGACCGTCCTCCTCCATGGTCTGGGACAGACTGTGCTCGCCCACAGTCTTCCACAGCGCAACAGCGCCCTCTGCCTCCGCAGAGTAGGGAAATTTCCCCGGTGTCCTGGCCAAATTTCCCTCATTCACTAAAAATACCACCAACAGCTTAATCTGGTTCAAGGTCAGTTGGCATTCATCTGTATCCCCCTCCCCCGGGTCGTGCCTGAAAATAGGCAGGATTTGTCTAGTGCACTTAACCAGTCAACAAAAACCTAAATAAATAAAAAAAAATAAAAAAAGTCCTCCTGGGCTCGGACTGTGGCCACAATCCTGTATGAATGTTACAAATTTTTTCTTTGTTTTTATGGTGTCGGGGTCACTTCTCTGTAATCCAAAAATAAAGCAAGGTGAGCCCCATCGCAATCCAGTCTTAGTGGAGGCCGGCAAACACAAGTATTTGAGTGTGAGGAGGGTGGGGCACTTTGTGAAAATGTGCCTAGGTCCATTTTCTCACTTGTCTGTCAGAGATACTGTACTCCAGAGCCAGCCCACCTTGTACCTGCAACAAAGAAAACTCTCCCGCATCATGCTTTTTTTAATTTTTTACTCCTAAAACAAAGAAAACCACCAATCAATGTCTTTTGTGGCTTTCCCTGACCTCCACCACACCCCGACCCACCACTCAGCACCTCACAACCCCCTTACACCCTCACTCACCTTCAGAATGTCCAGCACCATAACACACCCTCTGCGATAAAAGACGTCCTCTCCCAGGAACCGCGACTGTGAACTGAGGAAACAAAGTAAGTGCATTCAATGTGTTTTCAATGCATTTTGAACTTTTACTCATAACTTCATCATTTTTAAATAGTTTTTCACTAGATTTTCAACATGGCCTTTTTGGGACTGTACCTCATTAACAAGGTAGGTGAATTTTTTTTCAAATCTAGCCCAAAAGGTGATTTCATAGTCACTCCGCGTAATCACCTTTTGGGCAGGATTTCAAACTTTTCACCTACTGCACCAGGCTAACAACGTGGGATCATAACAAAACTATGTTCCCAGGTTGAGCCTGGAAAATGACTCTCAGTTCAGTGCTCTTACTCATTTAACAAAATAAAATAAATGTTAAAAATTTGGGTCAAATATTTAAAAAAACAACAAAGTTATGAATAAAAGTTTATATTTTTCAATGCTCGCTCATAACTCCGGTAATTTTCAATATTTTGACTCAAAAGTTTCAACACAGCCATTTTTTTTCACACCAGCTCATGAACGTGACAAGTGTCTATTTTCACATCCTGACCAAAATGTTTTCTTTGCACTTGTGGCACAAAATGGCATTTCAAATGGTATTTTATAAATGCCACCTGTCATATTTATAAGGAGGAGTCATAAAACGACTATGTTGGAAATTTGGAGTCAAAATGTAAAAAAAAAAAAAAAAAAAAATGATGAAATATAGAAACACATAATTTGCCGGCCCGTTGGTGCAGCGGTTGGATTTCCGCATGTGACGCCGGCGACCCGGGTTTGGGAACAGACCAGGGTCGCTGGAGGGCCGGCCAGGGGGAGAAGGATAGAGCGTCCCACGGACTGCTCTCCTTCTCTGGGGAGAGTGTGGGGAAGTGTCTGGAGCATCAAGGACCCCTGGCGGAGGCCAGGAGTCCCACAGCTACCGGCACTAGAGCGTACAGGAGGCAGGGCAGATGCCGGCGTCATTGCACGACCCCGCCTCCCCGGAAAAACGGAAAAACTAGACAGCTGTCAGCTCTTAAATGAAGCCTGCCACGGCTTCCACTAGCCCTCAGGCCTGCCCACTCGCCCAGCCCAAGACTGCGGCATGCAAGGGGAGTGCCGCAGCCCCGCTGTGGGGGGCAAGCCACGGGTATCAGAGGGCCGAGGCCGATCTGAGGAGTGGATGTCCGTGGCTCGTGACCAGGCTGAGAGTACCAGGAGGCAGGCAGCTTGGGTGGAAAAAAAAAAAGAAACACATAATTTGTTGGCAGATAAGGACCGCTTGGCCCACCTAGTCTGCCCAGTTTGTCCCTGCTTATACTGTCACCATAGACCCCACCTGATCTCCATCTATTTCCACACCCACACTTTTCTACTAAGATTCCTTGGTGCATATCCCATGCATTTTTGAAGCCCTCCACTGTTTTCATGTCAATCATCTCTGCTGGTAGACTGTTCCAGGCATTCACCACTCCATCAGTACAGAAGTACTTAACAAGTAAATGAAGAAACATTGTGCACAGGGCTGGCCTTTGGCCAAGCAGGTAGTGATCCCATGCTGGAGAGCTACATCTGAGAGAAAGCTAAGTGAGTCAACTGAATAGACTGAGGCTGGGGGGACAGTGCTGTCATGTGGCACCACTCCCAGCCTGGGGAGGGACAGTGCAGTGTTGGCTGCATGAGCAACAAATAACCATATAGTGGAGTGAAGTCTTCTATTGGCATTGGGCCCAGAGGGTCTAGCATCTCTGTACCCATAGTGGCATGGAAGTGCAGAGCCCAAAGGGTCCTGCACTTCTACAGTCAGATGGACTCTTGGTCCTGGACATCTGCATCTGTAGCCACATGGAAGCACTGCACTTCTACCAGCAGACAGACTCTTCATTTGATGCAGGGACCAAAGGGTCCCGTGTGTCTGCATCTTTTCAGAACCTGTATGAACAAGGATATGACGCCACTATCTCAAAATGTACCCGATGGACTCTTCACTTGGTGCAGGGCCCAAAGGGTCCCATCTGTCTGCATCTGTTCAGAACCTGCATGAACAAGGATATGATGCCACTATCTCAAAATGTAGCCAATGGCAGATGAATTTATATCCCTGAGGTCAGCACCACTGTCTCAGTGGATACACCTGGCAATCCTGAGCCCAGAATGTGGAGACAGAGGAGCTCCCAATCTGCCATCCATCCTGTTGGCTACTGCTAGTGTGACCTCTCACCCAGCAGTGAAGCCTAAGCAACCCTCCGCCACACTCCATCAAACCCAGGGTGAATCTGAACAAAAAGTAGCTTACCGCAGAGCCTGTCTTCTCCACTGATGAGCGGGGGCCACGTGGAGGATGATAACAGTAAAGCTGACATACTGAACAGATATTTCTGCTCAGTCTTTACTGAGGAAGATGAGGGTAATGGGCTTGAAGGGAGTACAAGGGGTGGGAACAGCGCAGAAATGGACACAAGTCTCTTTGCACAGGAAAGAGTCCTAAAGGAACTGGAAGGAATAAGAGTCGATAAAGCAATGGGGCCAGATGGGGTGCACCCCAGGGTCCTAAAGGAATTGAGAGGTGGTGGCTGAACCTCTGGCAATCCTGTTTAGCTGATCACTGGAAACAGAGGAGGTACACAAAGACTGGAGGACAGCAGATGTAGTCCCCTTATACAAAAGAGGGAACAAAAAGAAAGTGGGGAACTAAAAAAACAGTCAGCCCTACCTCGGTGGGTGGGGGGGGAGATCATGGAAGCACTACTGAAGGACAGATTGGTGGAACATCTGGTTGCCAACAGACTACAGGACCCAAGACAGCATGGGTTCACCTTGGGGAGGTCATGCCAGACCAACCTCATTGAATTTTTCGACTGGGTGACAAGGGAGGTGAATCAGGGGAGGGCAGTGGATGTGGCCTATCTGGACTTCAACAAGGCCTTTGACACTGTGCCACACAGAAGGCTATTAAACAAACTGGGGAATATGGGACTGGGCAGGACAGTAGTGCAGTGGGTGGGTAATTGGCTGGGTGGCAGGACACAGAGGGTGGTGGTAAATGGCTGTCACTCCACAGAGGGAAGCATGACCAGTGGGGTGCCACAGGGATCAGTGCTGGGACTGGTCCTGTTCAACGGCATCATCAGTGACATTGTGCAGGACCTAGAAGACAGAATTTCCTTGTTCGCTGATGGCACAAAGCTCTGTAACAGAATGGACACTCCATTGGGTGTAGACAGAATGAGGAGAGACCTACAGAAGCTTGAAGAATGGTCAAGGGTTTGGCAGTTGAAATTAAACGCAAAGAAGTGCAAGATAATGCATATGGGGCACAAAAACCCTGGAACAACATATCAGTTGGGGGGTGAGGATATAGCATGCACCAAGCAGGAAAGGGACCTTGGGGTTATCATCTCTGATGACCTCAAGGTAGGGAAACAGTACAACAAGGCAGCAGGTAAAGCAAATAGGATGCTGTGATGCATAGGCAGGGCCATCACCAGCAGGAAAAGGGAGGTCATAATTCCTCTATACAAGACACTAGCGAGGCCCCACCTGGAGTACAGTATACAGTTCTGGAGACCTTACATACGTAAGGACATAGATAGGGTAGAGAAGGTTCAGAGGAGGGCAACAAAGATGGTACAGAGATAGCATCACAAGTCTTATGAGGACAGGCTGAAGGACTTGAATATGTACTCTCTGGAGGGGGGGAGAGAGGGGATATGATAGAGACATACAAGTATCTTACAGGGAGGAACAGAGTGCAGGAATACAATATTTTTCAGGAAAAAAGATGTTCCAGGACTAGAGGGTATGGGATAGAGTTGGAGGGAGGGTGATTCAGAGGTAATGTGAGGAAGAATTTCTTCACAGAAAGGGTGATGGACAAGTGGAACACCCTGTCTGAGGAAATGATGGAGGCTGAAACAATCAAGGGATTTAAGAATGCATGGGATAGACATAAAGGAATTCTGGAGGTCAGGGGTAAGGTGCCACAAATTTCTAGAAAAATTTAAAGGGAACTTACAAGCTCAAATGGGCAGACTGGGTGGGCCTTAGGCCCTTATCTGCCAACAGTGTCTATGCATCTATGTAAGCAATACATGCTTGATTCTCTGGGAAGAACAATTGATAGAAGGATTGGTTAAGTCTGCTTGCTGGCTGTGGAGAAGATTTCTGTAAGTTTTGCTATTGTTTTTTAAACTACAGGAGACAAGGATTAGTTAATTCTACTTGCTGTTGAGGGAGTTAATGTATAGAGGATTTTTGTAAGTACTAGTGTTGGGGGACTCCATACTCAAGGGGATCAGATGGGGCAACAAGGGGGAGAGGCACAGCCAGATATGGGTGGAGTCCATACCAGGATTAAAGGCAGACAAGGCAGGGCAGGCAATCCTAAGGTGCATAAGGAGGGGTAGGAGGAAACCACACATTGTGGTACATGTGGGGACAAATGACCTAGCGAGGGAAACGGTGGAGGTAACAAAGGAGAGGACTGAGGAAGTGGGAAGGTTGTGCGAAGAGACCGGGGAGTCTGTGGCATTCTCCAAAGTGCTCTCAGTACCCTGTGCAAGCACAGTGAGAAAGGAGAGGATTAGGGAGTTGAACACATGGTTGGTAGAATGGTGTCAAACTAAGGGATATGGGGTTGTGGGTGGCTGGGGCAGTACCTGGGATAATATCAATCTGTTTGCAAGGGATAGGCTGCACCTGAGTGGGGAGGGGAAGGAGGTATTAAAGCAAAAAGTGGGGAGGTATATTGCGACAAAAGTGGACAAGTGGACAGCAGGTAGGCAGGGATCCGAAAGAGTGGAGTCACAGCCTACCCCCCCAAGCCAGCAGGGAAGGACTCGATGCAGCCGAAAAAGGAGCGAGCAGAAGGAAGGAAACGGAGGCCCATGAAGGGAAGGGGGCAGGATGGAGGGTGGTCTCACTGAATGCAAGAAGCTTAGGCAACAAATCTGCTGAGCTACAGGCACTCTTAGCAGTGTGGAGGGTGGATATTGCAGCTGTCACAGAATCGTGGGCAACTGAGCACCGGGACTGGGATCTGGCAATCCCAGGATACAAAGTATACAGGAAGGACCATAAGGAAGGGAGGGGCTGTGGGGTGGCAGTCTATGTGAGGGATGGGATCAAATGCACAAGGGACGAGGGTGAAGAAAGGAGAACAGAGGCAATCTGGCTACAGCTTCTAGACTCAAGGGGTAGGAAACGGAGGTTTGGGGTGGTATACAGGCCACCGTCCCAGTCTGAGGAGCTGGAGAAGGAATTAGCAGGACAAATCAGAAGGGTATGTAGAAATGGGAAGGTGGTCATCGTAGGGGATTTCAATTTGCCAGGGGTTGACTGGAGCATTCCAGCCACCTCCAGTGCTAAGTAGCAAGTGCTCCTGGATGCAATCTAGGAGGGTCTCCTGACACAGTTGGTTAGTGTACCTACTAGGCTAAAGAACACTTTAGATCTGGTGCTGTCGAATGAGGAGGCAGTAAGGGAAATAAAGGTGGAGGACCAACTAGCTGACAGCAATCACCAAACAGTGTGGTTTAATATCACGATGTGTGGGGAGCCAGAGAAATCAGTTACTCGGGTAGTAAACTTCAGGGGGGCAGACTTTGGGAGGATGTAGGAAGTACTGAAAGGGAAACTAGAGGGCATAAGGCAGGGGATGGATGCAGAGCAGAAATGGGATATTATTAAAAGGAGGATTACAGAGGCAACAGAAGCCTGCACCAAGACATAGAGTAAGAGGAGCAGAGCAAGAAAACCGTGCTGGTTGAACAGTGGGGTAGTGGAAGTGGTGAGAGCAAAACGAGAGGTGCACCAGAGGTATAGAGGACGGGGAAGGAAGTGGACAGGGAAGAGTATGCAAGATGGTCCAGGGAGGTGACCAGAAAAGTGAGAGAAGCCAAGGCCCAGAGGGAGCTGAGATTAGTGCAGGGAATTAACGGGGGAGAGAAAGACTTTTTCAGACACATCAGGGAGAAAAGGAAGTGCAGTGAGACAACAGTGAGGATAAAAAGGTGTGGGGAGTGGATGGAAAAGGGTGAGGAGCAGGCAGAAGCACTAAATGAATACTTTTGCTCAGTGTTCACGGAAGAAAAGGGGGGACAGCTACCACCATTGGCTGGGAGGGTGGGGACAGAAGGAGAAGAGGCAACAGATGGAAGAATTGAGGCAAGTAGAGTCCTAGAGAAACTGAGGGCACTGAAGGTAGACAAGGCACCAGGGCCAGATGGTATCCGCCCCAGGGTGCTGAAGGAGATGGTGGAGGTGTTGGCAGAGCCGCTGGCAGATCTGTACAGTACCTCACTGGAGTCGGGATGTGTGCCACAAGACTGGAGGATGGCACAATGAGTACCATTACACAAGAGCGGACCAAGGGATGAACCAGATAATTATCGCCCAGTAAGTCTCCCCTCCATAGTGTGCAAACTCATGAAGACAATACTAAAAGACAGACTGGTGTCATACCTGGAGGACAATGTCCTCCAGGATGTGAGGCAGCATGGGTTTGTTTCAGGGAAGTCTTATCACATCAACCTGATACAATATTATGACTAGGTGACAGGTGAGCTGGATAAGGGTCATGCGGTGGATGTTCTTTACTTGGATTTCAGCAAGACCGTCGATTCTGTGCCTCATGGGTGGCTTGGGGGGAAACTAACCGGTGTAGGGGCAAAAATGATGAATTGGATTACAAGCTGGCTGAGTGGGAGGCTGCAACGGGTGGTGGTGAGAGAGGAGCTCTCAACTCTGAGACCAGTGACAAGTGGGGGTGCCACAGGGCTCTGTGTTGGGGCCAGTATTCTTTGGGCTCTTCATATCAGACATTGCACATGGGGTGGTGAGCAAGATAAGTATGTTCACTGACGATACCAAAATCGGAGCAGTGGTGAATGGAGAGGAGGGATGGAAGCAGCAGCAGGGGGACCTAAGCAAACTAGAGGAGTGGTCAGAGAGGTGGAAGCTGGGGTTCAATGCAAAGAAGTGTAAGGTTATGCACTTTGAGGTGAAGAACCCAAGGAGAGAATACTAGCTGTGAGGGGTTAAGCTGGGGATCGCTGAGGAGGAGAAGGACCTAGGGGTAATAACAGGGACTATGGACAACACTGCCCAGTGCAAGAGAGCAGCTGCAAAAGTGAACAAAATGCTGGGGCGCATAGCAAGGAGGTTTTCGTCCAGGTGAAGAGAGGTGACCTTGCCCCTCTACAGGTCGCTGGTAAGGCCGCACTTAGAGTACTGTGTGCAGTTTTGGAGGCCGTACCTAAGGCGTGATATCAGGCTACTGGAGGGGTGCAGAGGAGGGAAACAAAGACGATATGTGGAATGGAAGGGACAGACTATAACAGCAGGCTGAGAGACCTGAATATGTACATCCTGGAGGACAGAAGGGACAGTGGGGACATGATGGAGACATTCAAGTATCTGAGGGGAATCAATAAGGATGGGGCAGATGGGGTCTTTAAGTTAAGGAGGGGGAGGGTCACAAGGGCATGGGCTAAGAATAGAGGGGGGAAGATTTAGGAAGGAAATGAGGAGACAGTATTTCACAGAGAGGGTGGTAGCAAAATGGAACACCCTACCAGAATGGGTGGTATCATGTAAATCTGTGAACAGCTTCAACAGGGCATGGGACAGGGAACAGAGGAGAGTGAAGGTGGGGGGCAGTGGGATGACAAATGGGAGGGGGGTTGGGGCAGCTGCAAACTAGGGGTGCTAGCTGCACAGTCGAGCAGACTTAGATAGACCGGGTGGTCTGTTTCTGCTGGCACATTCGTCTGTTCGCATGTCCTGCATGGAGAAATGCAAATGTCTGTGCGACATTCTTAGCCAAAAGACTGATTTCCTTCAATCAGAAATTCAGCAGTTAAAAGTTAAAGGGCAGGCAGAGGAGAAGAAGCACAGCAAGCATATCATAAAATGTGATAAAACCAAGGCTAGAGTTGTTGCTCTGGAGCCTACACTAAAAGGGTTCATTGCAGACAATCACATGTCTCGGAAGCTTGAGGCTAATGAAAGTCAGCTGTGATATAGAAATATAAGACTAGTAAAGATTCCTGATGTTTTGGACAATGAATTCCCCAGTACTCGAGACCTGGTGAAAGAAATTCTAACTGCTTTTGAACTTCCCTCTGATGACCCCCTCTGCTAGTTCTGGCTTTTAGAGTGCCAAAGAAATCCCAGGAAAGTGATCTCAGTGTTAAAACAACGATGCTAGCAATGTTTGCTTTTGACTCAAATACAAACTATATATTTAGGCTTGCAAAACTCAGGGACACACTAGATTACAAAGGAAACAGATATTATACTTTTCTGGACATTTGTTTTAAGATCCAGCAAAGACATTAGAAGTTACTGGCATACTGACAAGAGGTGATGGAAACAGTGGAGCACAATTCACACTGCTGCCCCCTTTGAAAGTCAAGATTGTTAAAAGCAAATGTTTTCTTAAAAGGAGATGACTTGGTGAGATTTCTCTGCTCACATTACTCGCTGCAAGAAATGTCAGGCTCACCCTCTGGATCGGAGCTGGACATGGTGGACAATATGGAAAAGATGGATCTGTGACTGGTGAAGTTGGACTTATTGTCTTTGAGTATCACATTTTAAGTTTCACTTAATATAATTTATAGCAGTATGGTAATGCTATTTTCATTTTTTAGCAGTAGATTTCATTTGGGCTAATAGTTGCAGAAAGGTGGATGGTACAGTGTTGTAAAACAATATAGGTTTGATATGTAAAAAACCTGCAGTTGCTAGCCCGTGACTGTATTAAAATTTCATAGTGTTAAATAATTTTTGTCTCCACCCCTAATGCTATGGTCTTATTTTTTTTTTTCCATATCATGTTAGATCCCACTTACGTATAATTGATTTTTCGTTTTTCTTTTAAGAATTTATGCAATTTAGGTGGGTTTAATATTTTGATTGTATATGATGAAACCATATTGTAATGACATATTATAAAATCCAGATAATAAAAAGTAAAAAACAAAAATAAATAAACTCACAATACTCAAATGACAACACTACATCCCCATATAGGGACACTGCTTCTGCAGCCACATATACAAATCCCGATACCCAAATTACAACAGTGCTTCTGTTTGAAGAAGTGCAGGCCCATGCGGGGCCTGCAGTTTTGTAGCCACAGATACACTTGTATAGTGTAAGACATACACACCCATTTCTGGCTGCAGAAGTGCAGGTGCTTCTGCAGCCACAGATACAAATCAATGATACCCAAATTACAACACTACTTCTATCTGCAGATACACTTGCACAATGTAAGACATACACACCCACTCCTGGTTACAGAAGCGCAGGCCAATCCACAATACCCAAATTACAACAGTACTTGCCCCTTCTTCAGCCACAGATACACTTGCACAGTGTAAGACATACACATCCACTTCTGGTTGCACATGGGCCTGCACTTCTACAGCCACAAATACAAATCCATAGTATTCAAATTGCAACACTCCTAGATGCAGAAGCCCAATCTCCTGAAGAGGGACATGCACACTGCAAAATATATACAACCACACCGTTTACCCTACTTAAAGGCAGAAATAGTGTTGTAATTTGGGTATTAAGGATTTGTATCCCTCCCTTGGGCCTGCGCTTCTGCTGCCACAAGTGGATGTGTATGTGCTGAAGTGTGCATGTGTATCAATGGCTGCTGAAGCACTGGACCTTGATCATGTATGTCTTTAGTGTCATCTGAAAACAGTTGTATGTTATTTGTCTTACATGATGAGGCTGTCAGTGTTTGTGTGGTTTTGTTCTTTTGCTGTTTGAGGGGATGGGGAGTTAGGGTTGGAAACCTCAACACAACAGTTTCCTATTTTGTGGAATTAAGTTGAATGCTAACTGGCACAGCAACACAGTTTTTTTGCAATGAACAACATATATATAACAAAATGGTTATATTAAATGCACTCTGAAAACAGAAAATGGAGTTAAAAATCGATGTTTCAACCATAGGCCTTCTTCAGGAAATATCTAAAAGAGAAAAAGCAAAATTAGCGTAGAGTGGAGATAAAATAAGGAATATATATGGGGAAAGAAAAAAGGGGAAGGCTCTGGGAGAAGAAGTGATACATGGCAAGATAAAGACAGAATCTGAAAACCAAAAGGTGATGATTGGAGTGACAAGGCAAATAGCAGTGAAGGAGCTAGAGAAGTCCCAGGGTGTGGACTAATTAGCAAGGCCTAGTAAGAAGGCTGAAAGGTGACAGATGTGGGGGAAGGAGATACAGATGGAGACATTGATGGAAAAAGAAAATAGATGTGTACAGATACAGACAGACTTTAGGGAAAAGAAGGGGTGGCTGAAATATATTAGTAGAAATAAGTCTATCATTTAAACCAGAGGGCTGCTGGGGGCCAAGGCGGATGATCAGCTTTGTTTCCATGTTTTTTCTATGGTCAGAATCCCAGAAGCCCTACTGAAGGACACAAACAGAAAGTTCATTGACACTGTGGTTCCTGGAGATAAAGTGGGATACAATGGGTTTATCAGTGTCTCCATTCCTGACTGCCTTGTAGTGTAGATTTTAAACTCTATTTTCTATTTTCAGCATGCATTTAATATAACTATTTTGTTTTGTTTTCAGACCACATGCTGACGCAGCACCTTGTTTTTGTTTTACATTATATAAATATATATATATATACAGTGTATATATATATACACACACACACACACACACACACACACTGTATATATGTATATCGATCAAAATGGCCAATGCCAATACTGCTGTATGGCTGGTGTCTATATATGGAAAAGCTCTGAAAGAATGCTATGGCCTAGATCCTAAAACCGGTTTGGAGATATCACCCTTCAAACTGCTGCAGCTTACACCTAGAATAAAATATTTAATGAAATAAAAGTAACAAAAACTGTTCATGAATTCCTGTCAGCAATGAGAAATTATTAAATACCCCACTGTAATTGTTATACATGATCTTAACTAAATGTGAGCTTATTTATATTTGTATGCATGTATGTAAGGCTTACAAATTGTATTCAATTCAATTCAATTTTATTTATAAAGCGCCTTTCAAAATCAAGGCGCTGTACAAAATTTTAAAATAATAAAATCACAACATTTAAAAGACAGCCACAACTAGCAGAGATACGCTAATCCAAAAAGATATGTTTTTAAAGCAACTTTAAAATGTTCAGCAGTTGGACATTCTCTCAACCAACAAGGTAGAGAATTCCACAGGGTCGGTGCTGAAAAAGCAAAGGCATGAGATCCTGATGACTTCAATCGAACCCTTGGAATCTCCAGCAATCCCTCGTTGGCAGAACGGAGAGGGCGGAGGGGGCAATAGGGAATCAGAAGATCTTTCAGGTAACCGGTCCCTGGTCATGTAGGGCTTTAAAGGTTAGTAAACCAACCTTAAGGTGATCCGCCATCAAACCGGCAGCCAGTGCAGTTCAGGAGCACAGAGGCGAATATGACTGGTTCTAGAAGTCCCAGTCAATAGCCTGGCTGCCGCGTTCTGCACCAGCTGGAGGCGGCGGATATCAACCCCTGGTAGCCCTAGGTAGAGGGAGTTGCAGTAGTCAAGATGGGTAGTGACAAAGGCGTGGACCAATGCTGGAAGGTCATCCGGGGGAATCAGATGTTTCACCCGGGCGATATTCCTCAGATGGTAAAGAGGACTTGACGACAGCTGACACCCTGAGATTTCAGGGTTAAACCATCATCAAAATACCGCCCAGGTTTCGTGACCTGTATAGAGGTAGAGAGTGGTACACCACCAAGTAATAAACCTGATGGTTGCCCAACACCCACTCCCGGACGACCTGGATCCACAACCAGCAGCTCAGTCTTATCAGATTGAGTCTCAACCAGCTCGAACTCATCCACAGTCTGATCTCATCAAGGCAGCTATTAAGTACAGAGAGTGCATCACCTTGACTGGGGAGAAAGGACAGATACAGCTGAGTATCATCTGCATAGCAGTGAAAACCCAAACTGTATCGCCTGATGATTTCTCCTAATGGCAGCATATACACTGCATACAACGTATTGTATTGACTGTATGTTTCTAGTTGATGTTTAAATGTTTTGTACAGGGCATTCTTATTGAAAACAGGGACATGTCCCTAAAGTTTGTACCTGGATAAAAATACAATTATATCAATCAGTCACTCAATATATACTCACATATGCACAGGTGTTATGTTTTCTAAGCTGAAACGTTTAATACCAGGCCATTTCATAAGTGCAATAACCATTCCAGGGTGTGTCATTTCTTGGAGATATAAGCACTCTTCCACTGTTTGCTGAGAAGCACTTTGCCTGAAGACTCATGTCCGAGTATACAGCAGGGGCATGCTTATATCTCCCACCAAAACACACACACACACACACACACGGTTGTATGTAATGGTCCACATAACAGAATGTGTGTATGTGTTATGAGGCCCATAACACATGACAGGGTATGTGTTTGTTGTGAGATCATAAATGCACACTGTGTTGTATGTTATGGGAACTTAGGTTCAGGAAGTGTATGCAGGTGTGTGCCTATAAACATATGTATCTGTGTCCTTGTATGGCTGGTATCTGTGTCTAAATGTAGACTGGGACATTCAGACAGCCAAAAGCATAACGAGTCAGGCCCTACTAAATAACTTGCAGAGCTGTCTGCTGGTGCAGTTAGTCAGAGAACCCACAAGACAAACTGCCATTCTCGCCATGGTGCTTACCAACTTGGAAATGGTAAGCAGGGTAAGGATTGAAGAGCCACTGAGGTCCAGTGACCATAACAACATATGGTTCAAATTGGTCCTCGGTATCAGCACACTCTCTTCAAAGGCTGTGGTTCTGGATTTCAGAAGAGACGACTTTAACCAGATGAGGGAACTAGTCAAGGATAAGCTGAGGGGAGTGGATGAAATCAGTGGGGTGGAGAAGAGGTGTCGGAGTAATTAAAAGGGCAATTTTAGAGGCAATTAAGTTATGTCTGAGAATGGTTATTGAGTAACAGGCGTAAGAGATCAATCTGGTTCTTGAAAAAGGTCAGGGAGGCAGTGAGGGCTAAAAAGGGGCTTTCCTTAGATACAAAGAGAAGCAAGAAGAAAAGGAGTAGAGTGCTTACCAGTTAAGGATGAAGGGGGCCAAGAAGGCAGTCAGGGTGCAAAAGCAGATGCGAAGCTGCATATTGCAGAGGGGGCCAAAGTGGGGGAAACAGTTCTTTGGATAGATAAGGGGAAAAATAAGGCGAGAGAGGGAAATATTAGGCTGACAGAGGGGGCCACTGTAATACAGGAGGACAAGAAGACAGCCATTCTTAATGACTACTTTTGCTCTGTATTCACAGTGAAAAATAATGGGTACTTCCTCGAAAGTGGCATAAAGGCTGCTGCAAAGGAATCCCAGAAATGGGGATGGTGGCAATTATTGGAGAAAGGGTCAGAAAAGGGTTAGCAGCCCTGAAAATAGACACAGTTCTGGTGCCAAATTGGATGCATCCATAGGTGCTTAAGGAGCTGGCATTAGAAATAGCAGAATCCATGGCAGGGCTATTCAATAGCTCCCTACAGTTGGGGGGGGGTCTGAAAGATTGCAGGGTAATGGACACAGTTCCACTGTCCAAGAAAGGAGACGAAGAGCAACCAGGGAACTACAAACTTGTTTCTTTTACCTCCATGGCAGGTAAACTAATGGAGACACTAGTCAAAAAAGATGTAGTAGACTACCTGGAGAAAAATGGGCTCCAGGACAGTAAGCAGCATGGGTTCATTTCAGGGAAGTCTTGTCAGACCCACCTGATTATGTTCTTTGACTGGGTAATTATGGTAGCAGCTAAGGGGCAGGCAGTGGATTTGCTCTACTTCAATTTCAGCAAGCATCTGACTCTGCTACGCAGAAGTCTGCTGATGAAGTTAGAGGATCTGAGAACAGCAAAGGACCTAGTTAGATCAGTGGATGCTGGCTGGTGGAGGGAAGCAGAGAGTGGTAATAAATGGGGTAAAGTTAGGGGAGGGGAATTTCATGAGTGGAGTGCCACAGAGTTCAGTCCTGGGAACGGGCCCTTTTGAATATGTTCATCAGTGGTGCAGAAGAAGGAATACAAGCAAGATCTGTCTCTTCACAGAGGACATTAAGCTCTGGGGCAGGGTAGACAGTGAAGGGGTTAGTGAACTGCAGAGTGATCTGTAAAGATTAAAGAGGTGGTCTAAAGTTTGGCAGTTTAAATGCAAAGTGATGCACATAGGGAACAAGTGCCCAAGACGGACTACTACTGAGAAAAGGGACTTCAGAGTCATCATAAGTGATTCCCTAAAACAATTTAGACATTGTAACAAGGCCTACAGCAAGGCAACCAGGATGTTGGGGTGTACAGAAAGGGGGCATGACAGCAGAAGGAGGGAGGTGATACTGCCTCTCCATATATCACTGGTGAGGCTGCATCTGAAATACTGTGCCCAGTTTTGGAGCCTCCACCTAAGAAAAGACAAAGACAGGCTAGAGATGGTGCAGCATAGGGTTACCAAAATGATTAAAGACCAACAAGACAGATCCTATGAGTACTAGATGAAGGCCCTGAACATGTTCTTGCGCTGGAGATCAGAACAGAGAGGGGCAATATGATAGTGACTATCAAGTTCCTGAAAGGAGTGAACAGTGTAGATAGCAAGGAAATATTCAGCAGGCCTGGCAAATAAAGAACACAGGGACATGAGTGGAAGCTGGCAGGGGCAGATTCAGGAGGCATGTGAGAACATTTTATTTTATAGAGAGTGGCAGAGCAGTGAAATAGCCTAATGGTTTAAAACATGGCTGGGACAGAGTAAATGGTTTAAAGGAGTACTATGTCCTCATATCTTGTAAATTGTATGCTTCCTTGTCAAGAGACAGCTCTTCTTGTAGCTGTTGGGGATAAATGCGTTTGCTCTAGTGTACCTTCACTGTTCATACTAGTTCTTGTGACAGCTCTGGCGTCTCCATTTTCTGGTTGTTGAAATCTCATTGTCCATGAGAGCTGTATTTGCATACGAGAACATGATACTGCAGCACCCATTTACACCATGTGTCTCTATGCTGAAAGTACACATAAGCTGAAAAAAACTCTCCGAAAGCACACAAACTGGATGCAATTTAAGGGGAAAAAAGCCTGCATTATGTACAACGAAGATGACTTGCAAAGCTAACTGAAGGTGAATGTGGCAATTTACACCTTGCTGCAACTTGTTCTGTTGAACTCTAAGTAAGCAGACAGGCATACTGTGGAGTGTAAAGGTTCTGATGCATCATGTTCTCATACACTAAAGCAGGTCTCAGGGACAATGAGAGTTTGACAACCAGAAAATGGAGACCCCCAAGATCATTGCAGGGATTAATATGAGCAGTGAAAATAACTAAGGCAAACACATATATCCCCCAACAGCCGCATGAAAAGAGTTGTCTGCTGACAAGAAAACAAAATTTACAAGATATGAGGGTGTACTACTCATTTAATAGTTATACTGGGGAAAAGCAATAGGGCAGGGGGCAGGGGAGGTAAAGGCAAGAACTCCAACTAGACATTAAGTCCTGGGGGAGGGATAGGGTACAACATGGCAAACTGGATGGACCGATAGTCTTTTTCCGCCATCATTTTCTGTTTCTATTCCCTTGTATGGATGTGAGCTAATGTGCGAGCATGCGTATCAGTGTCCTTGTATATTCAATGAGTGTCTGTATCTGTGTTCTTGTTTGGGTGTGAGCACGCATGTCTGTATTCCTGTATGAGTGTGAGCATGCTGCATGGTATGTGTGTTTATTTTATTTAGTTTTTGTTAACCGGGTAGGTGCACTAGCCATAAAATGACTATTTTCAGGCATGACCCGGGAGAGTACAACAAAAGGAGAACAGTTGAGCAACAGCAACATGGGTACAATAGTACAAATAGAGGAACAGTACAGCAGTGCTACAAAATACAATGGGTAGAAACAACAAAAAATAATGGCAAGCATTATACAGATAATGGCAGTAAGATATATAATAAGTGCAGAAACCATGGACCCGACCTGTGGAGTGAAAGGGTTAATAAGATAGTAAGGTTATATAGAGAGAAATGTGAGGAATGTTCAGACATAACAAGAAAGACTGACAGAAGGAAGGTCAGGGGTAGTAATTGGCAAAACAACAGTGGATGGTCAGCAACAAGGTTCAAGAAGAAAGCGAGCTAGTAGTCAAGAAGTTATTTACAAAGAGAGGGAAAAATATGGGAAGCGGAAGAGGAGACAGTCTTGGAGCTGGATTAGAGCAGGGGTGACATTACTGGTAAGTCTCAGGAGCTTCAGGTTGGGTCAAAGCATGTACAAGCATCAGCTAAGAACAGATAACGACGATATTCACTTTTAAATCCAAAGTGAGACTGAGACAGCGGAGGTTGAGTGGAAGAGCATTCCATAGCCTGGGAGCAGAGAATGGAAGGCCCTGTGCCTTTAGTTGTCCAACATCTCGGAACATAGAGCAAGGATTTGTCAGCTGATCGCATGAGCCATGGGAGGATGGTTGAGGACCAGCAACGCCGCCAGCTGGGATGGGTTTTTCCCCGGATGATTGAGTCCATTAGTGATCCAAGGTAGTATTGTCTACTGGCAGAGGTGAGAGCCAATTCAGATCCTTATAAGAAGGCAGTGATGTTTGAGTCGGTGTGAAGAGCCAATCGGCATATATATTGTTATAAATTCGTCCCATTTTAGTAGGGAGGTTTTATGGGCAGAGGTAAGAATAGAGGCACCATAGGTAAGGGTTGGGAGCAGAATACCTCGGGCAATTGCTAATTTGGCCGAGGGTGTAAGCATGTAGCTCGTTTTGTAAGCTACTGCTAGTTTTGAGTTTACAGCTTTGCACGAGGACTGAATGTGAAGATTAAAATCCAGGGACTTTCTTGTATGGGTGCGAGCATGTACATCTATGCCCTTGTGTGAGTTTCAGTGTGTGTATCTTTTTTCTTACACGGGCATGAATGTCCATATCTTTGCTCTTGCGTGGGTGTAAGTGCATGTATCTGTGTTCTTGTTTGAGTGTGAGTATGCATATCTATGCTTGTATAGAATTAGTCGTGTGTACTTTTGAACTTGTATGGGTTTGAGCAAGCACATCTGTGTCCTTGTATCAGTGTGAGTGTGTGTATCTGTGTTCTTGGATGGATATGAGCATGCATTCCTCTGTCCTTGTATGGGTGAGAGTGTGCATTATCTATGCTCTTATATGGATGTGAGTGTGCATATGGATGTGAGCATGCATATTTGTGGTCTTGTATGAGAGTGAGTGTGCAGTAGGGTTAGAGGCAACCGATATAGGTAGGGTATACGGGCAGACTGGATGGGCTTAATGGTCCTTATCTACCATAAATTTCTGTGTTTCTATGTTTTTATTTGTGTCCTTGTATGGTAGTAAGCATGCATAACTGTGTTCTTGTATGGATGAGGGTGTATGTCAATGTGTGTGTGTGTGTGTGTGTGTGTGTGTGTATCTGTCTCCTTGGATTCATATACATGTGTAAGTAAGGATATCTGTGTCCTTGTATGGGATTAAGTGTGCCTATCTGTGCCCTTGTATGGGTTTCAGCATGCATCTCTGAGTCTCTATGGGTTTAAGCGTGTGTATATCTGTGTCCTTGTACAGGCATCTGCATGTGTTTCTGTGTCCTTGTACAGGTTTTAACGTGTGCATCTGTGCTCTTGTATGGATGTTAGTGTACTGAATCTGTGTACAGCTTTAAGCAAGGGGATCTATGTCTATAAATGGCTGTGAGTGCATCAGAATCTGTAACTATATCATGTACAAGATTGAAACAGAGCAACTCTTGACATTACCTTCAATATTTTCTGAATTTTTCAGAGGTTGCATGGCTGTAAAAGGAAAGAAAATCCAGTTAAGTGACAATAAAAGGTCAAGCATTTCCCTCAAACTGCAAGCTCTTTCCTTTACAAGAATCCAATGGTTTCCATTTCTGTCGCATGCAGGAAAAAGACAGGAATGATGGTATGAGTTCCTCCCTCCTGCTCAATACAGACTGTCCCAGCAGTTACAGGTTAGAAGAGAGTTCATCATTCCAAATTACAAGTTGCCAGCTATGCCTCCCTATGAGTAGACAACAGACTGGAGATCCAGCCTTCTTCCCAACCATGGAGTGCACCAATCCATTAAAAAAAATCATTCTGCCCATCGGCATAGCGGTCGGATTTCCGCTTGCGACGTCAGCGACCCGGGTTTGAGAACGAGCTCTGGTAACTGGAGTGCCGGCCGGGGGGGAGGCAGCAGGCGTCCCACGACTGCTCGCTGTCTCCAGGGAGGAAGGATCGCAACCCGGTGCCAAAGCGACTACTGGTGGAGGCCAGTGGTAGTGCAGCACGTCAGGGCCATTGGGGGTGGTGCGTGACAGACGTCGGCTCTTGCCTTGACGTCCGTACATCACACACCTTAAGAAAGCCAGGAAAATAGCTCGCTGGCCTTCGGATGATGGCTCTCTGCTCCTCAGGGGCCTCCAGTGCCTTCCCGGCGCCTCCTGTTCCCCAGCAGCATCCCCGGGCCCTAGAAAGTGTGCACTGGGGCTATCCCTTCCCCCTCGGAGGAGAGGGACCCGCCCGGTAAAAGGGATATCCCAGAGGTCGGCTGTGATCTGGGGATCTGAGGAGGGCCGAGAAAGGTCAGAAGGGGTCAGAGGGAGCTTGATAGGGCCCGAAGGAGTGAAGGACCAGTGAGCACGGGGGCGGAAAAATAGATTACTCAAAAAAAAAAATCATTCTAGATGCCCCCCAGGCCATTTCAGGCACTTGAATGTGCAAATGGAAGACCCAGATGTCTCAACAGCTAAATCCGAACCCATTGGTCCCAAGCGAACACCCCAATAATGATGTTTCACTTTACAGCAAAAAATATTAGTTGTCAGCAGGGCTCAAATCTTATATCATTATCTCAAAACTGAATTTCAGGACATTCATTTCTTTATTAATAAAGACATTTGCATGAAAAAAAGACACTCTGCCTCTGTTCCTGCTGCTTTTGCTTGTGACAACGTTGAATAAGGGCCTGTCCCATTTGTTATGCAAAGAGAGTTAAATGCAAGGATCTGTTCTATCCTCTCCTTTTCTGACTCTTATCTGTCTGGTTGTACAACCAAACATTCTTGTGAGACCTAGGAACTGATTACTCGGACGGTCTCCCTATTCTCCACCTCTCGCTATCTTTGTGCCTTCACTTGCAGTTTCTGTCTTTTCTTCTCTCTTGCATATCTGAGGTTACAAAAATATATGTGAATTGTTATGTGAAACTGGGATCCCTTTGTTTGAAACTGTATATAGTTATATTACTGAAATGATTTCAAAAACCTATTTGGACTTTATGGGGTTAACCTGAGATGCAGTTTAAGTTCCTATTAGGCTTGTTTGCAAATTCCTTGCAGAGCTGTCAACAACAGGTCAGTTCTGGGTCACTATGGTCTATTTTGTTGCACCTGCAAAGAAACTGACAAGCACATTTTGCTAGAAACAGGATGTCTCCTTAACGAGTTACCAGGCAAAGACTTATAAAAAACAGCAGCAATGCTTTTGCTAGACAGAGAGGGAGAGACTGAAACTTGTAATTAGAGATACCCTCAGACAAAGGACTTTTGTTTTCTCTGTTTGTAATGCCTTTGTAAACAGTTCTACTGAACAATTTTAGTTTTTTTTATTTTGCTGTTATTGATAATAAAACACTACCTGCAGATGTTATAACTGCTCCTGGTTCTCCTATGCTTCCTGACCTGTGCCTTGACAATATTGCTGCTCTGAAGTTATAACCCTCTTCTGTTGATATCAGAATAATTTCTGTGGCAACATGTTGTGATGTCATATGCAGAAGAACACATCGATATATGTCAATGGCGGTAAAAGGCCCAATGGCCCACTGAGTCAGACCAGTGCCTGCTTGCATCCACACCTAGCCAAATGCTGTACCAAAGCAAGCCTACTGATGGCACACTGACTAGATTTTGACACCCCCTCCCTAGTTTACTCATCTACTTTGCCCACCCTCCTTCTCTCCTTTGGTCTATTCCACTGTGCTTATCCCACCTACACTTTACAGGAGAACTGCTGGTACTCATTAAGCAGCCACTGTTGCACAAATCGAGGCTTCAGTACCCCAACCCCCCTCCGCAAGCACAACCTTCATTTAAATGTGTGCATACCTGCCACTCTTAAAATCTGCAAATTCTTTTTTTAGCAGACAGGTATTTTCTGCCACGCCTGTCCTTGCCCCCTGAGATCTCACTGCTAACAACAAGATAGCATGACACAGCACTGCCTCTTCCTGTATTGTGCCCTATGTACAGAGATTTAATAATCTCTGTATCTTCTATGCCCCTGCTCTTTGTGGGAAGGACACAATCCATTTGGTTTGCTGACTCTCTATCTCCCTCCCTCCCAATAATTACTGGAGTCCCTAAGGGATCTGTACTTGGTCCCTCTTTTCTCTGTCTTCCTAAATGTTCTTCCTGCTGTCTGCTCCCCCACCTGTATCCACATGTATGCAGATTACATCATCTTGTATGCCTCTGGCCCCTCCCCCTTAAATGTGGCATCCAGAATTCAGCATGACTTTTACAAGGTTCAGCTCTGGTTATGCACACATCAATTGTTCTTTAATGCTAAGAAGACCATCTCCATGACCTCTGGTACAAGGCAGAGACTCTTTGGCCCCCCTTTCCACACCCTTGATGGGACAACACTGGAGGATACCACCTCTTTCAAATATCTTGGGGGTTGGCTTGATCAACACCTCGACTTTTCTGGATACATAAAAGCCATCCTCAAAAAACTGTACCCTAAGCTAGGTGCCCTGTACAGAAACAGTGTATGTATCCCACTGCCTTCTTGATGCGCTCTGGTCCAGAAAATGATCCTCCCAATTTTTGTCTATGGTGATGTAGTCTACAGTGCCACTTCGAAAACTTCCCTAGCCAGACTGGGTACTCTCTTCCACTGTCTTCCATTCCTTCTGTTGCTTCGCCCTCGACTGTTCTCGGACCCACCACTGTGCTCTCTATCAAGCTCTCTCTTTCCCCTCTCTTGATGACAGGTGTTGCTCCCACTATGCCAACTTCATAGCTAAATTCTGGTTTGGTTCTCTCCCATCTTGCTTCTCCTCCTCCCTATCACTCCAAACCCTCTTCCCCACTCCCTTCGAAACTATGACACTCTGACCATGGTTGTCCCTCAGAGGTCCTCCTCCTCTGCTGGCCAGGCTGTATTTTCTCACCATTTCAATAAACTGTGGAATTTCCTTCCCCTGTCCATCCGTCATGCCAACTCCACTCCTGCCCTCCCCCCCCTTATGTAACTTCTTTGCCCCTACTTGCAGCTGTTCTTAATTTCCGCCAATTCATCTGCTTCCCCTCCCACTCAACAACCCCCCCCCTACCTCTCCTTTCTCTTTTACCCCCACCTAGGTGTTCTCATTCACTTCTGCCTGACCTCTCTCTAACTCCACCCCATCCCTTTCTGCACTCTAGTAGTTTGTTACCGGTTGCAGCTCCTGTGTTGCCTCTATGTCTACCGAGCACACTTCTCACTCCCAGTCCTACTCAGTTGTAAAGCTACTAATCCATTCCTCAGTTTTTTGCCAGCCCCCTTAAAAGTTGCACTTTCAATGTGTAATACTGTAGCCTGATATGTTGAACAATGTGTAATACTGTAATCTGTTTATCCTCTGTTATGTTTTTTTGTTTACATTTGCTGACTTTGTTAATTGCCTGATAGCCTGAAATATTGAGCAATGTGTAATATGTAACTATTCTATTCTCTGTTTTTGTTACATTTGTTACTTTGCTGTAATTGCTTGGTTATTCCCCCTTCCCCTCTCCCCCAGGACACACCAGGAAATGAGCAGTGCTGCTCAGTGTGCTTTCCTGGTGAAACTTTTAAAATAAATAATAAATAAATATCTGATTACCTCAACGTGGCAGGGCAGTGTGGCAAAGCAGTGAGTAAGGCCAGTGGTATGCTTGAATGCACAGGAAAAGGTATAACCAGTAGGATGAGGGAGGTGGTGGTGTTACTACTATATTGGTCACTGGTGAGACCCCACCCAGAGTATTATGTCCAGTTCTGAATGCTGCTCCTCAGAAAGGAGATAAACAGTGTGGAGGCAGTCCCGAAGAGGTCAACTAAAATGGTGCAGGGCTTGCATCAAAAGCCTTATGAAGAGAGACTGAGGGATCTCAACATGTACACCCTAGAAGAGAGGAGAGTGACGGGGGACATGATAGAGATCTACAACTACCTCATGGGGGCGAACAAGGTATAGGCGAGAAGTCTCCTTCAAATGAAAAAGAGCACCAGGACCAGAGAGTATGCCATGAAACTGGAAGGGGGACTTTCAGAAGGAATGTGAGAAAGTACTTCTCAGATACCTGGAATAGACCACCAGCTGAAGCGGTGGAGGTGAAGACAGTGAGAAGCTTCAAGCATAAATGGGATAGACACAACAGGGAATATTAGTAAACAGGCAGGGGTGGAATGTCACCAGAGTCCAGGTAGCGTCAGCAGTAACAGACTAGGCATGGCCATCTGGGCAGACTGGGTGGACCAAGCAGTCCTTATCGACTGACATACTCTGTTTCTATGACAAGACTAAGCAACATGAATGGATGAAGTTACATGGGAAAAAGCTCCTGTTTCATAAAAATATTTCTTCATGATAAACGATGAAAGGCACAGAAAATAAAATTGGGGGAGAATTTAGTGCAACTGGACCAGCCGATGGCAAGTGTGAATCTGTTGTCACAAACAAGAAAATCTATTCAAGGTAGTATGCACCAATAGTTGATAGACGTGATGAAGAGCTGGATGTAAAATGCTGTTTATAGATAGTGTACTGTGTGTTATATGGCTTTTAGTGCACTGACAATCAGGAAAGACAGTGTGCATGTAGTGACTTCTTTTTCAAAGAAGAATCAAAACAACACCCCCAGCAAGTTTTTTTGTATCTTGAACGAGCATTTCTTTCAAGGCAGAGGCGAAGAGTCAAATGTTTTTCCCTGGGTTGTGCCCCTTAACAATGTACAATGATATACAATTTTGGAGACCACACCTCAGAAAGGACACAGGCAGAGTAGAGGCAGTCCAGAGGAGGGCAGCTAAAATGGTGCATGTGTAACCACCCTCCCCTGCAAGGTGTACTAAGCCTGGAGATGGTAAAGGGCAAAGTCGGTTATGCCTTCGGGTGAATGGCACCTGGGTTTGTGGTTAGAAATGGGTTTGCAAAGTGGTATGGTGCCTTCATTTATAGGGATCCTTATGACAGAGTGCTGCCAGGGTGTTTTCTCACAGGAAATAAATACAACTCCCACCCTCTTTGACAGGGAACACAATATCACAGTCCTGTCCCCACTTATCACTCTAAGCATGTAAATAAACAGCAAGGCAGTAATAGCAAAATACATCAGCAGCTGCAAATAAATAACCAATGAGTTTGCTTTGGAGTTGGAGAACAAGGAAGGAGACAAGGGAAGCAGAGGTAAAAATAAATAGACACACAGTTTGCATTCACCCTCATCAAAAGGTGTGCCTCAACACCTCTCTCCATTGGTGCACCGGTTAACTCCACAGTTCCTCTGGCAGCTACTAATTACAGTTTGAGTGTGCACACAGATGCAGAGTTGTAGGCCTGTGATGCTTGGACCTCAGTGCAGTACCATGTACGGTATATTCGATGGTTGACTGCAGCAGCTGACTGGCAAATTACACAATTGGATGGACAGTATAACAATTGCTCCTGGCTGTAAGCTGTAGCTGTCAGCTTGATTCTAAGGTCACGTAGGAATACCCAGTAAATATATAGGTTCTGTAGGTAAAACTCAGTACTCACAACTATTAGATGACAGGCCACTGTTGTTTCCATGGGGAAGTCTACCCTGCACAGGCAGATGATGGCTGGACAGTCTTTTCTGTTTATTTTATTTATTACATTTTGGTAACTGGGTGGGCCCTCTGGGACCAATAGAATCCCTTTTTTAATGGTGACCAGGAATTAATTACATAAATACAATAACAGCAATACTTTAAGATACAGTACAAGATGATCACAGAGCAATGCTACAGTAAAACAGTCAGGAGTTAAACATCGCTGTGAACCACAAAGGGAGATATGAGATAAATCACTTAACACCAATTACACATGTACAGTTAATAGTTAATCAGCACAGTATGACATAAGAAAATATGGACCAATCAGCACAAATCCTTGAATACAATGCTATAAACAACAAATGAACCAGCTAGCTATAAAACAATGATAACAGTTTCAGCAGCACTGTTGTCTGCATACAGGTATGGTAGACCTGATGTACTCCCTGTGGTGAAGGGTGTAGGCCGTGATGATTTTGGATGATAGGAGTTCTGTTCTGTAAGCTGGTTACAGGTGCAGCAGGCACAACTTGCTTCCAGTGGTGAGGGGATCAGGCCACAATGCTCTGGACAATGATGACACTCTTCATCCCACATAAGGACTTGCCTTCACCCTCCCCACCAGGTGGGCAGTCACTCAGGACCTTAACTGGTTCAATCCCGTCAGGAAAAACCCTAACAGCAGTAGAAGGCAGTGACTCACCACCTTCCCAGATGCAGAGCAACTTTTAAGGCAAGCTCTGCTCTTATATGGTGCTAAAGCCCAAGCTTGGCACTCTAGCTACATCAGTCCCTTTTTCCAGGGGTCTCAAGCCTGTTTTGGATACACTTTTCAGTCAGGAACAGCAAATAAGAGCTTTTCAAAAAACTCTCTTCTCCTCAGAGATTTTCCTTCAGACAAATCTGCTCTATCTGCAAATGTCTCCCCTTTATGCAGCAATCTAGGGATTAAATATCAGTGGCTAGCATCTCATGCATTATTCATTATGCTAAACCCCTGGCTCGCAGTGGCTGTCAGTTCCAGAGGAGAAGCATGCATAACAAAAGTCCTGCACCTGCTTGCATTTCAAGACTGTTCTGCGAGCTGAGCTCCAAATAGATATCAGTTTCCTGGGACAGGATGTACTTAAGCAATATACCATGACAGAGAGTGGGTATATTGGTGGATTTACCATGCCTGGTGTGGTTCAGTCACAAGGCACAGCCGAGTGACTTAACCACACCAGAAGTGGTAAATCCACCTATATACCCACTCTCTGTCATGGTATATTGCTAATATACAATGTTCAACTTGTTTTTTGTTTTTATAGTGATATAAAACTTTTACAGTGGGTATACTGGAGGATTTATCACGGTCATGTGATGTGTTTTGACCAATGAGGTTACAGGATTTTCATACCCCATTGTATAATTACTAATTTAGTTATTTTGCAGAACTGAACTCGTCTCCAAAATGTTGTCAGTTTCCCAGGGACAGGAGGTACTAAATTAGCTGTTTTTCAGTTTGTGCAGCACTTTGTGCAGCTTTGAGTGCTGTTTGAAACTGAGCAACCTCCTAGCTGTGGGGTCCAAGTCTGAAGGCACTCTAAGGGGTCAGTTGTGAGAACAGAGGTGGTGGTGCACCAGCCGTGCTGAAAAAGACACAGAACAAATAACAGTGTCTAGTCCAGCCATGGGTCCTACAGTTGCAGTCTGGACTGGGAGCGGGGTGAAGGAACAGTACAGGAGAAAACAGCAGCAGTGCTCCAGAGAGAGCCAAAGGCAAGCCCTTTTTAGAAGGGGGTTACATCCTCCCCCTCACTGAAATCCTTGGCATCCTCATCAAGACCTAAAAAACATAAAACATTGCAACACGACACAGGCTGTCTAGTACACCTGGTTCCTATCTAAACATTTCTAACTAATACACCTGCATCGTGTACGAATGATATCAACAGTGTACTTTACAGAACAAAAGGTAAACATTGGTATTAGCATTTTCCCACCATGGTAAACAACTATACCTTCCAAAATGGGCTTGAAGTCAGCACAAGGGTGGCAACCACAGCAGGCTTGGCAGCAGAGTGACATTTTTATGCACATTTGCAAGGAGGTCAGGGAGGACAACAGGGACATCATAAGTGAGTTTTAGTTGTTTGACTACTCATCCAGAAAAGTGGGATGCCACAAGTTCCTCTGCAATGATTTGATGAGGATAATCAATGGGTTCTGCATCTTCTGCCATAATGGGTTCAAGTTCAATGTCCTGAGGTAGTTTTATTACTAGGATTCCAACATCCTCTGTGATGGAAGCAAAGCCCATGACAGTAGGCCTAAATGCAGTTGGACCAAAGAGTGCTGCTGTTGGATTAAGTGGTCTAGAATGACTTGCATTACTTCCTCTAGGTGCTGAAGGGTGAAATTCCATAGGTAATGGTGCAGACAGATATTTATGTGGTATTCGACAACCACTGAGTTCTTCATCCTCACAGCTACTGTAGGCCACATCAGACCGAGTTACTGGGGGCAACAGGCAATTCAGGTGAAGGTGCATGGTTCCTCCCTGTCCGGTTCTCATTCCTGGTGACAGGTCTTTTGGATGGTGAGAGAGGTACTGGGTTGACTGGTTCAGGCAACAGCTGATTAATTTGCAAAAGGTGGCTTCAATGCAAAGTTTTGACCACAACATTTCTTCTTTCCATTCTCAGACAGTAAACTGGCAGGTTTGGAAGCTGTTCCACAATTACACAGTGATCTGGTTTCCATCAGTCCTCAATCTTATGCTTGTGTGGGATCTCCAAGTTCCAGATAAGTACTCAGTCCCCTAGCTGGAGAGCCATTTGTCAGATTATTTTGTTGTATCTGGTCTTGTTGGACTTCCCAGCTACTTCTTGGGCCACCCTGTAGGTCTCTCTCAGTTGGGCACTGAACCTCTTGATGTAGTCCAGGTATGTCTCTGGCAAGGTGCCATCAGCTGATACCCCAAAGCATAAGTCTACATGAAGTCTGGCTTCCCATCTGAATATTAGAAGTAGGGTGAGAATTCTGTTGAGTCATTTTTGGTACAGTATAGTATAGTATAGTATAGTATAGTATAGTATAGTATAGGCATGGACTAAGAAAGGTACAGTACCTGCTGGCTCCAGTATGGCTTTTTTGTAGGGTGCAGTGTCCCCAGCATATTAAACATTGTTCTACTGAATCTCTCTGACTGTAACCTTGTGGATGATAGGGAGTATTATGGGACTTCTTGATGCCCATAATGCTGGTAAGTTACTCGATGGGACGGCTCTCAAAGTCTCTCCCTTGGTCAGAGTAAAGGCAGCTGAGAAAGCCATAATGCACAATGTACTTTTCATACAAAATTTAGCCACAATGATTGCCTTCTGGTCTTTTGTGTGGAATGTCTGTGCATAGTGGGTGTTGTAGTCAGTCACCACTAAAATGTTACTGATCCCCTTCCAGTCAGGTTCAAGGGAAAAGAAGTCCATGCTTACCTTGTGCATTGGTCCAGCACTGCTGATGTTTACAAGTGGAGCAGCCCTCTTGGGTAGTGTTTTACAGGTAATGCATCGGTTGTAGAATTTACAATGTCTCCTGACTTCAATAATCATGCATGTCCAGTAGAATCCATCTTGGATGAGGCCAAAAGTTTTATCAATCCCCAGATGTCCCATGTCCTCATGAAGCAATCACAAAACCATTTTTCGATACTTGCAGGGAAGAACCAGTTGCTTTTTGGCAAAAGGTGCTTGCATTTTTGTGATTCAATACAGCAGTCCATTCTTTAGAGAAAGTTAGTCCCACTTCCTCAGGAGAAGTGGCACATCTGAAAGATATGATTTTTCATTAATAGAAGCCAAGCCTTTCTCTGTGGCCAGAACAATGTCCCATAGACTGGGATCTGTCTGGTGTGCACATCTTACATCTGCAGGTTTGAGGTGAGACAAATATGAATTATGCAGTGTGGTGAAATGGGCTTACACCTCCAGTAGAGCATCAAAATGCACTCCAAGCATGACCACAGTGCCCTGTCTGTGTTGGCAGCATCAGCAGGCTAGTCATCAGGCACTGTCAACTAGCAGATTGCTTTCACTCCCTCTTCTGATACACAGGTCCATGGCCCATCTGTGGGTGGAGTATGATGTGGTCATCTAGACAGGACATCTGCATCAGTGTTGTTCCTTCTCAGATAGCATTGCAAGTGGAAGTTGTAAGCAGATGGAGCAGAGATCCATCTGTGCCCAATGGCATTAAGCTTGGTAGTCAACACATAGGTCAGCGAGTTATTGTCTGTCGATACAATGAATCTAGCTCCATAAACCTATTCATGGAATTAATCAGTCACTGTCCACTACAACACAAGAAATCCCAGCTTATGGACTGGAAAGTACTTTTCAGATGGACTTAGACTGTGACTGGCATAGACAACTGACCTCACACAATTTTCATGCTCTTGGTAAAGTGCAACACCCAGTCCTTCCACACTGGCATAAATGTGAAGGGTATATGGCTTGGTATAGTCAAGAAAAGACAATACAGGGGCCCCCATCAGGCATCACATGATCTCTTGAAAAGCATTCTCATGGTCTACAGTCCATCTGTCCCCAGTTGGTTCATTGGTCCTGTAGTATTCGAATGGTGGTTTCTGTTTGGTTCCTGAACCTCTGGTCTTTCAGGTTGGAGGATGCACCCAAGTCAAGTTTTTAAATGGCCTCACCACTGAGGAGTAGTCTTTATGAATCTCCTATACTATCCACAGAACCCCAGGAAAGATTGAAGCATTTTTAAATTGTTGGGTCTTGACCAGGTTGTGAGAGTTTCCACTTTTGCCAGGGCAGTGCTAATTTCCTTGCTCAGACACAATGTGCCCAACATATTTGACAGCAGTCTGACAGAACTGGCACTTGTCCAGGGAAAGCTTTAGACCATGTACCTTCAGCTAGTCCAGCATCTTTAATAGTCAGGCTTCATTTTCTTCCAGTGTCCTCCAAAAACTATGAGGTCATCCAGGTAGACCAAGACCTGTAGGAGATTCATATCCCCTACTACCTTCTCCAACAGGCACTGGAAAGTTGCTGGGTTGCCAGATATCACTTGTGGCATATGCTCAAATTGATAAAAATCAAGAGGACAGATAAAGGTGGTCTTCTCCTTCTCTTCCTCCCTCTTCGGTATTTGATAGTAACCACTGCACAAGTCCAGCACAGAGAACCATCTACTCCCTGTAAGCCTGTCCATGGTATCTTGCACTTGAGACACAGTGTATTGGTTGGCCACGGTCCTTTGATTAAGGGTACAATGGTCAATGCACATTCTTATGGCACCAGTCTTTTTTGGGGCCTCCACTATAGGTGAAGCTTAGGAGTTCCAAAGACTTCTTTATGATCCCTACCATCAAGAGTTATTGTACAGTAGGTGTCATCTTACATCTTCAGTGTCAGCAGGTGCCAGTCTTCTTGCCCTTTCTTTGAAGAGGCAGTCGTCTTGTAGTCATATACAGTGTCATTCCCCTTTGGAACATCCCACGTCACACTAGTGACATGAGAAGACATCTGACTGGTCAACCAATTCCCACTGCAATCATTACTTGCATTTGGAGAGGGGGGAATGGGAGATGAACCATAATGAAAAATGTCTTTGTCCAATCGAGAGGTCTTCTCCTTATGGGATGGTGCCACCACCACTTCAGTAGTGTACAGGTTGGCTAGTACCATACCAGAATGCACTGTCAAATCCTTATTTGTTGTGTTCTTTAAGTTTATATTGATCCTCTTGACAATTACATCTGTACCAGGTAGCACTCCTCACTGAACCATCAGACCGCTTGGCAAACCTCTTCCTAGGGACTCTACAATGATGATCTGGTCCGACAAACATTCATGACAGTCTATGGCTCCTTTCTTCTACTTGGCACTCAGCCCCAAGGGGTACATTCAAAGGCTCTTTTCCTCCTTTCTTTATGACTCCTACAATCCCCCCAGGGTTTTTGCAGGCCTTGGTTTCATTCTCCAGGCGAGTATGCACCGTGGCATAAATTGGCAACGTCTGGTAATTTTCCTTTGCTGTGTCCAGCAAGCACAAGTGGGACAGGCATCCAAACATAATTGCACTGGTTCCAATTAGCACCAGTGTCCTGTCCACTGTCTGCGTATTAGGACAAATGAGAGCCAAGATATCAATCCTTTGAGGGACTTCAGCAAAAGTCTCTGGAAATGTGATTTGCACAGTGATATATCCATCATAGGGTTAACTGGCACTGCTCAAACCCCAGATGGAAAGTCCTTCTATAGGTTGAAATGGCAGGTGTTTCAGGTACTGTATATGTCCAGCAAAAAGATTGGTAGATACTGGTAATTTGATATGCACTGTCCAGTACTGCTTCTCATGGGTATCCATTGATGGATATCTGTATGGTCAGGGTGAGACTCATCAATCCAGGTGGCAACTTGTGTTGAGCAGAAGTAGTGGGATTTGTCCATCATACAGAGATGTTCAGTCTCTGAGTCCCAGCAGGTCACTCCCCTACTGGACTCCACTGTCATTTCGCTGCGATTGTTGCCGTCTTTTCCATTTCTGGTTTACGAGCTTACACAGCAACATAAAAACATAGAATCTGCTGGCAGATAAGGACTGCTTGGCCTACTTGTCTGCCCACTTTTCCCTACCTATTGTATTACCACAGATCCTACTTGAACTCCAGCCCATTCATCCACCCACCCACCCCCTTCCCTTTTCCTAAGATTCCCTTATGCCTATGCCCTCCATTCATGAACCCCACCATCTCAGCTGGAAGACTGTTCCAGGAATCTACCTCTCTTTCTGTGAAGAAGCACTTCCTTACATCTCTTCTGAAGGTTCCATGTCAAATCCACGCAAACAAAATCACCGCGGTCGTTTTAAGCATGGTCATATCAGCGTCAGTAATTAGCGCTGTACAATTTCACTGCCGACAATCTCAGCACAGGTATATGATTTTGCCTTTGGTACCCTGCTATCCTGCATGTCACCACAGTGACGGGAGAAAAGCAATTCCTGTCAGCCTCAGAACTCAAGCTGAACTGCCAAAATATTTCCCTAACTTGTTTCCTCAGCAGCGTACACCCACACCCCGACTAAGCCAAGCTATGCCACAACATGTTTTGATCAGTGCACCAACTAGACTTTCAGATAGAAGTTACTTACTGTACTTCTGTGATCTTCGGTGGGGGGGGGAGTCATCAAAAAGTCATCTACTGCTCTGTGGTTGTCTTTCTAAATCAACCTAACCCATGCAGCATGAGTTTTACAATTTAAATGTTTCAAATATGCGACTATAAAATATGTTTCAGCTACATAGTCCAACATAAAAATACTCCTGCATACCTCTTATGAAATAAAATACGAGAGAGATCCAATATTAAAACAGCCGGGAGTTCAGAGCACAGCAAATACCGGAGAAGTGCTGACTGTATCAAATTGAATGTGTTCTGCCAGCCCGCCGGCGCAGCGGTTGGATTTCCGCTTGCGACGCTAGCGACCCGGGTTCGGGAACGGACTCGGTAGCTAGAAGGCCGGCTGGGGGAGGAGGATTGAGCGCCCAACGGCTGCTCTCCTCCTCCAGGGGGGAGGGTGGGGATGCAAGTCCCGCTGCAACACCGCCACCTGGGTGACCACAGGTGGAGGTGCAGCGAGACTGCATGTCGCAGGGAAGGAAGGACGTCTGCCGGGAGCCGGAGCGTCAGGCACGTTACGACGTGCTCCACCCCTAGGCTTCCCCAGCGTGCGATGTCCTGTGGGGAGGGAAGAAAACCAGGAAATACCCCACCGGACTCCTGGTAGAAGGAGCTCCTGGCCACGATCCCCAATGCCCCTACCGATGCCAGTACCAGCATCCCCCGACGAAAAACTAAGTCACGTCGGGGTGTAAGGACCCCACCCATACCGCTGGGGTATAGCCAAGGCTCCATGGGGATGGACTGCACTGGTCGTCGGCTAGTAGGAGCGGGGACGAATCAGGCCGATGGAGTCTCCAGAAGGAGCAGGAGTTCGGTGGTGAGAGAGGGGGCATACAAAGAAAATATAAAAAAAAAAAAAAAAAAATTTGAATGTGTTCTGTTTATTCCAGTCAGCCTGTGCTACTTTATCATACAACATATATAAGCTATTCCCAGAGAATCCAAAACCAAAAGAAAACATCTATGTTTAGGCGCTGTTGCAGTTTGCGCTGTCATATACACTGTCTTTCATTACGCGTATACCACAACGCTGAAATGTTCACGCTGAATTTGATGTGCAGTATTGATGTGATACCCTTCTGAATCTAAACCCTCTCCAGCTTCTTATTATGCCCCATTGTCCTTGAGCACCATTTTTTCTAGAAAATACTTCCCTCCTATACCTCATTTACTCCTATGAGGTATTTAAAGGTCTCTGACATATCCTCCCTCTCCCTCTGCTCTTTCAGGGTGTACATATTCAGGTTCTTAAGTCTCTTCTCGTAGGGCTTCTGATGCAGACCCTGTACCATTTTAGTTGCCCTCCTCTGGACTACCTTCACTCTGTCCATGTCCTTCTGGAGATGTACAGTACTCTAGGTGGGGTCTTACTAGCGAGCTATACAGAGGCAATACCACCTCCCTCTTTCTGCTGGTGATATCCCTTCCCTAGGCACCCCAGTATCCCACTAGCCCTCCTGACTGCCTTGTTGCGCTGCCTGGCCACCTTTAGGTCATCCAATATGATTATCCCCAGGTCTCTTTCCTGCTCAGTGGTCGTCAGTACCACTCCTCACATTTTGTACTTTGCCCCTGGGTTTCTGTGCCCCAAGTGCATTAATTAGCACTTTTTCACATTGAAACCCAGCTGCCCATACACCTGACCACTCCCTCCAGTTTTCTCAGATCTCTGCTCATCCTCTCCACACACAGACCCCCGGAGTGTCCACCCTACTGCAGATTTTGGTGTCATCCACAAAGAGGCAGACCTTCCCTTCCAGCTGCTCTGCAATGTCACTTATAAAGATATTGGAGAGGGCTGGTCCTAGTACTGATCCCTGAGGCACCCCGCTGGTCACCCTCCCTTCCTCTAAGCAAGCTCCGTTTACCACCACCCTCTGCCACCTATCCCCTAGTCAATGTCTTACCCAGTTTAACACCTTTGGATCCATTCTTAAGCTACCTAGCTTGCTTACTAGCCTCCTATGTGGAATGGTGTTGAAAGAATTACTGAAATCTAGGTAGGCCACACCCACTGCTTCACCCGCCTTTAATTCCTTGGTCACCCAGTCACAGAAATCTATCAGATTAATTTGACTGACCTCCCCAAGTGAATCCATGCTGCCTCACATCTTGTAGCTTATTGCATTCAAGATATTTCACAATCCTTTCCTCCAGCAGTGACTCCATCAACTTTCCCACCCCCAATGTCAGGCTGACTAGCCTATAATTGCCAGCTCTTTCCGTGCTACCACTTTTGTGAAGTGGGACTACATCTGTCCTCCTCCAGTCCCCTGCAATCACTCCTGTTTGCAATGAGCTGTTAAATAGGACTGTCAGAAGTACACTAGTACCTCTCTGGGTTCCCCTCAATATCCCTGGATGCACCCATTCTGGCCTCATTGCTTTTTCCACTTTCAGATTAGTGAGTCGCTTTAGGACACTCTCCTCTAAAAACAGACTAGTGTCCACCCCCACCCCCGAAGCTTCTGTCACTGTTTTGTGGCTCCTTGCCTTCCCCTTCTTCTGGGAACACTGAACAAAAGTATTTATTCAGAATGTCTGCATTTCTCTGGTCCCCCGCTGCACAGTCCCCCCTTCTCTTTTTAATCTTATGATCCTACCCCTGGTCTTCCTCCTTTCACTTACATACCTATAAAATGTCTTGTCCCCCTTCGTCACTGCCTGGGCTAATCTCTCTTCAGTATGTTCCTTTGCACTCCTTACTGTTCTCCCTGCTTCCCTCCATTTCCCCTAACATCTCCCTATCTTCCTCCTTCGGCACTGCCATATACCTTCTGAATGCTACCCTTTTAGCCTTCATCTCTTCCACCACCTCTTTTGAGAAGCATAGCATTCTTTTTCCTCTTGCTTTTGCTCACCTGCTTGATGCAGAGGTTTGTTGCCTTCCCTGTGGACCTTTTTAGCTGCACCCACTGTTCCTCCACCCCTGCCAGGTCATTCCCACCTGCCAGATAATCCCGGAGGGATTCACCAACTTTTTAAAATCTGCTATCCTGAAGTCCAGGACCCTCGCCCTTGTGTGGTCCAATTCCATAGCCATCCTTATATTGAACCACACTACATGGTGATCACTGTTCCTCATGTGGCCTCCTACCTTGACATCTGCAGCACTGTCCCTGTTAGCAAGTACCAGGTCCAGTATTTCCCCATCACAAGTGGGTTCACTGACTAGTTGCCTGAGGAATGTCCCCTACAGTGAGTCCAGGATCTCCCTGCTTCTAGCTGAAGCTGGGAGATTCCAATCCACATCAGGTAGATTTAAGTCCCCCACCAGCAGCACCTCCCCCTTTTCTGTCATCTTGCAATGGCCATGGTTCTCAAGCATGCCATATCCTCATGTGAAATGTTCACCTTCTCCATAGTGAAAGCAGAACAGTCCATCTCTGGGCAGCAACGAGGGTTGAAGCCTGACCCTCTGGGCAGACTAAGGATTCAGTGAGTGTCCACGACCAGGTGACAGGGAGTTGGCTTGAGTTTGAGGCGCCTGTGCCATCTGTAAGGCCTTTGCACAATCTAAGTTTCTTCAGCTGAGCAGCCATGCCGGGGCCATCACTCTGCTCTCAGTGGCTGTCAACTTGCAGCAGCAGGGGTTTGGCTTTCCCTGTGGGTACCCGCAGTGAACTGGCACTGGCTTCTTGCACTTCTTCTTCCCTTACTTCACCCAACAGCTGTCAAAGTTCAGGGGATCTGCCCTGCATACTTTAAACCTGAGAGATATCAGTGTCCAGTGGGAATACACAGCTCCTCACAACATCTGATCCAGTTTTATCTGTGCAGTCTATGCAGGGGTAACTCCATCTTCCACAATTCTTCGAATCACAGTTTGCACTCAAGTCATGTAATGAGTCACAGTTTCTCCCTCTTTTTGCATGGTGGCTCCCAGTTGGTAAATTAGATCCACCCTCTGCTGAGCTGCTCCAAATGTACTCTTAAACATGACAAGGTGGTCACTTGCAGTGCAGTTCATCTGGCTGACACACAGGGAACAGATTGTGTCCAAAGCTATACCTCACAGGCTCTCCAGAATTATTTTGTATTTCTCATCATCTGAACACTTTCTCCATCTGTGTGGCCTGGCTCATCCAATTTTAAAAGTCGTCCTCCCCAGGAGAACTGGAAGTGGCTCCAGAGAAAGTATGCAGTCTTCTGTACTGTTCATAAGGCGTGACCAACTAGGGGGTCCAGTTCTGTCCCCCAGCCCAGGGACCACAAGGTGGTATTGCTCGCACTGGTTCTTCTTCCTTGAAGAATACTCTCACATCTTGAACAGCTTTCCCCCAGCTGCCAAAAAGGATTGCAACTTCTATTCAAATTTGCTTTGATCTTTAGGGCCCTTGGGTGAGAGCCCAGGCTCACATGGGTCAATATGAACCATGGGGTGGAGTCTCCATCATTAGTGAGCTGGTCAGGAACCCTCGAGGGATCAACATCCTCTAGGCACTCAGTCAGAACGCTTAATGTCTTTTGAACTGTATTATAAACTCTTCCACAGTCACTTTTCCCAAACTTCTAATGCTGCCTATGACACTTTCAAGACAGTTCTTAGGGGTTCCTTTAGAGATCCCGTGCACCAAAATGTTTTTTTTTTTTTTTGTGAATGAAGGTCCTCATCCTTGCACCAGTGTAGTAAGCTGCAATCTATTATGAAGTTGAGAATTGGGAGGGGGGAAGGTAAAACTCCCACAAAGTATGCTGACTAAGCCTGGAGATGATGAAGGGCAAAGTCAGTTATGCCTTCGGGTAATGGCGCCTAGGTTCATGGTTAGAAATGGGCTTGGAAAGTGGCGTGGTGCCTCCACCTATGGGAATCCTTATGACAGAGTGCTGTCAGGGTGTTTCCCCACAAGAAATAAATACAACCCCCACCCTCTGTGACAGGGAACACAATAACACAATCTCCTTCCCACTTATCACTCTAAGCATGCAAATAAACAACAAGGTAATAATGGCAAAATATGTCAGCAGTTGCAAATAAAAAAAAGCAATGGGTTTATTTTGGGGTTGGAGAACAAGGTAGGGGAGAAGGGAAGGGAAGCAAATGTAAAAAATGAATGAAAACACACAGTTTGCATTCACCCCCTTCATAAGGTGTCTTTCAGCATCTCTCCCCTAACTGATGCAACCGTTAACCCCACAGTCCTAGTAGGAGCTTCCAATTATAGTTCAAGTGTGCATACAGATGCTCAGTTGAGGCCTGTAATGCTTTGACCTTGGTGCAGTACTGTGTAAATTCAGTTGCTGGCTGTAGTAGCTGACTGGCAAATTACACAGTTGGATGGACAGTAAAACAGTTGCTCCTGACTGTAAGCTGGAGCTGTGGACTTGATTCTAAGGTTGTGTAGGAATGCCCAGAAAGTATCTAGCTAGCCAGCTAAACAATGAATGATAAGTTCTGTAGGTAAAACCCGGTACTCGTGAACTTTAGATGACAGGCTGGTGCTGTTTCCATAGGGATGTCTCCTCTGCTTAGGCAGATGATGGCTGGATGGTCTTTTCTGTAGCCTGGATACAGTTGTGGCGGACACAACGCACTCCTGGCGGTGAAGAGTGTGGTCCATGATGACTTTGGATGATGAGCACTCTGTTCTGTAAGCTGATTACAGGTGCAGCAGACCCAACATGCTTCCAGTGGTGAGGGGTGTGAACCATGATGCTCCAGATGATGATGATCCTCTTCACCCCACATGGTGACTTGTCTTCACCTTCCCCAACAGATGGGCAGTCACTTGGGACCTCAGCTGGTTCAATCCCCTGTCAGGAAAAAATCCTATCCAAACCATCTTGCTGGATGCAAAGCAGCTTTCAAGGCAACCCCTGCTCTAATTCGGTGCTAGAGCCCTGGCTTGGCACTCTAGCAGCATCAATCCCCCTTTTCCAGGGGTCTCAAGTCTGTTTTGGACAAACTTTTTATTCAGGAATAGTAAGTAAGAGCTATTCACAAATGCTCTACTCTCCTCAGAGACTTTGTTTCAAGCAAATCTGTTCTATTTGCACATATCTCCCCTTTACATAGAAATCCAGGTATTAAATATAATAATGGCTAGCATCTCTTGCATTATTCACTATGCTAAACCCCTGGCTCTCAGTGATTGTTAGTTCCGGGGAAAAGCATGCATACAAGTCCTGAGCCAGTTTGAAATTAAGAACTGTTTTACAGAGCTGAGCCCCAGATATATGTCAGTTTTCAAGGACAGGACGTACTAATTTAGTTGCTCTGCAGAGCTGAACTAGTCTTCAAAATTACGTCAGTTTTCTAGAGTGGTAATTTAGTTGTTTTGCACTTTGTGCAGCTTTGACAGCAGCTTGAAACTGAGCAACCTCCTTGCTGTGAGCTCCCCATCCCAGAAGACAGTCTAGGGTTCGGTTGAGCAAACAGAGGTGGTAGCATACCACCAGCCATGGTGAGAAGGGCACTGAAAAAGCCTGCAGAACAAATTACAGTGTCCGGTCCAGCCCCGGGTCCTACAGCTATAGTTTGGACTGGGACTGGGGTGAAGAAGCAGTGCAGGGGAAGGCAGCAACAGTGCACTTGAGAGAGCCAAATGCAATCCATCTTTCAGGAAGGGGATACACATGGTTTGCATGAGAAGTCCTAGAATGAGAGATTGCAAGATCTCAACATGTATACCATAGAAGAAGGGAGAGAGAGGGATTGGACAGAAACATATAAGTACTTCAAAGGAGTAAATAAGGGCAGCTACTGTATAATGTCTCTTTTAAATGAGAACAAGTACCAGGACCAGGGGGCATCCAATGAAGATAGGGGAGGATTCAAGAGTGACGTGAGAAAATATTTCTTCACTGAAGGGGTAGTCGATGTCTGGAATAGAGTGCTAGCAGAAGTGGTGGGGGCGGCAGGGGCCAAAACTATGGGGGGGTTTCAAGCATGCATGGGATAGATATAGTGGTATATTAGATAGGATGCAGTCAGATGGCGGGTCAATGGAGACCAGATAGGGTCTGCAGAGACAGAATACGTAAGAAACATCTGGGCAGACTAGGTGGGTTAAGCAGTCCCTTCAGCAGTAAAATTGTGTTTCTGTTTAAAGGGGCACTGTCAGCTTTGCCCCTCGTTTTTTGAAAATTTACCATCACTAGCTTGCTATGCACATGACTGCTGCATGGTTTCTGAGGAATGCATATAAGTGAAGCATAAAGGATTCCGCTTACCAATTTTCACTAAATATGAATTAGCTGTACTCCTGCTGTCCCGGGTGAAAGTCTCCGTGCACTGGAAGTGAGTTTATGTAGAGAAGGTGCCAGGAACACGCGTCTACCTGTAGCGCTGTCCCGGCGTGCACATTTTATCATGACCATTGAGAAAAAAAAAACTCTGTTAGCACTAGTTCCTCTAAACTTCTCTTGGTATCTGATTCCCAAACCCGAGGGCTCATTCTTGTGTAAAACACTATTAAACATTGGTGCCCAAATCCCGCGCATGCGCAGTAGTGACCAGGTTAAAGATCCCGTGCATGCGCGATAATGTGCCGCTACTGCACATGCGCAGGATTTGGGCACTAGTGTTTAATAGTGTTTTACACAAGAACGAGCCCTAGGTTTTAAGTATCAGATACCAAGAGAAGTTTAGAGGAACTAGTGCTAACAGAGTTTCTTTTTTTTTTTTTTAACAATGGCCATGATAAAATATGCACTCCGGGACAGTGCTACAGATAGACACGTGTTCCCGGCACCTTCTCTACATAAACTCACTTCCGGTGCATGGAGACTTTCACTTGGTACAGCAGGAGTACAACTAACTCATATTTAGAAAAAATTGGTAAGCGGAATCCATTGTGCTTCACTTATATGCATTCCTTAGAAACCATGCAGCAGTCATGTGCATAGCAAGCTGGTGATGGTAAATTTTCAAGAAACGAGAGGCAAAGCTGACAGTGTCCCTTTAACTACTGCCCACACTACAAAATGGAGGCTATAACAAGGAGTGGGTCTTGGAAGTCAAGCACAGTCATTGAGGGATACTGTGGATTTCCATGGGAGAGAAAAACAAAATGCCATGATCCAGCAAAACAGCAGCTCCTACTCAAAACAATATTGGCTGCTAATGTGGCCACTGGTTATACTTGCCCAGTCAGTGGACAGTTACCATCCAAGCTTTGAGGATAAAAAAGATGTGAAAATATTAGAGTGGAAATCCAAGTCAGATTACCTTTGGACTAAAACCCCATGTACATGGTCGCATTTGCACTAGAGCAACAAAAGTGCGTGTGTTGCTCCAACACAAATGCAACCACATAGACACTTATCAAATTGTGGTAAGTCACTCAGTACACTACTCCGGTAGCCGCACAAATCCTGGGGATGCTGACTGAAGCAAGTGACTTAAGCAGCTGTTTGGACAGTCTGCACTGCTTGCTCCGCCTCACAAGGGGAACACTCCCAGAATCCTCCTCTGCCCATCACTGATGTCAATAACTAGAACCTGGAAGTTCAGTTCAATATACGTTTGGGCTCTTATCCTGGTGTTCTAGGGCAGAGAGAGTATGTATCAAATTATTGACTCCTCCTCCTGCCTGTACTCCATGCTCCAACGCTCTCTCTGTTCAGGCCTCCACTTCTGTTAACTATATCCAGGACCTTATGGAGCAACTACTGTATGTCTACCATGGCAGTAATCAAAACTCATATTAATTAGATTAATGCAAGCTTTAATTATTAGCATGAAAGATATATTCCAGTTGCTCTGTAAGCTCCCAGGTACACTTATCACCCACCCCAGACTCACGTGGCCCCTGTTCAGCATGGCTTGCATCAGTACTGACAGGGGCCATGTGGACACACCATCTAATCAGCTCCGGTGGTCAGGTGCAGGTTACAGCGCTGCAGAAGAGGCAGAGCATCGGCTGTGTAAACATGTTTTAAGAGTCATGTGGGGGAAGTCCGAGCTCAGAAGGGGAAGTGAGTGGCAGAAAGTATATTAAACATGAGGGAATCTCCCGCTCATAGGACCAACAGAAGTGCCAGCTAGACGAGGGTCAAGGCTCCCATATGGTACAATGAACACAATATTATTTGATTAGGTTTTTTTGGTAGGGGATTGTTCCTAACTTCTTAATATACTGTAACACACTTAAAAGATAAATAATTTTAACAAAACAAATTGATCATATGTGTCTTATTAATGGGTCATTTAATAAAATAGCCGACAAACTGGAGAAATACCAGCAAACTATTAAGTTGAGTTTGTTCCCTCTTGGAGTCTATGATGGTTAAAATGCTCTGCTGTTAACTTAGGTTCCATTTTACAGTTAAAGGGGAACCATCAGCATTCCCCCAGCAAAAACACAGCACATATAGATCCCAATTAGGTAAAACGCACTAGTTTGTTTTTTTTTAAATGACTTTCGTAGCTTACATTTGTAGTTTATCAGGTTGATTCTGTGACCCTCCGCCCACTATTACAGTTTCAGTGTCCCTGTGGCAAGATGAAGTAGTCAATAGGGAAACCCCCCCAAGGGTTTCTAATAGCAGGAGAAGCATAATGGTAGAAATGAGGAGGGGTGGGAATGATGGCAGAAGAGATATGGAGAGCAGGCAAAAGGGAAAAGGGGGACTGACAAGAAGGGTGATATCAGAATTTAGAAGGCCATGTGCACAAATGCTTGAAGTCTGGGAAATAAAATCCCAGACCTTGTGACCATTATGGCAGAGGTTGACCTGGACATCGCCGCCATCACTGAGTCATGGTGCAGTGAGAACCATGACTGGGATATAGCCATACCACGCTATACTCTGTTCAGGAAGGACAGGGAGGGTCTGGAAGGACAGGGGGGGGTAAGAAACGGGGAGGAGTAGCTCTTTATGTAAGGGATAGCATAAAAGCAACAGAGACACATGGAAGCACTGTGGGGTACCCTAAAGATAGGGAAGAAAACCGCTATTCACACTGGCGTAATCTACAGACCTCCAGTGGTGGTGGTGGTGGGGGAACGGGTGAAGTACTGGTGGAAGCCATCCAAAAGATGGTGACCAGGAGGGAGGTGCTCCTGGTGGGAGACTTCAGTCTGCCAGATGTGAATTGCAGCATCCCATCTGCAGCTTCAGCTAGGAGCAGGGACATCCTGGATTCCCTGCAGGGGGCATTCCTCAGGCAACTAGTAAAGGAGCCCACTTGTAAGGGAGCGGTGTTGGACTTGGTACTCACCAACAGGGACAGCATTGCAAACGTTGAAGTGGGTGACCACCTGGGGGTCCAGTGATCACCATACAGTGTGGTTCAATATAATTACTGAGCCAGAATCGAACCACATTAAGGTGAGGGTCCTCAAGAGGGCCGAATTTGCAAAGATAGCAGAATACATCAGGGATGTCCAGGCAGGGAGGGAGGGAGAACATGGGTGGAGTGGAGGAACAGTGTGCAACACTAAAAGGGGCCATAGGGAAGGCAACAAACTTCTGTGTCAGGCAAGAAAGCAAAAGCAAGAGGTTCTCGAAAGAGGTAGCTGGCAAGGTAAGGGCAAAAAGCATTCAGGAGATATAAGGAGACACAGGGAGCAGGACAGGAAGGTGTATCATGAGATGTAGAGGGAAGCAAGGAAGGTAGTCGGGAGTGCAAAGGCACAAATGGAGAAGGCAGTAAAGAAAGGGGATAAGACATTTTTCGGATACGTAAGCAAAAGGAGAAAAACCATGGGAAGGATTGTAAGCCTAAGGACAGAAGGGGAGGAGGGGGACCAGGAAAAAGGAGACATCCTGAACAAATATTTTTGTTCAGTGTTCACGGAGGAAGGGGAAGGTGAGGGACCACAGTTACAGTAAGTGACAGGAGCATTGAAGGAAGGGAGGTGAACACTAGCCTATTTACAGAGGAGAGAGTCCTGAAGGAACTTGCGAATCTGAAAGTGGCAAGGCAATGGTGCCAGATGGGATACATCCAAGGATACTGAAGGAACTAAGGGAGGTGCTAGCCGCACCTCTGACAGTCCTGTTCAACCACTCACTTGGGCCGGAGTGGTCCCGGAGGACTGGAGGAGAGCAGATGTAGTCCCACTTCACAAAAGTGGAAGCAGGGAGGAAGCTGGAAATTACAGGCCAATCAGCTTGACCTCAGTGTTGGGGAAATTAATGGAATCACTGCTGAAGGAAAGGATTGTGGAATATTTTGATACATGCAACTTACAGGATCTGAGGCAGCATGGATTCACCAGGGGGAGTTCATGTCAAATACATCTGATATATTTCTCTGACTGGCTGACCAGGGAAGTAGATCAGGGTGGAGCATCGGATGAGGCCTACCTAGATTTCAGTAAACTCTTCGACACCGTTCCACGTAGGAAACTAGTAAACAAGCTGGGAAGCCTGGGAGTGAGACCAAAAGTGGTAAAGTGGGTAAGGAATTGTTTGGGGGATAGGCTTCAGAGTGTGGTGGTAAACGGAGTTCATGCTGAGGAAGGGAGGGTGACCAGCACTGGTGCCACAAGGATCAGTATTGGGACCGGTCCTCTTTAATATACTTATTAGTGATATTACATAGGAACTAGAACGGAAGGTGTGTCTTTTCACAGATGACACTAAAATTTGCAATAGAGTAGACACTCGGGAGAGTGTGTGGAAAAAATGAATTGGGGTCTAGTAAACTTGAGGAGTGGTCAAGAGTGTGGCAACTAAGTTTCAATGCAAAGAAGTACAAAATCATGCACTTAAGGCATGAAAACCCAGGGGCAGAATACAAGATGGGGGAGTGGTACTGATGACCACCAAACAGAAAAGAGACCTGGGGGTAATATCTGATGACCTAGAGGTGGCCAAACAGTGTGACAAGGCAGCAGAGAGAGCTAGTGGGATGCTAGGGTGAGTAGGGAGGGTATCACCAGCAGAAAGAGGGAGGTGGTAATACACTGTATAAATCATTGGTGAGGCCTCACCTGGAGTACTGAGTCCAGACCACATCTCCAGAAGGACAGAGAGTAGAGGCGGTGCAAAGGAAGGCAACTAAAATGCTTCAGGTTCTGCACCAAAGACCATATGAGGAGAGACTACAGGATTTCAATATGTACATCCTGGAGGAAAGAAGGAAAAGGGGTGATATGACAGAGATTTTCAAATACTTCAAGGGTACAAATAAGATACAAGAGGGAAGCATTTTTCAGGAAAAAAAGATGCTCAAGAACAAGGGGGCATGCTATGAAGCTGGAGGGGGGTAGACTCAGGGGGGGAATATAAGAAAGTACTTCTTCACAGAGAGAGTGGTGGATGCCTGGAACAGCCTTCCAGTGGAGATGATGGGGGCAAAAGCTGTGTTAGGGTTCAAGAATGCATGGGATAGGCATAAGGGAACCTTAGATGTTAGGGAAGGGAGGGCTAAGCTGGAGATCAAGTATGGTCTATGGCATTACAGTGGGTAGGGAAAATGGGCAGTGTAGGTGGGCCAAGCAGTCCTTACCTACCGATAAAGTCTATGTTTCTATGTTGCAGGCCTCTATATCCCCCCAGTGTGAATAGTGGCCCCTTCTCCTGTCTTCAGGGTGACCCACAGCTCCTCCAGCCCTACCCTGCCTCTAGGTTCCCTTGCACTTCCACAGCCCTGATACATTCATTCCATACAGAACAACCCCTCCTCCCTTTCCTAGCTCTTCTTGAGAACTGCCTAGTATGGCCATATCATAATCAGATTTTCCATGACTCAGTTATGGCCATTATATCCAGGTCGGCCTCCACTATGGTGGCCTCCAGGTATGGAATTTTATTTCCTAGACTCCTTGCATTGGTGCACATGACTCTCCAAACCTTGCTCACTCCCTGCCTACAATTCCCCCTTCCTCTTCCCTTTCTGCCGGTGATTTTTTCTGGGAATCCTCCTAACTCCCCCTTCCTTCATTGTTCCCTCCATTCCTGTCCCATCTACAGTTCTCCTTCTGCATCTTTTGTTCTTACCCACCTTGCCCTCCACTCTGTCCCCGCCCCTCTCATCCTGCTCCCCTGCCCTGCAGAAGTTTTCTCCTCCTGGGCTTTCTCTCTCTCTCTCTCTCTCCCAGTTACTTTAACCTCTGGGGTGGGGTATTAATGCCTCCGTTGGTAATACAGCCTCCCCCTCAGCTAGTTTAAATGCTCAGCCAAGTAGCATTTAAACCTCCCACTGAATATTGAGACCCCTTCCTAGAAAAATGCAGGCCGTCACCTCTGAATAGACCCATATCCTTCCAGGTTATCATCATGACATTGTGGTGCTTACCATGACAACAGAGTGATGTCACAAATCCGTAACTGTGAGGTCATCTAGGTACAACCAGATGTTCAAAGTTAATAGGGCCTCTGAGAGGTGTCTCTTATGGTATAAGAGACTCAAAGGCGTGAGAACTGGATGAGAGGACCACAAAGCAAAGCTGAGTGTTTCTGTCTGCCAAAATCTCATGAGAGAGTCTCTTACACCACAACAGACACCCATCGGAGGCCCTATTATCTTATTATAAATCAGTCAAGTTTAGCTCGAGTGATTTTTTTAAGTTTAGAGTCTTTTTTTATTATTTTATTATGGCGTGCCCCCTCCACCAGAGCTTAAATGGAGCACTACCTCCTGACGCTCCTGTATAAGAGCACACTGTTCTCAGGGTAAGAGGTACAGTGCTTCTGCATGCTGATTAGCTGAAATTATATTAGCAATTCATAATTGAGAAATCACACAGACAGGGTAAGTGTAATTGTGGCCTAACAGCATACATCAAAAGTGAAGCATGAGGCGAAACCAAGTCCCTTATGCACATGGAGAGTGCCCTTTTCTCAGAATTACACAAACCCTGGAGTGCCTTATAGCAATTATAAAATGAGTTAGAGTTTTAATTTTAAAATGGAGCAATAAGGCTCAGTATTCCTGAGCAGTATTGATGTGCTGGAATAAGGCATCGTAATGTGATCACATTTGACAAATGTTTTTCTGGTTTATTGTACCCTTTGTAAATATAGAGATACTGCTATATTGTGAATATTGTATAAAGGAATAATGGGATGGCAGGCAGCAGATAAGGACTGAGGCTGAAAGCCGAGGTCTTTGTCACTGCCGTACAGTGCCATTATTCATGAATTTAATGTCCACACTATAGCATTATCACCATTACAGAGAGTGGATAACTGCAAAAAAGTAGACAAATGGAATACTTCTGTGAAATAGCACAACATTAAGGAGCTGGTAGCCAATTTCCTTTGAAGTGAGCTTCTGACAGAAATTTCAGGAGCTGAAGATTAGGGCAGATGCTCATTAGCATACCTACTGCACATTTGTTGTCATATTTGCATATCTACAGTGCCACTGTAGTCAGATAGAGGAATAGTAGATAAGCAATCTGATTGGGTGATTGCGTCTCCACTTTCTATAATGTCCAATAGATAAGGTAAAAAATGTTTTCCATTATCAGAAAAATTAGGAAGACCAATTTCAGGAGACAGCCTAATCCTTATTGATACATATAACTGTTGCAAATATTTAAGCAATAACGCAAGACAGGATGTGCAGCAATGTTAAATTATTGCATATCCAAGGTGGGTTGTAAGGTAGAAGGTGCAGCTGAATGCCTTCAACTACATGGGAAGTATGGTGATTTACAGCATTACCTCACATCTTGGAGAGTGTTATTGCACTTAAGAAATAGTTTTGCAAGTAACAAAAAAAAAAAAAAAAAAAGGAAGTACAATTTCAGCCATGGGGTAATGTGAATTTAATGCACTCAGGTGGCCAGATTTAAATAATTAGACTGCTTGTTTGATGCAAGCCATTTTACGAAATACTTTTAAGTCTTTTATTTTAGTAGACACCGGGAGAGGACAGCAGCCAGTAGGCTGCTCAAACCTGCTCCCTCCCCCCTGTGCCAGCTCCATGATGAACCAAGGTCATTCCCCAAACCCAGGTCGCCAATGTGGCACGAGGTAAGGCATGATTCCTCAACCTTCTGTGCCACTGGGCCGGCAGACACCTGCACGTTTAAGGGTTGGTGGTAGAATTAGAGGTAGGGGTGTGTGAATACAGAATATTAATTCCAGAATACCACAAATAATAGGGTACTTGTATCCCAGTACCCAGTATCTTTATTTTACGAATGATGTGGGTAAAAACCACGAAAAAAGACAACCACCTTGAGATATTCGACCTAACTATTAAGCTTAAATCAAAGAGATATAAAGTGGCCATATCTGGTATTTTGCCTGTCCCTAGGGCACATATTGCAAAAAACTGAATTATTGAAAGAATAAATGCTAGGCTTCCCAATGGAAGTCAAGATAAGGCCATTGACTTTATTAATAATTAGGCTGATTTTGCTAATAAGCATGAGTTTTCCCTCAAAAGATGCACTGCATCTGAATAAAGTTGGTGCAAAACTTTTGAGAATCAACTTCTAACAATGCTTCTTAGATTTGCATTTAAACTAAACAGGTTGGGGGAAAAATATACTGCTATCACTACTAATATTAACAAACCCGAGAACATTAGTCTGAATTTATGCTTTTAAATGCACAGAGTGAAAATAATAAACTCAATGAACTAAAATTTAGAATTCTCCTTGGTAAAATAGATGTCACTGCAGTAACGGAAACATGGTGTGATGGAAAAGCAGATTGAGGGGCTGAAACTCCAGGTTTCCAGGTCTATCAATGTAAACATACTACAAAGGGCGGCAGAGTGGCCCTGTTTATTAATAATGAGTTAAGGTCAATGGAGGTTAATAACAAAATTAAAACACAATCCTTCCCCACGGAAACAACTTGGGTCAAGCTTTCATTATAAAAGTCTGAGTCATTATATCTAGGAGTTTACTATCGCCTGCCAAACTATCAGGTGGATATTTTTGAAGCAATGATAAATTAAACTTAATTGGTAAGCTAATTAGGTGACTTAATAATCATGGGAGATTTCAGTTTAGGAGAAATTAATTGTCAATAACTGTTTTGATAAAAAACTACCGTCACTTTGTGACCAATGCCATCTCAGGCAGCTGGTTAAAGATCCCACTAGAAAGGATAGGACACTAGATCTAGTAATGACCACTGACAGTTTACCTATCAATGAATGTCAAGTCACTTTCCCCTTAGGAAATAGCCATCACAATATCACTGAATTTTCCATATCGAGGCAGTTTATATCATGTATCAGAAATACCATGGTATTTCAATACGACAAGGCAAATCTTACTAGTATTCTGGATTCCCTTCATGAAATAGACTGGAACTCAACATTATACAACTAAGATGGTACAGAGATGTGGCAATTTGTCAAAAAAAAAATCTTGTCTCTTTGCATTAAACATATTCCTACCAGGAAAAAATATTATAATAATAAACTAAATCCAAAATGGTTAAATAAAAAGATAAGAAAAAATATAAAAATAAGAATAAGGCTCGAAAAGAAAATCATTGTCTTAAAACAGAGGCCGCTAGAAATACTTACATTAAATTTCAGAAAATATGCAAAAAGGAAATTAAAAAAGTAAAAGCATCTTATGAGAGGCAATCAGCCACCTATGCCAAGAAAGATAATTATAAATCATTTTATTCTTATATTAAATCATTAAAAAAAACAATCATGTCCAGTAGGCCCAGTCTTAAGTAATGGGATATTAAGTAATGATATACTGGAAAAGCAGGGAAGAACTCCACTCAGAAAAGTTTTTCTTTGTTTTATTTACTATTTTGTTCACACTCTGTAGGGCTACATTTCATGGTCAAGCCACTTCCTCAGGCCCACTGTGTTGATTTATATTAATAATAAACAAATCAATATATAAGCATACATCTCTTAGTATTTTGCTACTTTCAAAAAGTTCATGCATACTGGGTGTTCACCCCAACAGTAAACCTTTCAGTTCATCCTTAAAGGGGCACTGTCAGCTTTGCCCCTTCATTTTTTGACAAAAGCAAGCAGTGTGCCTACTGGCCACAGAGTACTCAGAGACGTACTCAGAACAGCCCTATAGATATAAAAGATTAGGATTTTACCTGTTTTCTCCTTTTTTTGCATAAATATCATTTCGGCCGGTCCAACGCTAAACCCCCGCAAACTGGAAACACATCCAGGTTAAGACCACGTGTCTGCCACAAGCACAGTCCTGAAGTACAATTTGTGTCATAAACAGCCAGTAGATTCATATTGCCTCTGTCCCTTGTGTTATTTTAAAACATTTCAGCTATCTGCCATCATAAACCATGCACTGGAAATAGCATTATTCGTACTTTTAAGCCACGGCCGAAATCCCATGCATGCGCATCAATGGCATGTTCTTGTGCAAGATCTTTTGCTCATGAATATTGTACACATGTGCGAGATTTCGGTCACGGCTTTAAAATTCGAATAATGCTACTTCCAGTGCTCGGTTTATGATGGCAGATAACGGGAACTGAAAATTTTATTTGAATTTTGTATCAACAATGAATTTGTGCCCAAGGATTGGAAACTAGCACATGTGATCCTGATTTTCAAAAAAGGTTCAAAACAACATAAGAGCAATTACAGACCCTTTAGTCTGACTTTTGCAGTATGTAAAGTAATAGAAAGTCTCATTAAGGACATAATTACACCAGATATGAATATTGTAGATACTGAACAGTATGGCTTTAAAAAAGGTTGCGGTACGCAAACTAATTTAATCTGTTTCTATGAGTATATAAGTGCCTTGCTGAATAAAAACATACAATGCAATATTGTACTCTTGGATTTCAGCAAGGCATTTGATCTTATACTTCATTGGGTATTAGCAGAAAAAATAAGGTCATTTAATATTAATCATTATGTTATCTTATGGATCTCTGAATGGCTAGGGGACAGACAACAGTGAGTCATTATTAACTATGAATTATCTGAGTTAGGTGTGGTTACAAGTAATATTCCTCAAGGCTCAATCCTTGGGCCATCACTCTTTCAAATAGTTATCTCTGATGTAACAAAAAAGATTCTTAAATACACAGTTAAATATGCAGATGACATTAAAACTGGAGGTCCATGCTGTTCCTCACAACTGGCACTAGCGCTTCAGGAGGATCTAAATTTCAGAAGTGAATGGGTAGACAAAAGGGGAATGAAACTAAACTTAGAAAAATGCAAAGTGATGCGCTTGGGAAAATCCAACCCACACACTGATTATAAATTATATGATAAACCTACAGGAAAAGCTATTAATCAGAAAATCTGGGAATACATATTTCTGATGATGTGTCTTTTACTCAACAACTTAACTCTGCAATAAGTAAATCCAATAAAGTGGTTTGGCCAATAAAGTGTCATATAAAATCTAGGAAATCGGAGATGCTAATACCACTATTCAGAGCTTATGTCAGACCACACCTCGAATAAGCCACTCAGGTATGATGCCTATATAAAAAATACAACAACACAGCACTGGAAAGAATTCAATGTAAATTTATGAAACACATCTCTGTAATTACGGATAAAACATACGAAGAAAGATTGGATCATTTGAAATGAATGACTCTAGAATCAAGAAGACCACGTGGTGACCTATTATTAATGATTGACATAGTGAAAGATCTGTACTTAATGTGTGAACTAGGAATATAATTCCTAGATAGTACATATGATTTTTGAGGTTACCTAGTACAGTTAAAAGCCCTGTCTCTCCCTAGGTGGCCAGGTCAAGTCCTGTGGCCACCCCTCCCCAATCCAAGTAATTTCCTGCCCTCCACCATCTTTCCCCATCATTTGAGAGAGAGAGAGAGAGAGAGAGAGAGAGCGCACTGTTGGGGGGGAAAAAAAAACCTGCTCCTGGCAGATACTGTAATTTGAAAGCATCCCCCCTCCCAGTACTACCTCCCACCCCAAAAATGCTATTATTTCAATCCTGGGCTGGACCCATGTGGAAAAAAAACCTCCATAAATCATGTAGCATGGAGCTTAGTGCTGCAATTCATGTAGTAGAATTCATGCAACTTCACAAATTTTACTATGCAACTTGACACACTATGCACGTACTACGCAGTTGCAGCAAATGTTACTACGTGAATTGATGCACTTTGCTGCAGAAGCTTGGTGCAAAGTGTGAAATGTTCCAATTTGCGTAGTAACGTTCTCTGCAACTGTGGCAAATTGCACAGTGTGCACTATTCAAGTGCTACACAGAGTGGGCAAACTCACTGCAATTTGCAGGTGAATTATAAATTCACAATGCTCCTGTCTTGAGCCACTGACCCCAAGCCATGATATATAGGGAGCACTAGTAAGAAACTCCAGCAAGCCCACTCACTTCCACTGCAGTGCACTTTTCAGTCTGTATCAGGTCACTTACTGTACATACTCAAGTCTAGTTTGTGCTGCTAAAATAGGCCACCAAGAAAGGGGACTTGTGTTATCTACAAGATCAACCTATCTGTGGGATTAACTGTGGCAAATCATTTTGTGTAACCTAACTTTGTGTCCTGTTCTGGACACAGAGGCAAATTCTGTGCTTTATATTTGTTACAAAACAGATTTTCAGCACAATAATGTCTGTGACTTTGTTAAAACTAATCAGGAAAGGGGGTGGTTCAGCTTATACGTGAGGTCGACTTATAGGTGAGTATATACAGTATACATTGCAAAGATGCCTGAGACTGGGAGGGGGAGAGCAATGTATATTATTGACAATGGTAGGCAGGCTGACTGATTTTTATTCTTTCATTTCAGTCCACAAAATCCCTAATTGGCCTGTGTAGTACTGTTGCACAAAAAGGGTAAGCAAACTGTCCTGGACAACTACAGGCCTATTTATGTATATAAACTTTGGCTAAGGTGCAGGAGAGAACAGCACATAATCAGCTCACTTCTTACTTAGACCAGCACAGGTTAATCTGTGAGGAGCAGCACAGCTTCAGGAAGGGTCACAGAATATGCACTTTTTTTTGTTGACTTTCTTAATCCCCCTCTCCCCGGCAATCAAGGCATCTCTCAGATGGACCCACTTAACCTTGCCTCCACCACCCACCTGAACCCTTCCCCCAGCCAAGGAATTGGGTGCTGGGTCCCCCCCCCTCTCCCAGCGGCCCCTTCGGGAGGGGGGCAGGGACCACGGAGAGTCAAACCAGGTTCGGGACCGCACTGGGCATGTGGGCTGAGCCACTGGAGTTCCATCATTGCATCCCCAGCGCTGAGGTTCTTTCCACTTTTCTGTCTCCCCCAACAGATGCAGGACATACAATGCCATCCAGCGCATGATGTGTGCACTCCCGCCTACATCCACCTGACAAAGGCCCCTCACACAGTCCCTGACTGCAGTGCACCCAGCCTCCACTGAGTACCACTAGCATCGTAGGATGGGAACACCCCCTCCCTCCCAGGAGAGGACAGCAGTCCATCAGATGCTCAATTCTCTCCTCCCCGACTGACCCCCCCACTCCCTGGTCTCGTTCCTGAACCTGGGTCGCTGGCGCAAGGTAAGGCAGATGCCTCAGCCCTCAGTGCCACCAGGTCGCACATGCACAACACTGGTCAGCTTCATGGGTGCAGTACATCATGCTATGGTCAATGGTCTGCTGACCGGTGTCATGTTCATGGACCTGACAAAGGCCTTTGATTTTGTGGACCATGATTTACTCATACCAAAGCTGACTGGGCTTAGACTGGGGGGACCCAGCTACTCTGTGGTTCTCCAACTATCACAGTTTGTCAAAATTGGTAAAATCTTGTCCAGGGCGAACACTATCTTCTGTGGTATGATCCAGGGATCCATTCTAGGCTCTTTCCTATTACTATTTTCATCACTGACCTACCCAAGACTTGTAATACTGCCAAAACCCTTCTGTATGTAGATGACGCAGTCATCTTTGTGCATGGGAAAGTCACCATCACTATTAGCAACGTCCTTAGGCACAGCTTCCATTCCCTTCAACAATGGCTCACAAATAAGAAACTGGTCCCAAACATACTTTTTTTTTTTTTTTTTAAATCAAAGAAGTTTTATTAATTTTACAACCACAAAAGAAATACCAACATAGTGGTACAGATAAACTGACAGTGGGCTGAACTGGATAAAGTAACACCACAAATTCCCTATCCCCTCCAGAACCCCCACCCCAAGCAAAGTACATAAAAAGGGTGAACGAAGCCTGAGATTACAATGAGTATAAATGTCAGACTCTAACTTAGATAGTATTCAATACATGAGCAAAGAGGTGCCCGGGACAGTCAAAAGAGGGAAATTAAGACAGATAAAGAGCATACAGTTTCCCACATTTTTTTGGTAAATGAAGATTTATATCAACGAACACTGGCAATTAGTTGTTCTGCTTTTAAGGCAAAGGACATTTCATGCAGCCATTCTGAAAAGGGAATGGACGTCTGATCTAGCCAGTGCCAGAGTACAAGCTTTTTAACTGCCAGTGAGATGAGGGCCATATGATACCTTTTTTCCTTCACTGGGATTTGTGAAAAATCTCCAGTGATACAGATGGCTGGGGAGAAGAGACCTTGGAGGCCCAGCATCGGGTCCAGCCAAAGTTCTATCTGTGTCCACAGGGGAGATACCTTCTCACAGGACCAAAATATGTGTAGGAGAGAGCCCTCTTCCTTACCACATCTGGAGCATGTCGTTGATGAGAGACGCCCAATTTTGGCTAATTTGACCGGAGTGTAATACATGTTATTTAGAATTCGATACTGGGTTAACCGAAACCTATCCTGTGAAATATGTGTAGATATCTTTCCAAAGTTGGTCCCAGTTAATTACCAGATCTGGCAGGAGAGTACTCCAAACCTTAGAACCCACTGATGGGGGGGGGGTAGGGGGCTAATGAGCAAGATCTTACACAAGGCAGACACTCCATGAGGCCTACTCACTGGACCAGAGATCTGCTGTAGAAAACTACCAAAAGTTTGCGCTTGTCGCTGAGACTCAAATAAGCTGACCAGGAGGTGATGAAGTTGATATACTTTGAAGACAGATGGTGCCAGTCCCAGCTTAGTCAATAATTCTTGGGAATATAAAATAGAAGATTGAGAGTAGAAATCAGAGACTCTGGTTTCATGTGGCATCTGAAGCCAGGACGTGGGAATAGACTGTCCCCCAATTTTGATATTTAAATTGAAAAAAATAGGTTGGGAGGTATCTCTGGTAGGGTACATTTTAAGATATCTACATAGTTGCGACAGAACTTTAAGCGAAATGCCAATTGGGGACAAGAGAAGGGATTTTGGCAGAAGATTTGGATGGGAGAAAAAGATCCCAAAGGGACTCAGTCTGTGGGAGGAAAACAGGTCAGCTTCACTTTGCAGCCAGATGGGAGTGTAATCTGGTGGCTGTCAGCACTGAGGAAGGGATAACCATTTCCCGCATTTGTAAAGATGGCTCACCCAACAGTAGTGCAAAAAATTAGGTAAACGAAGTCCAACGAGTTCCTTAGGCAAACTCAATTTGAGATAAGATCTCCTGGCAGATTTATCTAACCAGATAAAGGAAGTAATATCAGCATGTATGCGTTTAAAAAAAAGGACAAAGGCAGCCAAACATTAAGCATATTAAGAGGGTAAAAAAGCCTGGGGAGAACGTTGATTTTAATAATGTTTATTCTGCCCCACAGCGATAATGGAAGACTTCTCCATCATGAAAGATCTTGCTTGATATTACTCCAGAGATCTAGAAAATTGAGTTTGTACAAAAGAGAGGAGTCGGAAGTGATAAAGATACCCAAATATTTAATAAACTTCGTGGACCACTTGATACCAAACTGAGTGAAAGAATGACTGTCAGTAAGGTGGTTTAGGGGATAGATTTCTATTTTAGCTAGATTCAGATTGTAATTAGAGTAGGTACTGAAAGTCTCAACTATGCTCAGGACTTCAGTTAAGGAGGAGATTGGGCTTGACAAGTGCAAAAGAATATCATCCGCATAAACCAAGAGTTGCGGAGTATGATTCCCGATGGGGACATCAGTAATGATGGGAGAGGATTTTAGATGCCTGATTAGGGGCTCTAGATATAGATTGAAGAGAAAAGGGTATAATGGGCACCCTTGTCGTGTACCGGAGTAAAGAGGGAAGGTAGACGAGTATACCCCATTACAGTAGATTTTAGCAGATGGAGAAGTGCAGAGCATCCGTATCCATTGAATGAATTGTGAAGGAAGGCCCATTTTATGTAATGTTGCCCAGAGAAAGTCCCAACCCACCCTGTCAATAGTTTCTCTGCATCTAGAGAGATCAGAGCCATTGGCAGGGGGGAGAAGTCTGCCATCTGGAGACTATAAGATCGTTTACGTATATGGTCTGATGAGGATCTGCTGGAGATGAAACCCACCTGTTCAGGACAAAGGAGACAACCATATTTTCTCTATTCTTCAGGTGAGAATTTTCACGAGGATTTTAATATCACAGTTTAATAATGATATTGGACAATAGCTAGCTGGGCAGGTGGGGGAGTTTATCAGGCTTGAGAAGGAGAATAATGGTGGCTTCTAATAAAGAGGGGTCTAAAGCCTCACCAGAGAGCATGTAGTGGTAGAAACAAAGGAGGATAGGGGCCAGGTCTTTAAGAAAGAGCTTGTAAAGGGTTGATGGGAAACCATCAGGGCCCGGAGCCTTGTCCGGTGTCGGAGAGTTAATAGTGGATTCCACTTGTAAAGTCAATGGAGTGGATAAAAAAGCCTGGGCTGGAGTTGAGAGAGAGGGTAGTGGTGAGGAATCTATATATGCTGTCAGGTCGACATTCGATGGGGGGGGGGGGAGAGAGCGTTTGCTATATAGAGAAGGATAGAATTCTTCAAAGAGTGCAAGAATTTCTCTAGGCTGGGTTTTAGTAGAGCCGTCAGGGGCACTAAGCACCGGTATACTCCTGGAAGCTTCTAATTTCCTGAGACGTAAGGCCAGCAAATGGCCTGCCTTTTCCCCATGCTCTACATATGTCGCCTGAGTCCTAAGTATAGCAAACTCTGCTTTTTCCTGTAGAAGACTGGAGTACCTGTTCCGATATGATAAGAGGACTGTAGGGAGTCAGGAGGAGAAGAAGAGGTGGAAAGAGAGTGTTCTAATGTACAAATCTGGGCAAGCAAAGAAAAGGCTTCTACTTCCCTATGATGTTTGCGAGTAGAAGCAAGCCATATAAATTCTCCCCTGAGAAAACATTTCAGAGCACACCACTTGTGGTGTACCCTGGAAATGGAACCATGATTGGTGGCAGTAAACATTTGGATCAGGTCGGGGATTCTAGAGAGTATATATTCATCCTTGAGAAGCTGGGTGTTTAACCTCCAAGATTAGTCCCTCTGAAAGTTAGTATCCAGAACCAGTGAAACCCAAGCAACTGCATGATCTGCTAGAACAATAGGCTCTACCCCCACATTACAAAGACCTTGGAGAAGAGAGCGACTGACCAGAACATAGTTTAAGCGGGATGAATAATGATGGACATTGGAATAAAAGGAAAAGGTGTGGGACAGTGGGTTTAATACCCTCCATGGGTCACAAAGTCCCAGTGAGTCCAAGGACTCATGCAGAGCTCTCTGGGCTGCCGAGAGTGGTCTAGAAGGGCAGTTGGACCGGTCTAGGTCTTGGGGGGGAGGTTCCAGTCCCCTCCTAGAATCATGGGGAGCGATGAGAAAGGGGACAACCTGTGGATAAGGTCCATGAAGAAGAGGGGATCACCACCCACTGGACTGTAAATACTACCTAGCAGTAGTTCCATACACCCAATCAGACCTTTCACAAGATTGAATCTCCCCTGTGGATCAGCGACAGACTGGCTTGCTTGGAAGGGTACTGAACGATTTATCAGAATGGCAATACCCTTGCAGGCAGTGGATATCCCAGATGCAAAAACCCTGCCTAATATTTTGCCTATGGAGGGCAGAGGCTTCTGAGGGAAGCTTATGGGTCTCCTGAAGAAATTAAATATTGGCCTGTAAAAGCGAGATGTGCTTAAAAATTTGATATTGCTTAGGACGGTCACGGGCACCTCTGACACTCCACGTGATGAATTTTGTGATTATACTAGCCATATTCACAACATGAGAAAGTTGGATGGAAATGAAATGTAAAACAATAATAAATAGATCTAATGGTGTGCACTTTGCTCCCTCCCCAACCCCCCAACCCCCAACAATCAATAAATTCCATACAGATAATATGTACACTGGTAGCCAAGTTCCAAAGAGCAAATCATCTATGGTAGGTCTGACTTGACAATCATGTAGTGAAAAGCTCCAAGAGTTTTATAGAAGGTGTATGGAGTGGCCCCAGGCCCAAAAGTGTGAAACCGCCCCCTCTCTCCCCAAAAAAACTAAGAAAACTATTTACAAGTACCCAGCCACCAAAAGATACAACCCCATAAGATAGAGTAGAGTTACTGTGGCTGGGCGAAACCCCTAAGACCCTGGGAACCTTCTTATCCCTACTGTTTAGTAAATGTGGACAGTATAGAGGGAATCAACATGAGCCAAAACGAGGAAAATGAAATGGCAAAATAGGAGACATCTGGCAGCCAGGGTCCACCCCCCAATAGTACAGTACATGAGGCTGACTTGCTTCAGCTGCTACAATCCTAGCCCCCCCCCTGCAATCCAAGCCCTGTAAAGAAAAGTACTTGAAAATCAAGATCTGCAAACTGTGTAGCTAATAACATTACTTAATGGCATTATTCCCTACCTGTGTTCCGGGTGCATCTTCAGAGGCATTTCCTCAGGCCACTCAAGAGACGAGAAAGAGTGGAATAAGAAAGCAGAGAAAAAAAATTATAAATTAGAGGGTGCTGAGAACTGCCTTGGAGGGCTAGGCATCTCAAAGAGAGTGGGGAAGGTATCCACAGAAAACAACACAGTAAGTTAATTATTAAGTGATACGAAGAGCTAGCAAAATAAGAAAACCTGCAAGTGTGAGGGACTATATATTAAGGAACCAATAAAAATTGTGACAGCCTAAGTTAACGTTACTAGTGCAAAAAGCAAGGAACCCTGGTATAATACTAGGAGTCCCCCGACTGTCCGGTCTCGAGTGTAGCAGTCCATCAGGGAAATCTTGAGCCAGCCGGACCGGTGAAGCAGGTAAAAACAGTTCCCTAGGAAACAGCCACTCAGGATAATTAGGACCAGTCACCAGTAGCTTCAATCCCCAGAGACTGGTCTGCTGAGAGCTGAGCACAAGTCCAGAGTCATAGAGGCCAAAGGGAGTATCCGCAGCTCCAAGGTCGGTCATATCAAACGCAGTCATAAAGCCGAAAACATCAAGGTGGGATGCGCAAGTAGGTATCAACATAATAGCAGCTAAAGTATAGGCGGCAGAGGCAGGTTTCGATCAATAGCTTCATGGGGCTTTAAAAAGCACTGGCATCTTCGTACTAAGCTCTGCATGGGCTTGCAAGGCTGAATCAAAGGATGACCAAGCCCCATCTACCAGGGCCTGTAAACGCACTGGGTAGGCAATTTGGAATTTAATACTGTCCACAATTAGCTTGCACACAGTAGAGTGGAAGTTGACTGTCTTCTGCCGGGTTTCCAGAGTCAGGTCCTGTGTAATTCGCAGCTTCTTGTCCTCCCACAGTATCGTTTGCAGTTCTCTGGTCTTCGAGAGAATGTGCTGCTTTTCCAGGTAGTTTAGCAGATAGATGATCAAAGGTCTGGGAAGAGAAGACTGGGGTCTGGGTCTCAGGGACCTGTGAGCTCACTCAATTAGGTAGGTGGGGTTGTGTGGGGATTGACCGGCAATTCTGGATAGCAATTTCTGAATGAATGCAAGTGCAGAGGGGCCTTCCTCGCCCTCCGGAATACCGAAGCTTAAGATGTTATTTCTCCTGCATCTTCCTTCTACGTCCTCCATTTTTAACATAAGTTTGGTGACTTGTTTTAGCTAAATGATTTCAGGATCTGATCTGTCCCTCCATGCTTCAAGGAAGCGAATGCGGGCCTCATTGTCTGAAATTCTGGTTTTCAGGTCCCCCAGCTCACTTCTCACATTTTTAAGCTCAGAAGTGATGTCTTGCAGAGTTTCTTTGAATGGCAGATGTTCTTGGAGGAATCTTTCCTCTGTTAATGGCACTGGAGGTGGCATGGCGCTGGATTGCCTGGCTGTAGATTGTTTAGACTTCTTAGGCAGTTTCTCAGGTGAGGCCAGAGGTGTGTGCTTTGGCAAGGTCGCTTTCATCTCTGCCTCCATCGCGACTAGAAAATAAGCCGATCGCGATGCAAATAGCAAGGAATCCACACAAATGGGTGGCTCCTATAAAAGTTTGTTGTAATATGAGCAATATAAAGCAAAATGCTCGATGATTAGGGTAGATTGCTAAGAGGTAAGCGGACGCTTCTAGGCAGAGCAGCTAGCAGGTCAGGCACATCACATGAGCTCTCCTACTCTCCTGGCCCCAGACATACCTAAAACAAAGCCATGTTACTTAGGTCATCCCCAAAGGTTAGAAGATTTTCCCAAGACTTCACTATCTCAACATTAGTTAGAGTGAAACTGTAGTTCAAATACCTTGGTGTTACCATCGATTCCCACCTCACATGTGACGCTCATGTGACCAACACCATAAGAACTGTTCATCAAAAACTGGGTCTACTCTGTCATATTGCAAAGTACCGACACTAAAGTCAGAATTGCCCAAAGTTGCATACTCCACCCGATTGAATATGGCTTCATTATTATATGGATGCCACTCCCATTGCAATCTGGGGGGGGGGGGAGAGAGTCTTAACCCACAAGGTTGCCAAATTTGCATCCTTGCATGTCCCACAGTCCCATCATTGTGACAACTCCGAATGGCTTAGTTGGTTACAACCCGAAATCAGAGCCCAGTTAACCCTAGCAAATTTCATGCACAAATCTCTACATGGCCCAGTGCCTATCCAAGCTATTCATGTATGTGGACAGCCCCTTCTCTCACTCCTCTGCAAACAATCTATTGAAAGTATCATACATGCACACAGGCATGGGCCAGAACTCTTTTAGATACAGAGCACTGTCGTTCTAGTACACCATCCCTTTTGCTACCAGAGCTGACCCTTCCCCTAAAATGTTCACTGCCAAGCTGAACATACATCTCCAAGAGTACCATCTGTACCTGCTTTGCATGACTTACAAACCACTGTTGACAATGTGCCATCTGAATGCTTTACTTTTGTACCATGTCACGTCACTTTGTATTATGATACTTATATTTATTATTTATTTATTTGAAAAGTTTCACCAGGAAGAACATAGAGAGCTGCAATAGCTCATTCCCAGATGTGTCCTGGGGGAGGGGGATTACAGAGGATAAGACATAATCATTTTACAGAGAGTAAGAAATAGTAAATCAATTACAGAAGATGAAACATCACAATCATTATTATAGGGCAGGATAATGCATAACAGAAGCAAGTGAGATAATGCATGTTATATAACATTGTCAGAGCCGATAGATGTAACGGGGTGATGGGATTGCAATATACATCTCGGACAAGTTCTCAGCCTCAACCATCAACTCCTCCTCTAAAAATAAGGAATACGAATCCCTAACCTTAAAATTCTCCTCATCTCCAAGTGAATCCATTTGTGTTATATGCTGTTACAGACCCCTCTTAAGGGGACCTCAAGTTGCTACACCACCAGCATCATCTGTTAACATAGAAACATAGAACATAGAAACATAGAAGTTGATGGCAGATAAGGACCGCAAGGCCCATCCAGTCTACCCATTTCTTTTTCTACCTTATAAATGTGCCATCGACCTTTGCTCTGTCAGTGGCCTATCTATTCATATTCATTTGTATTGCTCCCTTATGCCTATCCCATGCCTGTTTGAAGCCCTGCACTGTATTCATAGCCACCACTTCTTGAGGTAGGCCATTCCATGCATCCACCACCTTTTCTGTGAAAAGAATTTCACATTCCCCCTTAATCGCCCCTCTAATCTCATGCTGTGTCCTCCTGTCCTGCTATTTTTCTTATATTTAAACATGTTAGACTCTTTCACCATGTTAATGCCCTTAAGGTGTTTGAATGCCTCGATCATATCACCCTCTCCCTCCTTTGCTCAAGGGTATACATATTGAGCTCTGTTAATCTGTCCTCATATGTCTTCTGATGCAGTCCCTGCACCATTTTGGTTGCCCTTCTCTGGACTGCCTCAATTTGGTTAATGTTCTTGTGAAGGTGTGGCCTCCAATACTGCGCAGTACTCCAGATGGGGCCTAACCAGTGTGTTGTAAAGAGGGATTATTACCTCCCTCTTACGACTTGTGATACCCCTACTAATACACCCTAACACCCCCCTAGCCTTACCTACTGCTTTAGAGGTCTGCTTGGATGATTTCAGGTCATCAGTGATGATGATGCCCAAGTCTCTTTCTTCCTTGGTGACTGCTAGCAACTCCCCTCCCAGCCTATAGGTGGCTTCAGGGTTTCTCTTCCCTATGTGCATGATCTTGCACTTCTTTGCATTAAATCCCAGTTGCCACTCTTCTGACCATTTTGCTAGTTTATCCAGATCTCTTCTCATTCTGCCCACCCATCTGGATCATCTACTCTGTTGCAGATTTTGGTGTCATCTGCAAACAGACAAGCCTTACCCTTAGTCCATCTGCAAGGTCACTAATGAAGATGTTGAAGAGGACTGGCCCCAGGACTGATCCCTGAGGTACCCCACTTGTGACTTGCATCTCTTCTGACTGTATACCATTTACCACCACTCTCTGTTTTCTGCCCGTCAACCAGTTTGCCACCCAGTTGACCAACTTCTAACCCACCCCAAGCCTACCCAGCTTATTTATCAATCTTCTATGTGGAACAGTGTCAAAAGCTTTGCTGAAGTCAAGGTAGGCGACATCAACTGCTCCCCCTTGGTCCACCACTCTGGTTACCCAGTCAAAGAAATCTATGAGATTAGTTTGACAGAACCTTCCTTTTGTAAACCCATGCTGTCTTGGATCCTCTGCCCCTATGGATTCCTGGTGTTGCACTATCCTTTCCTTAAGGAGTGCCTCCATAATCTTGCCCACTACTGAGGTAAGACTGACTGGTCTGTAGTTCCCTGCCTCCTCCCTGCTACCACTCTTGTGGAGCGGGATCACATGAGCCCTTCTCCAGTCTTCTGGGACCTCTCCTGTGCTCAGAGACTCACTAAACAGTTCTGCTAATGGCTCTACTAGTTCCACCTTTAGCTCCTTAAGTACCCTGGGATGTATGCCATCAGGTCCCATTGCCTTGTCCACCCTGAGCTTAGCAAGCTCTTGTAGGACCCTTTCTTTTGTGAAGGGAGTAGTGCTCACCTCCCTCCCCCCTGTGTCCATGGTGCTGAGCTGTGGACCCTGCCCTACCTTCTCTTCAGTAAATACTGAGCAAAAGTATCTATTTAGGATAGATGTTTTTGCATGGTCCTCCTCACATGCTCCCTTTTCTCTATTAAGCTTAGCAATACCCCCTCTGGACTTTCTCCTTTCACTAATGTATCTATAGAAAGTCTTGTCACCTTCTTTTACTGTTCGTGCTAGTGTTTCCTCAGTTTGGGACTTTGCCTGCCTTACTGCCTTCCCTGCTTCCCTACGGGCAGTTTGGTATGCCTCCTATCTTCATCCCGCTGTGTTCCCTTATATTTCCTGAAGGCCAGCCTTTTGGCTCTGACCTTTTCTGCTACTGTATTTGAGAACCAAAGTGGTTTCCTTCTTCTTTTGCACTTCCTTTTCTGTCTAACACAATGGGATGTTGCTTCAAGTATTGCATCCTTAATGCTTGCCCACTTTGCCTGTACCCCTCACCTGTGTTTCTTTTTGCCAGGGCTAGCTTAACTCTGTTGCCCATCTTATCAAAGTCAGCTCCTCTGAAGTCCCATATTTTGCCTTGAATGGGATGATTTAGATGTAGTAGCCAAACTGAACCATACCATGTGATGGTCACTGGCTCCCAGGTGACCTTCTACCTGGAGATCTGTGATCCTTCCCCATTAATCAGTACTAGATCTAGGATAGCCCTGTCTCTTGTGGGTTGTTGTACCAGTTGTTTGAGGCCCTCCCCCTGCAGGGAATCCACTATGTGTCTAGTTCTGGCAGATGTTCCTGCTGGTATTGACCAATCTGTATCCGGCATGTTGAAGTCTCCCATTATCAGAACCTCCCCTTTAGCTGTCATGTTTTGTATATCTTCTAACAGTAATGTGTCTATGTCCTCCCCCTGGTCTGGGGGCCTGTAGACAACCCCAGTTCTTATGGCTGTCCCATTTCCTGTTTCCAGGGTGACCCACAGTTCTTCTGGCTCCTTATGTGTTAAACTCCATGGACACTGAAACAATAATTATGGGTGACCTTAATCTGGACTGGAACTACTCTTGTTCCTTGCCCTCAATGACTTCTGTGATGCATATGGCCTACAACAGCTAATCTCTGATGCGACCTGTCCCAATACTAAAAATCCTACACGCAGTACACTCCTGGACATAATCCTTACTAACAAACCTCATAGAATCTCACATGTAGGAGTATTCCATAATGACATCAGTTATCACATGGCAATAGCCTGCGTGAGGTACATGCCTAAAACTGCCTCAGTGTTAGGGTACACCTGTAAAAGTAGTCATCATAAATGTAACTTCTCTGCCTTCCTGTCTGACCTTAGCAGGATTAATTGGCAGGACTTCTACCTTGCCCCTATAGTCTCCGAAGCCTATGTCATTTTCCAGGCCCTAGTTCTGAAGGTGATAAACGCCCATGTTCCTTTTATTAAAGCCAGAGTTAGGAAAAAAAATCCTGTCCATGGTTCAACAGCACTCTAAAAAAAGGCCCTATGCTATAAGGATGCCTTTTGGAAAAAGGCTAGGAAAACCAAGCTACATTCCAACTGGGCTGCGTTCAGAGTGACTTGGAATCACTGTACTAAGCTGATCAGATCTGAAAAGGCTAAATTCTTTCAAAGTGCCCTCAAGACATCCAAGAACAACAGTGCCAAATTCTGGCAGATTCTAAAAGCTGAAGGACATAAATCCTCTTCACCATCCAAAATCACTGTCAGTGACAGTACCTACACAAATAAACATGACATCTTAGAAGCCTTCGATAACAATTTTGCCACAGCAGGCCTAGCTTTTGATACCTCCCCTTTAAGCAAATTACAAATCAGCATACTAACAATAGTGCCCCTTGGCCCCAACACCACTACTCCCGTCAGCTCAGCTAAATTTAGCTTGACTCCCATCACACTTAAGCAGACAGAAGACTTGTTATTCTCCTTAGACATCAAAAAAGGCACAGGGGCTGACCAACTAGATCCCACACTATTGAAATTTGGCTACTACCATCTAGCCTCACCAATCACCCATCTTTTCAACATGTCACTTAGTGAAGGAGCACTCCCTCCAGTGTGGAAAACAGACCATGTTATCCCCATGTTTAAATCAGGTGACCCAAACGACTTAAACAACTACAGACCCATCTCCCTACTACCCATTCTGTTGAAGATACTGGAAAAACTAGTAAATTTGCAATTAAGAGAATTCCTAGAAAACCATAACCTTTTAAACCCTCTTCAGTCTGGTTTTAGGCCATGCCACAGTACTGTCACTGCATTAGCCAAGGTCACCAATGTTTGGCAAACTTTTCTCGATGCCAGATATCACATAGTTGCACTATTTCTTGATTTAAGTAAAGCATTTGACATGGTGAACCATAATATACTATTGCCAAGTACACAGTAAAGCAGAGCTCAGGCCATCTCCAGAGTAAAAAGATTCCAGATGCTTGAATGTCTGGTACCCAGCTGCATTTATTTGCTTAAAAACGCCAAACCAAAATCTGGTACTGCCAAACGTTTTCGAGTCCCACTAGACTCTTTATCAAGGCATAGCATGCATGTGTGGAAGAACCATTTAAAAATAGGGTCCTTAAAGAGACAGTGCAATAAAGCCCATCCACATCAATCTAAATACATCAGACACATAGAATAAACACATGGATGAAAAAAATAAATATTTACATGTAACCCCCCTGCAAATGGGGATTTCCAAAAGTCTTCCAGGAGCTTGCCAGAATGCTCCAAGTCTGGGTGGTGTTCGGCGTCTGAGCTGTTTAAATGTGGTTCCAAGTGAGTGCTATTTGAGCCTCAACGTACAGTCTCTTCAAGAGCTGTCTGCTTGCAGACTTAGTTTGTATGGGGGAACTGTGTGTTCTAATGCCCGAATCCCGCCTGGGCTGCTGTCAGTTCGCTCCGTTTCTGCCGCTGCTACATGTGCAGAGGGAGCCTTGTTGAAAGATATAACTGTTTGCCAGAAATCATTTAGAGTGACTGAGAAAATGTAGTTTGTCTAACCTGTCTTCCTTTCAGCACGAACTGTTTCAGTGTAGCTGTTTCATTTTGGTTCTGAATAGCTGACTTGGACCAATCAGGATGATAGGGAGACCCTAAAATGGAGCATGTGGACGGATTGGAACTTGGACTCTCGATTTTGAGCCAGCCACAAGGGGATTGTATGGGCAGTGACTCTGGGAAATGTAGTTTTAACCTTGGCACTTTTTCCACCAACAGAGGGAGTCTTATTGTGAGTGACAGCCGAACCAGCCAACAGAATGGTGTGGAGCTAAAGGAAATGCCTTGCTTTGTGACTGGAAAGATTAGATCAGTTATGACTGTGAAGCGAGAAGGAGCTCTGTGCTTCTGCGGTGTATAGTTTCGCACGGGAAGTGCATATGAGGCCTCGAGTTTCGGTCTGCAGCCTCTGTGAGTGTCAGTTTGGACTGAATCTGAGTTGTGAGGTTAAAGAAGTGCTAGAAGTGTGGAAACCAGGCTCACCCTGTAGAGGACTAGAGAAATTGCTGAATCGCGCTCGGTCTGTCAGGAACTGAAGCTGCTGTGTGTGCTCCCAGGTATTTTTCAATAATTGTGATCGGGTTCGAGGAGCAGCCTGCCTGGTATAGTACTTTCCTTTTACATATGAATGTGCATAGTGCTTGTGGGGAATCACTGTTTGCAATCCCCAGTGCTGTGTGCTGTGTGTTGAAGCTGGAAGCAAACCCCAGCTTGTCTCAGACTAAATCCATTTGCTATCAACTGCAGTGGGGTCCGGTCACAAGGACTTTGTCTCCATGCCTTGTTGTTCTAGCAATCCAGAACAACATCCACCGTCCGGTTTTCAGCTTGGGTATTGTGAGTACAAGTCAGGGTATTCCCCTGCAGCCTGTTTTCAATCACAAGTGTGTCATCTAATTCTTGTTGTTTCACTGCTTCATGGACTGAGCCATCCGGCCCCGGATTACAATTGGGTGTTGTGCATGTATTTTCTTCTACAGGCCCTATCCATCTGCACCTGCCAGTCAACCCCGGGCAATGGACCTGACTAGGCCCCCCCCCCAACCTGGGTACCCAGAGTGTGACTTTTCAGACCCTGTACGTGTGCACAGTACTGTGATTTAATGCCACCAATTAACCTGATTCCCCCCTTCCATATTACTGTCCCCTATATAAATCAGATGTGTTGTTGTTATACTATATACTGTCTGTGGTGTTGGTGCTTATGGAAACAGTATTGTATTTTGCTGTGCATGTTGTTTAACCTTATTTTACAGGGGGTCCTCAGAGACATGCTGCAGAATCAGTCTCGAGGGTAAGTGGTACTTTATGAATGAACAATGTGTATACGTGGGGTATTGGAGCTGTAACTCCTGTGTACTGAGTGAGCCACTAGAGGGAACTAAAGGGGGTCACGGTGTCCCAGAGGGCTGTGACCAAGCTAGTCTAACCACTACAAACCCTGACCTCTAGGTGGAGACACCCGTCATAGAACCCAGGCCCCTCAACCTGTCCATAGTCAAGCAGGCAGGGGTAGTAGCCCTTGGGATAGCACCACCTGGGGGTTACATACATAAAACACAGTGTTATGAGTGAACTTATAAAGTAATTACCACGCCTGTAAGCACGTAACAACCCCATAATGAAAGGTTGGTTGACACATTATTTTTCAAAGATGGAGACTTAAAACCCTTTGTTGTGCAATATGCGTTCTAATACACTAAATGACACAGATACAACTGTGGAGCACATTATTAACAACAGACCAGTAGACATCAAAACAGCCTTTTCACAACTGGAGAAAATAGTGTTAAAAGCATGCTGACATTATTAGCACAGCGTTACTATTTCAGCATACCAAGAGGTCAAAAGGGCACCATGTGGATTACGCTTTACAAAGCAGCCCAATTTTGGTTTAGAACGGGAACAGTTCCTTAAAGACTGGCAACAATTAATGTTGGAGTATTCAGAAGGCCTAATAGAATATATTTTGAAAAACGATGCAGAGGTGGAGAAAGAGATTAAAGAACAAGCAACTAAAGCAGAGGAGGCTATATTGATATTCTCCACGTGTACTGAATACAGCTTTTATAGACTGCGTCTAGATGAGACCATAAGGCGAGCGGATATCAGAATCTAGAAACAGAAAGAATGTAAGTTTGAGCGAGATAAAAAAGATTATTTCTTTGGCCGCATTTTCAATTGGTCAAAAAAACAACAATGCACCAAAGACGATCCTGAAAAGAAGCCATTCAACAGTGGAACATGATGTATACACGAGTGGCTCAAAAAATGAAGAACATGGGCAAACATCAGAAAGGCATCCTTTTTTAGAGAAAGGCCCGGACCAGGATATGTCTCAAGATCACCAACTGGGGATAATACAGACTGCACCATAACAATTACAACAAGAACAGTCCACCCAACCAGTGTTACCAGAGAGAGCATTGAGGAGGAGCTCAAGATTCACTAGGTTCAGCACTCCAAGAAAAGACGAGGAATGAGGAGCAAGGGGAGTGAATACTACACAGGGAATCAATATCAGAAGAATGTGAGAGGTCAGAACAGGGGGAGATTCTTTCATAAGAGAGCACAGAAATGCAGACAATGATGGAACATGCGGTGATCAACATTTCAAATCACAAACTTACGGCAGCTGAAATGAATGTGCTCGAAGAAGGTTTGAGCTTTATCCCTACAAATCAGGTATGCAAATTTGACTGTATTGTTGATCTTTATAAGTTCACCAGAAACCTCAACCTTAAAGTACTATACTATAAACAAGATGAAACTGAGACTTTCCAGTGTATATCAGAGGAACAGAATGTTCGCATCTCCTGAAACTTCACCCCCCAAATCCTCTCAACTCCATCTCCCTGAATATAGATACTTCTAGACAACCCCAGACTACAACAGCCCTTCGAAATAAATCCATGTTTGTCCCTGGTTATATAATATCCCAATACTGACACTGTAGTACAGCATGAGAGGGGTGTTGCACTTCTGAGGTGTCGTCTTTCGGATGAGACGTTAAACCGTGGTCCCATCTGCCTGGATTGGTGGTAGTTCAGGTGGATGCTAAAGATCCCATGGCACTTATAGAAAAAGAGAAGGGGAATTTCCCCGGTGTCCTGGCCAAATTTCTCCCATTCACTAAAAAAAATACCACCAACAGCTTAATGTGGTTCAATTTCAGTTGCTTACCATCTGTATCCCCCCTGCCCTCGGTCGCCCCTGAGAAAGAGACTTCTAGGCCCAGTGGGCTCATCAGGTCAACAAAATTCAATAAATAAATAAATGTCAGAATGTTTGAAGATTTATACATAAGGGACTTACAGGTATTGGCCTCTAGACCCCCCCCCCCAAAGCACTGATATTACAATTGTATGAAATCTGAAAAAGAAGCAGCTGACTCATTAGCAAAGAATGAATCAATTGTAATTAAGAGTGTAGACAAGGGTGGGACAATAGTTGTATGGGGAATGAAAGATTATAAAAAGGAAATGAATAGACAACTTTCTGACACAGAGTTTTACAAAGTCGTATCATATGACACCACTTTGGAATTCAAAAAGAAAATTGATAGCTACTTGGATGAAAGTCTGACTATGGGTTGGATTTCTGAGGAACTATACGTCTTTTTTGGTAGTCCAGAATCCTGTTTATGCAGTTATTTATGGGCTACCTAAGATCCATAGAAAGTTATTCAATCCACCAGCCAGTCCCATTGTGGCTTCCATAGGCTCACTGACAGACCCTTTAGCAAAGTTTGTGGAGGAACAGATCAAAATACCACCTCCTATGGCTCCAAGCTACATAAGGGACAGTACTCCCATCCTACAGACTCTGAATTACTTATACGTTGAACCAGAGTGGCGGCTGGTCACATTGGATGTGACTGCTCTGTATACAAACATTCCTCACACAGAAGGATTGGAATCTTTAAGAGAGACCATGACAAATAGTACAGAATACAGTCAGGCACACATAGAATTTGTGGTTATTTTGGCAGAGTTTGTGCTAACATGCAATACATTCAAATGTGGCAATGACTTTTACATTCAACGGAAGGGCATTGCAATGGGGGCTGTGTTTGCACCATCATATGCAGACACTTATATGGCAAACTAGGAATAATTGGCCATTAGGGATGCTAATGTGAACCCATTCTGAGAAAAAAATTGAACTGTATAGACATTACATAGATGATTTGATACTAGTACGGAAGGGCACAAGAGAGGAGCTGGATCAATTCATTGAGTACCTGGAGTCCACGAACAGTAATTTGACATTTTCTGTTACAGCTGATCAACATACCATAGACTTTTTGGATCTAAGAATCACAAAAGATGGAACTCCTGAGATGGGTGTAATTACTGAATTGTTTAGGAAAATGAGTGATAGGAACACTAGTCTACACTACAATAGTTGCCACCCCCAACATCTAGTTGATAATGTGCCTTACAGTCAATATATGCGTCTTAAAAGGACTGTATTACTACAGAGACATTTGAGAATGGGGTTGAACAGATGACACAGCGGTTTGACCAGTGTGGTTTTTCCCAACAGGTGTTAAATAATAGCATTCACAGAATACAAGAAACACCTAGGGAATGTTTGCTACAATCCAGAACACACCATGGGATAAAAGACAGACGTATGAATTTTGCTTCAACTTTTACCCCCAAGTCCTTTGCTGTGAATGAAATTCTTAAGAAACATTGGAACGTACTGCAACTTGAGCCAAAATTGACTACCTGGACAAAAAATGCTCAGAGAATAATGTATAGAAGAAGGGGCAGAAACATTAGGGACCATGTTGTCACAAGCCAATTGAAAACACCGGATGACAGTGTGGGCAGGATTCACAAAAGGGATGCGCCCAGCGCATCCGAGATGTGCCGGGGCATCCCTGACATGCACCCAAAGGCAATTCTGGCAGGGGGCCGATGTGCTGGCACAACCCCAATGCACCAGCGCATCACAGATGCACCACATACTGCCAGTAATGACATGCGGCGCATCTGGAGGGGCAGTGAAGGGGGCGTGCCCATGTATACCGGGTGCAACCTCATTCACAGCCCTAGTCTGAGGCGCATCCCCAGGGCAAGTCTGGGGATGCACCACAGAAGGATAAGTCTAGAATATGTAGACTTAAGTGGGTGGCCATCCACAGGCAGGCTGCCCTACTGCAGGCAGCAGTACAGCTGCCTGCCCAACCTAGCAGTCCAGTGTGTCCCCCCCACCCCAAGCCCCCATAATCAGCCGCTCCCAGTGGCAGAATGACCTGAAATAACCCCACCCCAAGTCCCATAGACTGCTGCTCCCAGCGGCGGTGTAAGAACTAGGAACCCCGTCCCAAGCACCCAGTGAATGATGCTCCTGGTGGCGGTAGATGAAACACTGCCCCCCATGCCTCGGTAATGCCGCCAACTGCAGCAGAGGTAAAAGAAACATTGTAGCCCCTCAGCCCCAAGCCCTGTTGAAGCTGCTCTCCGCAGCAGCCAGTCATTACAGATCGAACACCCCCCCGGCACTCCCAACCCACCCCTCACCACAGCAGGGTTCCACTGTCGGAGGCAGCTCAGCCCAGCCGCACACCACCAGGGCCACCCACTAACAGAGCTGTCTAACAATGACAGCTACCGTACATCCCGATGCCATTGGCTTTGGGGTGTATGGTAGCTGTCATTGTCAGGCAGCTCTGTCGGCAGGCAGCCATGGTGGTGTGCAGGTAGGCTGAACCACCCGCTGACAGTGGGACCGTGCTTGCTGCAGTGGGGTGAGGGGTGGGTTGGGGTGCCTGGTGGAGGTTCAATCTGTAACGTCCGGCTGCTGCAGACAGCAGTTTCAAAAGGGACTTGTGACTGGGAGGGGCATACAACGTTTCTGTTACCACCGCCGCAGTGGGCGGCATTACCAGGACATGGGAGGGAGGTTCAGCATTTCAGCTACCACCGCCGGGAGCGGCTTTCACTGGATGCTTAGAGCTGGGGGTTCTGCAGTTCTTACACCACCACTGGAGACAGCAGTGTATGGGGGTTATTCCATTCATTCTGCCACCAGGGTGGCATTTACCGGGGGCTTTGGGTGGGGTGGGAGGTGTGCTTGTGTGACAGGGGTCCACTGTTCAGCGCATTCCGCCGGGGCATCCCTGCAGGTACAATGCAAATGGGGCCATAACGGTATGCTAATGACCCCATTGCACCATGCATGCTTAATGGCCTCATTTGCATGCCCCTGGCTGTGAATCATGTTTTTGGGTGCAGGGCATTCTGAGACGCCCTGCCCTGAAGGGTTCACAGCCTGACATGGGATGCCCCAGTGCATCCTGGGTGGGGTACACCTGTGCTATTCACAGAGGGGCTTTACTAGGGGCATCTCCCTGCACCTCCTCTGTGAATCACCCATTTTGGACTCGGTGCATCTCGCGAGCTGGGGCAGCCGAGATGCACTGAGCGCATCTTCTTTGTGAATCCTGCCTAATGTCTTTTAAACTGCCACATGGGATACACGAGTGCAATAATTGTTCATTCTGCAAACATTTGAAATTGGGAGATGGGTTCCAAAATCCACATAATGATAGGAACGTTGTGGCCAAATGTTATGTGGACTGCAATACTGAATATGTGGTGTACAAGGCTACCTGCATGTGTGGTTGTTTCTATATAGGGAAGACAACAAGAAAACTGAAACTTCGTATTGGGGAACATTTGAAAGCTATAGAAAAGGGTGATGTAAAGAATGCATTGGCTTTGCACAGGAAGATGAAAGGCCCAGGACCTGCTTTTTTGTTTCAGGGTATAGACAGGATTATGCCAATGTCAAATAGATTTCAGCTAAAAACATTTTTAAAGGCATACCGTATATACTTGCTTAAAAGTCTAATTTTCCGGCTCTTAATTTGGTTTGTAAAACCATCATCTGACTTATAAGCAAGACATACCAGATGTTAAAAAGGTAACTGGTACTACTGATCTCATGCTTTTGCTGTCTGTGATGCCAGAAATAATTGTAGTTAACACCTTAGCAATTGCACCGGAATAGCACTCAGTAGTATTTATTTATTTGTTTATTTATTAGAAAAGTCAGATTTACAACCTTTGAGTCATGGACTCATTTACAAAGGCACCTCATCGCGGGGGGGGGGGTAGACAAAGTTACATAGTGTGGTTGCAACAGTGAGAAATGAAAATTACGTACCTACCGTAATTCTTGATCTTCTTGGATGAGTCTCCACTGCTCATTCACACTATTGGGATCTGCGCCGGAGGCACTAGGACCCATCGGGAGCAAACTTTTTGCTGGAGGGTCGGCACCAGAGATGGCGCCGCGAGGAACGGCGCTGTGAGCCCTAGCTCGTGCAGTAATGACTATCTCGGCGTCAACCCTCCAACCGCCTCAGTACCTTTTTTACCAAGGAGGTGCAGCGTAACTAACCTAGAAGGGTAGCCTAACCTAAAGACCGGACATAAGATAGTCCGGGCAACCCGTGTAAGAAGGGTCAACAAAGAAGTCTTCACGGCCTAAAAATTTGAGGGAGTGAAGACCAACAAGAAAGGTGAGCTCGGGGGATGGAGGGTGGGCGTGTGAATGAGTGGTGGAGACTCATCCAAGAAGGTCAAGAATTACGGTAGGTACGTAATTTTCATATCTTCCTGGACATAAGTCTCCACCACTCATTTACACTATTGGGAGAGTACTGAGCTAATAATCCCCCGAGAGGGCGGCAGGAGAGACCAAGAGCTCACGTTTCTAGGACAGAAGTCCATTGAGGATGGCTCTGCCAAAGGAAGAATGTCGTCTGGCATGGACATCTAGTGCATAATGTTTAACAAGTATGCACTGAGCTCCAGGTGGCCGCATTGCAGATGTCTGCAATGGAGCGCTGATTTCCGCTAGGGGATGCCCGACCGCTCTGGTAGAGTGGTAAACTCTGCCCTCAACCCAACCTGCGCCATGGAATAGCAGTGGCGAAGGCACGCCACTAGCCATGATGAGATACATCTGATAGCGACAGGTTGACCCAGCCGGTCTCACTGAAGGAAACGAACAGTTGCTGAGCTATGAAAATCCTTGGTTCTATCTAGATAGAAACGCAAGGCCCCTTAACATCCAAAGAATGAAGAGAACATTCCTTCATTTTGGAAGTCCGCAAAATAAGGGGAAGGACCAAAGGTTGGTTTAGATGAAATTCTGACCAACCTTAGGAAGAAATTTAGGATGAGTACGAAGAACTACTTTGTCCTTATGGAACACAGTATGGAGGGTCTGTGACCAGGGCATGTATCTCAGAGACCCGCGGGCTGAGGTAATGGCCACTAGGAAGGCAGTCTTCCAGGTGAGAAATTTTAGCTCACAGGTAGCCAGAGGTTTGAAAGGTTTCAGTGAGCATGTCTAGCACAAGATTAATGTCCCAGGCTGAGACTGGACGTCTTGTAGGAGGTCTGGTATGCAGAATCCCCTTAAGAAATCTCTTAACCATAGGTAACTGAGCCAGAGTTAAGGAAATAACAGGCTCATGATACACTGAAATGGCACTAAGATGAACTTTGACTGTAGAGTACTGCAGACCTGAATTTGAGAGGTCCAAAAGGTACTCCAAAACCTTATCTGGTGGACAGGAAAAGGGATTTAAAGAGGACTTTGCACACCAGAGCAAAAACGCCCACTTGGCTGTGTAAGCTCGAGTGGCTGGTTTCCTGCAGCCACAGAAGAATATCTGAAACTCTTCGAGACATTGAACGGGTTTACTGACCTCTTCAGGAGCCAAGCATGAAGGTGAAGTGATCTCAGGTTGGGATGGACCACCGTCCCCAGTCAAAAGGTTCATCTGCAGAGGAAGTGGTCTCAGAGGAACTGCCAACATATTGTTGAGTAGTGAAACCACAGCTGCCGAGGCCAAAAGGGAGCAATGAGAATCATTTTGTCCCCCTGGGATTCGAACTTGAGGAGTACCCTCTGAATTAGAGGAAGAGGCAGAAGGCGTAAAGAAAGCGTTTTGTCCACCACAGCCTGAACGCATCCTGACAGAAAATGCCAGGTCCTGGATTTCTGGAGCAGAAGAGAGGCAGTCTTGCATTGAGTGGGGATGCAAAAAGGTCCAGGTCTGGAGTTCCCCACTCTTCGAATAGTGACTGAACTATGGTCGAGTCGAGAGACCACTCCTGAGGGTCTGTCAGTTCGTTCTGAACACCTGGCAGGTAGACCGCTTGAATTAGAGCCTCGTGCTCCAAGCACCATTCCCATACCCTCATTGCTTCCCTGCATAAGGGGTAAGAGTGAGCACCGCCCTGCTTGTTGATGTAATACATCACTGCTTTGTTGTCTGTTTGAAGGAGAATGTTCTTGTGACACAGAATGTCCTTCAAAGCTCGGACTGCATAAAGGACGGCTCTCATTTCTAGGATGTTTATTTGGAGCTGGGACTCGACTTGAGTCCACGCACCTTGAGCGTGGAGAGCCTGACAGTGAGCTCCCCACCCCATTAGGGATTCGTCTGTGGTAATGGAGATCTGATGGTCCAGAGGAGCAAAGGGATACCCCTCCAGGAGATTGCTCTCTTGAGACCACCAGGTGAGTGACCTCCTAAAGATTCTGTCACCTTGATGAGATAGGGACTCATGGTGAGTGGTTGGGGACCACTGAGTACTAGAGCATACACTGGGTGGTTCTCATGTGCAGGCGTGCTAGGGTACAGTGAACACTGAGGATGCCATGAGGCCTAGCATCCGTTGCATCGAGAGAGCTGTGACTGAGCTGTTTTCCCCGATGTGACGGGCCATCTGAAGGATATCGTTCCTCCTGTCTTCTGGAAGAAAAGCCTTCACACAGGTGGTGTCCAGAAGAGTCCCTATAAAAAGGAGCCTCTGGGAGGGCTGCAGTTGCGATTTCTTGAGGTTGAGCAGAACTCCCATGGACGTAAGGAGGCGCGAGGCTGTCTCCATGGCGTCCTGAGTCCCTTGCCTGGAAGGGCTTGCTAGAAGCCAATCGTCCAGATAAGGAAACACCTGAATTCCAACCTTTCTGAGGTGCGCTCTGAGAACTGCACAACATTTTGTAAAAACTCGCAGCGCCGCGGATAGCCCAAAGGGCAGGACTCTGAACCGATAATGCTGTCCCAGAGCCACAAACCTCAGGAATTTGTGATGCCTCGGGTGAACAGAAATGTGCTGGTAAGCGTCCTGCATATCTAGGGAGGCTAACCAGTCATGTTGATGGAGCAGAGGTAACAGGGTTCCCAGAGAAATCATTTTGAATTTCTCCTTGGGGAGAAATTTGTTTAGCTTTCTGAGATCTAGAATGGGGCGCATTCCACCGGACTTCTTTGGAACCAGAAAGTAATGGGAGTAGAACCCAGTGTTTTGTTGGTGCAGTGGCACCAGTTCTACTGACCTGTTGTTCAGAAGGCCCTGGATCTCAGCGGCGAGAAGGTCTGACTGAAGGGTTGACAGCCTGGGCTGCCGTTTGGGGGGACGATCCAGAGGGGTCTCCACAAAATTGAGTGAATACCCCTCGCGAATTATCCGAAGGACCCATTTGTCTGAGGTTATGGACTTCCACTGGTTGTAGAAGTGCATCAGACGACCTCCCACCGGAAAGGAAAAGTCCACCTCGGGCAGCTGAGATGGAACTTGGGCCGGCAATTCATAAGGTAGCGCTGGGTGCTTTGGGCCCTTGCGCTTTCTGTTGCACCTTCTTTTGAGGTTGGGCAGGTTGGTTCTTATGGAAACTTCCTCTGCCTCGGAAGGACTGGCGATTATGAAACTGTCGTTTACTAGCATGCCCTCGAGAGGGGGCAGGAGGGGGCCAAGCCAACTTAATGGCTGACCTAGTCTTTTGTGTAGCTTCTAGAGCTTGCTCTACCTGGGGACCAAAAAGATATGCACCGTCAAAGGGCAATGCCATCACCTGCTGCTGTGCATCATTCATAAAGCCCGAAGTGCGCAGCCAGGAATGACGCCGGTTGCAAATACCCGCTGCCGCTGAATGGGAAACAGTGTCAAAAGCATCCATGGCTGCTTTAACCTGCTGGTTATTAGATTCAATACCTCTGGTAATGGTTTGAAGAAGCTTTGGCTTTGAATCCGACTCCGGTAGGGCTTCAACCATCTGCTTAATAGAATGCCACAGGATATACTCATACTGAGAAAAATAGCCTTGGTAACTGGCAATACGCATACTTAGAGTAGAAGCAGCGAAGACTTTCTTACCTAAGGTATCTATCTTACGAGATTCTTTGTTAATAGGTCGAGCTGTAGTAGTTTGAGGACGAATGACCTTATCATTCTCTGCCAGGACTACAATAGGATCTGCAAAGGCTTGAGATGCCAAAATGGGACGATCCTTGGGGGCTGAATATTTCCTATCAATGGATTTAGCCACCGTAGGGGTAAGAGCAGGATTATTCCATACCATTTGAGACAGTGTCTCGAAGGAAGGCTGAATCGGAGGAGTCAAATCCGTAGGGATCTCCGAGGCATGAAGATATTGGAGTCTCAACAATTTCCCAGGATCAATGTCTGTAGTCTGGAGAGAAAGTGTGGAACTCAGATTTTTCAACAGAGACTTAAAGGATAGGTCCTCGACCACAGGCTCTGTAGCAGTAATAGATCCTGCTTCGTCCACTTCATCACCCAACCGAAGGTCTGGGTCAGGCTCAACGTCATCTCCTGACAGTCCAGGAGGGACTGTATGGACAGGAAAGAAATGAAATTCAGAAGAGGAGGAAGAAGGAAACAAGTGGAAAGAGGAGACCCCGAGAGCCGCCAGCGCTGAGGAGGCGCACGGCACCGAGAACGACGCCGTGAGGCCACGCGGCGCCAAAAACGGTGCAAAGAAGTCACATGGCACCAAGGACAGTGCCGAGGATGGTGCTGAGAAGCCGCACGGCGCTAAGGATGGCGCCGAGCGTAGCATCGACGCCGAGGACGGCACCGAGAGGCCACACAACACCGAGGGCGCCAAAAACACTCCCAGACTCTGAAAAACAGGTTTTGAAGGAAGAAGAGCAGGAGATAAGGGCATCGGTGTGGCCCCCTGCACCGCAGCCATGTGAGGGGGGGAACACCTAAGGGCAGAGTCGACGGCACCAAAGAAAAAGCCGCGACCAGGAAGGTCCAACCGCCTCACCTGGTCGCCCAGAGAGCCCAAAGGCCTACGAGCAACCGAGCCAGGTAGCCGAACCAACCTCCGAACCCATTGCTCCATAAGAGTGGCCCACTGATGAAACTGCTCATCTGAAGACCTACCTGCGGGCGGGGTAGGGCTCCAATGTTGAAGCCGTCGGATACCAGAAGCAGAGGTTGGCGACTCCGAAGGGGGAGACTGGCAACTAGCCCCGATAACCGAGCATCTACGCACAGACATATCAGAGGGTGACCTCGAGTGATGCCTTCTCTTTTTAGACCTGTGGGCTGAAGAAGAGCTTGAGGCCGAACGGTGCCGAGAGTGCGACCGCTTATTTTTACGATTTCGGGGGGACTGCCCATCCCCCCGGGCACTGGACTGACCATTGTCAGACCCTCCCTCCAGAGAAGCGCGCGGACCGACCCAGCCGACTGACTGAATAGTTACACGAAGTCTCCCACCGCCACCTGACCTTTGTCATGGTCGACTCCGTCAAGGTAGGCTGAGACTTCTTTATTGTATTTATTTTAAATATAAGAATAAATTTAAGCGATACTGTATCGAGATAATACTAAAAAATAATAAAAACTGAAAACTATGCTGCTAGTTGAAGTTTGACTCCCGACAGGCGAGCGACGTCGTCACTGAAGTGCACTCGATGGCGGGAAAAAATGAACTGAGGCAGTTGGAGGGTTGACGCCGAGATAGTCATTACAGCACCCTCCAGCAAAAAGTTTGCTCCCGATGGGTCCTAGTGCCTCCGACGCAGATCCCAATAGTGTGAATGAGTGGTGGAGACTTATGTCCAGGAAGATCAATACAGGTGCAGAACATTAAACACAGAGTATACATAGGTTACATAATGATGTTACTTATAAAAGGTTACAGACAAGTACAAGGTAGCCAAGGGTTACATTGGAGGTATAGCCCTGGACATACCTAGATAATACCTGGAAAGGGTGAAGGTAGGGATGGGGAGAGGGTGGGAGGGAGAGGGAGAGGATAGGTAGCCCGAGTAGTGATTAGTACCCCATCAAAACTGTCAGCACCGTCAGCTCCGTGCATTTTTTTTCTATTTAATTAATCAATTAGGGTCAATTAAGTAACTAATCACGAGCTAATGTAGCTTACAGCATCATTTCACTATGCAGCCCTATTTGTGAAAATGCAGTGTCTGAAAAGGAAGCGGTGCGCATATGAAGCGGATTTTAAGTTAAAAGTTGTCTGCTTTGTCAAAGCCAGTTCTAATGCTGCTGCTGAAAGGGAGTTTAACATGGATGAAAAATTGATCCAGGACTGGAAAAAAAAGAAAGACACTCAACCCAGTGTTGCCAGATCTGTTAAGCGTGTCCGCTTGAATCGCTTAAACCCCTCACCTCTGTCACCAACAGAAGACAAACTCAGTGTCTGGGTGCATGAATTAAGGCTGCAGGGCTACATTGTTACCCGCATGGTGATCTGGCTGCAAGCACTACAATTTGCCAACACAGAAAAAATGTCTCCTGGTCTGGGACATGTTCCGCTGTCATCTAGCGCAATCTGTTAAAGATAATCCATGCCGCAAAAGTACTCCCCAGGCTATGATTCCTGGTGGTTGTACATTGTTCCTGCAGCCACTTGATGTCAGTATCAACAAGCTCTTTAAATTCAACATGAGAGAGCTATGGAAAAACTGGATGATAGATGGTCAAAAGGAATTCACTGCGGGGGGAATTTAAAGAAGCCAAGCTACAGCCTGGTCTGTCAGTGGGTCCGCGATGCCTGGGATAAAATCCCCATTGAATTGGTGGTCAAAGCTTTTAAAAAATGTGGCATATAGCCAGCCTGGTGATGCTGAGGGTTGAGGCGCTGGAGGCCACACCTCGCGCCATGCTGGCGACCCATGTTCGAGAACAAGCACGGGCCACCAGGGGTTGGCAGGGGAGGAGAAGGATTGAGCATCTGAGGGACTGCTCTCCTTCTCTGGGTAGGCGGGGGCCAGACAGTAGTCAGTTCTTGTCTATCCCCTAGCGGTGGCTATGGGACAGTGAACTGATGCTGAAGGGAAGGGGTGGAGGTGGGGCGGACGCCTGCAAGGAGTGTGTGTGGACATGGGCGCGCTCCCTCTGTTGGCGTCATTGCATGCCGCTCTCGGGGACCGAAAATGGAAAATGTGGCTCCAGTCGGGCAGCATGAGTTTCCAATCCCCGCAGCCTGACCTGAATGGTGCCTCCTCATCTGGATCCTGTCTCACTGAATCAAGCTACAGAGGGGAGCTCCTCATCATCCCACCATGGGCAGTAATCTATGGAGGAATTGAGGAGGTGGCCTAATGGGTGTCAGGGCTGGGGGGTCGGTTGGGATGTCCCAGCTGACCGGAGCCCTGAGGAGAAACTATGAGCAAAAAAAAAAAATGTGGCATATCTAATAAAATGGACAGTACAGAGGATGATATGCTGTACAAAGACATGGTACACGAGCATGGGGCATCCAGTAACCCCCCTACATCTAGTGAACCACCAGAGGATGACTTGCCGGTTACTGAACTAGATATGTATGACGACATACTGTTGTCAGAATTACAGCTGCACTATATGTTCCAGTCAGAGGAGGAGGGTGAGAAAGAGGAATTTTTGGCTTCTAATTACGCCCGTTCCATTTTGTTCTGTACCGCATGGCAAGGCATCCCCCCCCAAAAAAAAAACTGTTGGATGAGCTCTGAAGGGACTATGAATTTACTGTATGTATGCATTTTTACTGCTTACTAAAACTGTGGATTCGTTTTTAAATAATGTGCTGCTTACTATAATAACCGTGGAACTGTTTTTAAATAATGTGCTGCTTACTAAAACTGTGGAGCTGTTTTTAAATAATGTGTTGCTTACTAAAACTGTGGAGCCATTTTTAAATAATGTGCTGCTTACTAAAACTGTGGAGCCATTTTTAAATAATGTGCTGCTTACTAAAACTGTGGAGTTGTTTTTAAATAATGTGCTGCTTACTATAACCGTGGAGCCGTTTTTAAATAATGTGCTGCTTACTAAAACCATGGAGCCGCTTCTAAATACTGTGCTGCTTACTAAAACCATGGAGCCGCTTCTAAATACTGTGCTGCTTACTAAAACCGGGGAGCTGTTTTTAAATAATGTGCTGCTTACTATAACTGTGGAGTTGTTTTTAAATAATGTGCTGCTTACTATAACCGTGGAGCCATTTTTAAATAATGTGCTGCTTACTAAAACCGTGGAGCCGCTTCTAAATACTGTGCTGCTTACTAAAACCGGGGAGCTGTTTTTAAATAATGTGCTGCTTACTATAACCGTGGAGCCATTTTTAAATAACGTGCTGCTTACTAAAACCATGGAGCTATATTTAAATAACGTGCTGCTTACTAAAACCGTGGAGCCATATTTAAATAATGTGCTGCTTACTAAAATAATGTGCTGCTTACTAAAACTGTGGAGCCGTATTTAAATAATGTGCTGCTTACTAAAACTGTGGAGCCGTATTTAAATAATGTGCTGCTTACTAAAACTGTGGAGCCGTATTTAAATAATGTGCTGCTTACTAAAACTGTTGAGCCATTTTTAAATAACGTGCTGCTTACTAAAACTGTGGAGTCATTTTTAAATAACGTGCTGCTTACTAAAACCGTGGAGCCATATTTAAATAATGTGCTGCTTACTAAAACTGTGGAGCCAGATAAATAATGCTGCTTATTAAAACTGTGGAGTCGATTTAAATAATGTGCTTACTAAAACTGTTGAGCCATTTTTAAATAACGTGCTGCTTACTAAAACTGTGGAGTCATTTTTAAATAACGTGCTGCTTACTAAAACTGTGGCGCCGTTTCTAAACAATGTGCTGCTTACTAAAACCGTGGAGCCACTTCTAAATACTGTGCTGCTTACTAAAACCGGGGAGCTGTTTTTAAATAATGTGCTGCTTACTATAACCATGGAGCCGTTTTTAAATAACGTGCTGCTTACTAAAACTGTGGAGCCGTATTTAAATAATGTGCTGCTTACTAAAATAATGTGCTGCTTACTAAAACTGTGGAGCCGTATTTAAATAATGTGCTGCTTACTAAAACTGTGGAGCCATTTTTAAATAATGTGTTGCTTAGTAAAACTGTGGAGCCATTTTTAAATAACGTGCTGCTTACTAAAACTGTGGAGCCATTTTTAAATAACGTGCTGCTTACTAAAGCCGTGGAGCCGTTTTAAAATAATGTGCTGCTTACTATAACTGTGGAGTCATTTTTAAATAATGTGCTGCTTACTATAACTGTGGAGTCGTTTTTAAATAATGTGCCGCTTACTAAAACTGTGGAGTTGTTTTTAAATAATGTGCTGCTTACTATAACTGCGGAGTCATTTTTAAATAATGTGCTGCTTACTAAAACTATGAAGCTGTTTTTAAATAATGTGCTGCTTACTAAAACTGTGGAGCTGTTTTTAAATAATGTGCTGCTTACTAAAACTGTGGAGCTGTTTTTAAATAATGTGCTGCTGCTTAACGCTTTTTAATTTGCTGTTTTTAGCAGATCCATTATAGTATTAAAAACTTTTTTTCATTTTCTCATTCAGATATCTTGTTTTTTTGGTTGCACAGAATTCAGTTAAAGTGTCTACCAGACTTATAAATGGGTCAATGACTGAGATAGCAATGGTCAAAGCACAAGTCGGTACCCCGACTTATAGGTGGACCGACTTATAAGTGAGAATATATGGTAGATTGGGTTGTGCTTCAGAGAGATTAACACCTAGTTGTCAGATATGTATATAAACTGACATATTTAAAAGTATTATTATATGACTATAGAAAACAGTAATCAATACTTTATGAACTTTAAGATGTGCAATATATCTAATTGACATATTTTATTTGTACTGAGATGATTAACTTGGATATAGTGACTATATAATGCCTTGTCCAACACCTCCCCTTTCCTTCCACTTGCTTTTCCCTCCCCCCATTTTTTCCCTACCCTCCCCTTTTTTATTATTTTTCACATCTAGCAGCTTGTTTTTAACAAGTGGTGATTACTTTATAAGTTCACTCATAATACTATATTTATGTAAATATTTTGTTCATCTATGTGTTTATTCTATGTGTCTGATATATCTGGATTAATGTGGTTGGACATTACTGCGCTGTCTCTTTAAGGACACTGTTTTTAAATGGTGCTTCCACACATTTATTTAGTTAGTTTTTGTTGACCGGGTAAGTGCACTAGACAAATCCTGCCTATTTTCAGGCACGACCCGGGGGAGGGGGATACAGATGAATGCCAACTGACCTTAAACCAGATTAAGCTGTTGGTGGTATTTTTTTTAGTGAATGCATGCTATGCCTTGATGAAGAGTGTAGAGGGACTCGAAAACGTTCGGCAGCACCAGGTTTTGGTTTGGCGTTTTTAAGCAAATAAATGCAGCTGGGTATCAGACATTCAAAAGTCTGGAATTTTTTTACTCCAGGAATGGCCTGAGCTCTGCTTTACTGTGTACGTGATAAATTGTGAAATGTTGTGAAGCTAGGTCAGTCGATCCTGTTGCCGTTCTCCTTGTTCGTGACGTTGATATACTACTGTCCCTACTGAAGCTCACTGGCCTAGACAACACTGCCCTAAAGTGAGTTTCCTGCTACCTTGTGGGCAGACAACAGCCAGTGAAATCGCAAGGTGATTTCTCTCAGTAAAATTCTGCTCCGAGGGGTACCCCAAGGTTCAATCCTGGACCCTTTACTATTCGCATTATATATCAACAGCACTGATCATAACATTAGTACAGCCAGTGCACATCTACTTGCAGATGATACTGTTCTTTATGTCGCTCAGCCTTCCATTGAGTCCGCATGTACGGTTCTTCAACAAGAATTCAATACACTACAGAAAAACCTGCTTCAAATTAAACTGCTTCTCAATGTTAAAAAAAAACAGGTTAATGCTCATCTCTCCTCCATCTAAACCTACATCCACACGAGATTGTACAGCCCATGTTGGAATTGCTACCATGATGGGTGAAACCCTGGAAATAGTGGTCAAATTTAAATACTTAGGCTTTATGGTTGGACTGCAAACTCTCTTTTACCCCCCTTCCCCACACTGATGAGCTTTCCAAAAAACAAACAAAGGCTGGGATTATTTTTTCTCATTAAAAGGCTGCTCACCAATGATGCAAAATTGAGGCTCATTCAAACAACGTTCCTCCCTCTTTTAGACTATGCAAACTTCCTTTATAGCAATTGTGCCAGCACCACACTCGCTAAACTGGATGTACTGTACGACAGGGCCTTAAAATTTGTGACCAATTCACCATACAAAACTCATCATCGTGCACTCTACGCCCAGCTAGGCTAGACCTCTTTATCTACCAGAAGGTGGCACAATGCCTCTATATGGACTTATAAAGTCCTCTTTAAAAAACTCCCCCAGTGTATATTGGATATCTTCAAGTTTACACCCTGTGTGTACTCTTTCAGGAAATACGCTTACATTTTGCTTGATATCCCCAGGATTAGATGACACTTTGGCACCTCTTCTATCAGTCACTCTCTACCCACTTTGTGGAATTCCTTCCAAAGGACCTTAAAGTTGCCCCACTTTTTTTTTTTTTTTTGCAGTTAAGTAATCTTTATTGTAATTTTTTTGATTACATACAAATAATGACAATGAACAGTACCCTTTACAGAAAAGGAATTGTAGTCCCCCGAGGGGGACTACCCACTAATACTTGAGATAACAATCTTAGGCAAAAGGCACTAAAAAGGAAAACAAATCCATATAAAAGAAAGAAACAAAGGAATTTCATCCTCCTCCCTCCTCACCACAATCCCCCCCCCCAAAAAAAGAAAGAAAGAAATACAATCCCCTCCCTGCCTGCATTCACCCCCATTGAACTTTAGGACAAAATCTGTGGTCTGGTCCAACTGCAAGGATCTCTTGGAACAGTAAGTTGGTTACCTAAGGCTCAGCTGCTCACTCCAATGAGGAGTAGTTACTCGTGGGAGGGCAACTGTTAGTATCTGAATTTATCTTTTAACTCGCTAAAAAAAACTCTCCATATCTCCTGAAATCTGGTCCAACAATTAGTGGCATTCGTCACACTCCTCTCTGCATTTAAGGCAAGGAATTCTGACCACCACTCTGTGATGGATGGGGTCCAAGGGTCCTTCCAATGCCTTAAAATTATAAATTTAGTAACCAAACACACCATGGCAATCTGAGTTCTAAGCATAAGCAAATGCACCTTAGAATAATGCCCCAGTATGCAAATTTCCTTTGTGAAATAAGCAGAGAGAGGGAGGTATTTTACAATATAGTCTTTGACCATGTTCTAGAACCCCTGAATCTGAGGGTATGACCATAACTTATGGTATAAAGTAGTCGGGGAGGTACCACATTCTGAACACTCTGATGAAAGTAACTTCTCCATCCTATGTAACGTATAAGGGGTATAATACAAGTTATGTAGAACACTGAATTGGATATTTCTTAATCTATCCTGTTTAATCAAGTTAAGGTTGTTTAACCATATAGACTGCCACTGGTCTTCCATTAGATGGGTTTGTAAAGTGGATTTCCAGTAATAAGCTACAGGGGCATATCTCTGCCACTGGCTATTAACTAGTGCTTTATAGAATTTTGAGATAGGTTTGGCTTTTGTAGCTATTTCTAAATATGGATTTATATAGGGGTTTTGGCCGATCTAACCAGGGAATCTTCCCCAGGAAGCTTCTTAAGCAGTGTTGCACCTGTGCAACATAAAACAAATGTTTGGAGGATAAGCTCCACTCCATTTGTAGCTGGGATACGGGGGACGATACAGGGTCTACTAAGAACTGTCTAAGACAGATCGATGGAGGTAAAGGTAAAGCCCTAGGACTGATTGTATAGTTGCCTAATCTGAAACTGGGATTTTTAAAAAGCGGTTGAGATATGTCTTTCCTAATGCTAAACTGGTAATAGTTACATAGTTGATGGAAGGCCCTAATGCTCCAGCCAATCTGGGAGTCCTGAAGGGAAAGGGGGACTGCTTTCCAGGGACAAAAAAGTAAACTATACAGAGACACCCATTCCTTTTTGGCCTGTTCCAGCTCCAGTTGCAGCCAAATAGGATCATGAGGAGCCGCAGATAAAGAGGGGAACCACCTTAAAAGCCTGGTTGAATGTATTGCTAAATAATATAAGAAGAAATCAGGTAGTTGTAACCCTCTGTTTCTTGTTGGTCCTGTAAGCTTTCAGTAGGCCCTATGTGATGGTCTCCCATTCCATATGAAATCCGAGCAGAGCTTATGAAGCAGTTTAAAAATGCTATGAGGGAGAAAAAGGCCCAGGGTGTTCGGGGGATAGAAAATTTTAGGTAGAATCATCATTTTTAAGGCATTAGTTCTACCCCAGAAGGACAGGAGGAGTTTTTTCCATCTTAGAAAATCTTCTTTGATAGTTTTTAATAAGGGGTCTAGGTTTATATCCCTGAGTTTACTTTGTTCTGACGATAGCTTCATACCCAGAAAAGTTAGAGTTTTTTTCCCACTGCAAGCCCAGATCTACTATTTGGTTTTTGCTTATCAGAGCTGATAAGGGGTAAACCATGGTTTTATTCTTATTTAATTTGTACCTCGATATCTCCCCAAACTCAGAGATGGTCTGGAGTGCAGAGGAGAAAGAGCAAACCCCATTAGTTAAATGTAGCAGCATATCATCTGCAAAAAGCAAAAGCTTACACTCTACATGGCCCATTTTAAACCCCTCAATCAAACTCTCCTGCTTAATTACCCTGACCAATGGTTCACTATATAAGTTAAATAATAAGGGGGATAAAGGACAGCCTTGTCGAGCACCATTTCTAAGAGGAAAAGGATCTGACAGATGGTTATTACATGCTAGTCTAGCTGATGGACACTGGTAGAGGATGCCAATTTTCCTAATAAAGCACACCAGGAGGCCATGGTGGGGAAGCACTGCAAAAAGATAAGGCCAGGCCACCTGGTCAAATGCTTTTTCTGCATCCTGGGACACCAAAATTGCCTGAAGCTGTGGGTCCCTGGATGCAGAAATCAAATGGCCTAGTTTCCAAAAATGGTCAGAAGAGGTCTTACCAGACACAAACCCCACTTGCTCTATCCCGATAAGAGATGACCATACTCTACCCAATCGAGAAGCTAAAATTTTTGCATATATTTTAATATTAATATTGATCAGGGAGATAGGTCAGTGGTTACCTATCTGAGTAGGATCCTTGCCTGACTTTGGGAGCAATGTAATTTTAACTTCAAATAGGGAGGGATCTGTCACGAGCATGAATCCCAATATTCTTATAATTGAAGTAAAGGAATTAGCTGAACTTTGAAACTCTTATAGAAAGATCCTGTATACCCATCAGGGCCAGGAGCTTTATCAATTTTCAGGGAGTCTATAGCCTCTTCAATTTCCTTCTGAGATATTGGTTCCGCTAATGATTGTTGGGCTTCACCAGATAACTTGGGAAGTTGAACCTTGCGAAGAAATTTTGAAGTCAAATGGGATTGGGGGTCTTTAACTAGAGGCAATGAATAAAGCTGTTGGTAATATTCTCTAAAGAAAAATAGCATCCTCGGGGGTCAGAAATCAAGGAGCCCGTATTAGGCTGTTTAATAGCTGTTATCCATTTAGCAGACACCCGCTGTTTTGGCTGCCACGCTAGGTATTTGCTCGCCTTACTACCCTGCCCAATATAGGTCACCTTCACTTGCGAAGCTATCCTCTCTGTTTTTTCTGAGAGACCTAGAGTACTGTGCTCTCTGGTGGTCTAGTTCTATTGTCATATCTGTGGAAAGAGCCTCAATCCCCTTGGACTCTAGGTTACGGATTTTTTTCCAGGCATTGATTACTGTGAAGTTCTTTTTTTCTCTTAGATATCGTAGCAATTCAAATTAATTCACCCCGCCACATAGACTTGAGAGCCGCCCAAACCATATCAATTTCAGGGATACAACTAATATTTTCCCTAATCGTATTAGAGAGAACTAAACTAAAACGACAGACAATTTTGTCATCTCTCAAAAGGGTGTCAGTCAGAGACCATAAGTAAGGTCTAAGAGAAGGGCCTGGGATGGTAGTACGAACCGAGACTGGCGCATGATCTGAAATGACCCTTGCATGGATTTGGGAATCCATGAGCCCTGAGCTTAATTGTTGGCTTATCAGAAAAAAGTCTACAGTATATGGGAGTAGCTTTTATACACAGGTGAAAAAAAGGAAATATATTTGTCAGAGGGATATAACAGCATCCATGGGTCTATTAATCCTAAGGAGGATTTAAACTCCTGCAATGCCCATTGTACTGGGGAGAATCCACAACCAGTCTGGTGTGTTCTGTCTAAATCGTTTGCCTGAGCCAGATTCCAATCGCCCCCTAACAATAGAGGCATATGCCCATATGAAGCCAGAATTTAGGATAACCCAGTGAAAAAGGTGGGGGATTCTTGATTAGGACCATATACTGATCCCAAAAGGATTTCCCTACTACCTAATTTCCCCTGTACCAGGATATATCTACCTTCAGGATCGTTAACTGTATGTATGGATGTGAAAGGAATCCCTTTAACCATCAATAAAGCCACACCTCTCTTGTGAGAATTGTAACCTGCCCCAAATGCCTGACCCACCCAATTCTTCTTTAAAAATTGAACCTGGTCTATTGTTAAATGGGTCTCCTGTAAAAATACAATTGATGGGTTAAATCTACTCAAATGGTTCAAAACAACATATTTTTTAGTGTTATCTTTGCCTCCCTTGATGCTCCATGAGCATATTTTAAGCATATTCTCCATTACTAGCTTGGTATAATCTACCAATATCACAGGCCCTTATTTTTAAGTGCTTGCAGACAGTCCCCCTCCCCCCCCAAAAAAAAAACTTAATCTAGTCTAACCCCTTCAAGTAAAACTAACAGTGCCAAAAGGCTAACTATATACAACACACTACCCCAGGCCCTAGGCCTTCTCCTCCTGTCCTGGTCCATAATGCCCAAAAGAGGAAATGAGCCAATTCCATCCACAAAACGACAATAACTAAATAATATTTAGTATCAATGCCTGCCAGCCCCCACAGTACTTTTGCGAATAGCGATAAGCAAGGAGCCCTTAGTTTAAATGCATTTCTTTCCTTTTTTCCTCCCACTTCTGTAACCCTGAAAAGTTCATATGTGATGGGCTTCTCACATCACTCTTCACCCCGTCTATTAACTACTGGCACCCTTTCGCTCCAGTATTTTTCATATGCAAAATTGAGACTCGAATTATCCCTGGTGGACTGGCTCACAGGTTAGTATTCTTATTTGTATGACTCTCTATAACAACTGAACCAGTCTTTAATGCTGTAACCAGAAAAATCCAAAAGAAAAAAAAAAAAAAAGCCACTAAGTCTCCAGTTTTAGCAGTCATTGGTATATGAAGCCACAGTGAACTCTAGGCGCCATCTAGCGGTAAAAACTCGCCATTACCACGACGAAAACTACAGGGCAGAACTCTTGTCATAAACAAATACAGACGAACGTAGTCCTTAAAGAAGTGGGATAAGGCCTTCAAATATTGTCCTTTTTATCAGAAGAGTCAAAACATACCAGCTCCACTAGCTGAGAAAACGTCTCCAAAGCATCCCATTCAGAATTAAGCCTCACAAGTAGTAAATGGCCAAGTCCAATCACTTCGGAAACAAATCCTGATAAGCTTTTCTCAAGGTTTTTAGTGCCTCTTCAGGAGAATCATATCTCTTGGCCCTGTCTGATAATGAGACTTCCAATCTGGCCAGGTATAACATCCTGTGACGGATCCCCGCAGCCCATAATTTTGAGGTAATCGGGCGAAAAAGTGGCCCGCATTTGCCTGGTCTTATATGTTAAGTCTTGCACAATCCTCAGCTTAATGCCCTCCCAAAGAATTGCAGCTAGTTTCCTGGCTTCCTTCATGATGAACTCTCTATCCAGGAAATTCAGCAATTTGAATATAAATCGGTCTTGGGGGCTCTAAAGTGGTGGGATTAGGACGGAGGGATCGATGTGCACTTTCTATAACATACTCTGGCCCATTGGGAAACTGGCCCATTGAGAGACTGCCCCACCATTTTTTTTTTTAACATCTTCTGTAGAAAGGCAATAGTATTTGGCCCCTCTTCTCCCTCCGGTAGGCCCAGCAAAACTAAGTTATTTCACTGGCTCCTACCTTCCAAATCATCTATGCAGTCTTCCAGTTTGGTCACTGTGCATTTTAGGGCCACTATTTCAGGTTGAATCTTCTCCTGCACCCTTTCCAACGAGCCAACCATGGCTTCACTATCCGCTACACATCAGGAGAGTTGAGCCATCGCCGGTTTTATATCTGCCACCTCTTCTATCAGCTTAAAGAGAGCCTCCTTTATAGTGGTTAATTCCGTGCAGATATGAGTTGAGGTTGGCTCCGGCTTATCCTGCTGCGGGGAAGAGCTGCATCGTGGGTGCTTAGCATCGAACTCCTGAGTTGGATCCATTGCTGCCTGTTGTTTGCCACCATGAAGAGGTAAAGTTGTCTTAATTTCTCCAATAAGTCTAATCTCAGCGCTTCGTGGGATCTCTGTCCGGTTCCTACTTAAACAGGCACAGATAGTATGACTTATTAGATATTTTTAGGAGCTGGAATTCTCAATGAAATTATTGTGGACAGACGGAGCTCACCAGAACACATCTTACTCCTCTCTATGTATCACGTGACCCCCAAAGTTGACCCACTTTGTTAATCCTTCCTCCTTCAAATTGCTTTTAAAACCCCTGTTGAAGGAGAACTGCCAATGTTACTATCAACCCCCTTCTTTGAGATCCTCTGGGAGATCCTGCTTGGTACTTATACCTCCTTATCTTGCCCTCCAGTGTTTGCTGCCACCTATCTCTTAATTTGTTCATCCATTTACACTCCTCCTATCTCTCCCATCTCTACCTTGGCCCTCATACCCCAAACCTCGCTCTCCCTGTCATAGCACCCATGTCCGTCCCTCTTCTATACCCCTTTCCCCTATACTTAACCCTTCGCTTTCTCCTTTACTATCTCTCTGCATTCTAATTGATCAGCCAGTTAAGTTGCACTTAAATTGTAACCATGTAGTCTGTGCTTCTGTTATGTCTGCACCCTCCAGCTATACCCACTATGTATCGTACTATCTGTAGTTATGTTCATTATTGTGCTTTGTACTGTCCCTCCAGGACCACCTTGCAAATGAGTTTCTCAATGGTGTATTTCCTGGTAAAAAATAAAATTGAATGTCACGTATGTCAGAACTGTGAAAGTTATTGCACTTGCCATGCAAATATAATTACAGAGGACTAAGGTACAGACAAAAGCGAACAGTAAGTGCCTACAGGTACAGTTCCAAGACAAAGCTTGGCAGAATGTGCTAGAAAACAATCTGACTTATGAAAAATCTATACAGACAATTGGGGTGGACAGCCCCCCAGAAATAGAGGTGAAAGACAGAGATAGTACAATCAGAGCCATTCCCCTTCAGGATGCGGATAACCCTGCAAGAGGAAGGCCAGGCAAGTAGGCAGAGAAGATAGGGAGAAGCAGGAACTGGATGGCAGAGGAGGGAGGAGGGGGAAGCCAAGGGAGAGGGGAAAGATTATGTGCTGATATGTGTTCCACTGTTTTGTTGTGCACTTTTTCTGTACCTGGGGCATGCCTGAAAAGTTACAATGTAAATATTGTTTAGTGGGTAATGGTTCTCTTCTAGGTTCTTCGGCCCCCAATCTAGGCTTTCAAATTCAAGAAAAAATATAGGAAATGTTGGGGGGCCCTTTGAAGTAAACACTCTTCGCTCAAGTTATTGTTCTTCAATCTTTCTTCTTGTTCTCTTACCATTAAGCTCGACTTGGAGCTTGTTCACAGGGTTTATTCTTTGTTACACATCTGTAAATACATTTATTTTATGTCATTGATCAGCATTTTTTTTAAATATGATATTGTTACATTTTTAATTCTTTGGTGTATACACATACCATTCAGTAAAGATTATTGCTTGTGCACCCTTGTATATATTCTTAATTTTTCACAGGGTTAATTTATTTGTACTTGTTTAGATCCTAAGTTGCATCCTAAAAAGACATGAACAGTATGTTAGTGAACACAGCGCTGCTAACAACTTGGAACAAGGTTTAACTACTGCCTGTAAGGTTTGTTCCCCATATTTCTTGGTTTGCAGCATACTTTATATATATTACTTAAAACTTCTTGTCTTTCTTGTAAAGAATAATTTTGGGCCTGTAATGACACAAACATAATTTTTTGTAAAGCTTTGCTATTATTATGTTGTTTAATATTATAATGTTTATGTCATTACAGGCCCATTAGCAGCGCTGTGTTCACTAACATACTGTGCATGTCTTTTTAGGATGCAACTTAGGATCTAAACAAGTACAAATAAATTAACCTTGTGAAAAATTAAGAATATATACAAGGGTGCACAAGCAATAATCTTTATTGAATAGTATGTGTGTACACCAAAGAATTAAAAATGTAACAATATCATATTAAAAAAATGCTGATCAATGACATAAAATAAATGTATTTACAGATGTGTAACAAAGAATAAACCCCGTGAACAAGCTCCAAGTCGAGCGAAACGTAGGGGGAAGAGAAATAAAAAGAAAGATTGAAGAACAATAACTTGAGTGAAGAGTGTTTACTTCAAAGGGCCCCCCAACATTGCCTATATTTTTTCATGCCTGAAAAGGGCACTTCGGCACCAGTGCACTTACTTGGTCATCAAAATAAATAGATGTTAAAATAATAAGACTGACAGAGTGGAGAATCCAGCAGAGCAGTCAATGGATTGGCTACCCAAACCTAGTTTACAATGCATGTTTGTAAACCATTCCAAATTGTGCAAACATTCTGCTTTTGGATGAAGGATCTGTGTTGGGTTTTTCAACAGCAAACAGGGGAAGGAGACATACCGGTCTTTTCTTCCTCTTCTATGACCTCTTCTCTCTCAGCTTCTGGAAGAGAAATAGAAACACAGAAACAGTGAACCACAGGCAGAAAAAGGTCCAAGGTCCATCCAGTTTGCTGGGAGTGCCCTAACTACTAATGTATCCCATTGTTCCATAAAATAAGTTACATATCATTCCATGTTTATTTCTAAGGCACTCATTATTTAGAGCATCTCCAATGAGTGCTCCTGTGGTCAAATATCAGAATGAGACACAATAACCAGGTGCATAAAAATGTTTTTCAGCGTCACTGAAGGGAATGGAGTAGAGAAGAAGTTATGCCAGTTCTTTTTCTTCGAGCATGACTCACCAAGAGCCCTTGACTGGGTAAATCAAATTCCTCATCCAAACTAACAGTAGCTAATTCATAAGAGTGAGGCAGACAGAAGAGATGGATGGATAGCTAGAGTAAATAGACAGACAGATACAGTAGATAGCTAGATTAGATAGACAGAAAGAGAGAGAGATAGGATGTGCCAAAGGGCAATTCCACCCTAACCAGGTAACCACCATTCAGGATAACCAGAGTTCTTGCATGGAATAACACATGAATGATATATGCAGGGGATGAGTTAAAGGGCAAGGGAGTCAGGGGACAGGTTAAAGGCCAATTTCTGCCCTATCTTTGAGCATTGCTGTAAAGGAAGGCAAAGAAGGTATGTTAATGGGCACTTCAGGGAATATAACAGGGGAGATATGTGCTGGGGGAAAGTGTTCAGTGAACTATTACAAACCATACTCAGAAGAAAAGTTCACCTTTTTTGTTTTACCGGTTATTTGTAAGGTGTGCGTGTGTGTGTTTGTGTTTCTGTCTTTCCATAAATATGTTTCTCAACTCAGGCAGTTTCCTCCCTCTTTACTGGAGCCTTTCAGATGGAAATACCTGGCCAGACTGAATGTCCAAATGAAGTGCTCCACCTGATTCCACAAGTCTTCCTCTGAAATGTCACTGAACGTGCAAGGCGAGATCAGTCTGTGAGGACAGCTCCATGACTCCTGTAAGGAATTGACAACTACAGGGTATCTGGTCTGTGATGAATTGAAGAGAAGAGAAGAGAAAGTCACAGACAAAGACAACGTAGGACAGAGCTGGACAATGAGGGAGAGCATAGAACAAGGGGCAGAGGGATGTCTGATGAACACTAGATGGGGAAGGAGAGGAAAGAGAAGGGCACAGCTGGCTTGGAAAGCAAGAGAGTTGGAGGAACAGAGAAAGGGAAAGAGATTAATACACTAGTTAGCCAGCCTTGGAGTGGGTCCCAAGGCAGTAGCCTGGATTAAAAATTGGCTAGACAACAGGACACAAAGAATAGTAGTAAATGGAGTCCACAGTGAAGAAAGGAGGGTTACTAGTGGGGTACCGCTGGGTTCAGTACTAGGACCAGTCCTTTTTAATGTCTTTGTAAGTGACACTGCATAGGAACGGGAAGGAAAAGTATGTTTCTTTGCAGATGACACAAAGATCTGCAACAGGGTTGATACACAAGATGGCGTGGAAAGGATGAGAAGGGACTTGGCAAGGTTGGAGGAATGGTCAGATGTATGGCAGCTCAGATTCAATGCAAAGAAGTGCAAGGTAATGTACCTGGGAAACAAAAACCCAGGAGAAGAGTACACAATGGGGGTGAGATACTGACAACAGTAAAAATGGAAAGGGACCTGGGGGTAATTATATCAGATGACCTAAAGGTGGGCAAGCAATGTGAGAAGGCAGTAAGGAAGGCTGGGGGATACTGGGATGCATAGGGAGAGGCATCAATAGTAGAAAACAGGAAGTTGTTATCCCTCTGTACAGACAGTTGGTGAGACCCCATCTGGAGTACTGTGTGCAGTTCTGGAGACCCCATCCAAAAGACATAGACAGAGTGGAGGCTGTCCAGAGGAGGGCAACCAAAATGGTGCAGGGTCTGTACCAGAAGACATACGAAGAAAGACTAAAAGAGCTTAATATGTATACCCTTGAGGAAAGAAGGGAGAGAGGGGGCATGATAGAAACTTTCAAGTACCTCAAAGGAATCAACAAAGTCCAAGAGGGTAGCATCTTTCAGAAAAAGAGATGTGCAAGAACAAGGGGGCACAATTTGAAGATAGAGGGGGGACGGCTCAGAGGTAATGTGAGGAAGTATTTCTTCACAGAGAGGGTTGTGGATGCATGGAACAGCTTCCCTGAGGAGGTCGTGGAGTCAAGAACAGTGGGGGAATTCAAGAATGCATGGGACAGACATAAGGTAGTCCTAGTGGGGGGTAGGAGGAAATAAGCTGTTGGTTAATTAGGACTTGCAGCTTATCTGTTAGGTAGGAAAATGGACAGACTAGGTGGGCCAAGCGGTTCTTATCTGCCGTCACATTCTATGTTGCTATGTTAGATAGGAAGTGAAGGGGTGGGGAGAAATACAAAATGGGAAATGTGGAGAGAAGGAGAAAGTGACACACAGGCAAAGTTTAGAAGATGGAAAGAGAGAAACAGAGCTGGCATAGGCACTGGGAAGAAAGACAGCATGAGGGGTGGAGAAAGATGGGCATGTGGCAGCTGGGGCTAGAACGACAGAGCTGGGGTAGGGAGAAAGAGACAGAATAGAACAAGACAGATGGACAGACAGACAGACCAAGACCATGAAAAGCAGGTGTGATGGGAAGTAGACCTATAAAGTAGAGGAAAACATGCAGAAACTGTGGATAATCCCTTTTTCTTAGTGATGCCAATAAAGCATTGCTGACCTACACTGAATTAAATCTGAATAAACTGAATTAAGATGGATTGTGGAGAGAGGTATTGTACATAACACAGATGGAGAAATAAGAAAAATAGAAGACAGAGAGGAAGGGGCTGAGCACACAAAAAGAAGTATTTGAGAAAGGTTGTTCATACAGACAGGATGTGAAGAAAGGTGGTGTAGTGAGAAAAAAGGCAAAGATAATGTGTGGGAGAGAGAAGGAAGGAAGGAAGGAGAGAGAGAGAGAGACAGGCATTCAAGCAAGATCTTTAGCTTTTCAAAGGCTCTGGTTAGTGTAATGCTACACTGGATTTCTTCAACTCAGTAAGCAAAATCTTAAAGCTTTGTGGGGATCAGAAAATGAAAGTTCTGTAATCCTCAGGGTGGCAACTGGTGGCTGCTTAACTTCAGGGCCACAGGCCGTTGAAGTCATTTCACAGGTTTACACAGCTGGTTCTCAATCTGATGAGGAATGCACAGTGCAGGAGCGGGAAGAGTAGGTTATTTTAAAGAAGAGGTAAGGAAATGAAAAACTTTGACAAGGACTGCCAGCTCTGAGAGCACACCACTCCTGCTACTGTGCACCTGAATGAAATCTGTCACCAGAACATAACAGACACAAACCCAATGCTGATGCAGACAAACAGCATGGCAGCTCACTTTCCTATAGAGTTACCATAATCCGCAAGTGAGGCTCAGGTGATGAGCCAGGTTTTAATCAGCCAGCACCTAAGCAAACAATATTGACAACACAGACACGTATTCCTAGTGAGAAGGGACAAAAGGATTATATAGGGATATGAAAGAACAAAAAGTTTATTTTATCTTTATATAGAAAACCATCACACAGGTTGCCTTGAATAACGTCCACCCATTGGTTTAGTATCGTGACACATTTGCTGTCAAATGCATCACAAAGTCATCCCTTTTATCCTCAAACTGATAATTACAGCATGGCCATGAAAGGCACCGACAGGATAGACTGGGTATCACTGGGGTATCCTGGGAACACTAAAGGATTGGGGGTCTTAGAGTTTGAGGTAGGAGCACTGGTAAGGATGGGGTGTGTTTCATACTGATTTACTGAGGTGATGGGGCACTGGCAGGATATGAGTGCACAGCAATGTAGCACAGTGGGGGGTACTGACAGGGACAGGGTGGTTCTAAAATTAATGTAGTGAACTGGGCACTGACAGGAATAGTGCGAGTTTCACTGAGATGTATTGAGGAGGAGATACAGACAGAGATGGTGTTCTCCCAGTAATGTCCTGTAATGGGAGCACTGTTAGAAAGAAGGAGGATCTCACAGGGATGTATTAAAGCGGACACTGATTGAGACAGAGTGATTCACAAGGGCAAAGCACCATGGGAAAGGAGCCAGGAAAAGGGACCATACCTTCTTTTTCCTTCTGACAGCTTTCCTGAATTTTCTTGTAGCACACATAAGCCAGGGCTATAAGAAGTCCTACAAGACAGATGGCGAGCCCCAAGGACACCCATAATGCTACTGCTGGGAATGTAAGGTGCTGGCCTGCAAAGAAAAGAGACAGGAATCCAAGTGTAAGTATGAGCATAAAGCGGAGCTGGAGATTTTCATTATTCCACTCTTCATGCTGTGCTGGCAGCAGAATCACAGCTATGCCCTTTTAACAGTTCCAAATCCAGACCACATGGAGCTTTCTTCATTAATGGTGTGAGGCTGTCACACAATAGCAAATGCCTTTCCACAGCTAAACTACTCTTCATGGAACTGTTGTAGATTGCATTCTTTTTTTTGGGGGGGGGGGGGAGTGAACCACTGTTCTGCTCAGATAATAAAGGAGAATCTCAATGGTTCATGCTGCACTTCAAGCAGTCATCCTCTCCACTCTTCACACACTGCCCCACTTAAAACAGCAATACTGTCTTTAACTGAAGGAAATGGCGTCATATAGGTTTTAATGTACACTTTTTAGTGACAAAAATATCAGTATATCCATTTTTCTTTTCATTCCGATTAATTTCTAAATTGAGATGAGAATGTCTCTGCATGATCTCATCACCTTCATTTTGATTTTCAGTTCCTGCATCAGTGGTTGACTAATACTGGAACAATTTGGTGATAAACACAACCAGTAATAAATCTATAACATTTGTTACATCTAGAAAACAACTGTATTCACTAAAACTTATTATTTCTACCCCTCTTTGGGATGACACTGAACATGTCAGCACTAGTTGTGGGTAAAGTCAGGAAATTTGCATTGTTTCCTGACGTCGCATAGTTCTTCACTGAGGAAATGGCCACCACAAGTAATTTTGATGGGTGAAGTAGCACTTTGCCAGCGAAAACTATGCAGGGTTTCTTTTGTTTTCAAATGAAAAAAGCAATTTAAAATGAAAAAGCCACCCCCACCCACTGTGACATAGTGTGCCCATGAGCTCACCCCCTCCCACCACCCAGACTCTTGGTACATACCCCAATCCTCCACTCTCTAACACCCTACCTTCCTCTTCCTCCCTCCTCCACAATTCCAAGAAAACCCACTTTTGACCATTTTGTAAATGTTGTAAGTGTAATAGTGTTTTAATAACGTCACTTCCTGGGTGGTTGAAACCCAGGTCGTTTGGTTATTACAATATTGCCGCACACCCGACCGTGGATTATTCCTTACACATGTATTACCCACTTCTCCCCACCCATCCCTGTCCCCAGCATCACAAAATAGGCACCATAAGCCCCACCATATCACACTCTAGCACCCAACCTCCCACCTCCATGCCACCAAAGTAGTACACATAGAAACTGGTAAAAAAAGAAAACCATCCCACATTGGAGCGAGCATGCTCACTGTTCAGTGTCCTGCTGCAGAAAGAATGAACAATGACTTCCTCACCTATTGTAACACCTGACTGGCCACGTGCCATATAAGAGTACATGAATAATCCCACCCCACCACCCACCGGCACCCAACACTACCCCCCCCCCACACACACAACTCACCCAAAGGATATGTGGTCAGCTGTGTTGCCAGTGCTGGACATGTAAAAGAGAAAACCATCCCTCAAAGCAGCAAACAGCTGAGCGTCCCTGTTCACTGATTCACTCATCAATAAATGAATTGCTGAGAAAATGCCCTGGTAGTAACGTTTGATAGGTCACTGTGGTCAGCCAAGAGACTGTCTGTGTGTGTGTGTGTGTAGTGCGCACAGTGTGCATGATTATATCTGGATGTGCTTTTCTGCATACAAGTCTGAAGGTGTATGCTATGCGTGTGCTAGCAATTGATGGTGTTTGAACCAGTGTTCTGAGAGCTGATGTCAGTAAGTGGGGTATGTATCACAGACTTAGTTTGGATCCATTGGCTCCTTTTATTAACAGTCTATCTCAAGGCACTTCACAAAGCAAACAGAACAACCCTTGAGTGCTCACTCAGCAACACTCCACACATGAAACTGGCCAGGGTATCTGGGAATGCTGGCCAGAACACAGAAACGTAGAATCTGTCGGCAGCTAAGGACCATACAGACCACCTAGTCTGCCCATTTCCCTACTTGGTTTGCAGTCCTTACTCTTTATCTGGACTGCCTTCCCCCCACTGTGCTGCACAGCAGGGTGCCTTTATGCTTATCCCATGCACTTTTGAATCCATGTACTGTTTTCACTTCCACCACCTCTGTTGGTAGGCTGTTCCATGGATCCACCACCCTCTCTGTGAAACAATACTTCCTAGCATTCCCCCAAGCCTCCCTCCTTCCATCTTCATGTTATGTCCCCTTGTCCTTGTGCACTTTTGTCTCTAAAATATGCTCCCTCCCTGTACCCCGTTTATTCCTCTAAGGTATTTGAAAGTCTGTATCATATCCCCTCTCCCCCTACTCTCTTCCAGTGAACAGATGTTTAGTTCCTTGAGTCTTTCCTCATAAGGCTTGTGGAGTAGCCCATGTATCATTTTTGTTGCTCTTCTCTGGACTGCTTACATTCTGTCTATGTCCTTCCTGAGATGCGGTCTCCAGAATTGGACCCAGTATTCCAGATGAGGTCTCACCAGTGATCTATACAGTGGCATCGCCACTTCACTCCTCCTACTAGTTATGCCACTTCCTATGCACCCCAGCATTCTGTTTGCCTTCCCCACTGCTTTTTCACATTGTTTGGCTGACTTCAGGTCATCGGACATGATAACCCCAAGGGCTGTCTCTTGACTTGTGGTGGCTAGAACCTGCCCCCCATCCTGTATTCGTCTCTTGGGTTTCTGTGACCCAAGTGCATTATCTTGCACTTCTTAGCATTGAAACACAACTGCCAAACCCTTGACCATTCCTCAAGTAGTCTTAGGTCGTTTCTCATTTTATCTAGCCCCTCCTGTGTGTTGACTCTGTTACAGATCTTGGTGTCATCTACGAACAGGCATACTTTCCCTTCCAGTCCCTCTGTAATGTCGCTTATGAATACACTGACTAGAACTGGACCCAGCACCAATCCCTGTGGAACCCCACTGGTCACCTCCCCCTCTTCTGATTTTATGCCATTTACTACCGCCCTCTGGGTCCTGCATTTTATTTTATTTATTTATTTGTTACCAACCCATTATACCACTTTAGAGTTCACACCCAGGATCCCCAATTTGTTAAGCAACCTTCTATGATGAACAGTGTCGAAGGCCTTACTGAAATCCAGGTAGGCTCATCGACCGCACCTCCCTGATCCACCACCCTGGTCACCCAGTCAAAGAAATCGATAAGATTAGTCTGACAGGACCTACCCTCAGTGAACCCATGCTGCCTTGGGTCTTTTGCACCGCTCGACTCCAGGAACATCACTACCCTCTTCTTAAGCAGGGACTCCATCAGCTTCCCCACCACTGAGGTCAGGCTTACAGGTCTGTAATTGCCTGCCTCCTCCCTACTTCCAGTCTTGTGCAGGGGGACCACCTCTGCACTCCTCCAGTCCTCAAGTACCTCCTCCGTCTCTACTGATTGGTTGAAGAGAGTTGCCATTGGACCTGCTAGGACTTCCCTGAGTTCCATCAACACTCTAGGGTGAATCTCATCTGGCCCCATTGCCTTGTCTGTCTTTACTCTTCCTAGTTCCTCCAAGACTCTATCCACCGTAAATGGGCTGGTGTCCACCTCTCCCCCCTGTACATCTTTTCTCGTGAGTCTTGGCTCCTCCCCTGCCTCTTCCTTGGTAAATACTGAGCACAAATGTTTGTTCAGAACCTCAGCTTTTTCAGGGTCATCCTCCATCCACTCACCCTCTCCCTTCTTTAGCCTAATAATACCATTTCTGGTCTTTTTCCTCTCGCTAATATAATGGAAGAAGGTCTTGTCCCCTTCTTAATAGCCTGTGCTATTCCTTCTTCCGTTCTTGCCTTAGCCCCTCTGACAGCTTTCCCAGTTTCTTTCTGCTTCTCCAGATATTTTAGTTTATCTTCTTCTCTCTGTGTCTCTTTGTATGTCCTGAATGCCTGAAGAACATCAGGGATAACTCCGATTTTTGTTTTCTAATGTTGCGTAGGATCTTTAACTCCTAACTAGTCAACCACCAGAGCAGATGGGATGCTGGCTTAACATCTAATTTAAAGAATGACACATCCAAATGTGCAGCTCCTGTCCCTCTTGTGCTGCAGTGTCAATGTAGGGTGTGAGCCGGGGCCCCCAGTGTGGAATGTGAACCCCTTGACCTCCTGGTCCAAAGGTGAGAGTGCAACCACTGAGCCCCACTGACATGAAACCCCTGCTGATGTGTGCTCCGAATGATGGTGCGGGAGACAGTGTGCACACCACAGCATGAGAGTGAGAAATATATTTTTCATGAACTGTACAAACTGCTAATCACTGCTTAATTTGATGCAGCTTTTTTTTCCCCTTTCTTTTTGATGCAGTGGAGCAGGGCAATAAACAGCAGGTTAATCACTCAATTAAACCGTTCATTAACTTTAAATAATTGTGGTAATAATTTCAATCAAGCTGCAATTTGTCATGAAACACCACCTAGTCCTCAGGTGAAAACTCTGACAGGTCAGACAGAGAAGGCAACGAGCCTCACTGAAAGATTTAAAGCTGCAGCACCATATTTGTGAGGATGTAGTAATGTAAAGCATTACTGCCAGCCTGATAAGGCAGTGATGGCAGGTGGCACTTGTTATGCCATTAACCCAGCAGGAGCAGGTAAGAGTATTACAATGGACTCTCTCTTCTGGAAGACTGTGCTGTAGAGCCAGATGCATTATCACCACCTGGCTGACCAAAGGAGGCAGGGGCAGCTACAGCGGTAGCTCCAGCCTCTATTACTGAACAAGACACAATGGTGAGCAACAGCTGGCAACTAAGGCACCTACATAAGGTGTACAATTGTTGCTATGGGGATAGCTCTGCATCACACGGGGTGCCAACCAGGGCACATCATTTTTTTTTACTAGTGCACAAGCCCCAGTGTGCCCAATGTAGAGCTTGCACTGGGCAGCTGAGAACACTGAAGTGAGAAGATGATGTATCTGTTCACCGTGTCCTCAGGAAAGAGGACATATGTAAGAAAAATGAAGGGAAAAGGGGTGGAGCATGGAGGATGATGTTGTCTTGCCTCCAGTCCTATGTGGGGGTGTTCTGCGTCTATCTGGGTCACAGCCTCCTCCTCCTATACTATAAGCCATGGAATAGGCATCAGATAGCAGTTCTTCGGTAAATACAGGTCTGGACTGGAGTCAAATCAGTGACCTAATGGTACAAAGTTCAGTTCTGCAACCCACTACCAAACAAACTAAATCATTGGTTCCCAGTACGTGTACTGCATCGAATGGAAACATTACCCTGGGAAAGTTGGCCACTGCTAATCAGCTACTGGGTCTTGTCTACTGTTATGTCTGTCCCCCTCACCAAAGTCCTTACTGGGAATCAAACCCTGGATCCCAAGTTCAAGAGGAAGCAGCTATAACCATTTCTTTAAAGGAAAATTCTATGTATCTGGATGTAAGCAACGGACACTCCAGGGTGGAATTTATGATGAGGCTCAAAGCTGAAGCCAGAGGGCCTTACAGCCTCTGGAAGTGCAGTAATCACAGCATAAATCCATCCTTGGAGTGTCTTACTGCACCTATACAATGGCTTTTCTGTCACATTGTTAAAAAAAATAAAAACTTTTTTCAAAGTGTTTATAACTTATTTTAGATAAATAATTCTTCTGCCAGAAGGCTTTCATACGAGGGTGCCACAGGAATACTTTCCATTTTCTGTATTGTGGTGTGCCTTCTTTAGTGTGCCATTGTTGGCGTAAATGTGTTTTTCTTTTAGTGTCTTTACAGTTCTACATTTCTTTATATAGAAGTTGCAGAGAGGCCAGGCAGGACACAGTAAGCTAATCAGTTGTACAAAAAGTAATGGTGAATTTGTTTTTTTCAGCTGGGTTCTGCTGGGGGGGGTGGGGGGAGAGAAGAGAGCAGTTGTGGAAATTCCAAAGGCACAGGGATCTGTTGGTCATGACATCAGGCATGCTGGCAGTGGTATGTTTTTCTCAAGGTGCACTATACTGAGTTTGAGGTATGATTTAAAGTCTGCCTCAGCCAATTAGTATGCAGGATTTAATCTATCCCTTTTATAGTGCTGTTTACGACGGGGAAGAGAGACAGGATTCTCCACACCAGGAACTTCAACGCATGGTTGAAGAATTGGTGCCAAGTGGAAGGTTTCGGCTTCATTAGGGACTGGGGCCCCACCTAGAGGGATAAGGGCAATACAGGGGTAATGGCCTGCATCCATCCAGGAGGGGAAAGGTAGTCCTTGGTGAATAGTTTAAATGCTACATTGGCAAGCATTTAAGCTAGCCAAGGGGGGAGGTGAAATGAGCCAGGGAGATCAACTGCCCCCTACAAGCTCACGAGGTCAACAATGGGAATCCTGAGGGAGTGAAACCCCAGAAGAAACCAAATGATAATTAAATACAAGGGGCAGAAGAAAAGAGTGAAAATAAGAAAAATAGTGGACAAAATAAGGTAGAGCAAACGGGAAAAAGGAAGGGGTGGCAACACAATCTGGAAAGAGCCATATGTGCCAATGCGCGAAGTCTGGGCAATAAGATTGCAGACCTAGAGGCCACCATGGCAGAAGCGGACCTGGACTTCGTTACCATCATAGAGACCTGGTGCAATGAAAACTAGGACTGGGATGTAGCCATACCAGGTTATACTTTGTTCAGGAAGGACAGGGTAGGTAGAAAAGGGGGAGGAGTGGCTCTTTAGGAAAGGGACAACATAAAAGCTACAGAAATACAGGGAGAGTAGGGAGAAGTGGAGGTACTGTAGGTCACCTTGGAGAAAAGGAAAGGGGCCACTATTAATACAGGAGTGATCTACAGCCCTCCAGCCTGGGGGGGAGAGGTGGATAAGGAAATGATGGAAGCAATCCAAAGGTTGGCTCACAAGGAGGAGGTTCTCCTGGTAGAAGACTTCAATCTACCAGACATGGATTGGAGCCTCCCCGCTGCAGCAACAGCCAGGAGTATGGACATCCTGGACTCCCTGCAAGGAGCGTTTTCATAGGCAACTAGTTAAGGAACCCACTTGTGAGGGGGGCATTACTGGACCTGGTACCCACAAACAGGGACAGTGTTACTGACGTTACAGTGGGGGGCCACCTGGGGACCAGTGATCACTGTACAGTGTGGTTTAAGATAAGAACTGGGTCAGAGTCAAACCCCACAAGGACAAGGGTCCTAGACTTCAGAACTGCCTATTTTAAGAAAATGGGAGAATGCCTCAGGGACACCCTAGCAGGGATAGGGAAACTGGGGGAGTCGAGGAACAGTGGGCAAAAATAAAGGCAGGCATTGAAAAAGCTATAGATCTCTGTGTCAGGCAGGTTAGCAAGGGTGAGAGAAAAAAAAGAGACCACTGTGGTTCTCTGAAGAGGTAGCAGAAAAAGTAGCTTTCAGAAGGTACAAAAAAAAAAACACAGAAGGAGGAAGATAGGGAGAGTTACCAGGAGAAACAAAGGGAGGCAGTTAGGAGCACAAAAGTGCAAACAGAGGAGAATATTGCCCAGTCAGTAAAAAAAAGGGATAAAACATTCTTTAGCTATGAAAGAGAAAGACAAAAGGAGGGATAGTAAGACTGAAAGGGGAAGGAGGGGTTTGTGTGGAAGAGGACCACAAAATAGCTAACATACCGAACAAATACTTCTGTTCAGTATTTATGGAGGAAGCGGTAGGTAAAGGGCCAGAGATAAAGGATAAGGGCAATAAGGGATGGGAGGTGAACACTAGGTCCTTTTACAGAGGAGAGAGTCCTTAAGGAACTAGCACAGTTAAATGTAGACAAGGCAATGTGACACCAGATGGGGTGCACCCCAGGTTACTGAGGGAACTCTGGGAGGTGCCAACTGCACCTCTGACAGCATTGTTCAACCTGTCACTAGAAACAGGGGAGGTACCAGCAGACTGGAGAAGGGCAGATGTGGTTCCACTGCACAAAATTGGAAACGAGGAGGAGGCAGGAAATTACAGACCTGTCAGCCTGACTTCGGTAGTGGGTAAAGTAATGGAATCAATACTGAAGGAAAGTATTAGGGAATACCTTGTTACCGGTGGTCTACAGGATCTAAGGCAACATGGTTTCACAGTGGGGAGGTTTTGCCAGACAAACCTGATTGAGTTATTTGACTGGGTGACCAGGGAAGTGGATCAAGGAGGAGCGTAGGATGTGGCCTGCCTGGATTTCAGTAAGGCCTTCGATACCGTTCCACATAGAAGACTGGTGAGCAAGCTGGGAAGCCTAGGAGTGGGTTCTAAAGTAGTAAAATGAGTAGAGAGTTGGCTAAGAATAGGAGTCAGAGGTTGGTGGTTAATGGCATCCACTCTGGAGAAGGCAAGGTGACCAGCGTCGTACCACAAGGGTCAGTACTAGGTCCAGCCCTCTTCAATGTCTTTATTAGCAACATTGCAAGAGGGCTGGAAGGGAAGGTATGCCTGTTCACAGATGACATAAAAATCTGCAACAGAGTAGACTCTCCGGGGGCGTGGAAAGAATGAGGGACAATCTAAAAAAGGCTGGAAGAATGGTCATGGGTGGGTTTGGCAGCTGGGTTTTAATGCAAAGAAGTACAAAATCATGCACTTGGGGCACAGAAACCCAGGGACAACATAGCAACTGGGCAGGGAGGTATTAACAGCCACAAAACAGGAAAGGGACCTGGGGGTAATCATTTCTGATGATCTGAAGGTGGCTAAACAGTATGGCAAGGTAGTGGGGAAGGTTAGCAGGATGCTTGGATGCATAGGGAAGGGTATCACCTGGAGAAAGAGGGAGGTAATAATACCCCCTGTATAGCTTACTGGTGAGATCCCACCTTGAGTACTGTGTCCAGTTCTGGAGGCCCCATCTCCTGAAGGACATAGATAGGGTGGAGGCGGTACAAAGGAGGGCAACCAAAATTGTGCAGAGCCTGCATCAGAAGCCCTGCGAAGAAAGGATTAAGGAATTAAAAATGTACCCCCTAGAAGAAAGGAGAGTAAGTGGGGATATGATAGAAATGTTCAAATACCTCACTGGTATAAACAAGGTAGCATTTTCCAAAAAACAAGATGCTCAAGTACAAGGGGTAACACTATGAAGCTGGAGGGAGGGAGGCTAGAGGAAATGTGAGGAAGTACTTCTTCAAAGAGAGGGTGGTGGACACTTGAAATAGCCTCCTAGTGGAGGTGGTGGGTGCTAAAACAATAGCAGGATTCAAGAATGCATGGGATAGACACAGGGGAATCTTAGACATAAGGCAAGGGATGGTGAAAACTGGAGATCGAGTAGGGTCTGCGGTGGCACATTAGGTAGAGAAAGAGGTGAGGTAGTTGAGCCAAGAGGTCCTTATCCGTCAGCATTTTCCATGTTTATATGTATAAACTAGATTACTCTCTGAAGGAACAGTTAGATAATTACCGTAACAGTATATCTTCGAGAGCATCTCCTCCATTAGTCCACACCTTTGGAAATAGCTGCCAGGCACTAGGATCACACAGAAAAACTTTTGTTAGCTAGAGGCTGCCCACAATGACCTTATGCGCCAGCATCTATATAAATGTGAGCGGCCCCATCACTTCTCAGTTCCATGATGGAGATTAGGGATGGATGAACCGGCTCTGCTGCACATCTGAACCTCCCCAGACCAGGCCAGCTCGGCTCTAACCAGAAGAACTAAGCCTTTCATGGCTTGGCACGGGTTGAGAAGTTGGCAAGGTTTGGAAGTATGGTCGGGTTCAGTCCAGCACTTTAATGCTGTTCCGTGATTAATTGTATGCATATTGTATGCCAAATCTAAGGTACAGTCATTTGACAGTTAAAGAAAAGGAGGCATTAGTCAAATTACATTATCGTTCCCCGGTGTCTAGTGGTCCCTCCTCCCAACCACACCCATGCCAATGTTATCTGTAGAGTATTCCCTGGTGTCCAGTGGTTCCCCCACCATCCCAATCCCCTAGATGTTATATACAAATTCCCTGGTGTCTAGTGGATCCCCCTCCCCATCTGCATTCCCCTGTAATAGAATAAGGTACTAGTCCATTCCCTGGTGTCTAGCGGACTCCCCACCCCGGCAGGTAGTGCCCCTCCACCCCGCCCCCCAACTGGCACAGCCTTCCACTCTCCACCATGGCTGGCAACCGTGGTGGAGACAAGAGCGGAGGGCTGTTCTGGTCCCCGGCCAGGGATCGGGATGGGGGGGAACAGCATGGAGGACCCCAGGATCCACCATGCCATTTCACCCATCTCAACCCTCAGCCAGGGACCAGAACAACCATCAGATCTTGTCTCCACCACGGCCAGCCATCAACAGAGCTGTCATGTCAATGAATGAGCATGTACTTGTACAGTACGTGCTCATTCATTGACAGCTCGGTTAGCGGCTGCCCGTGGTGGGGAGAAGAGGGCTGTGCCAATCGCCATCTCGGGGTTGGGGGGGTGCTACCTGCTGGGGGGGGATCTGCTAGACACCAGGGAATGAATAGTACCTTATTCCATAATACAATGTGCCAGGCATTTGGACAGGTACTGTTTAGTGAGGTGTGCCCTCTTTCCCAGAGGCAAATGAAACAAAAAGCTGAAAGGACTTTCTGTAGTCCTTGGTGTGAGTCATATACTATCTGAATATTCTGTATATATCTAAAGTATGGAATGTTCAGGGTATAAACATGTTTCAGTGTAAATTCATATACCATCTTCAGTAGAAACTTTGGATTTGTGAGTAAAGAGACTCTGTCTTTGTGGAAACTCACATAAGGACAGCTTACCCATTAGAGCCTGAAGCTCTGAAATCCTTCAAGAAGAAGTGATTGCAACTAAAAATAAAGTTTTCCATGGCAGGAAATGTAGGTCACAACTCATGACCAGTTCAAAAGGAGCCAACTTCAGTTTCTCAAGCACATAATTCCAGTCCCAAGGCGAGACTGGATTGCGGAGAGGAGGTTTCATTTAAAGAATATCTCTCAGATACATATGGGCACCTCTAATTGGGCCACGATATGACCATCAATAGGGGCATGGAAAAGTGATGTAGCAGCCAAATGCACCTTAAGTGAGGAATACTGTAGGTCAGAGACAGTGACAGCCAGTATTACAGCACAGCTTTTACAGGACATGTAAATGGGTTCAAATTTCTAGCCACAGTCAGCACATCAGCAGCTTTCAGGGATACCCTAAAATGTGCAATGGCAATATCTTCAGAAGCCATGTGTGCAGACATAGGGACTTCAGATCTGGATGGACCATGGATCCCTTTTCCTGTGACAACAGATGCTGACATGGTGGTATGGGGACATGAGGCTCCACTGCCATCTGTTGTAGAAGTGGAAACCATATTTGGTGAGGCCATAATGGAGCAATGAGGCTGAGAGTGGCACTCTCCCTCCGCAGTCTGAGCAGCACCCTCTGTGTTAGTGGGACTTGGGGAAATGCATATATGAAGTTCCCTTTCCAAAACAGAGACAACTCATATGCCCAAAAAACTCCAAGCCCTAGAACAAGCAAGTAGAAATGCTGCTGTTCTACACTGTGTGAGCACGCAAGAAGGTCCAACTTTGGACAACTCCATCGTGCAAAGAGGTCATTTACTATAAAGGTCAACAGTTCACATTTGTGAATCTTGACATTTGAGCTGCTTAACTTGTCTGCTATGATGTTTTGGAGACCTGGAAGATGTCCGGCTGACATATGTAGGCCGTGGGACAGATCCCATTACCATACTTCCATTACCCACGTGACCCTTAATGTCCACTGAAGGATTCTCACTTAAAGACTGGCCAATGGCAAAGTCCCAATGGCCACAGCCAGGAGACTTAGGAGACTTCTGTATACCAGCAGTGAGGAGGCAGTCGGGTTGTCTGCCCTTTCCTGAGGCAGAAAAGCATAACTCTTCCTTTCCAAAACTGCTCCTATGTACTGTAGTCATTGACAGGGAGTCATCACTGGCTTTGGAATATGTACTGTGACTCCCAAAGCCTCACACAAGTGCCTTGTCCAAGACAGTATGTGTAGGAGAGTTTCCCTGCAACTGGCATTCAACGGTCAGTCATCCAGGTAGAGAAATACATATGTAACCCCCCTGCAAATGGGGGTTCCCAAAAGACTTCCAGGAGCTTGCTTGAATGCTCCAAGCCTGAATGGTGTTTGGCATTTAAGCCATTTATCAGTGAGTGTTTTTAGAGCCTCTGGTACTGTCTCTTTAAGAGCTGTCTGCTTGCAGACATAATTAGTTTGTATGGAGGGACTGTGTGCTTCTCTGAGTACCACTGCTGCGCAATTCACTTCATTTTGCAGTCACTAGGAGTGCAAAGGGAACCTATCTGAAAGATGTAACTGTTTGCCAGAAATTATTTAGAGTAATAATGAAATTACAGTTTGTCTAACCTGCTTTCTTTGCAGTCAGAACTGTGTCTGCTAGTTCCCCATTCTAGTTTTGAACTGCTGAACTGGACCAATCAGTGTGGGGTAAGCTAGCTCTAAAATGGTGCCTTGGACGAATCAGAACTTGGACTCATAATCTGAGCCAGCCACAAGAGGATTGTATGGGCAGTGACTCTGGGAGATGTAGTTTAGACTTCAGTGCCTTTTTGGACCAACAGCAGCAGTCTATTGTGAGTGACAGCCAATCCAGTCAAGAACTGGGAGGAACTCAAAGGAAGTGCCCGGTTTTTGTCGGTTGGAGAGTCAGTTGAGCTTTGGCAGTGAAGAAGGAAGGAGCCCTGTGCTTTTTCAGTGTGCAGTTTTAGTCAAAAAAACGTGTGTAAGGCCCAGAGTTCCGGTCTGCAGCTTGTGTAACAGCTTGTTAGGACTGAATCCGTCCTGTGAAAAGAATCAAAGGATCTCTGAAGAGTAGAAACCAGGCTCACCCTGTAGAAGACTGGAGGAATTGCTGAAAATTACACTCGGTCTGTCAGGAACTGAATCTGCTGTGTGTTCTCCCGGGTATTGTGCAGTAATTGCGATCGGGATACAGATGCAGCCTGCCTGGTATAGTGCTTTCTTTTATATGGATGTGTGCAGAGGTTTGTGTACCTCAAGTGAGCCCTGCTGACATTGAAGGACCCTATCTTATTTGGAGGTCGTGAGTACTAATTCAGGGTTGCTCCCTGTTGAATTGCCACATTAAATCCAAATGGAATTACTGTACTGCTGACTGTTTAATTCTCCTTTTCTCTGTGTGAAAGGGCCCCTACCAGCTGCCACGGTTTGGACTAGCCACTAGGGCTTGGGTACCAGGGACAGTAACTGATAGGATAGGCCTGTGCACAGAGCCATAGGTAGATTATTAGAGTGATAAGCTAATTAACCTGATTTCCCGTCCTTGTTATATCCCCCTAAATAAATCAGAGCTGCTTGTTTCAGCAAAGTTATACTGCCTGAGGTATTTGTCTATGTTAAAGTACTGTACTGTGATTGTTGCACTGTATCTCATTTCACAGGAGGTCCCAGTGCCGGAACCAGACCTGGGGGTAAGTGTATACTGTGAAGGTAATTTGATATATTGTGGGCCACTAGTGGGAAGAAAGGGTTGCAGTGTCCCAGAGGGCTGTGACCAAGTTAGTTTAACTATTGCAACCCTGACCGCTGGGTGGAGGCACCCGCCATTGGATCCAGCCCCTCAACCTGTTAGTGGCAAATCAGGCAGGGTAGTAGCCCCTGGGATAGCGCCATCTAGGGGTTACATCTTGGAGGCTCACGCTGGGATTGTGTGTCCTCTAGTGGCCATATTCTGAACCACTGTTAAGAAAAAATGGGTACCCGACAGAAGTGGCTGTGCACCGGCTGGTGGAGTGGTGTACTGGGGAGGAGATCGACCCCAAAATGCTATGCTTATCCTGGACATCCCCCTGGGTATCAACACGGACACTGTGCAGGAGTACTTTCCAAGGTGGAAGGTTTACAAAACCCTGTGGTGGTGGGCTGCATGCTAATCTGCTCACCCACACTTTCCTGGCCCTAGTAGAGTTTAAGGATCCCATAGATAGCTCCAAAGTGCCACAGACCATTACCCCAGAGGGAGCCCTCACTGCTTGGAGAGTGATAACTAAGGACAGTAAAGACCCGGGGGGGAATGAGCCCCCACCACTATCTGAAACTTTTGAGGAGAAATTTGCTAAATGGTTGCTGGGGGAAGGGAAAACTGTGGAGGACTTGAAGAAACTATTCTTGCCACCTGGGGGTGTTCCTCCCAAAACACCTTCTCCCGCTCCAGTGCCCGTAATGGTGGCTGAACCAATGCAGACTCCAATTTCTGCACCTGCCATTAGTCACGACTCTTACCGAAGGTTGAGGATCTTCTCTGGCACCCTCCCCACCCCCCAAGGGGAGGATGACTGGGAGACCTGGATAGACTATGTTGCCCCCCAAGTCCTAGAATGGCAATGCTCGGAAGCCGAAAAGCGAAAGAGGGTTAGTGAGAGCCTCCGAGGTCCTGCCCTGGCTACCATTCGTGCTAAACGGCCAGTAACCCTGAAGTGACTGCACAGGCTCATCTTGAGGCCCTGGAGAATGTGTATGGGAGCCCAGATTCTGATGAGGACCTATGGTGGAGAGTAAGAGATGCACAACAGTACCAAGGGAGTTGTTGTCTGTGTATGTATCTCGCTGGAAAAATTGTTGCAAGAATGCCTCAGAAAAGGTAGTTTGCCAGCGATTGAACTGGACCGAACCAGGCTAGACAGGATCCTTAAGTCTGCCCCCTTCTCAGAACTGCTGTTGCTTAGTTCGCCTGGCAGATCGACTGGAATCCCCACCTCCTATGATGAGTTAATGAGAGAATTCGAGGAGTTGAGAAAGACGACCTGGGAGGGACCTGCACCAATAGCTGCAGCTACGACCCGAGTGACTGAGGGTGACCCATCAAGTGAAGTTCAGGGGCAGAGGTTGGCAGTCAATGAGTGCTCTGACAAGGAAAAGATATGCCACAATGGGGTGAACTGTTGAGAGAGATCCGGAATTCAAAACAGTCCCTTTATGAAGGCCACGCCTGCAAGTACAGGGCCCTGACCTATATCCGACTGCATCTGCTATGGGGGTGGGGGTACCCACCCATGTATCTCCTGCTGATAACAGCTCCAAACTCAATTCCTTGACCATGGAAGTAGAGAAACTGACGAGATGTCTCCAAATGCTTATCACGCCGCAGACAGAGATGGCACCCAGGTTTCCAGTTAGTAATACCCCCGCCCTGGCTCCCAGTGTGGCGCCTCGGCCAGCTCAAACTCCAGAAAGTATGTTTTGCTATAATTGTGGGAAAGATGGGCACATGAAAAGGAATGCCAGTCCCAAAAGACACTGACAAAGTTGCATATGGCTACAAGAGAGCTTCGGAGAACAAATCAGTGGTTAAGAGGTGCACAAATGATCCCAGTGAGGGCACCAAAATGCTAACTCACGCCCTTTGTGGCAAGGTCAGTTGCCCAGGCCCCCACTATCGCCTCTCCAGACTGGTCCAGAATAGTGGGTCCTCCATGGAGACCACTGTAAAGGTGAATGGAGTGTCTACAAGAGCTGTATTAGACAGTGGCTCCCCAAGTGACAATTATGTTCCAGGATTGGTATCAGAAGCATTTGTCAGAGCCCTTACAACCATTAGAAGGACTGCATGTATGGGGTTAAGTGAGAAGGCCTACCCTATTCGGGTATATCCAATTTGGCTGTCTTTCCCCACCTCCGTGGCTGGAGTGGCGAACAAGTAGAGACCCTAGCCTTAGTGTGTCCCCCACTGGACTGTATGATGGTGTCCCTTTGTTGATTGGAACAAATGCTCATATGTTCGGAAGGCTGGCACAGTTGTGTTATGAAAAACAGGGGTCAAAGACTAGTAGAGCTTTAAGAGTTCGGCTTTAATTAAGAAGGCCTATGAGGCACGAGAGATGCTGAAAAAAATAGAACCAGAGGAACCGGGTCGGAATTGTATGGAAGAAGGATCCTGAGTCTCTGATCCTGGCGCCAAATGCCCAGTGTACCTTACAGGGAGAGGTCCGTATAAGAAAGGATGTTAAGAATAAAATATTAATGTTGGATGCACCAGGCGATGGAAAATTGCCAGAGGGACTGCTGGTCAAGCCTAGTATTTTGCCCGCTAGAGCCCATGCTTATGCCAGAAGGGTAATGGTCCAAGTTCATAATGTGTCTGAAAGAGACATTCGAGTAAATAGGGGTTGCATCCTGGCTAATGTGCATTGTGCAGACACTGCAGTGCTACCCAGCAGCAAGAGTTCAAGGAAGAATGACAGAGTAACACCTGACTTGTTTGATTTCGCGACTCCGCTGCCAGCTGAATGGAAAGTGAGGATCAGTGAAGCTTGCCCAGAGAGACCAGGTGTTTTCTTTAAAGGAATGGGATGTAGGATGCGGCAAGGAGCTGAGCACAATATCCGCTGCATGACTAAAGACCATTTCGTGAGAGGTCTCGACGCCTGGCACCTGCTGACATAGATGATGTGAGACGGCATCTGCAAGAGATGTTAGCTGCTGGTGTAATACAAGAACCAGAAGCCCTTATGCTTCCATTGTGGTAGTGAGGAAAAGAATGGAACAGTAAGGATGTGTGTGGATTATCGCACCTTAAACCGGCGGACTATCCCTGATCAGTACACAATGCCCGCATTCAGGATGCTTGGACTGCCTAAACAGGAGCAAGTGGTTCTCTGTGCTGGATCTCCGCAGTGGGTACTATCAGATCCCGATGGCCCCAGAGGACCGTGAAAAGACAGCCTTTATCTGTCCGCTTGGCTTCTATGAATTCATGAGGATGCCTCAAAGGATTTCAGGTGCCCCAGCCACTTTTCAACGATTGATGGAGCGTGCAGTGGGGACATGAACTTACTAGAGTGCCTGGTATACCTAGATGATGTTATTGTGTTTGGCAGCTCACTGGAGGAACATGAGAGCAGATTATTTAAGGTATTGGACCGACTGGAGGACTTTGGCCTTAAACTGTCCATTGATAAGTGTCAATTCTTTCAAACATCAGTAAAGTATGTGGGACACATAGTATCCACCGAGGAATAGAGACCGACCCAAGTAAAGTTGAGGCCTTGACCACCTGGCCGCAGCCCAAAAATCTAAAAAGAACTGCAAAGATTCCTGGATTCTGTGGTTATTATCGATGCTTCATCAAGGACTATTCAAGAGTGATCCGCCTTTACTTAACCTTACTCAAGGGTATCCCCAACCCACAAAAATACCAAAAGTCAGCGTCCCTCAAGACTGAAAGAGTGTATTTTCATCCGAGTGAAAGTATTTGGGCCCGCTGGACTCCTGATTGTGAGACTGCTTTTCATGAGATCATTTATCAACTTACCCATGCTCCAGTGCTGGCCTATGCCGATCCAAGAAAACCTTGTCCTGCACACTGATGCTAGCTTGCAAGGGTTGGGGCTGTGTTGTACCAAGAGCACGAGAATGGCCTGAGACCAGTGGCCTTGCCAGTAGAAGTCTGACCCCATCTGAAAGAACTATCCTGTACATAAGTTAGAGTTTCTAGCTTTGAAGTGGGCTATTGTTGACCAATTCCATGAGTACTTGTATGGGGCTAAAATACTAGTAAAACTGACAATAATCCTTTGACCTATGTGCAGACCTCAGCTAAGTTGGATGCCACTGGCCATAGGTGGCTTTCTGCATTATCTACATATGACTATGCTCTAATACCGAGCAGGTCTGAACCACATAGATGCTGATGCTCTCTCCCGGAGGCCTGTTCCCCAGAATGATTGGGTCCGATTGGCAGAACCTGACATTCGGGCACTCTGCGGAAGTTTGACAGGAGGAACAAATGTCCACGGACGCAGTGGACTGCATGGTGGATTGCTTGGAGCCTCTGAGAATTGCATACCTGCTGCTTATTGCCACTTTTCTGCAATAGACATTGGTGCACTGCCTCAGCTGGACAATGACAGTATTCGCGGCTCAACTCACGATCCCATGATCAAAACAGCTTTAGAAGCCTCTATGCAGGAAAAGATGTGTCCAAATTACGCCCACTGATTTGAGAACTGCACTGTTATACAAAGAAGGTCCTAAGTTGAAACTGATCAATAAACTGTTATACAGAGAAACAGTAGACAGAGGGGACAAGTAGACAAACAACAACTAGTGCTGCCCACTGCCTTCGAGACTCAGTACTGAGGTCCTTGCACAACCACATGGGGCACCTTGGTATAGACAGAACACTTGACTTGGTGAGATCCAGATTCTATTGGCCTAAGATGGGGGCTGATGTGGAGCAACACATTGAACTTTGATGCGCTGCCTACAGAGGAAAGCTTTGCCCCAGAGGGCTGCCCCTTGTTAACATCACCACCAGTGCACCCATGGAGCTGGTCTGTATTGATTTTCTGAGTTTGGAGTCAGATCAAAGAAATATCAGTAATGTGCTGGTGGTCACTGACCATTTCACGAGATATGCCCAAGCTTTCCCACCAAAGACCAGAAAGCATCCACTGTGGCCAAAGTACTTGTAGAAAACTTTTTGTTCACTATGGGGCTCCACAAAGAATCCATTCTGATCAAGGGAGAGACTTTGAGAGTCGCCTGATCAAAGAGATGCTTTCTTGGTGGGGAGTGCGAAAGTCCAGAACCACTCCTTACCACCCCAGGGGATCCACAGCCTGAACGCTTCAACCGCACTTTGCTAGATATGCTAGGCACCCTGCACCCAAAGGACAAGCCTAGATGGAGCCAACAAATTAGCACCCTGGTACATGCTTATAACTGCACAAAAGTGATGCCACTGGATTCTCCCCTACCGCCTGATGTTTGGAAGAGAAGCTCGACTACCAGTAGATGTGTGTTTTGGGGTCTCTCCTGATGGGGTTCAAGCTGACAACTATTTACAGTATGTGCAAAAGTTAAAGGCCCAGCTAACTCATGCGTATAACTGGCTCAAACCATGGCTGCCAAAAGAAATCTGGCCAACAAAGAAAGGTATGATAAAAAGGTGAAAGCACAGGAACTCCAGGAGGGAGATCGGTATTGCTAAGAAATCTGGGACTGCATGGCAAGCACAAGATTGCTGACAGATGGCACCATCTCCCTCACATTGTAGTGGGCAAACTAGATGATCTGCCAGTGTACAAAGTAAGGCCTGAGAATAATTCAAAAGATGTAAAACAATGCATAGAAATCATTTACTGCCCATTGGACAAATCTTAATTGAGTCTGAGCCCTAGAAGATGCCCCTCTGGACCAGTGACTAGAGCTGCTGCTAAGAAAAGATCAAGAAAGTCTGCACCTACAGAAGCAAAGTTAAAGTGTTCCCTCCACAAGTCCCAGTTGAGCATGACTGTCAGTCCATATCGGAAGAAAGTGAGAGTGACTTTGAATACTATCCTTCTACGAACTGAGTCAATTGTTTCGGGCAATCCCTAGTCAATACTGGAGATGAAGCTGGGCCTTCTGGACTGTCTAAGCCCCAGCTTCATCCCTGAGCCAATGCTCCCAGAAAGTGAAGTGCAAAGCATCAGATCAGATGAAATGGAATCATTGTGCATGGTTGAACTGTTTGAGCTTTCAGGGAGGAAATGATAGATTGGGGCAGACTGGTGATACACCAGAACAAGAAGAGTATTTTGAGTGCCCTGACAGTCCACTGCCAGTGTCCAGCTCTCCATGCGAGCCAAATGTTGTGGACTCAGAAACTGTAACTCCTGGAGCTGAAAGTGCCCAGGTTCTAGCCTCTCACCCCATGGAGACTCCCCTGACAAGGGAGGACAATGCTGAAAATGAGGCTCAGAGTGCAGAGACTGTAACAGTTCCCCTAGAAAGACTGGTCGAGCTGTAAAGCCTGTGGTGCACCTCAGTTATGATTCCCTTGGGAGGCCTGTGGATTTGCCTCTCAATGTTGTCCATAAAGGAGTGTATGTGTCCCGAGCTCATTGCCCAAACTGAGCATCAGTGCTAACTCCAAGTTACTTGTGTTGCCCTCTAAGTATGGTGCCCTTGCCCCGTCCAGCCCCAAGGTAACTGATAGGAAGGGCCCCCTCTTCAGGTTTCATGTACAAGAGGTAATAACTTGAGTTATGGTACAATGTGTATGTAATACTGTGTAAAGAGTGACGTACTGCAATGTTTCAGAAATGTGTTCTTGGTAAAATGATATATTGACTGATGATTACGTATGCGAGCCTAATGCAAATGTATACGGTTGCAGTTAAAACTTATGGGTACTTGCTTGACGCGACGTCAAGCTTTCCCAGGCCAGGAAGGTGTAACCCCCGCAAATGGGGGTTCCCAAAAGACTTCCAGGAGCTTGCTTGAATGCTCCAAGCCTGAATGGTGTTTGGCATTTAAGCCATTTATCAGTGAGTGTTTTTAGAGCCTCTGGTACTGTCTCTTTAAGAGCTGTCTGCTTGCAGACATAATTAGTTTGTATGGAGGGACTGTGTGCTTCTCTGAGTACCACTGCTGCTGCCAATTCACTTCATTTTTGCAGTCACTAGGAGTGCAAAGGGAACCTATCTGAAAGATGTAACTGTTTGCCAGAAATTATTTAGAGTAATAATGAAATTACAGTTTGTCTAACCTGCTTTCTTTGCAGTCAGAACTGTGTCTGCTAGTTCCCCATTCTAGTTTTGAACTGCTGAACTGGACCAATCAGTGTGGGGTAAGCTAGCTCTAAAATGGTGCCTTGGACGAATCAGAACTTGGACTCATAATCTGAGCCAGCCACAAGAGGATTGTATGGGCAGTGACTCTGGGAGATGTAGTTTAGACTTCAGTGCCTTTTGGACCAACAGCAGCAGTCTATTGTGAGTGACAGCCAATCCAGTCAAGAACTGGGAGGAACTCAAAGGAAGTGCCGGTTTTGTCGGTTGGAGAGTCAGTTGAGCTTTGGCAGTGAAGAAGGAAGGAGCCCTGTGCTTTTCAGTGTGCAGTTTTAGTCAAAGAGTGTAAGGCCCAGAGTTCCGGTCTGCAGCTTGTGTAACAGCTTGTTAGGACTGAATCCGTCCTGTGAAAAGAATCAAAGGATCTCTGAAGAGTAGAAACCAGGCTCACCCTGTAGAAGACTGGAGGAATTGCTGAAAATTACACTCGGTCTGTCAGGAACTGAATCTGCTGTGTGTTCTCCCGGGTATTGTGCAGTAATTGCGATCGGGATACAGATGCAGCCTGCCTGGTATAGTGCTTTCTTTTATGGATGTGTGCAGAGGTTTGTGTACCTCAAGTGAGCCCTGCTGACATTGAAGGACCCTATCTTATTTGGAGGTCGTGAGTACTAATTCAGGTTGCTCCTGTTGAATTGCCACATTAAATCCAAATGGAATTACTGTACTGCTGACTGTTTAATTCTCCTTTTCTCTGTGTGAAAGGGCCCCTACCAGCTGCCACGGTTTGGACTAGCCACTAGGGCTTGGGTACCCAGGGACAGTAACTGATAGGGATAGGCCTGTGCACAGAGCCATAGATAGATTATTAGAGTGATAAGCTAATTAACCTGATTTCCCCTGTCCTTGTTATATCCCCTAAATAAATCAGAGCTGCTTGTTTCAGCAAAGTTATACTGCCTGAGGTATTTGTCTATGTTAAAGTACTGTACTGTGATTGTTGCACTGTATCTCATTTCACAGGAGGTCCCAGTGCGGAACCAGACCTGGGGGTAAGTGTATACTGTGAAGGTAATTCTGATATATTGTGGGCCACTAGTGGGAAGAAAGGGGTTGCAGTGTCCCAGAGGGCTGTGACCAAGTTAGTTTAACTATTGCAAACCCTGACCTCTGGGTGGAGGCACCCGCCATTGGATCCAGGCCCCTCAACCTGTTAGTGGCAAATCAGGCAGGGGTAGTAGCCCCTGGGATAGCGCCATCTAGGGGTTACACATACAGGCCCTCCCTGTGAAGGGCTGCTGCCACTACTGCCAAGCAGTTGATAAAGACCTGTGGCACAGAAGCTAAACCAACGAGCAAGATTCTGAACTGGTAGTACTCCTCCCCCAGGGCAAAGTGGAGGTATTGCCTGTGAGCTTCACCTATCCTGACTTGACAATATGCCTCCGTCATGTCCAGGAAATAAAGCCAGTCCCCCGTTTGTGACAGGGGAATGATAGCTTGCAATGAAATAATCTCCCTATAATTTTTTTTTTTTTTTTAGATGCAGGGAGAGTCTGCCCCCAACTTCCACTACCTGATGCAGCCTTCAGAGTGGGGATATATCCTGCAGATAGTCATGCAGAACTGGTGGTGCCAGTGCCACTGGTATGTACTGCTTTGGGTGCTTTTGTATGGGCACTTGAGGGAAGAGGACCTGGCACAGTGCCACCTTCCCAACCTCTGCCTTGCCGATGGTAAGCATGTCCAATGGCAGAAGGCAGGTGATAGGAGCCCCTCCCACAACCCCTTTCTGGAGTGGGATACAGGGACCTGACAGGCCTTAGAGTTATTTTTGATATCTTAAGACCTCTTACAGCTTCTTCCACATCATAACCAAACCATTTTGTCCCTCTAAAGGGGCATTTAAACCTGCTTGTTGCACATCAGTTGCAAAACCAGCAACCCTGAGCCAAGAACATCACCTTATACAAATGCCAGAAGCAGCTGCCCTGGAAGAGGAGAGACATCATAAGCTGAGCAGAGCAAATGTTTGCCAACCTCCGCACCAGATGTTAAAGTTTTAAGTAACTCATTCGTGGCAGAACCCTCAGGCAAAGCCTACCACAGCTTTTGCAGCTTCCCACAGGCGATTTTGATATTTTATCATATGGGCCCAGTAATTCACAATTTTAAGGCCTGGTGAGGCAGCGATATACGTGTTTGCGCTCATCACATCCTGCCTCCAAGATTCTTTATCAGGAAGCAAAGTACTCATGTGTCTAGGTGCTGCAGACCTATCATGAGCAGCCATTATGACTACAGAGTCAGTTTTTGGCTGATTAGCATAATGAGGCTTAGCAGCCTTTCTGCATACTGCAGGCAGTGAGCTTAGTCTGTACCACGCTGCAAAGGTAGCATCCTCTTGTGCAGGATATATAAGTGGAATTATAATGGAGGGGGAGCAGGGCACTTCCAAAAATGCCATGAGGTTTCTTTTTGTGGAATCTTTCTCCTCCTCCACAAAGCCCATGGCAATTTGGTGCATTCTCCTACAGAGCCCCATTATGGTGAAATGAGATTCCTGAGGACATTCATAATCCCACCAGCCTCCTCAGCTTCAAATCCGACCTCAAGGACTACCTTACCTCCTGCACTGTGTGTGACTGTTTCCCTAAAGACTGACATGCCACCCACCGGTTGCTCCTGGCCGAGCTCTGCTGTCTGCTCCTATGAAATAGCCAAGGAATTTACCACAGCCCCACTACTCTGCCATGTCTTCCTCCCCAACATATTATCTGCCTTCCTCTGCACTCACTCCCTCCCTCTTGCCCAGCCCCTCCTCTACCTCCCCTTCCTCTGCTCTCCTCACCTCCCCAGCTCACCTGTCCTTCTTCCCCACCCCACCACCTGTAAACCACCCCACCAGTTTGTACTGCCTACCCCTCACTCTCCTGCCATACAGTACTATGACAAAGCTCTAGCTGGAGACTGCTCACTTCCCTACCCCCATCATCCCCACCCTTGGGAAGTGATACCACTAGCCCGCTGCTACTACTCCCACCCCCCTTCTTGCACCACCTACCCCCTCAGCCCCAATCCACCTTCCACCCAGGCACCACAAAAAAGCCTCTAGTTCAAGGCCAGGGGCTGCTTCCTGCTCCCTTCTCCTCAGGAGGTTGATATCACGATCGGCTGACCACTGCTATTGCCTTTGTGCTAGTAGTCCTCAGGGGCCCTCTTTAAACCTTGTTACTTCCAGCCATTCTGTTAGGCCTCTACAACTGATTCATTTACTATGAAGTATAAAGATTTCTGGATTGTAACTATGTCTATTGTACACCCATGTCCATTTGTTCTGTACCATTACTGTATGTATGTATGTGTGTCTGTGATCTGTCCCTGACGTGGAACCTTTGTAAAAGAGCCATGGCTCAAAGGTTATTTTCTGAAACATAAATAAACAAATAATAAATAAATTACATTTGCTGCATCATGACTTGAAAAGTAGAATCCTTCGAAGGGGACCTTAAGGTATAGGCCACCGAGTCCTCACTACAGGATGAGAGTGTAGAACTAGATCAAGGTGACATGTATTGTTCTCACTCATATTCTCCTTCCAAATCATCTTCTTACACCATAACATAAGGATTATATTAAACCTCATCGTCAACGTCCCTCTTGACAGCAGGAGCTGCAGTGTGCACCAGTGACACCAGTGGCTTCCGAGAAACAGTATACTGTGATGTGCTGTTAGCACGCATCGATAGTACTTGAGATTCTGAGGGCCCTGTCAATGGGATAGCTGCCCGCATAGTTAAGTCAGACAGACTGCATCCTACAGTATCATCTCTGAAAATGACACCAGCACAGTTTGAGAGTTGGTGACACCCTGGACAAGGGCTGGGACTACTTGTGTTGATAACAGGCATTGGCCCAATGACGATGGCATCCTATCATACATAGTAGGTACAGTAGTGCCTAAGTCATACCCAGGCCCTGGTGTCTCATCGACAGTGGAGGGGGGGTTGTAGTCAATGCCGCAGGAGTGGTTGATGATGCAATAGTAATACCTTGTCTCACCGGCAACTAGGACCTCACGGTGACATAGATTTCTATTTATCTCTAGGCTTATGTTTGTGGCCAGATGGGGGGGGGCATGATGCTGACCATTTCCTGTCCCAGTCCTTTGACTTCAGCAGCCACTTTTCAGCTGATGACAAGGCTGTAACAGATTTTGGGCCCTGTTCCTTCCCTATAGCTGCTGAAGTTTTAAGCAGAAGGCAATTTTCAAGAGCTTTCTTGCGGCAGTGCCTTGTATCCTGGTTGAAGCTCTGGCAAACCATGCAAGTTCCCACATTGTGAGAAAGGCCTATGCAACACACACAAACTGTGTGCATGTCCTCTCTGTAAATTTTCCCTCTGCACTTACAATACCAAAATAAATTGTCTTTTGATTTCAGTAGCATGCATAAACAACAAAATACACTTATAATAACAAGCATTTGTCAATGCCGAATGTTCACCGCTGGAATTGCTGTTGTACTGGGTCTTGCTTGTACACATTTTTACTATATATTTACCCAGGATAAAGCAGATGAGATGCAATGTCTCATTTTCAGTGGTGTCCTGCTTTGACACATTGTTAGATTGTAATTATCCAGAATAGGACATCTGAGAGGTAATATCTACTTTTAAGTGGGCTCCCACATTTTGACCCCAACTGTCCAGCAGTCTTTTTATGACTTGATGTTATAATCAAGAGAGGTGACATTTTAAAATCCCATATGAAAGATGATGTCGCTGTGCAATTATGGAAACAAGTTTCAGAGGAGATTTGAAAAATGACACGTGCCATGTTTTGGAAGTGGGGTAACACAAGGGATATGTTGAATGTTAGGGGTCAAAATCTGCAAAAAATTAAGTTACAAGTAAATGTTGGAAAAATTCGCTTGCTCATAACATAGTTGGCTTTTCAGATTTTTTACCCCAAAATTTCAACATAATCTTTTTTTGCCCACTCCTCCTGAGCATGACAGGTGTCATTTATAAAACAATGGTTGAAATGTCATTTTGCACCACAAGTGTTAAACATTGGGGTAGGATCCAAGAAATGACAGCTGTCACATTCATCAGCTGGTGTGAAAAAATGGCTATGTTGAAAAGGTGGGGGCCACAATATTAAAAATTACCACAGTTACGCGCATGCACTGAAAACTTGCAACACAGGCTCATAACTTTGTTGTTTTCTCATATTTTTACCCCACATTTTCAAAATAGCCTTCTTATGACTCCACCTAGCCTTTTTATGATCCCATCTCATGAACAAGGGCAGAGAATATTTTCAACTTCTGCCCGAAAAGAGATTTCATGCAGCGACCGCAAAAATCACCTTTTGGTACACAAACACACATTTTGGACAGGCTTTAAAAAATGACAGCTGGCACATTCATGAGATGCTGTGAAGACATGGCTATGTTGAAAATGTGGAGTTAAAAATTATTGACAATTACTGAAGTTATGAGCCTCGATTTGCAAATATCAACATAGGCTCATAACTTTGTTGTTTTTCAGTATTTTTACACCAAATTTTCAACATTGCCTTCCTATGACCCCACCTCTTGAACAAGGGCAGAGAAAATTGTCAGCTCCTGCCTGAAAGGTGATTTCATGCAGCAACTGCGAAATCACCTTTCAGGACAAATTTGTCTCATTTCATTGCCATTGTTCATGAGGTGGGGTCCCCAAAAAGGCATGCTGAAAATTTGGGGCACAAATATTCAAAAATGGCTTAGTTATGCCATTAAGTTCAAAACCACACTGGAATACATTGAACCGCATACCTGATTTCTTCAGTTCACGGTCCAGCTTTGAAAGGTGAAGACATGTCTGGGTCCAGAGATGATTACAGTGCTGGACCCCTGGTGGGTAAGAGGGGTGTGGGGTGGTGGGTGCTGAGTGGGAGGGTCAGGTGGGGGGACAGTAATGGCAGCTACAGACATCGATAGATGGTTTTCCTTTTTACAGGGTTTAAAAAAAATAGCGAGGTACGGTTTTATTTCAGGTGGTAACACTGGGGGATTGGGTACCCCAGGTGTCAGTGTTATGTTTATGGGGAGGATGTGGGGTGGTCGGTACTGAGTGGGAGAGGCAGGTGGGTGAACAGTAAAGGCGGTAGCAGCAACAGACATTGATGGATGTTTTTCTTTTTTAAAGGGTTGGGTGAGTATATATGGAGATATATAATATAATATTATATATATACTACAAGGAACAGTTTTCTTTATTACAGGTGATGACACTGGGGTATTGGGCATCCCCAGTGCCAGTGTTGTGTTTGTGGGGCGGGTGTGGGATGGTGGGTGCTGAGAGGGAGGGCTGGGTGGGAGGGACAGTTACAGTGGTGCCAGCAACAGACATCGATGGATGGTTTTGTTACAGGGTGTAATTCCTCAGCAGGCTGATCAGGACAGATCAGCTGTGCTTGCTGGGTGGCATAGATCAAAGGAAAGAGCCAACCTATGATTGGGTCGTCTCTTTCCTTTGAAATGAACCCAGTTCCGCGTGGCCAGCAGAGGGGCAGGGAAGTCAGTCAGCTTGCATGTGTGCGCACCTGTTGTGTGAATGCATGTGTGTGTTTACAATGCCAACTCTGGGGGAGGGACATAAAACTTGGTAAATCCCAGCCTGGACACAGGATAGTATTTGTGTCCTGTAGGCCCCCATACCAGCCAACCAGACTCTGTTCTATGTGGATTCAGACACCACAAGGACCTGGTCCCATCTCTGCCACCTCACCATGAAGGGTACGCCATAGGGCACTGGAGCAGGTAAGTCCTTCTTATAGCAGGGTGATGGGGCTGGGGATGCCTGATGGAGGGAGCACAAGACGCAGCTGAAAAAAAAAAAAGTAATTAAAAAGAAGGTGACTTGCTCACAGTCACAGTGTGAGTAGCAATGCTGGGCTCCAAACCAGGGTGTCCAGGGCTCACATTTCTTTGCTCTAACCACTAGGCAACACTACATTCTTTCTTGAGGTGGATGTCTATAATTTGGTATCCTGGCCAGCCAGTGAAGTTACTACAGTAGTGCGATGGTCAACCGCTGCTGACCAGAAATACTGACCTAACAGCTTGTGCCAGTTCACCCAGGTCTTATTTTTATTTACATGTAGATTGAAATATATGTTCTGTCCTTGCCTCTGCTGAGTCAAGAGTTGTACATTATGTACAGCAGAAGCAAGGGCAAAGGCATAGGCTTCAACCCTACAAACTCCTTCAGAGTGTGATGTTGAGTACAGTCTATGCAATGCTAGCATTAAAAAGGAGAAACGCCAGCTTATTGGGAGCCATCTACAATTAGAGGCTGCAGTAGGTTGAAATATATGAAAAGTGGAGCCACTACAGTCTAGCCTGTGGAGAGTTCCCTTTTATCCAACAGGCAGTGCTCTTGCCTTTGAGACGCAGGGCCCCAAGTTCTAATCCAGTCTTGGTTCTTCTTCACTTTGTTGTACATTTAAGTTTACTTACTGCAAAGGATTTAATATAGGTTAACTGGGCCAAAAACATTAAAAAGACCTGGATGTAATAGTCTGTGATGACCTTAAATCAAGCCAGCTGTGAAAGGCAGCTTCTAACAATGCCATTAGGTTCCTCAGATGCATTGTGAAGAACTGTACCAAGACTAGAGTAGCATCCTGCCACTGAAGAAGACCTTCATTAGGCCTTATCTGCAGTATGGTGTCCAGTTCAGGTTGCAGCACTGTGTCAAGAGTGAACTAGAGTAAGAAAAGGTAGAGAAAGCCAGCCCATCAGCATAACAGTAGCTTTCCCACTCACACCACCAGCAACCCTGGTTCAGGTGCAAGCCTGGATCATCTGGGGCCAACCAGAGGAGGACAGTCAAGCACTCTGACAGATGCACCTTTCATCCGAGGAGAAGGGTGCCAGATTCCCGCTACTACACTGCCCCCTGAGTGACCACAGGGCAGAGATGGGATCAGAACTGTAAGGAAACAGAGGACATCTCCAGCATTGCCTGGCATGCGTGTGTGTGCTTGGCATGATGCCCTCAAGGGGAGAACTGGAACAAGAAAAGGAGGAAAACTCATCAACTGTGTGGAATGATGGGACTGCCATGCCCACAGCCCCTGCACCTGACAACCTGGGCACTCCATTTGTGACTGTATAGATACTCCTAAAGGAAACTTACAAGGCAAATTGCGCACAGGAGAGTGGCAGGGGGTGCTAGGTGAGGTAGCAAACCTAAGGTCAGTAGTAGAAATAATAAAGCACTCCAGGATATGCTTGCAAAAGGTTTATTCCAGTATGGCTAATCAAAGCATTGCACTACATAGGAAGCATGGCCCCAGATCTTCGACCATTAGGTCTTTCTCAGGGGGGTGTGTCCATTGTGGGGGCAAGCCATGACGGCAATGCAGGGACAAAAGGTAAGGCTCAGGAGAAGGTGGAATGATGGGGTTGGAGTGTGGCAGAAAACCTAAGGGGGTCTAAGGGCCAGTTGAGTGCAGGAGAACAAAGACAATAGAAAAAAGAAAAGGTAAAGAGTGGCCGCTCTGATGGCCTAACAGTTAAAGCACTGGCCTTCCAATCCATGGACCACGGGTTCAGTTCCTGAGCCTGCAGTCCCAATCAACAGCAGAAGGGAGATGGAGCAGCAGTCTAACAGATGCAGTCCTCTTCAGGGTAGAGGTCTCTCACACTTCTCATAGACCTGCTGCCCCTTGGTGGCCCAGAGGGATAAGGCTGCTCTTTCACAAGGAACGGTTCTTGGTTCTGCCCCCATTTGCCCACTACCAGGTTAGAGGAAGCCCAATTGGTGGGAAAGCATAAAAGTGCTAATGCCACAGCTCCTCTCTGGCATCAGGAGTGCGCATTACAATGCCCCAGGCATGCCAGAACAGCAGCAAGGGCCACCACTCAACATGGGCCCATGAAAATGTCACTGGAGTGGAGAGACTAACTGCTGCTCAGTGGGTCCACGGCAGTGTGGTCGGTTGGAGAGCCATACCCCAAACGAGCCTTGGGGAACATGAACCCCAAACAGGATGGATGGTAGGAAGACCCTGGTACGATCCCTTACTGGTGGTAAAGATGGTGAGAGGTGGGTTGGTAGCATCAAGGGAGAACAGGAGAAAAATGAATGATACAAAAGAAAAGAAAGGTTACACAAGGGCAAGTCAGATGATCAGACATTTCTAAGGGATGGCTCAGAGTATAGGCTAGCTAAGCCAGGCATTCTCTCACTTGAAAAGAGAAGGTTGATCATGGGATATAATAAGAATTTATGAACTCATGAATGGCCTGATCAAGGCTGCTAATGGGGGATTTGTTCAAGCTCATTCAGGATAAGTGCAACAGTGGGCACACTCAAAAGTTTGTGTTTGCAATATTCAAGAGGGATCTGAGAAAAAAACGGCTTTCTTCAAAGAATAGTCAAACTGTGGATTAGCTCATCAGGTTCTATGGTCCAGATTTAGTTGGTTCTGCTTAAGATAACCATGGACAAGAATGCAGAATCCCCGGGTGCACCTGCTCAGCTAGCAGGGAAGAGGAAGAATATCTTGGACCATATGGGCCCTTATTTGATCCCAAAATATAAATATATTTATTTATTACACTGGCAGTATAGTTAGTGTTGAGTGCAAACTTCTATGTTAAAGTCAAATTGTTGAACTTTAATAACTTTGGACTTGTTTAAAAGATTTTCATAATCTCTAGGGATAGGTCTTTTGATGTGGCAAGTTTCATCTAAATCTGTTGAACGGTTCCAAAGTTATTAAAGTTCAAATCCCTAAATTTACCAGGTATTTGCTGTTTCTTTGTCCACCTATATCTCAGAAACGGCTTTAGGTTGTGGTCTGAAGTTTATAAGGTAGAAAGCATTTGCCTCACAGATGTGCCTTGTGAAGGTTTGGTGAAAAAATATTAATCCATTCAAAAGTTATAACTTTTTTAATTTTACCATTATTTCCGATGGGAAAAGTTTGATGTCCCATACGAAAATACTTTTGTTTTCTCAGGAGGTACTCCAGTTTTGCATGTAGGCTCACATAAAGCCTAATTTTTTTTTGCAGGAACCGCCGTCATTTCACATGCAGAATCACTTAGAGCCTGCTGTAATTTAGCAGAGCTCTGTTGTGTCTGCCATCTTGTTTTCTCATTAACAAGAGACAGAAGATTAAGCAAACATATTAAAAATCAATGTAATACAAAAAGAAACATCAGAACTTAGCTAAACAAGACCTGTTTAGCTAGATTCTAATGTTTTTTTTTTTTTTAAATACTGGCCAAAAACACCTGTTGTGGGCACCTGGAATCCCGGGTGCCGAGGTTAGCGAGAGGACTGCGTCTGCCACGTTCTCTGTATGAGAACAGCGGGATTTTCTTGACTTGCACAGCTGCAGCTTCAACTTGTGCTGCACTTTTAGCTGTGAACCGCCATTTCCCTGGTATCTAGTGGCACCCACCACTGTCTCCTATCCCTGGTCCCTAGTGTCTAGTGGTACCCCTCACACCCTCCCATATATTTCCCTCTAGTTTAGTGGCACCCCCTATCCTCCAATGGCCATACTCCGTGTATTTAAATATATATTCTGACACCAGGATGCCCACTCCCAGTGTCAGATGTCTCTCCCCCCCACAGCCCCATGTCTTTCATATTTGTCAACATCGGGGGGCCCAATTCCTGTGTTGGTACTACAAGACCCCCCCAGCAGTGTGGGACACTGGGGAGCCCACTCCCAATGTCCCCAAGTATACATTTGTTTGTACCTGTAAAAAGGAACACAGTCCCCCGGTGTCTTTTTTTTTTTTACTCTGAAAAAAAAGAAAGCAGTCCCTCGTCATCCCTGAAGCACCCCTCCCCAATCCTGACCCTCCCACTGTGCACCCACTTCCCTTGCCCTACACTTACCACCAGAGATAATCCACTGTCATCTTCTGTGGACCAGGACATGTCTGCACTCTTGAAAGCCGAACCACAAACTGAGAAATCAAGGTAACCGCCATACAATGCATTTCAATAGCGTTTTGAACTTATATTGATTTCTTTGACTTGTCTAGGTATTTTTTTACGAACTTTTCAACATGGGCTTTTTGGGACCCCACCTCATGAACACTGTCACTGTTGTCTCATTAATCAGGCCCAGAAGATGGTTTTGCAGTCACTGAGCAAAATCACCTTTTGGGACTGATTAATGAAATGACAGTGCCAGTGTTCATGAGGTGGGGTCCCAAAAAGCCCATATTGAAAATTTGGTGAAAAAATTCCTAAAAATGTCCGAGTTATGCATGTTCATTGAAATTTTTCAATGCACACATGTACCTTTGTTAATTGTTTAGTATTTTGACTCCAAATTTTCAACATAGCCATTTTTTCACACCCCTTCATGAACAGTACAGCTGTCATTTTTCACACCCTGCCAGAAACATGTTTTCACACCTGTGGCACAGAGTGGTGTTTTGGCATGGATTTTAACATTTTCATGTATGGGATTTGTGAGGTGGGATCATAAGAAAACTATGTTGAAAATTTGAGGTGACAATATGAAAAAAATGCCAAAGTTATGACCCTTCATTCAAATTTCACTACACCCTCTCATAACTTCAGGAATGTTAAATATTTTTACCCCACATTTTCAACATAGCCTTCTTATTAACCCACCTCATGCATATCACAGCTGTCATTTTTCAAATCCTGCCCAAACTGTGTTTTTGTGCATGTGGTGCGGAATGGCATTGCAGTTGCGGAGAATTATGTTTTGGTGCGGATTTGAACATTTTCTCTACCGGGTACATAAGGTGGGGCAATAAGATGGTTATGCTGATGATTTTGGTCATGCTTCTATGGGGGGATGGGTGCACAGCATCCAAAGGACCCTGCGCTCCCACAAAAAAAATAAGGAAAATCACGGAGCATGGGAGCACAGGGCCCAAAGGGCCCTGCGCTCACACTGTGACATAAGGACAGTTACAGCATGGAAGGTGGGCAGATAAGGATACAAGTTAACTATCTGAAAAAGTAAGGAAATTAAATGCAAACAACATTGTTAATGCATCAGTTAGGTTTGTTAGTAAACCGACAAAAGTAGGGAAATATGGCATTAGGGTTTCTAACCCTATCACCCCACCCCCACCCTGTAGACACTGACAGGCATCGGGGTGTGCCTTGGGGTTGTTGGCCCTAATGCTCACCCCATTCTCCTATACTGCACCCATCTCAGCTTATTTACTTATGGAATGGGGTGAGCATTAGAACAGACAACTCCAAAGCACACCCCGATGCCTGTCGGTGTCTGCAGGGTGGGGGCATTAGGTTGAAAACCCTAATGCCATATTTCTACTTTTGCCACTTTAACAACCCTAACTGATGCATTAACAAAATTTTCTGCAATGAAGATATATATATACACACACACACACACCAGTATATATATATATATATATATATATATATATATATATATACATACACATACATATATACACACACACACACACACACACACACAAGGGATATGCGTGGGTGACAGTGTGATAATGGTTATCTAGTGTGGTTGACAGTGACCTTAAGTAACCTCACGGTGGCGTAGCCACGGTGATGAGTCTGATCACTGTCAACTACTGTAAATCCGCTGTCACTATCATCTCATTATGCAATAGGGGTTGTCGTGGGTGTTTGTATTTATAAATTGGTATTATTTTGGTGTGGGGTTTGGACTACTTGCTGTTCTAGTGAAATGCGGTATCAGTTTTTGGTGCTTTGGTTATTTGTTTGAATGGGTTTGGTGTTGTAGTTTTTCATTGGGTAAGATTTGGTTGTGGGTGTGGTTTTGCTTTGTGGTGATTGGTTAAGGGGTGGAGTCAACAGTGTGGAGTTGCATTGGGATTGGTTGAGAGGCGGGGACATCTGTAGAGGAGGAGTTTTTTGTCAGTTTGGGAGTAGTCGTTGAACAGGAAGGATGTGAACAGAGGTTGCGTCTCGTAGTAGTGGCGGCAGCATGGAAGGAAGCCGAAGTAGCGGTGCTGAAATCGGGGCAGGTGGAAGGCAGTAGCGGTGTGCTTGGCCTATCGATCGGAGGGGGTGTTCGTGTTGGAGAAAAGGATTTTATATGTGGCGATGATGAATTTTGAAGGTATGAGAATTGATTTGTTTCGTTTTGGCATCGGGGTGCATTTTTTAAATGTTTTTGGTACTTTGGAGTGGAAGTCCGATTTTTATGCCGTTTTTGTACGATGGCTTTTAATTTTTTGTAATCGGTGAAGAGGGGTGCATGTTGAGAAGAATATGGATTTCCCAAGTACGAGGACAGACTAGGTAAGTAAGATGCAAACAAACTTTAATGCACAAAAACATTGTGTTTTTTTTGAACAGCTGCTTTACATATACGAAGAGTTACACATTTGTTAAATACAGAAAGGCTGTTAAGTAAGCAGCGACAGTTAGTTGAATCTGACACATGTAAATTTAACATGTTGGACAGTGAGGTAGTACATGAAAAAAAGGTGGTGTTGTTTGATGCACTTATAAATGTGATCAGTATGCAATGGTTTATTTTAATAGTACAACTCTGTGAGGTGATTTTTTTTTTCTGATGGAAAGCAAGTAACAAAGAGGCTGACATTTTTTTTGTTTTGACTGTGGCTGAAAGTTTTGTCTATGCTTAGCACTTAGTAAGTTACATATTCTAACATTTAAATGAGACTTTTTTTCTTAGTTTCTAAGGAACATGTTGAACAATATACTAAACAATATACTAAAATAGAATGTATGATAGAAAAGAAAGAAATTTTAATTTGAGCATTTTTGTAGCATTATGTATTCTATGTTTCTTTAATGTATAGCAGAGGTTATGCTTGCTAAAGAAAAAGAGAACATCATTTTTGCTGATGTTGTGTGTCATCTGATGTCTTGATGTAGAAGTCAATGGAGCAAAAGGAAAATTCTTGAAGTTTGTTGTTCTTTCTTGTGCAGGTAGTTGCTGTGTCCTGGAGTGAAAATGAAATAAAGAATATGTGTTAGAGTTCTGAAATGTACATATAAAATAGTGTTGTTTGTTTTATTGTGGTTGTATGTGTCATATGTGAAATTAGTACGTGGCCTAGTAAGAGTGTTGAAGAAGTTACATATTATATAAGTGTTGGGAATGTGAGCATTGAATTTTGTGTGTGGGGGGGCTAATATTGTGTTGTTAAGTGATCTGAGAAAAATAGTTATGCTTGAATCAATCTTCACATTTATGGTTCATTATGGAGAGAGTTTATGTGCTATTGGGTAACTAATACAGAATCAATCTTTACCGTAGTTAATATTGCATTCAAGAAATGTTTAGGAATGGTATTGTACCTTTAGTCACTGTCGCTATCAGAAGCAATTTGTTGTGGTCTTTTTCTTTTTGGGGTGCCATAGCTGTTCCCTGTTGAAGAAAGGGGAAAAATGGTATTTAGTATGTTGTTTAGCTGACATGTGGTACTTGAAGGTTTTAACATTTTTTTTCGTTTGTTAGATTTCTTGTTTGTACATATTATCTACAGCATTTTTATTTTCATTTTTGATGTTGCATTTTTGTTTCTTGAAGTTGGAAATACGTAGGATGTACATATATATATATATATATATATATATATATATAATATCAGTTTTTTTGCATGTCTTTACAATTGTTGTAGGTTGGTGAAGTGACAAGAGATTTTTAATGATGGAAGTACATAATAATTTAGTGTTGGTGAGAGCAAGAATATTGTGTCTTGTATTCTAATATTCCCTTTCCCTTTGTGCTGGTTAATCATTTTACAGGGAGCTATAGGGAAGTGTAGAAAATTAGATGTGTTAAATGTTAGTTGTGGGTGATGTAACACTATGGTGTTGTATGTTATAGGTTAAGTTGAAGGTTTTGTGATGTGGAAAAAGAAGGTTACCTTGAACAATGTTAAAGGTGATGTTTTTTGCTGTGATATTTGGTCTATTGAAGCAGGAACCTAGGATTTCCAAATATTTGCTGGAGATGGTAGGTAGTGGTTGAGAATCTTGTTGTGTTGCTGTTATAGATGCTGAGCTTAGGATTCCAGAAATCTTCTTTTGTTTGCCCTCATTTAGTTTTGAGTAGTCATTTAAACTTGGAAGTTGTTTATGGCCGGAGATTTGGATGATTTCTGTGGGGGCAACACCTGAGTCTGTTAATTTTTGGATCAGATGTTTGCGGACAGAGTGGTTTGTCAAACTTGTCAGTGTTGAGGAGGATTTGTTTACCATGTTTTTTACTATTTTTGCAAGCTTGTTCACACCTACTGGCTGATTTTTGAACCAGGGACTATTTGTGTTGAATGATGAATGGTAGTTAGTAGCTAGAAAAAACGGAGCATCTTCTGACAGTGTTTGCTGGGGTCTTGCTTTTTTGTAGGCAATGTAGTTTTCCACTGGACATTTCTTGGGATTTTCTGACAGCTCATATGCTCGTGGCTTTATTTTACGAGTGTCTTTTGGATTTGCACCAGATCGAGTTTTTGTTTGTCTTTCTTGGCAGTATTGTAAAAATCTATTGCCATTGTCATCTGTCTTTAAGGTTATGTCACCCCATTTAACATTTCGCATTTCAGTATTTCCTCTAACTCCAAAGTACATGCTGATTGTTAGTCACATTGTGTTTAGGAGTGATTCTGGTGAGTCGGGTCCAAGGAGTCCCTCAGCATATAGGGTTTCTATGGCCTTGTCTGTGAGTTCGTCAGCTGCCATCGGTTTAGAACCCTTGCCTTCACTTTTGAGTTATTTTTGTCTACACTGTAAGACTTGCCTGGCTTTTTCGAATATAGGGGAAGTGGAGAGAGAGTGAGCATAATTTTTTTTTTTTTAAGTAACGCTCTAAACTTTGGAAAGTCGAACGCAGCGTTAGTGGTTCATATAGGGTACCATCTTTTTTTTTTACATGACATGAAGTAGTGGCATAAATACTGGTTCATTTCTGTAGGGTCAATTTTATGTAGTGCCTCCTGTAGGCCGAAATGTTCTGTGAGGAATCTGGAGTACATGGCAACATCTGCTTGTGTTTTTCTGGCAGTGTTTATATTTTTTCCCTTATCAATGAAGTTTTCGATTTCTTCCATGTTTATGGGGTTTTCGTATACTGTGGTGTCTTTTGAATGTTTTCAGTTGTTGGAGACATTTTACTGTTGTCCGTGGCTGTGTCTTGAGGTAATGCTGAAGTAGAAGGTTGACTGGTATCAAGAAGTGGGTCCGTATCATTTTCTAGTTGAGTCAGTATCTGGCTTAGTTCAAGGTCAAATTGTGTGTTCAGCATTGCGATGTTCATGGCTTTATTTCGTTTTTCTTGTATTTTTTTTAGCCTTTAAGAAGAAAAAATACAATATGGAACGCAACGGTGGCTTCTGGTTTGATTTTTCTATGAGCTTCTGCGATGGTGCGATTGTTTCAGTTTGGTTTGCGGTGGTATGTTGGCTCGAGAGGACAAGCTTTTTTTGAGCTCTTGCTGCGTGTTGTGTTTCTAATGGTGTGTTACTAATTTATGTTTAAATTAATTAAATTATGTGTGCTGTGTTATTTTTAAAGGATTTGGGCAGGTTGGAGGGAAAAGTAGTTTTTTTTTTTTATGTCCGTCGGAACTGCAAGGCGCCTCGCGCTTTATATGGCTTTGTTATCACGGTTTGTTATTTGTTATGGAGGAGAGAGTGGTGGCTTATTTTAAATGTTTAAGCAGTGGTGATTTTTTTATTTTACAGTTTGAATCGGGATGTGATTGTTGAGTAAGAGGGAGTCAGTGCAATCGGGTAGTGGGCTGCTGTAGAACTGCAAGGTGGGTAGTTGTGTGAAGATAGGCAGAGAAATGTAATGTAAAGGCAACGTTAAAAAAAAAGAGTTTATACGGAAATGCTTTTTGCCAGTTTCAATGTCTGTAGTTAATAAATGGTTGCCTGGGGGTAGTGTCTGGATGTGTTGCCATGTTTCAGGTGGCATCCAAGGTGAGTGTGTTGGGTGGAACGGAATCTGGCTGCTTATTTTCTGTGGCTGTGGGTTTTGAAAGTAATCCGGCACTGTATGTATAAATGGTCACTGTATGTATAAATTTATTTATACATGCAGTGACTAAGATAAATGCGTTTATCACACTGAATATATGTCCACCCCTATTGCATATATATATATATATATGTGTGTGTGTGTGTGTGTAAGTTCATGACAAAAATGGCCCCTGTTGGGAAATCTTTCCAATGAGATGAAACATAGTGGAAAAACCTAGGAATTACACCTGTTAAAAATTGCTCCAGATTTTGTCTGACACGCACTGTCTCTAAAGGTGTTAAAGCTTGTATCAGAGTCTAGTTTAGCCAGATCCAGCCTTTTAGAATTCATCCCGCAAAATAACTATTACTTCTAAACAAGTAATTTTTGTAAGATTTTGTTTGTGAGCAAGATGAAAAAAAATACCACTGCTCTCTCAGAAGCATGTGCCATTCCTCAGATGCAATGACTTTAGAGAGTAACAGTTTTTAATCAGAATTCACTTATGGCTGGGCTAAACACTATGGGATCATTACCATTTAGCACACTAATGACACGCAGTTGGGTGGGATAATTGTTTATGGGTTTGTTTAGGAGCCCACACAAGTTGGGCAACAAATGTATGTAATATCAGCAGTGTCAGTGGCTCAGTAGGTAGCACACTCACCTCTAAGGCCGGGAGATCAGAGGGCTGTGGGTTCAGTTCCCACATCTGGCACTTGGGTTAATATCCCAATACTGACACTGTAGTGCAGCATGAGAGGGGTGCTGCACTTCTGAGGTCCCATCAGCCTGGACTGGTGGTAGTTCAGGTGGATGTTAAAGATCCCATGGCACTTATCGAAACGAGTAGGGGAATGTCCCTGGTGTCCTGGCCAAACTTCCCTCATTCACTAAAAATACCACTAACAGCTTAATCTGGTTCAGTTTCAGTTGCTTACCATCTGTATCCCCCATCTCCCCGTCGCCCCTGAAAAAGAGACTTCTAGGCCCAGTGGGCTTACTGGGTCAACAAAACAACATGCGTCCAATGGAGCAAGTTAAGTAAATCATTCTGAATGGCTACTTCTTACCCACTACAGAACTGCAGAGTATTTGGAAATGGTTGTTGATTACCTGTATTTTCATTTTGTCCATCTTCTTTAAAACTAATAAAAAGTTTAATTAAAAAAAAAAAAAGAACTGCAAAGTACTGGTGCAAAGTGGCTGTAAAGCACACTCTGTGCAAGTTTGCTGTTTTGTTCCCTATTGTACTATGAACAATGGGATTACAAGCCTTTCATTAAGCAGTTGCTTGGTGCATTGTGACTGCGCATTAAAGGGGACATGGGCTGGGATGTAAATGTGGGGGCTGGCATGGTAATGAGACACTTATTTATTTAAGCGTTTAACCAGGCAGGCATACTGAACGGAGAACCACTCGTTTCCAGATGCGACCTGGGGGAAATTAGGGTACATGGTAACAAAGGCTGGTATTTACATATAGTACAGTGTATATACAGCAAAGAGGGCACACAACTCTAATACTGATGATCCTAATAGTGCGGCAGTAGATTACAGCATTATCTAGCGGGTGTATGGTACCGCCGGATGTCATTTACATGCAGTACAGGATGTACATTTATTGAGAGCAAACAGATTAGTAGTAGAGCTGCCAGGGGGAGCAGCAGCATAGAGTACCACAGGATGACATTAACATGCAGTACAGGATATACATTTATTGAGTACAAACAGAATTAATAGAGATGCCTTGGGGAGCAGCAGTAGCACTGAGGCAGGCGCAGCAAGATTGACGTGAACTGACAGAAAACTGGGTAGCGGGCACCCAGTACACCAGGACATGAGGGCTTTGGGCTTACGGTTGCTAGGAACAGGTTAGCCACTTAGCCAAGTACCCCTGGTTGCAAGCCACAACATCTGCAAAGCTGAAAAAAACTACTAAAAGCAGTTCTATTGGGGGGGAGACACAAACTGGAAGAAGGAAAGTTCCATCAGGGGCAGAGATTAGCTGGCACACACTGCGACCGATAACACAATTCATTAGGGACTGGGTGAAAGAAAGGAATCCCACTGGACACCAGGGACAAAAGTGCAATGGAGTAAAGGAATGGGGGGACCTCTACTTCACTAGAGGAAAACAAGCATTTGTGAATGCCGAATGTTGGCTTTCTGGCATTGGCATTGGTAGTGCAGGAGTTAGACAGATGCATCATAGGAATGGCAGTGAAGTATTGAACTGATGCCAACCCACCCCCACCCTGCAGAGAGTGACAAGTATTAGGGTGTCCCTTTGGGTGTTTGGTAGTGCAGTGCGGGAAAACATGTTGGGCAGGATGTGAGAAATGACAGCTGCACAGTTCATAAGGAGGTGGAAAAAAATGCCAGTGTTGAAAATGTGGCATGTAAATATACCAAATTTGAAGGCTACTAGGGTGTAGGAAATATGCAATGCATGCTTGCAACACTGCCATTTTATGGGCATTCGACACCAAATTTTCAACATATGCATTTTAGCACCTCTGCTCATGTACAGTGTTACTGTTATTTCCTCAAAGTGTCCCAAGAAGTGATTTCGCACAGCGACCACGCTATTCTGTGCCGGAAGTGCGAAAACACATTTTGGGCATGATATGTCAAATGATGGCTGTACTGTTCATCAAGAGGTGTGGAAAAATGGCAATGGTGAAAATCCAGACTGAAAATATCACAAATGCACGACGGTACGAGCGTGCGTGCAATCTGCCAACACATGCTCGTAACACAGTTATTTTATGGAGTATCACCACCAAATTTTCAACATAAGCATTTTAGGTCCTCTGCTCATGAACTGTGTCACTGTCATTTTCATAATCTGGCCCAAACACTGATTTTCCACAGCAACTGCGCCGGTCCATGGCGAGTGCGAGAAACACATTTTGGGCAGGATGTGAAAATGACAGCTGTACTGTTCACAAAGAGGTGTACAAAATGACAATGCTGAAAATCCGCAGTAAAATATTGTGAATGCAGATTACGAGCCTCATGTAGCAACCTACGTAATGCATGCTCTAAAACAGGCATTTGTTGGATTTTTCCACCAAATTTGGAACTTAGGCTTTTTAAGAGGGCACCTCATGAACACTGCCATTGTCATTTCATTAATGGGCCCCGAAAGGTGATTTCGTGCAGTGACTGCGAAATCACCTTTTGAGGCTGATCAACGCCATGACAGTGACAGAATTCATGAGGAGGGGCTCCAAAAACCCCATGTTGAAAATTTGGTGCAAAAAGTCCAAGAAATGCCTGAGATATGCAACAAAGTTGAAAAAACCCTATTCACTCCATTATACAGCTTACCGGCATTTCCTCAGTTCGCGGTCGGCTTTGAAGAGTGCAGATGTGTTCCCGGTCCACTGAAGATCGTCACGCCGGACTCCGGAGGTAAGTATGGGGTGAAGGGGGTGAGGAAGCAGGGTGCGCAGTGGGTGGGAGGCGGACCCTGAACTCGAGGGACCGTTTAGTATTCTAGGTACAGAAAGCGTCATGGGACAGTTTTGGCACGCTGGGGTGAGCCCAGCGCCGCGCTCACCTGGTGGGTTTGGGGGTTAGTAGCAGACGGGATTGGGCACCCTCGCCGCACACAACGTTAGGGGTTAATGCCGCCGGATTGGGCACCCCCGCGGCAAACAAAGGCGCGAGGACTGTTTTGGCACACTGGGGTGGGCTCCCAGCATGCCACCTAAGTGGGTTTGGGGGTCACTAGCCAGGGGATTGGGCACCCTCGTCAGCACACAACACGGGGGTTATGCATGAGATTGGGCACCCCGACCGGCAAACAAAGTCGGGGAGGGAGCGAGCCAAGGTGGATTGGGCACCCTCGGCATTCAACAGTCGGGGGTGAGAAGAAGTGAGCCCCGTCATGCGTGTCAAATATAAGAATGAGCCACCTTCAACATGCGGCGGCTTCAGCGCCATGTTTTATTGAAATGTTTCACTTGGAAAGGCACATATGGAGGCATGTCTTTATGCCGCTGTACGACGAGCTTGTCTCTGATTGCAACGGCACTTTGTTTACAAGTTATGTCCACTTTACATAATGTTGGTGTCAGCGCTAGCATGCTGGCTTATTGGGGAATGAGAGACGCACCTACTGATGCGTGCCCTGCATTCGCCCAACAGCAGCCGCGCCTCCAAATCTCCACTCTCCCAATATGTTGACCTGCAGCATAAGCGCGGCAAGACAACATAAAAAGGACAAAATCTGAAGTAACTCAAAGGTGGACATAAGGTGAGGGGCAAGGGGGTGTGGGGATAACAATGGCGCTAATGCCACTGGCTCGTGGCATGGCACTGCACCCATTGGCTGGTGCTATGCCACATCCTAACCCCTGTGGCCATGTTAATGGGAGAAAACCACATCTGTAGCCACTAAGATCTGGATCAGCAAATTTGCATTTAGTGCTGAGTGACACGGTCACAGAGGGGAATCAAACCCTCAATAACAGTGTGCCGGCTTTGTACATCACAAGAAAGGGCAGTGATGCTATGGGTGCCTGTTTGTCCATTTAGCACCATCCACTTTTTGGCAAATGTGCATGGGGCCCATTATATGCAGTGCATGCACGTGCACACAGACACACACACAAATATGGACTCTCGTTTGGTGTGAGACAGCTATCTGTCACTTCAGCACCCCTACAGACAGACTTAGGCCAGCATGAACACATGTATGTGGCCATGTATACTGCCAGCACCTCTGCAGGACAGGTTGGGTATTGCAGAACAGTCCCATCGAGAGGGTAACAGTGGTGGTGGTGGTGACGATGATGATGATGATGAAGGGGCTGAGAGGGCTATAGGGAAAAAACACTCCTTGGCCATAAATAATGGCACTGTGCAGCCTTTTTATTCTGCGTCCAGCACAAATGGATCCATGTACCTGTCCACTGCAGCAAAGTGTGGGGCTGAATCCTTCAGGCCAGACCTAGTGAATCAAGGCAAAATCAGGGCAAAAACCATCTATAAAGAAGTATCAAATCACTCATAACCCAATAATGCATGCATCATAGGATGTATATTAAAATCATGAAAATTTAAACTGGTTCTGCTTGAAGCAGGAGTGCATGGTGCCAGATGGCCTCTCACATAAACTGCAAAGAATAAGAACAGAAGACACAGAAGCACATTTCATCCTTCTCAGGACTCATCAGTGTACCTCGCTGATATACTGTATCAACCTAGGGGAAAATGAATCAGCCCTTATCTGGTCTTATGGATTTGGGTCATAGTAGGTGCAACATAAGAAAGCAAAGCCCTTTTGAGCTAACCCTTGCCTCAGTGCTTTTGTGCCAAGGTTGCCTTTTGTTTTTCTTTCTTATTGTGGGCCCGCCATGGCCCAAACCTGTAAGACCACATAAGGGCTAGTTCGTCTTACCCTGGGTTGAGATACAGAGGAGGCATATCGATGAGTTCTGAGAAGGATGCAGCATGGTTTGTGTGTGGAGTACAGTGAGTGTGATTTGGTATTTCTTTGAAACTTTTCCTTGTTGCCAATAACCTTTTCAGGTGACCCTTACCTCAGTGCTTTTGTGCTAACGTCTTTTTGTCTTTTTTAACTTGCTTATCTATAAAGAAGTGTTAACAATTAGCTAAAATAAGGCTACAATTTAAAGAAAAACTCTAACCAGAGTATGAACTCACAGCCCATACACACACACTACAGCTGTTCCTGCCATCACTTTCTCTCACATGGCTAAGATAAATTGCTGGGCTAAAATAATAATACTGACTGCACATAAATGCACCCCTAGGCAACAAAAAATCCTAATGAAACTTCAAGGATACAATATGAGAGAAAAAATGATACCCACATTCCCCTTATTTTTTTTTTTAATTGGTATTTATTGCTGTAATATATTTAGTAATACTCTAAGTTCTGGTTTCTTCAACAATTGTGTTCTATGATATTTATTTTTTTACTTGCCTCGGATTTCCCCTTGGTTGCCCACGTCTGCCAGCCTGACATTTTGGGCCACTACAACTGTGCCTTTCCTTTGGCCTCAAGGATGAGCAGTTGCCTTCACAGGAGGGAGTAATGACATGGACTCATATTAAAACAACAGACAAAATTTCATAGGAAACCTCGCCCATGAAATCTCGTTTGCTATCATCATACCGTCATACCGCTTCTCAATGCGTTACAGTATTTCTCAGTGTGAGAAACTTTCATTTTGTTGATTGATATTCATTTATTTGGGGGGGCACCAAACCCCCAACCCCCTCCTATTTTCCTGTTTCAGTAGTTCATTTCTATATTCTCCTACTCCATACTAGTATAATATGACAAAGTGTTGTGGTGATGCGGCAATAAATCTAAGACCCATTATGTCTTGTTATGAACCAACGTCTAGAATCTACTCCCTTCACAGTCAATGCCATTTCTTGGTTGGTCAGCGGGGGAAGAACTTATTCCTTCTCTGCTGGGTTGGGATATACCCCCTCAGAACCCTGTGAGACACCCCAGACCCATCATCCCCCCTTCCCCAGTGACTTACCTGCCACTCCAGGGCATCCATGTCTTGTCCCCCACAATGGGGCCCCCTACGAGACTAGAAGCCAGGATCCTGAAGAGGGGGTTTGAGATGAAGTTGGAAAGGCCTGCCCGGGATCAGCGGACATGGGACCGACAGGGTAGAGTCTACTGTACAAGATCAGTAGTGTCCTGTAACTGAAGTAAAGGTAGTGGCCAAATTGGAAAGCGTAATTCGCATGCTCCTATTATATTTCCATTGAGATAATGCTGCTGGCTGTCTTCATCGACATCATCATGTCGCACATCCATGGCCATCTTATGGTCCCAGTGGAGCGTGAGTTGTGAAAGATCTCAATGTGTTGCCAAAAACTTTGAAACATTACGGAACCAAGGGGAAAAAAATCAACTAGTAAGATAACCAGCAATATCAATCGGAAGCTTAGCATGTGCAGTACAAACCCATTGGAGGGTATGCAAAATGGTGCACATGTTGAAAAGACAGTTTAGGTATCCTTTAAAAAATTTAACAAAAGGAACTAACTGCAAAAAAAAAAAAAAACACTTCCCTTGTGGCCCAGTGAAACCCAACCCCTGACCACCCATTGTCATGTGTTTTTATTTTAAACTTACTATGCTGTTTGTGGCCAGGGTGGCACCCCCATCAGCCCAGTCATATACATGGCCACCTTCCCTGGTGACACCAAGATCTGCTCAACATGGTGTTCCCCCTGGCTTAACCCACCTGGAGCAGGGACTCAGGGCTCCCAAACCCCTTTGGGCTACCATGTCTGCTTCAAGAAGGCGGGCCAATTCTCTTGAGGTGGGGTGAGGTGGGCAGTAAGTTCATCCGGCGGAGTTTTTCTGAACTTGCAGGGAGGGGTAGCGTGCATTGGCACTGCAGTGTGAACAAGCCAGGCACCCAGCATGCCTCACTGATGCTAGCTCTAGCTGGGTCACCGGTAATGGAATGTCCTATAGTCACCCAGGAGCCCTGCACTGAGGACACCCCCCCCCAGAGGTGGAAAGTGTTCAAGGGCCGATCGATCCACCTCCCCCCGGCCAGTCCTCTAGCAACCCTCGTCCGTTCCCAAACCCGGGTTGCTAGCGTCACGTGTGAAGGTCTACCACTGTGTCGGTGGACAGCCTTGTCATGTGTTTTTAATAATTCTTTGTGGTTCAGTGGGTCCCCTCAACCCCCCCTTGACTGTACAGGAAGCCTCCCACCTGCCGAGAAGCCCTGCCCCACACACACCCCCCCCCACTCCAAGTGCTGGTCCTGTGAAATCAGTGGCTGGCATGGCCGTGATCTCACCTCCTCAGCTGGCAACCATCTGACAGTCATGGAGCGTGATCATGTATGTGATCATGCTACATCACTGTCAGACAGTGACCGGCCAAAGAGTTGAGGGAAAGGCTGTGCCAGCCGCTGATTTCATGGGACCAGCACAGGGAGTGGGGTGTGAGTGGTGGGGTTTCTCAGCAGATGGTGGTCTCTGTATGGTCAGTGGGGTGGAAAGACCCACTGGACCACCAGGGACTATAAAAACACACAGCAACAGGAGATCAGGGGAGTGGGGAGAACCACTGGGCCACCAGTGAATATTAAAACAAAATGATAATGGCCAATCAAGCGGGGAACCACTGGACCACCAGGGACTATTAAAAACACATGATAATGGGTGTGGTGGGGGGGAACCACTGGGCCACTAGGGAATATTAAAACTACATGAGAACGGGTGATTGGGGGGACCACTGGGGCACCAGGGCATATTACAAACATGACAATGGGTGGTCAGGGAGGGTGGGGGGCAGTTTGGCACAGGGGTGGGCGGCTGCAGTACAGTCACCCCACTTTTGGAGAACGCACGCTTAGCACCTGGCCAAGATGTGGTTTTTGGTGACGGTAAATAATGCTGCTTGGGGGGCCATTTACTGCTGCCACAGACTTTGAATATGTCACTGTACCAGTACGCATGAGGGAGACCCTCATATGCAAAGGTGCAGTGATATATTTAGTGGCTTGATGCTGCTGGTTTGGACAGTGCTTTGGGGCCTCTGAATATGGCCCTGCCCAGAGTGCTACCATAAACCCAGATTAGCTCTGGCACTTACTATATTCGCATCAGTGCTAATCTTTGAGTATTGAGGCCCTGGTATTTCAGTGAACAGGGAAAATTTAGGCAGAGCACCTGGCCAAATTCCTCTACTCTTTTCAAGAAATGCCACAGAATCTTTAACACCCACATAAACAACCACCAGAACAGGCAGACAGGACCTTGCTTTAACCTCTCATCCAAACGAAGACACACCCCGACAGTACTGCATCCCCTTAGTACTGCAGTCCAGTACCAGCATTTATGGTGTGAGCCCAATCCTAGTGTGGAACTAGAGTCCACAACCTTCTTGCCCAGAGGCAGATGTGCTACCGACTGAACCACGTGGATTGATATATTTTGTTATACACTGTATGGGTTCCAACACATCATGTAAGCATTTTACTATACTGTGTATGGGTTTCAATATATTATATATACACTTTACTGCCTGATGAACGTAAGAACATATAAATTAGGTCCATAAAAGCTCCTCATGTAGCAGACAGTACCACAACTAAGCACAATAGCACAGCCTTACAAACAGTATCACAAAGTCTTACAAGCATGTAGCATCACAAACAGTCTCACAAGCATATGAAGATAGGCAGTCACACATTTGTCTCCAAATTTAAACTAAAACCTGTGCTCCATGGCTTATCACACAAACACACAACACATACATGCGTACAAACACCGACCAGAATACACACGCGTACACAATACATACATAAACACACTTGGCACCTGCACACAGTACATACACATACACACACACACACTGCATATACAATGCATACATATGCAGACTCTTGCGTCTCCCATTTTAAAATAAAAATAATCCGTGCTTCACTGTGGCCCTTTAAAAAAAAAGTTCACCCATTTTAATTACACTTGTCAGTTGTCTAAGTGGCATTAAAAAGCAAATTGTTATCATTAATTAAAAAAGCTGGTGCGGCAGAGAACAGTGTTTGCATGAAGCCTGGAAGACACAGTTGGCACATATGCCAGGAGAAGATAACCTGTGCAAATGGTAAAAGGAAGAAGAACAAGAGGCCCCATCTGCTCCTGTCCTTGGGATCCTCCTTCAGACCAAACGAATGAAAATATTGCAGAAGAAATAAACACCTCACTTCAGAAACCACAAATGACTTAAAAAGGACAACCCCTATCCTGTGACCCTGAGTGCTTTGTGTAAGCAGTACATCCCTTAGGCCCGAGTTAGACTTTTCCTGCTCTGTTTTAGCAGTAGCATCCCTGTGATAACCACTAAGACATATCCATTCATGAGGCAACCCCTAAGTCCAAAACTTCTAATTAAGTACTTCTGCTCTCTATTTCAACCTGGTGAGCCACCCTCAACTTGCTGGTTCCAAAACATCCAATTAGATAGGTTTCTATTTTCCCTCGTGATGGTGCTAAATCCCCCTGCTGGCATCATGGAGGAAGTCATCTTAATTCTACACCCAAAGCTGGCGAAACCACGTCTTGATACATATTCCAGTCACCTCCTCAAGCTGGCAAGAACATTCCCCCAATGGTGTCAAAACTTTCAGAGACATATTTTAATTCTTCACCACAGCCAACCTGAGAGCACTACTAGTAGACTGTAATGCCAGGTTCCTTTTGTCCTCCGTAAACTGATGAATGCATCCTCTGTTGGCACCAATGAGACATTTTCATTCATCACTCCAACATGATCAGTGGCATCGCCTGTTGTCATCTATAAAATAGTTCCATTCTCCACCTCAACCCAAGCTGAGAGCACCCCCTGATAGTTCACTTGAGATATTTCTATCCACCCAAATAGATGAAAGCATCCATTATGACACCAATAGGACAGTTCTGTTCACCACCCCAACCTGGAAAACGGCACCCCTTGCTAACGTAAATGGGGCATTGCTATTTATAACACCAGCACCCTTGCTGGGTGATATGTAACATTATGTATAGGTGCCTGTGACGGATATGGTGGTAATTTCAACTCATGAAGTTGGGGGTAGGATAAGCCATGAGTCCATACGGCAAGTCACTTCTACTGCCCCCGGCTTCACAAAATGAAATTACCATGGAGTTCTTTATAGGCACTTATGTGTCATTTGTTTATATTGTAAAGAATTTGACTTGTATTTATGTAGTTTTTCCATGTGGGACTGTGTTTTTGGAACGTTAATTGAATGTGAATGAGTTGTCCCCTAGGGGTAGAAGTGTGTATGGTGGTTCTGCAAGTAAGCATTGTTACCTGCTGCCAGTAATGGGTAATGGAGTATTTGTTTATGCTGAGATATTGTTCACAGTCTGTTATTCACTATGTGTTACTCACACTCCATTATTCACTGCTAGCAGTGGGTAATGCAGTCTCGGTTTATGTTTTGAGATGCTATTCACAGTCTGTTATTCACAGTCCATTATTCACTTTTTATATTTATTATTATTCACAGTCCATTATTCAGTCCACTATTCACAGTCTGTTATTTACAGTCTACAATTCATACTCCATTGTTCTCTGATAGCAGTGAATAACATCATTTCTCAGTCACTGAAAATCAGTGGGTAACCATGTCATGTATTTCTATTATTCATCACAACTAAGTGAAAGCACCACCTTTTGGCATAAATATGACATTCTCATTCTTTTACCCCAACTTGCTATAAGCACCCTGTCAGTACCAGTGAGCATTCATGCAGTCCACACAATCAAGAGAGGGGACTCTCCTCTCTCTGTGATGTCAATACATCCCAGTCCCAAACTAGCAAGTGCACCCTATAAAAATATTTCCATACTTCACATCCCCAGGAACTCCTCACCTTTTGTGCTATTTGTGCACATGAGCTCCAAGCTAGTGAGAACAACATTCTATTCCCTACTTACTCAGCTGGGGGGTGGGGGGGGGCTCATCTCCCACTATGTGTGCAGTCACAACTCCTCAGTCCTAATCTGATGAAATCATCCCATGCAAACACCAGTGAGACATCTCCCATTTGGTGTTGAGTAGCTAAGTAACTCCACATCTGAATCATGCTGCAGCCTGGTTTGGAGTTCCAGATCTTAGTCCCTGACTGGAGTGACACCCTAGCTGGGCCTCCAGACCAGGATGGGGATGCACACCTCCATACTGCCTGCATCTCTTCTGTAACTAATTTAATTAAGAGAACTATAAAGCCATATTCCCCAAAAGCAATCCCTGTTAGACCTTAAGCTTCAGAGTCAATAAATATCAAACAAAAACTAACCCCAACAATGTGGCAGCTGAGACGGAAGCACTTATGTAAGGAAAGACCATATTTCCACTGTCAGCAACTGTGCTATACAAAGTGAGGATTGAAAAGCATGGCAAGGAAAGAACGGCATTAAGAGGAATAATAAAAAAAAGGAACTGCACGCTGCTTGTCTGCAGATTTCAAAAGATCTGAGGCAGCAGGGGAAAAGCAATTAAAGATGAAGACACCTCAGAAAATCATAGGCTTTGAAAGAGGGTACTGATCCTGCTAAGGGGTTAGGATGTTTTTTTTAGCATTACCTGTTCATGTGTTTACACAATGCTTTTCAGGCCTTCCAGAACTCAAGTTCATGGGTGGAAGGTGACATTGTGCTCTGCTGTATTCAAGCAGTGGGAGCATGTCAGTTTCCATGAGTTTGTGTAGCATTAAATTAAAGGGCAGTCCACACAGACGTACTCAAACCATTGATTAAAAAGGTGGCCAGGCACCATGTTGTGCTGACTTTAAATTGTGTGAGCTTTGCGGTTGCCATGGAGAGCGATGTGTAGCACAGAATGTGAGCCAGACTGAAAAGACTTAACCCACTGAAAACAAGAGGTGGTTGCTGTCCCTGCGCTCCGTCGCATTAGATCTGTGTTAGCATGGTAACCTATGTGGAGAGGGTTTTGCAGTACCAAATAGCAAGCGAAAAGCACAAAATCAACCTATGAAAAACAAGAGATGGGTGGTGCCAGCGCACTCTGCTGGCAAGTCCCCTTACCAACTAATTGTCTATTAGATGTCAAGTCTTCGATACAACTGAAAATTTTATAACAGAAGCATAGAATTTGTTGGTAGAAAAGGACTGTTTAGCACAGCCCAAGTGTTCCCTTTACTATGTCCACAGACCCTATCTGGTCTACATTGACCCCCCGCATCTGCTCTAATATACCCCTTTGTTCTACTTAACCGAGTGCACTAATGCCAGTTAACCAGCTGCATCATTCAGATCTGCAACAATTTCTCTACCTGGGTACCCAGACTACCTCTAGGGGACACTGGTACCAGTGGGGAGGAGGGACAACCTGAATGTGGGGTTGCTGTTTGGGCGGTGGGTACAGTGGCTGGCATCATTGTTGTTTACAGTTTTACCAGTTCATCAAATACTCAGATTGCCATTTATCTTGCATTCCCATTCCCCTTTGACAAACTGTTTCTTGTTGTTTAATACTGTATATGCATATTATTAGCGATAGCTTCTAATTGCATGTGTTTCAAAGTGTTACAACTGAAAGTGGTATTCTGTGTGTTGGGTGACTGTGAGGGGAGGTGGGTAGGTGCACCATCGGGGGTTGTACCACACAAACAACTGTCCCACTATATATTTACTCTAGGTGAAGGCACTGCACTAATTCATTTTCATTGGGAGAGAACCCCTCTTTTCCATCAGAAACAGAGCCCAGGCCCCTCATCCCTGTTGAGCCCCCAAGGCTGGGGTAGTAACCATAAGGTACACGGCAACCCGGTTACACTAATGCAGTATAACTGTATGATCCTCCCAGTTTTTGACTATGATGATGTAGTCTACAGTGCCACTCCAAAACCTCCTTAACCAGACTGGACACTCTTTTCTACTCTTTCTGCTGCTTTGCTCTCAACTGCCCTCCGCGCACCCACCGCTGTGACCTCTAGCAATCTCTCCCTCTCTTGAGGACAGGCGCCTTGTACATTGTGCCAACTTGCTAAATTCTGGTTCCACTCCCTCCCCCTTACCTCTCTTCTCTCCCTCAAGCCTCCTTCCTCATGCTCCCTTAGAAACTTCGACTCTCATACCCAGTCTGTCCTAAACAGGTCCTCCACTGCAGGTCAGGCACCTTTCTTCCACCGCTTCCCCAAACTATGGAACTCCCTTCCCTCAACCATCCATCACACCACCTCCCCCTGTGCCCTCTTCTCCCTCCTAAGAAAACTATTCTCCTCTTCCTACAATTCAGCTTAATCCCCTTGTCCTCTCCTCCCTCCTAAGAAATCTATTCTCCCCTTCCTGCAGTTGCACTTAATCCCCTTTCCCCTGCTTATTTGGCTTGGCACCTTCCTCCTGCTCACCCCCTCCATTTTTCTGCAACTTCCTTGCACTTATAATTCTACCCTTTTCTCGTCCCCTTCCCAATGAGCATCTCCAGGCCTGGTCTCCTGGCCTCCACCCAAGTAAACTAGTCAGTGCTGTATAATAGGCTAATTCTCATGCATTAATTGTACTGCAACTGTACCCTGTTCTCCTACCACCTCACATACAGGTTACCATATACCAAACACTGGATGGACCAGGGCCAACACAGCTCCAGGATGAGTCGAGTGGCAGTGTCCAGCGTTAGCACCACCCAGCTCATTCCCCAGATCATCCCTCAGATTGTGGCTCCTATGTGTAGCGCAGGAGTCACACAGTCCCTGTGGCTGATTTATAAATGCAGCTTTCACACCCTCACGAGTCAGTCTAGGCCCTCTCCAGGCTGGATAGCAACAGTCTCTCCAAGTGCAACTTCGTCTGGCAGAAAAAGAACCTCCGTGGATTGATCTGGTTCCCCCAGGCAACAGGCATTGGCCACCTTTCTGGTGGGTGATTCTGAATACTACTGGATTTAGTTTGCCTCTGGCAGAGTTCACCATCAAATACCCTTGCAACTCTGGGGAATTGTTCCACAACTGTCACAGGCTACCTTCTTCAGACGAATCTGATCACTGGGGTGGCACTTCCAGAATCAGGAGACAGATCTCCACTTTCACAGAAACAGTCAATTCATAGGCCCCCATGGACCTTGGCTCTCCTCACAGACAAACACAACCTCTTCCTTGCGTGTCTTTGCCAGAACTCCCTCCAGCTGCTTCTCTCAACAGCCCTGCTAAAAGTACACTAGTTCCAATTGGATAATGCAGCTGTCCATCACGGGAAATTAATATGCATTTGTCCTGTTAGATAGCTGATTGGGTAACTGTTTAGGTGCCAAGGAAAAGTTTGTGCCTCTTACCAAGCAGCCATAGCTGCAGTCTCTGTGGTCCTTGAATGCCAATTGTATAAAAGTGAGGTCAAGGGTTGTCAAAATGGCATCCATCTAAACAACTGATAAGCATTCCCGGGAACGAAGTCCATCTGCAGAGTAAACCAAAGGATAGTACAAATGATTGTTGCACAGTTCAATAGCTATCTTCCTGCACTGTTGTCTGGTTGACAGCTAGAGTTTGATAAAGCCCTTGTTTGGTTGTCATGAGCGCCAGAGTGCTCAATCCCCCCACTGTGAACACACAGATCACTTTGGGAGAGGCTAAACAAGGCTTAAAGGTACAGTGTACTTTTAACTATAACAAACATAACATAACATATTATACGCATAGTCCCTTGTCACACAGCGTGTCCGAACTTCCCACTAATGCACTGGGATCCCAGAAGTCAGAACACGCTAAGTTGCAGGACCTGAAATTTAAGGGCTCCTCCACCTTTATGCTGAAGCAGCACACAAAAGGCTGGCAGGAACAAGTTCTGGCAAAGGGGACCCAAGGACTGGCAGGACCAAGCGCGGAGACTATAAACTAATAAGCCCACCCAAGGGGGGGTTGCACAATCATAATAGGGCACTCCAGGGTGTGTATAACTGTGGGATAAGGGCACCTTCCAGGTGTGTAAGTAATTTCCTGAAGCATGCCATTATTGCACAATAATGCACAACCTGTCAAGCCCTATTGTTTAAAGATCCTCTGATGCCATTGAAACAACTTTAAAAAACTAATATTTGGACACAATTTAGCTTATATTTAATATTTTTGTTGTAGTTTTCACCCTTACTTCTTTATTACTAAGGACCTTTGCATGTAAACAGGATTGCTGCCCTATCTGTTCTTTCTGCTTACCTACACCTGACATCACAGTTCTGTTTATGACATCACAATTTGTTGCTGTGGAGATCATTTTTTTTGTATTATCTATTTAACTCTTCTCCAGTGCCAGCCTAGCTGGCCTCTCCTTCGGGCAGCCAGCACCCGCTGCCAAGATCCTCCCGTCTGCCATCTACTGCCCCTCATCTTGCCACCCGGCCAACCTAACATATCCCTTCATCTGGGGGGGTTCCCCTTCTACCCATGGAGGATGACCAGGAGGGGGGACTTTCCAGTGCCCGTAAGCACCTTCTTCATTCCTCCCCAGGGCAGTGAGGGTGCAGCATGGTGCATACCTGGGCTACTGCGTGACGGAAGGATCAAAAACCATCATCTGGCAGCTAGGCAGCCATTTTTTCTCTTTTTCTGTTCCCCACCCACTGTGGACGCATGCCACAGCATCCTCACAGATCACGCAAGCGGTTACCTATGCTGCAAAGTGTGGTGACTATACCAGCCACCAAAGGGCAATGCATCCATGAACATCCCTCCCCAGGAGGTCTTCAGCATTCCCTGCCAGCCTCTGGTCCTGTCATTCCAGGCATGGGATGCAAACCCGGGTCACCAGCGTGCCAGGCGATATCCTATTGCCTGGCGCCATGGGGACAGTTCGTGGAGATAATTATAACAAACAGGGGATATGATGTCAGGTGTAGACAAACAGAAAGAGCAGATAAAAGTCTAAGGAACAGTAATCCTCTTTCATACAACTACCCACAGCAATAAAGAAAAAAAATGGAAAGAATTATAGAAAATATATGAACTATAAACTAAATTGTGTCTAAATTTCACATATGTTTCAAGTTTCTTTAATGGTGTCATGAGCTCTTTAACTAAGCACAGCTTGCCAAACAGTGACATCATCTCAAGAATCCATGAATAGCTGCCACCTTAAAGAGCAGCTGACACCCTTGGGGCAGGCAACTTATGGCAAGGAACTGCCTACCCAGGGACCTAAATCAGCAATAATTAGAATTTTTTTGTAAAAGGTTTTTAAAGTTATTTATTTAACCTATAATATCCTGTATGGTACTTCTGAGTTTAACCAAACACTCGTCTCTGCTCCGCACTCCAAAAACCCACGTTTTGATGATACAGAGTAGGAAAGGGTCTGCGGTGCTACTCTGTACATAGACATATAATGCAATTGGGGCAGCACTGGCCTTTAAATGCTGTTATTTCACTTTGCTGGCAGTTGTAAATGTTAATGGGGGCATATACATGTAATACTACCTGTCGTAACATGCACAATTGCCAGAAAAGTAAAATAACAGTATGTGCTCCAAATTGCATTATGTGGCTATGCATACAGTAGTACTGCAGCCCATTTCCAAATTTCTGTCATCCAAATGAGATTTGGGGGGCAGGACTGCAACAGGTGCTCATTTAAACGTGGAAGTACCATGGTACTTAGTAAGCTAAATACCTTTAAAAACCTTTAACAGAACAAATCAAATTATGGCTGATTTAGGTGCTTGGGCAGGCAGCTCCTTGCCAGGACTTGCCTGCTCCAAGGAAATGATGGTGTCAGCTGCTCTTTAATTTAATACAGAGCCAATTTAGATATGAATATCTCTTGTTAAAAGTGCTTTTCACAGGGCTTTTGATTGTGTGTGACACTGTACAACTACACTCCTCTTTAAAATGGTTTCTCATGATACTGAGCTCAATTCTCAGTCACACGGGACTTTTCATTTATTTTAATGAGTAAGCTTGCTGGGACAAGCATTCCTTCTGCTGGACCCAGAAGTAATTTACTACTAGCCCTTTGCTTTGGTAACCTGTTGGGCTAAGCTCAGAGGAGGCAAGGGAGCACTTCCGCACCAGCGTACATTAAAATGCACTGGTGTGTGGAAGGCGGCGGAGTTGGCTTGTAAATGGCACACAGTGCCATTCACAGTGCCAGTTGCTGCTGACACATGCAATGCAGGACTTTGGTACTTGCCTGTAACTGCCACCAAGAAAAACTAGCGGTAGGGGGTGTCAGAGTTCTGTGCCAGATGTGCACTCATGTTGGGAGACAGGAATCTTTTTATCACTTGCACACGCAGCTGAGGACAAAGGTGAGGGATCCACTGGATTACTAAAGATTGGGATTTTCCTGTGTGGGCTGAGAGTCCACTGGATTACCAGGGATGATACCATGTGTAAAGAGGTCACCATAGATGTTGCAGTTATTAACCCTGCCTTGTGGGCTTAAACAAGGTTAAGGGGCCTGGGCCATTAAAACTCTAGGTTGGAAGACTGGTATCCGAGGTTGAAGAATTACTGTAATGCCCCAAGGTAAGGGAGTAAAAAGTATGGGGGCACTACAGAAAATTAGAAAGGGTTAAGAATACCCCAAGGGTCCCCTGTTGTGTTGTGGGGCATTTGGGGTTGTGTGTAGGGGCCCCTTGTAGTACTTCCCCCACAGAGAATCTTCAGGCAGGGCACATTAATAAAAAAAAAAAAAAAAAAGAAAAGGTGCCCCAGGGCAGTGTGTTAGGGTCCCCTGCCAGTGTGTTCCCCACTTTCCTTTAGCCAGACAGCAGCTGCTGCAAAAATAAAGTTGTGTTTTGCTTCCTGGCCACCTACTCTGTTCTGGAACTCCACCCCCACCAGGAGCATCTTTTAAATCCAGCTCATGCTGGGCTGTTGAGCACTGGCCAGCGCTGCCAGGGACACACATCCTGAATGCTGGCCTGTCCAATGAGTTCAGCTGTGGCCAGAGAATCAGACGGGCCGTCACTGCCATCCTGAGGACAAAGAAGAGCCCAGGAAGAGTGCTCACAGGAACTCTAAAGGAAAGAAAATGTCCGCTCTCTGTGGTGTGGGGAAAGGAGGGGACACAGGTCTGTGGCAGTAATTGAAGTAGCCAACCTGTGGGCTGCCTCTTATTCCCTCGATGCAGGCATTGGGTCCGTGAATGTGCGGCGGTCACAGAGCTGCAGCCTTAAGTCCAGTCCAGTCGTTCTCCGGTGCCACAGTGAGGGCTCTGTTTAGCTCCATATTTTATTTTTATAATTGTTTAAACAGTCCTTCAGTGGCAGCATGTAGAGAAGAGCCACATCAGAAGTGAGAAAAGAGACCATTGGGCATCCTGAAGTCCTGCGAGGCCCCCTGTCACCCCACTTGTCTGCCTGCTTGAAGCCCTCCCTCTGCCAGCAAGCACGTCCCACCTCTCACAGTAGCATCCTTCTCCACAGGCCGGGGTGGTGAGTTGGTGGCAGCACAAGAAGAGTGCTGTCTGCCTGAAACAAATTTAAAAAGTTTTTTTGTTAAAAGTGCTGTAAAGGCGCAAGGAGGATCAGCCGAGAGGGAGGCGGGTCAGAGGGACGTATTTTAATATTTTATTGTTGGTTGGGGCTAGCGACGCCCATGGGGAGGGGCCTGCCCAAAGGCCCATAGGGGAGCAAAGAAAATATTCATCAGGGGGGGCAGTGTAGAGGCGGGGCAGCATAGAGGCGGGGCTGCCCCCATGACTAACAGGAAGGCCATAATCAGGCCCAAATATTTAAAGGGGCAGCATAGGCCCTAATATTTAAAGGGGCATCACAGGCCCATTAAAGGTCTGAAGGGCAGCAAAGGCCCTCAGTAATTCAAGGGGCCCAGCAGAGAGAGTAAAAGGGGCCCAGCAACAGAGAGAAAGCCCTGAAAGAGTAGGCCCACAGTCAAAGGGGCAACATTAGGCCCCAGTGTCAAAGGGGACCAGCAAAGCCAGCCCTGTAATTAAAGGTGGGACCAGTGAGCTAAGCCCCATAGTCCAAAGGGGGACCCAGTGAAGCAAGCCCCAGAACAGTTAAAGGGGCAACGTTAAGCCCAAGGGTGTGAAGGGGTGGCAAAGGCCCACTGTGTGGACAGATTTAAAGGGGCCCAATGGGAAAGAGGGCAAGGAAGGACCAGTGGAAAGAAGGGCATTTTTCCCGAGGGTTGCCAGGGGCAGCCAGGTCCTAGTACCAGAAAGAACCCACAAGTGCAGTACTGTTGTCAAAGGTCAGCAAAGGAAAAGAAAGGTGCTTAGCGTACAACTGTTATGTAGTGACTGTCCATTTCTGAAAATGTGTATCTGAACTGTTGTGTTGATTGCAAAGTACCAAAACTGTATTGTACTGGAACTGTGGTTATTTGCCCCTGCTACGAGCAATTGCCCTGGAATTCTGGTTATTTGCCCCTGCTATGAACTATTGCCCTAGACTTTGGTAATTTGCCCCTGTTCCTGGCAAACTGCCCCTGCCATGAACAATTGCCCCGGATCTCAGCAATTTGCTCCTGCTGCAGGCAAATTACCCTAGCAACAATCAAACACCTTGGTGCAGTGAAAAGTGTATTCACCAGTGTTCTTAGTGCCAATTGAATGGGTACAGACTCAATCTTCTGCCGCAACACCCCAGTGGGGTTGTTTACAGCTGATTCTTCACCGAAGCAGTCTTCAGACAGCGAAGAACTTCACAACATCGCCCTTCCCTGTTGTCTGCCATTGGTTGAAGTCAACATAACCTGGTTTGATTCACAACCGCTGGTTCCTGGTTTCCTTATGGTTCAGTCAGCCTGGAAGTGGAACATCCTGGAAGAAGCCTCGTCTGCCAGTGGTTCACCAAAAGTCGAGTTCGATGTGGCCAGTGTGTGTCCACATCCACCAGTTTGTTGCTATTCTGGTTCCAGACAGTACAGGGCTCTGATCATTGCCCTGCGTCCATCTCTTCCTGCTTGCTTCGCCCGGCTTGCACCGTGTTGTCTTCTGGGATTCAGCTTGATCTTGGTGGTCCTCCTGTGGCTCTTTCACCAAAGAAGCTTCATTATGCCTTCATCCTTAGCAATCCTTGCAAGTGGATTCGACATCAAGCACTTGTCCTTCATCCCTGGCAGCCCTGGTCGAGGGTTTGTACTAGGGAAATTGCTGCAGATCTCCACCCTTGGCAATCCTTTCAAGTGAATTCAAGGCCAAGTCTTTGTTCCTTCATCCTTGGCAGCCCTGGCCAAAAGTTTGTGCCGGGGAAGAGTTCAGCATCTTGTGCTGAAGTATTCCGGCAACCTCAGAGAGTGGGTTGGCCGAATAACCAGGGTCTGTTTAAAAATATCTCACAGCCCCTCAAACCTCTCCTAGGTATAGCTTGGTACCAAGCAGGAACCCCGTTTTCCCTTTTATCCCGTTGCTACTCCACTCTTCAGCTGTGTGCACAAAGACAGCAAAAAAAGTTGGACTTCCATTAACAGCAATAGACTTTTAGTGGAGGTTTTTCCACTTAGCATCTCAGGGTTGGGAAAGAGTGTTCAAACAGCCTGTATAGCAGTTATATAGCATGTAGAGCTATTTATAGAGTTTTAGACATTTTAGAGTTTGCATTATATAGTTGTATGTTATTTGCTACTGCCTAGATATCTACAATGCTGTCCATTCTCCCTGTTGTTTTTGTTGTTAGTATTTTCTTGTATGACCATGTACCTTAGACAAGTAGCAAGCACGGTAACCTTCTCGGAGGTGCTGCCTGTCCATGGCATAGGTGAGGCTAGTGTGCTCCACACCATGGGATTCAATCAGTGGTTAAAAAACTGATGCAGAGCTCAGGGATTTGGCTTCATTGGGGACTGGGGGTCCACCTGGAGTGGTGCAGGCCTATACTGGCATGATGGGCTGCATCTGTCCAGGAGGGGAACCAGAATCCTAGGTGATAAGTTTAAATGCTTCATTGGCAAGCATTTAAACTAGCCAAGGGGGACGCACTGGAAAGGAAAGGGGAAATCCTAGCCCCCCTCCAAAAAGTCAGGGTAGTAAGTGAGGTAAACACTAAGATAGAGATGTCAATAGGGAGAAGGGCAGGGGTAAATGGAGAAAGTGACAAAGGCAATAAGGACAGGGATGGGGCAAAAAGAAGTAAGGCCGTCAGGAAATGGATGGTAATGAGTACCAATGCCCGTAGTCTGGGCAACAAGCTTCCTGAACTGGTGGACTTGATGGAAGAGGGATGCCTGGATATCGTAGCAGTCACAGAAACATGGTACACAGAGAACCATGACTGGGATGTTAACACACCAGAGTACATAAGCTACAGGAGAGACAGGGAGGGGAGAAGAGGGGAGGAGTAGCTTTCTATGTAAAGGCAGGGATAAAAGCAACTGAACAAAAGAGTAAACAGGGAGGAGAGGAGGCACTGTGGGTCACCTAAGAGACTGGAAATGGCACCACAATCCGCACAGGGGTTGTATACAGACCCCCATGTCAGGGGGAAGGAATGGACAAGGAAATGATAGAAGGCATTCTTAGGATGGCAGAGAAAGGGGATATACTGTTGATGGGAGACCTGAATATGCCAGATGTTAACTGGAGCACATTTGCTGCAGCCACGTCCAACAGCAGGGCCATTTTTGATGCCCTACAGGTGGCATGCCTCAGACAGCTAGTTTCGGAACCCACTCGTGAGGGAGAAATCTTAGACCTCATACTCTCAAATGGGGACAGTGAGAGGATCTCAGATCTAGAAGTGGGTTGCCATCTGAGAACAAGTGACCATCAAACAGTGTGGTTCACGATAAACTCAGCTACAGAGTCAAGCCATACAAAAGTGAGGGTAATGGACTTCAGGAGGGCTGACTTTGGCAATATGGGAGAGTGCCTTAGAAAAGCACTAGCAAACAGGCTAGAAGGAGGGGTGGATCAACAATTGGGAAACATCAAAACTGCCATCACAGAGGCAACAAGTAGGGCTGTGCAAATACCGAATATTAGTTCCCGAATACCACGAATAATGAGCTATTCGTTATCCGGAATCAATAATGAATAGCTCACTATTCGTATGGTATTCAGGAATAATATATAACTTTTCCCCACCCTCAGATAGCTCCCAAAACCGCCTTCTCCCCCCCAAGCCTAAGCTATGAGCCAGTTTTAAAATAAATAAAAAGTCATCTATTCTTTTGGTGACTGGCACAATCACCCATCTTCACTGCTGGCCGCCCGCCAGGTTTCACGGTATCTGATCTCCCACCCTCCTGCTAGCTACCAGCAAAATAGAGAATGAGCTGATCACGCCACATCACGTGATCAGCCTGCTCTCTATAGAAGAGAAAGCAAGCGTGTTTCATTCATAAGAAGGCAGGCGGCCATGGAGGAGGGCGGGCTGTGCCAGCTGCCTTGCGCTTAGATATTTTTTATTCTCTCACATGCAGGCAGGATTTGGAGGGGAGGCAGGGGGCTGCTGCTGGCTACTGGGGGGGCAGGAGATGAATGTATGAAATCTGGCAGGTGACCGGTTATGGAGGTGGGTGGAGTTGTGCTAGTCACCCCCCAAAAGAAATTGCTGACTTTATTTTTTTTTTGTAAAACTGGTTTATGACTTAGGACACTTAGGGGTTGGTGCTATCTGAGGGTGGGAGCTGTTAAACAATCGCCGAATACAAATATTCGTCCAAACATTCAGCAGTTCGGGCACCGAATATTTGGCCGAATATTCGAAAAAAGGTATCGCACAGCCATAGCAACAAGCCCTTGTGTGACGCAAATAAACATATCAAAATGAAAGAAAAAGCCACTATGGTTCTCAAAAGAGGTGGCGGGGAAAGTCAGGGAGAAAAAGATAGCATTCAGGAAGTATAAGGAAACACAGAATTAGCAGGACAGAGAGCTGTACCAGTTAAGGCAGAAGGAAGCAGGGAGTGAAGTCAGAATAGCAAAGGCCCAAACTGAGGAAAAGATAGCAAACTCGGTTAAGAAGGGGGATAAAACCTTTTATAGGTACATCAGGGAGCGCAGAAAGACAAAGGGAGGGATAGTGAGGATGAACAGAATGGGCGGTGGGTGGGCAGAGAGAGACAGTGAAAAAACAGGGATACTGAACGAATATTTCTGCTCAGTATTCACAAAAGAGGGGGAGGTGCCTAATCCAATTAACAGAGGCACTCTTGATTGGGGGGGGGTCAATCCCAGTCCTTTCACAGAAGAAAGGGTTCTGAAAGAACTCCTAAAACTGAAGGTGGACAAAGCAATGGGGCCTGATGGCATTCACCCCAGAATTCTAAAATAATTAAGGGGAGAACTAGTGAAACCACTGCCTACCTTTTTTAACAAATCATGGGAGAATGGTGTGGTACCCGACGACTGGAGGAAGGAGGATATGATTCCTCTTCACAAAAGTGGGACCAAGACAGAGGCAGGAAACTACAGACCTGTCAATTTGACCTCTGTGGTAGGAAAAGTGATGGAATCACTTCTGAAGGAAAGAATTGTTGAGTACCTCTAGAGGCCAGTGGGGCACAGGACTCAAGGCAGCATGGGTTCACAGCGGGAAGGTCATGTCAGACGAATCTAATTGATTTCTTTGACTGGGTGACCAAAGTTGTAGACCAAGGAGGGGCTGTGGACATGGCCTACCTAGACTTTAGCAAGGCATTTGACACAGTCCCACACAAAAGATTAATTGTCAAATTAACCAGCCTGGGAGTGGGTCCCAGGGTGGTAGCCTGGGTAAAACATTGGCTGGACAACAGGACACAGAAGGTAATTGTAAATGGAGTCCACTCTGAAGAAAGAGGGGTTACTAGTGGGGTACCGCAGGGTTCAGTCCTTTTTAATGTCTTTATAAGTGACATTGCAGAGGAACTGGAAGGAAAAGTATGCCTCTTTGCAGATGACACAAAGATCTGCAACAGGATTGATACACAAGGAGGCGTGGAAAGGATGAGAAGGGACTTGGCAAGGTTGGAGGAATGGTCGAAGTATGGCAGCTTGGATTCAATGCAAAGAAGTGCAAAATAATGCACCTGGAAACAAAACCCAGGGAAGATTACACAATGGGGAGGTAGTAAAACAAAAATGGAAAGGGACCTGGGGTAATCATATCAGATGACCTTAAGGTTAGCAAGCAATGTGAGAAGGCAGTAGGGAGGGCTGGGAGTATACTGGGTGTATAGGGAGAGGCATCACCAGCAGAAAACAGGAAGTTGTTATCCCTCTGTACAGACAGTTGGTGAGACCCCATCTGGAGTACTGCATCCAGTTCTGGAGACCCCATCTCCACAAGGACATAGATAGGATAGAGGCAGTCCAGAGTAGGGCAACTAAAATGGTGCAGGTTCTGCAAGAGAAGCCATACAAGGAGAGACTAAAGGAGCTTAATATGTATACCCTTGAGGAAAGGAGGGAGAGGAGGGACATGATAGAAACGCTTTTAAGTACCTCAGTGGAATCAACAAAGTCCAAAAAGGTAGTATCTTTCAGAAAAAGAGATGTGCAAGAACAAGGGGACACAATTTAAAGATGGGGGGGCAGTTCGGGGGCAATGTGAGGAAGTATTTTTACAGAGAGGGTGGTGCACGCATGGAACAGCCTTCCTGAGGAGGTTGTGGGGTCTAAAACTGGGCGAATTCAAAAATACATGGGACAGACATAAGGCAATTGTAGGGGGTAAGAAGAAATAGGCTGTTGGTTAACTAGGATCTGCAGCTTATCCTGTAGGTAGGGAAATGGGCAGATTAGGTGGGCCAAGCTGTTCTTATCTGCTGTCAAAGTCTATGTTTCTATGTCCTCCTTCAATTCCTGTAAAACAAAAATCTTTGCTTCATCTAATCTCTGTGTTCGACTCCTGCCTGTCCTTGTCAGGTGATTCCATCCACCAACCCCCATTCAAACCTTCAGTGGCCCCTTGCCATCCCACCTGCTGAGGGTGCTGCTGGTAGCGAGACAGTTCCATCCACCACTCGGAGTGAAGAAACCTAGGTCTACCAGTAAAGCACCGTTACATTACATGGTACCTCCACCCAGTGAAAGTTTAAAGTTGGCCTGTTGTTAGTATGGTACAAACTCTTGGGATGCAGGACCTACCTACCTTCCCAAAGGAACACCCCATCAGAGAAGCAATACAGTGCAATTACAGTTAAGCAGAAATATCAGTATTATCACTCTACTAATAATATGTACATGTAACCCCCCTGCAAATGGGGTTCCCAAAAGTCTTCCAGGAGCTTGCCTGACTGCTCCAAGTCTGGGCAGTGTTCAGTGTCTGAGCTGTTTAAATGTGGTTCCAAGTGAGTGCTATTTGAGCCTCCACATACTGTCTCTTTAAAAGCTGTCTGCTTGCAGACTTAATTAGTTTGTATGGGGGAACTGTGTATTTAATGCTCGAATCCCGCCCGAGCTGCTGCCAATTTGCTCCATTTCTGCCGTCGCTACATGTGCAGAGGGAGCCTTGTTGAAAGATATAACTGTTTGCCAGAAATCATTTAGAGTGACTGAGAAAATGTAGTTTGTCTAACCTGTCTTTATTTTAGCATGAACTGTTTCAGTGTAGCTCTTTCATTTTGGTCCTGCACTACTGTGCTGGGCCAATTGGGTTAAGGGAGCCCTAAAATGGAGCCTGTGGACGAATCAGAACTTGGACTCTTAATTTTGAGCCAGCCGCGAGGGGATTGTATGGGTAGTGACTCTGGGAAATGTAGTTTTGACCTTGGTGCCTTTTTTCTACCAACAGAGGGAGTCTTATTGTGAGTGACAGCCAAACCAACCAACAGAATGGTGTGGAGCTAAAGGAAATGCCCTGCTCTGTGACTGGAAAGAACAGATCAGTTGTGACAGTGAAGAGAGAAGGAGCTCTGTACTTCTGCGGTGTATAGTTCCGCACGGAAAGCACGTGTGAGGCCCTGAGGTTCGGCCTGCAGCCGTTGTAAGCGTTAGTTCAGACTGAATCTGACTTGTGAGGAGAAAGAAGTCTGAAAGGTAGAAACCAGGCTAACCCTGTAGAAGACCAGAAATTGCTGAATCGCGCTCGGTCTGTCAGGAACTGAAGCTGCTGTGTGTGCTCCTGGGTATTTTGCAGTAATTGTGATCGGGATCTAGGAGCAGCCTGCCTGGTACAGTACTTTCCTTTTACATATGAATGTGCATAGTGCTTGTGGGGAATCACTATTTCCAATCCCCTATGCTGTGTGTTGAAGCTGGAAGCAAACCCCAGCTTGTCTTGGACTAAATCCGTTTGCTATCTACTGCAGTGGGGTCCAGTCACAAGGACCTTGTCTCCATGCCCTGTTGTTCTGGCAACCCAGAAGAACATCCACCATCTGGTTCTCAGCTTGGGTATTGTGAGTACAAATCAGGGTATTCCCCTGCAGCCTGTTTTCAATTACAAGTGTGCCATCTAATTATTGTTGTTTCACTTCTTCATGGATTGATCCATCCGGCTCCGGATTACAACTGGGTGTTGTGCATATATTTTCTTCTACAGGGCCCTGTCCATCTGCACCTGCCAGGCAACGGATCTGGCTAGCTCCCCCCCAACCTGGGTACCCAGAGTGTGACTTTTCAGACTCTGTATGTGTGCACAGTGCTGCGATTTAATTCTGCCAATTAACCTGATCTCCCCCTCCCGTGTTTTATTCCCCCTAAATAAACCAGATTTGATGTTGTTAAACTTTAAACTGAAGTGTCAGTACCTACATATCAAGCATTGTATTGGTTTGTATATGTTGATTAACCTTATTTTACAGGGGGTCCCCAGAGACGAACCTCAGAATCAGTCTCGAGGGTAAGTGGTACTTTATGAATGAACAGTGTGTACATGTGGGATATTGGGACTGTAACTTGTGTGCATTGTGTGAGCCACTAGCGGGAATAAAAGGGGGTCTCAGTGTCCCAGAGGGCTATGGCCAAGCTAGTCTAACCACTAGAAACCCTGACCTCTGGGTGGAGGCACCCGCCATAGAACCTAGGCCCCTCAACCTGTCAGTAGTCAGGCAGGCAGAGGTAGTAGCCCTTGGAATAGCACCACCTGGGGGGTACATCTTGGAGGCACCGCTGGGATTAGCATCCCCTAGTGGCCACATTTACAAATCACTGTTAAAAATAAATGGATACCCCAACAGAAGTGGCTGTGCACCGGTTGGTGGAGTGGTATACTGGGGAGGAGACTGACCTCCAAAATGCTATGCTTATCCTGGACATCCCCCTGGGTATCAATATGGACACTGTACAGGGAGTACTTTCCAAGGTGGAAGGTTTACAAAACCCAGTGGTGGTGTGTCGACATGCTGATTTGCTCACCCACACTTTCATGGCCCTAGTAGAGTATAAGGACCCCATAGATAGCTCCAAAGTGCCACAGACTATTACCTCAGAGGGATCCCTCACTGCCTGGAGAGTGATAACTAGGGACAGTAAAGACGCTGGGATGACCCCCACTACCTGAAACTTTTGAGGAGAAATTTGCTAAATTGTTGCTGGAGGAAGGGAAAACTGTGGAAGATTTAAAGAAACTATTATTGCCACCTGAGAACGTTCCTCCACCAACACCCTCTCCCCCTCCAGCACCCGTTATTGCCCCTCCTTCTGTGCCAGTGCTAGCCCCTATGTCTGTACCTGCCAATAGTCACGACTCTTACTGCAGGTTGAAAATTATCTCCGGCACCCTCCCCACCCCACAAGGGGAGGATGACTGGGAGATCTGGATAGACTATGTTGCCCCTCAAGTGCTGGAATGGCAATGCTCGGAAGCAGAAAAGTGAAAGAGGTTAAGTGAGAGCCTCCGAGGTCCTGCCCTGGCTACCATCCATGCCAAATGGGCCAGTAACCCTGAAGCAACTGCCAAGGACCATCTTGAGACCTTGGAGAATGTGTATGGGAGCCCAGATTCCGATGAACACCTGTGGTGGAGAGTAAGAAATGCACAACAGTACCAAGGGGGGGGAGTTGTCTGTGTATGTATCTGGGCTGGAAAAATTGTTGCAAGAATGCCTCAGAAAGGGTAGTTTGCCAGTGACTGAATTGGACTGAACCAGGCTGGACAGGATCCTTAAGTCTGCCCCCTTCTCAGAAATGCTGTTGCTTCAGTTACACCTGGCCAATCGTCTGGAATCCCCACCCTCCTATGATGAGCTAATGAGAGAAATTCGAGGGGTTAAGAAAAGGCAACCCCGAGAGGGACTTGCACCCACAGCTGCTGCTATGACACAAGTGACTGAGGGTGACCCATCAAGTAAAGTTCAGGGGCAGAGGACGGTTGGCAGTTAATGAGTGCTCTGAGAAGGAAAAGGGTGTGCCACCATGGGGTGAACTGCTGAGAGAGTTCAGGGAACTAAAAAACAGTCTTTATGAAGGCCACTCCTGCAAGTACTGGCCCCGACCCTCATCCGACTGCATCTGCTATGGAGGTGGGAGTACCCACCCATACATCTCCTGCTGACAACAGCTCAAAACTCGATGTCTTGACCATGGAAGTGGGAAAATTGACGAGATGTCTCCAAATGCTTATCACGCCGCAGACAGAGATGGCACAAAAGTTTTCTGTTGGAAGTACCCCCGACCGGCTCCCAGTGTGATGCCTCGGCCAGATCAATCTCTGGAAAGTATGTTTTGCTATAATTGTGGGAAGGATGGGCACATGAAGAGAGAATGCAGGTCCCCAAAAGACACAGACAAAGTTGTATACAGGCTACAAGGAGAGCTTTGGAGGACAAATCAGTGATTGAGAGGTACACAAAATGATTGCAGTGAGGATCTCAAAGATGCTAACTCACGTCCTTTTGTGGCAAAGTCAGTTGCCCAGGCCCCCGCTACCATCTCTCCAGACTGGTCCAGAATAGTGGGTCCCTCCATGGAGACCACTGTAAAGGTGAATGGAGTGTCTACAAGAGCTGTATTAGACAGTGGCTCCCAAGTGACAATTATGTTCCAAGACTGGTATCAGAAGCATTTGTCTGATGTGCCCTTACAACCGTTGGAGGGGCTGCATGTCTGGAGGTTAAGTGAGAAGGCCTACCCCTACTCTGGGTATATCCAAATTTGGCTGTCTTTTCCTACCTCTGTGGCTGGAGTGGCAGAGCAAGTAGATACCCTGGCCTTAGTGTATCCCCCTACTGGACTGTATGATGGGGTTCCTCTACTAATTGGGATGAATGTGCATATGTTTGGACGGTTGGCACAGTTGTGTTATGAAAAACAGGGGTCAAGGACTAGTAGAGCTTTAAGAATTCCGGCCTTGATCAAGAAGGCCTATGAGGCACAGAGAGATGCTGAAAAAGTGGAACCAGAGGAACTGGTTGGAATTGTCTGGAAGAAGGATCCTGAGTCTCTGATCCTGGCGCCAAATGCCCAGTGTACTCTACGGGAGAGTCCGTATCACAAAGGATGTCAAGAATAAAATCCTCATGCTGAATGCACCAGGCGATGGGAAATTGCCGGAAGGACTGCTGGTCAAGCCAAGTATTTTGCCTGCCAGAGCCCATGCTTATGCCAGAAGGGTAATGGTCCAAGTTCATAATGTGTCTGATAGAGAGATTTGAGTAAATAGAGGTTGTACCCTGGCTGATGTACATTGTGCAGATACTGCAGTGCTACCCAGTAACAAGTGTTTGGGGGAAAATGACAGAGTGACGCCCGACTTGTTTGATTTTGGGGACTCCCCACTGCCAGCTGAATGAAAGATGAGAATCAGTAGAAAGCTTGCCCAGAGAGACCAGGTGTTTTCTTTAAAGGAATGGGATGTAGGATGTGTGCAAGGAGCTGAGCACCACATCCGGCTGCATGATGAAAGGCCATTTCATGAGAGGTCTCGACGCCTGGCCCCTGCTGACATAGATGATGTGAGACGGCATCTGCAAGAGATGCTAGCTGCTGGTGTAATACAAGAATCCAGAAGCCCCTATGTTTCCCCCATCATGGTAGTGAGAAAAAAGAATGGGACAGTAAGGATGTGCGTGGATTATCGCACTTTAAACCGGCAGACTATCCCTGATCAGTATACAATGACCCGCATTCAGGATGCTTTGGACTGCCTGAATGGTAGCAAGTGGTTCTCTGTGCTGGATCTTCGCAGTGGGTACTACCAGATCCCGATGGCCCCAGAAGACCATGAGAAGACAGACTTTATCTGTCCGCTTGGCTTCTATGAATTCATGAGGATGCCTCAAGGGATTTCAGGCGCCCCAGCCACTTTTCAACGACTGATGGAGCGTGCAGTGGGGGACATGAACTTATTAGAGTGCCTGGTATACCTAGATGATGTTATTGTGTTTGGCAGCTCACTGGAGGAACATGAGAGCAGATTATTCAAGGTGTTGGACCGACTGGAAGACTTTGGCCTGAAACTGTCTATCGTTAAATGTCAGTTCTTCCAAACCTCTGTGAAGTACGTGGGGCATATAGTCTCCAACGAGGGAACAGAGACCGACTCAAGTAAAGTTGAGGCCTTGACCACCTGGCCACAGCCCCACAATCTAAAAGAACTACAAAGATTCCTGGGATTCTGTGGCTACTATCGCCATTTCATCAAGGACTATTCAAGAGTGATCCGTCCTTTAATTAATCTTATTCAAGGTTACCCTCCTACCCACAAAAAATAAAAGAGGTCAACTCCCCCTGAGACTAAGAGAGTGTATTTCCATCCTAATGAAGTTTTTGGGGCACGATGGACACCTGATTGTGAAGCTGCTTTTCATGAGATTATATATCAACTTACCCACGCTCCTGTCCTGGCCTATGCAGACCCAGTAAAGCCCTATGTCCAACACACTGATGCTAGTTTGCAAGGTTTGGGGGCTGTGTTGTATCAGGAGCACGAGAATGGTCTGAGACCAGTGGCCTTTGCCAGCAGAAGTCTGACCCCTTCCGAAAAGAACTATCCTGTACATAAGTTAGAGTTCCTAGCTTTGAAGTGGGCCATTGTTGACCAATTCCACGAGTACTGGTATGGGGCTAAGATACTAGTAAAAACTGACAATAATCCTTTGACCTATGTGCAGACTTCAGCTAAGTTGGATGCTACTGGCCATAGGTGGCTCTCTGCATTATCTACATACAACTATGCTGTTGAATACAGAGCAGGCCTGAACCACATAGATGCTGATGCTCTCTCCCGGAGGCCTGTTTCTCGAAATGGCTAGGTCAGACTGTCAGAACCTGATATTTGAGCACTCTGCCAGACGTTTGACCGAGAGAAGCAAGTGATCCCAGACCCAGTGAACTGTTTGGTGGATTGTTTGGGACCCTCTGAGAATTGCATACCTGCTGCTTATTGCCATTTTTCTGCAACAGACATTGGTGCTCTGCCTCAGCTGGACGACGACAGTATTCCGTGGGCACAATCCTGAGATCCCATGATCAAATCAGCTGTAGAAGCCCTCTATGCAGGGAAAGATGTATCCAAGTTATGCTCTACTGATTTGAGAACTGCATTGTTATACAAGGAACTTCCTAAGTTGAAACTGATTAATAGACTGTTATACAGAGAAACAGTAGACAGAGGGGGACAAATAGATAAACAACAGCTAGTTTTGCCTACTGCCTTTCAAGACTTGGTGCTGAGGTCCCTACACAGCCTCATGGGGCACCTTGGCATAGACAGAACACTTGACTTGGTAAGATCCAGATTCTATTGGCCTAAGATGGGGGCTGATGTTGAACAATACACCCGAACTTGTAGTCACTGTCTACAGAGGAAATCTTTGCCCCAGAGGGCTGCCCCCCCTAGTTAACATCACCACCAGTGCCCCCATGGAGCTGGTCTGTATTGACTTTCTGAGTCTGGAGCCAGATCAAAGAAATATCAGTAATGTGCTGGTGGTCACTGACCATTTTACAAGATATTCCCAAGCTTTCCCCACCAAGGACCAGAAGGCATCCACTGTGGCCAAAGTACTTACACAAAACTTTTTTGTTCACTATGGGGTGCCACAAAGAATCCATTCTGATCAAGGGAGGGACTTTGAGAGTCGTCTGATCAAAGAGATGCTTTCTCTGTGGGGAGTGCGAAAGTCCAGAACCACCCCTTACCACCCCCAGGGGGACCCACAGCCTGAACAGTTCAGCTGCACTTTGCTAGATATGCTAGGCACCCTTCACCCAAAGGACAAGCCTAGATGGAGCCAACAAATTAGCACCCTGGTACATGCCTACAATTGCACAAAAAGTGATGCCACTGGGTTCTCTCCCTATCGCCTGATGTTTGGAGGAGAAGCCAGACTACCGGTAGATGTTTGTTTTGGAGTTTCTTCTGATGGGGTTTGAGCTGATAACCATTTACAGTATGTGCAAAGTTAAAGGCCCAATTAAATCATGCGTACCAACTGGCTCAAATCATGGCTGCCAAAAGAAATCTGGCCAACAAGGAAAGGTATGATGAAAAAGTGAAAGCACTGGAACTCCAGGAGGGAGATTGGGTGTTGCTAAGAAATCTGGGACTGCATGGCAAACACAAGATTGCTAATAGGTGGCACCATCTCCCCCACATTGTGGTAGGCATACTAAATGATCTGCCTGTGTACAAAGTAAGGCCGGAGAATAACTCAAAAGATGTGAAAACAATGCATAGAAATCATTTACACCCATTGACAAATCTTGATTGAGTCTGAGCCCCCAGAAAATGCCCTTCTGGACCAGTGACTAGAGCTGCTGCTAAGCAAAAATCAAGAAAGCCTGCACCTACAGAAGCTGAGTTAAAGTGTTCCCCTCCACAAGTCCCGGTTGAACATGACTGTCAGTCCATGTCAGAGGAAAGTGAGTGTGGCTTTGAATACTACCCTTCTTACAAACTGAGTCAGTTGTTTCAGGGCAATCCCCTAGTCAATCCTGGAGATGAAGCTGGGCCTTCTGGACTGTCTAAGCCCCCAACTTTGTCTCTGGAACCAATGCTCCCAGAAAGTGAAGTGCAAAGCATCAAGTCAGATGATATGGAATCATTGTGTATGGTTGAACTGTTTGAGCTTTTAGAGGAGGAAAATGATGGACTGGGACAAACTGGTGATATACCAGAACAAGAACAGTGTGTTGAGTGCTCCGATAGTTCACTTCCAGTGTCAGAAAACTCCCCCCATGTGAGCCAAGTGTTGTGGACTCAGATTGTAACTCCTGGAGCTGAAAGTGCCCCAGGTTCTAGCCTCTCTACCCCCAAGGAGACTCCCCTGGCAAGTAAAGACAGTGCTAAAAGTGAGTCTAACAGTGCAGAGACTGTAACAGTTCCCCCTAGAAAGACTGGTCGAGCTGTAAAGCCTGTAATGCGCTTAAGCTATGATTCCCCTGGAAGACCTGTGGACTTGCCTCTCAATGTTGTCCATAAAGGAGTGTATGTGTCCCCGAGCTCATTGCCCAAACTGAACATCAGTACTAACTATTGACTATTCTTTAAACAGTATTTTATTAAAGAGTATAACTGAAGAAAAAGATTTGGGAGTTATAATCTCTAATAATTTAACTTTTGATAGAAATAATATAATTAATGTTAAAAAATGTAACAAAATTATTGGCTCAATTTTGGGAAATATCAAAAGTAGAGACTCTAAAGTAATTATGCCACTTTATACCAGTTTGGTACATCCTTATCTGGAATATTGTTCCCAATTTTGTGCCCCCACTTCTATTGGGAGTTTAAAACCAGCAGAGGGTGTACAGCATAGATTCACCAAGAAAGTTACAGCTTTACATAATAAAAGCTATGAAGAAAGATTAAAAAAACAAACTTTTTTCTGTCAAATATCTACAAATAAGAGGAGATTTATGTTTGGCATTTCAAACGCTAAAAGATGACTATTTAAAAATAATAGGATTAACAACAGCTTCCAACCTTAAATCGACCAGGAGCCATAGTTATAAACTCATAGGTGAGAAATGTATATCCACAAAAAGGAGTCTATTCTATACACAAAGAGTTGTGGGAATGTGGAATAACTTACCTGAAAGGGTTGTTAATAGTACTAATTTAACTACATTTAAGCAGAGATTAGATGATTTTATGGAGGGGAAAAAATTTTGAATTCCACCCATAGGGTATATGGGTGGAGAGTACAATAAAGGGCATCTTTTTCATTTGCCTACTGTGCTCGTAAACTTCTATGAACTCCAAGTTACTTGTGTTGCTCTCTAGGTATGGTGCCCCTGCCCCATCCAGCCCCAGGGTAGCTGATAGGGAAGGGCCCCCTCTCTTCAGGTTTCATGTACAGGAGGTAATAACCTGAGTTATGGTACAATGTGTGAATAATACTGTGAAAAAAGTGATGTACTGAAAAGTTTCAGAAATGTGTTTCTGGTAAGGTGATATGTTGACTGATGATTACATGTATAAGCCTAATGTGATATTGATGTAAATGTATATGGTTGTATTAGAATGTATGGGGTACCTTGTGGACGCGACACCACGGTTTTTCCAGGCCAGGAAGGGTGCAACCCCCCCTGCAAATGGGGGTTCCCAAAAGTCTTCCAGGAGCTTGCCTGAATGCTCCAAATCTGGGCAGTGTTCGGTGTCTGAGCTGTTTAAATGTGGTTCCAAGTGAGTGCTATTTGAGCCTCCACGTACTGTCTCTTTAAGAGCTGTCTACTTGCAGACTTAATTAGTTTGTATGGGGGGACTGTGTATTTAATGCTTGAATCCTGCCCGAGCTGCTGCCAATTCACTCCGTTTCTGCCATCACTACATGTGCGGAGGAAGCCTTGTTGAAGATATAACTGTTTGCCAGAAACCATTTAGACTGACTGAGAATATGTAGTTGGTCTAACCTGTCTTTATTTTAGCACGAACTGCTTCAGTGTAGCGCTTTCATTTTGGTCCTGAACTGCTGTGCTGGGCCAATTGGGTTAAGGGAGCCCTAAAATGAAGCCTGTGGATAAATCAGAACTTGGACTCTTAATTTTGAGCCAGCCGCAAGGGGATTGTATGGGTAGTGACTCTGGGAAATGTAGTTTTGACCTTGGAACCTTTTTTCCACCAACAGAGGGAGTCTTAGTGTGAGTGACAGCCGAATCAACCAACAGAATGGTGTGGAGCTAAAGGAAATGCCCTGCTCTGTGACTGGAAAGATCAGATGAGTTGTGACAGTGAAGAGAAAAGGAGCTCTGTGCTTCTGCGGTGTATAGTTTCGCACGGGAAGCACATGTGAGGCCCTGAGCTTCCGCCTGCAGCCGTTAGGCGCTAGTTCAGACTGAATCCAACTTGTGAGGAGAAAGAAGGAAGTCTGAAAGGTAGAAACCAGGCTAACCCTGTAGAAGACTGGAGAAACTGCTGAATAGAGCTCGGTCTGTCAGGAACTGAAGCTGCTGTGTGTGCTCCTGGATATTTTGCAGTAATTGCGATCAGGATCTAGGAGCAGCCTGCCTTGTATAGTACTTTCCTTTTACATATGAATGTGCGTAGTGCTTGTAGGGAATTGCTATTACCAATCCCCTGTGCTGTGTGTTGAAGCTGGAAGCAAACCCCAGCTTGTCTCAGACTAAATCCATTTGCTATCTACTGCAGTGGGGTCCAGTCACAAGGACCTTGTCTCCATGTTCTGTTGTTCTGGCAACCCAGAAGAACATCCACCATCTGGTTCTCAGCTTGGGTATTGCGAGTACAAATCAGGGTATTCCCCTGCAGCCTGTTTTCAATTACAAGTGTGCCATCTAATTATTGTTTTCACTTCTTCATGGACTGAGCCATCCAGCTCCGGATTACAATTGGGTGTTGTGCATATATTTTCTTCTACAGGGCCCTGTCTATCTGCACCTGCCAGCCAACCCTGGGCAATGGAAGACCTGGCTAGCCCCCCCCCCCAACCTGGGTACCCAGAGTGTGACTTTTCAGACCCTGTATGTGTGCACAGTACTGTGATTTAATTCTGCCAATCAACCTGATCTCCCCCTCCCGTGTTTTATTCCCCCTAAATAAACCAGATTTGCTGTTGTTAAACTTTAAACTGTCTGAAGTGTCAGTACCTACATATCAAGCATTGTATTGGTTTGTGTATGTTGATTAACCTTATTTTACAGGGGGTGCCCAGAGACGAACCTCAGAATCAGTCTCGAGGGTAAGTGGTACTTTATGAATGAACAGTGTGTACATGTGGGGTATTGGGACTGTAACTTCTGTGCATTGTGTGAGCCACTAGAAGGAATAAAAGGGGGTCTCAGTGTCCCAGAGGGTTGTGCCCAAGCTAGTCTAACCACTACAAACCCTGACCTCTGGGTGGAGGCACCCGCCATAGAACCTAGGCCCCTCAACCTGTCAGTAGTCAAGCAGGCAGGGGTAGTAGCCCTTATGACAGCGCCACGTGGGGGTTACATACACAAACCAGGATTATGAACAAATAAACAGTACCTTTATTAGGGCAACAAATCCTAAGGGAAAAGGGATGTTAGACAGATGTGGTAGTGCAGTTGTAAATGGGCTGGTATTCTAGTGCCCTACGTAGGTCCACCCTAACAGAGAACACTCTTTATTGCCCTGAATAGGCAGGGCCAAATTAAACACTTTACAAAGCTGTAACTACACATTCCCAGCTAGGCACAGCCCTGACACTCGGCCTGCCCCACCCCAAAGTGTGCAGTACAGTGCCTAATCTCGCTCTCCTGTACTGGAGGTGCTACCCCTCTCCCTGCTGATTCCAGTATTTATTTTATCTTCTTTTTAACAGGGAGCTCCCAACAAGCTACTGGGTGCCCAGTAGCTGAATTGGTGCAGTCTCGCAGATATTGCAGCTGGCTGGCCAGCTATGGTGCATTTTTACTTAATTAGATACAATGCTCAGTTAAAAGCCAACATAAAGGTCATGCATTTGGCAAAACTGGCTCAACCCTCAATGTGAGGTATTTGTACCTCCTGGCCTGATGGTCCAAATACAGTTAAACATTTCCCCAAACTATGTTACAAAGTCCCAACTGCAGGGCTGAGCCCAGAGCCTACTCACACAGTTCTGGTACACACAGGACCTTCCCTCACTATACAGGCTCCGTCACAGCTCGCAGAAGCACAGTTCATTTTGATCGCCTCCCTGTTCTCACGCTTTCACTCTTACAACATCTATAATAGTAATGCAGGGGAAGGTTTGGCTGTCCAACTGATCAGGCTACTGCATGTTTGCACCGACCCACACATCTAGACCTCTGAACCATCAGAGCAATAGCAGCCTGGTTCAGGGCTCTGGTATTTAGTAGCAGACCCTACAGAAGTCCTGGCTGTCAGATCAGTTCTCTCTCTCTCTCTCTCTCTCTCTCTCTCTCTCTCTCTCTCTCCCCTCCTTTTCACACTGGCAATGCTCAGGGTCAAGACGCATGTGGCTAGCTTGAGAATGTTTCCCTTTTTTCTCACACTGAAACCTGCTTTATTCTCACAGTTTATCAAAGGCAGATATGCAGCCTGTCGCAGCACAGCCTCGGCAGTCTCAGTCTGTCTATTACCACAGGTCACATGTGGACTGAATGGCTCCTGACATAGCTCCTGCTGTTCACTGGGGATCTCGGCTCACTACTGGTCCTTTAAGCTGTCAATCACTTAGGACAGGCTGGAGGTCCATCACTTGAAAGACCACCGGTCACAGATTCGCACCAGGAATGTTGCTGCCTTCCAGTGTCCCAGAAGCTCCTTCTGGCTCCTCCTCGAGCTCTGCAGCCTGGTGGGCCAGTGGTATCACCCCAACCCTTATTGCTGGGGGTCAGCTTGCACCAAGATGCCAGTTCCCACCTGGCTGTAGAGAACTAGCTAAACTCTGTATTCCCAAAGGGCTCCTGCCCTGACACAACCCATGCTGCCCCATTTATTGTTCTGTGTGGTTGCGCTGATGGCTGGTGCCACTGGGCGATCGATCAGGGAATGTCTTGTTTCAGAGTGCTGATGTACTCACTTCATCATTGGCAGATGGCTGTGTAACCCCCTTGCAGATGGGGGTTCTTGAAAGCTGTCTCAGAGCCTGTTTAAGTGCTCCCTCAGGCTAGTGTCCTGCTTTTTGGCTGTTAAATGAGTAACAAGGAGCGTTTTGAAGCCTCCGTTTACTGTTTCTTTAAGGACTGCCTGTTGCAGTTGTGATTAATTGAAATGGGGGGGCTGTGGGTTGTATGACTGAGTCCCGCCCCGGACATGGAAAAGTAGCTTGCTTCTGCTGTCGCTATTGGTTTAGAGGGAGTTTTGCTGGGGGGGGGGGTGCGATTGTTGTTGAAAATAACGTAAAATAGTAATGGTAATGAAGTTGTTCTAACCTGCCTTCCTTTGCAGTGAGGACTGTTTCGATTGTCTCCTCCATTTTGGTCCGGAACTGCTGAATTGGACCAATCAGTACTTCGGGACTCTGGAGAGCTGCCTGGCCAATTGGGGAACTGCTCGTAGGATGGAGAAGGCATTATGGGCTATGGCGCCTTTTCTCACCACTGAGGGGCAGAAGATCGTTTGACTGACAGGCGTGCCAGCCAATAGACATGGGTAGCGCTCGAATGCTAAGGAGAGCCCCAGGCTGAGAAGGGGCAGATGCGTAGTGCCGGAGGTGAAGGAAGGGCTGTGTGCTTCTGCGCTGCAGAGTGTTCGGCAGCGAGGAGCGTGGCGCCTGAGGGGCCCGTTTTGCGTTGAGCGAGTCTGAATAAACCTGCTGCGTGCGGTCAGGAGGAGGCTGGTGCCAGCCCAGGCTACCCACCAGGCTTGGCCTGTTTGGAGGATTGAGAATCTGCTGAATCGCGCTCAGTCCTCGGAAAAGCTGAACTGCGTTACAGCACCTTAGCCAGCTGAGAGTTCGTGTTAAGCCTTGGAGGCTGCGGTCTGGTATGGTACCCCTCTGGATTTTACCATATAAATGTGTGAGGAGGCTGGTGAAACTCAGGCTTAGCCCTGCCCATGGTGCAGAAACTGTGCTTGCTGGAGTCGTGAGTACTAAACCAGGGTAGCTCCCTGCTAAGTTACACCAGTGGTCTCAAGTTATTTTATTTTACTGCTGGCTGCCTAGCAAAACCTCCTTCCCATCCTGACTTTTATCGGTATTATAAAGGTATATCTGCATCAGGGCCCCAACCAGCTGCTACAGTGGACTAGCCATTAGGGCTTGGGTACCCAGGGACAGTAAATACTAGGTTCAGGCCTGTGCACAGAGCCCTAGGTAGATAGGTATAGTGAAAAAGCCAATCAACTTGATTTCCCCCGTTCCTGGTTACTTCCCCTTGAATAAATCAGATTGTTTGTTCTGCAACTACTCCCTGGCTAGTTTGTGCATTTATGGTGAACTACTGCATAGTAACTGTGATATAACCGCACCTTACTTTACAGGGGATCCTCGGAGGGAGCGGAGAGATACCAGCCTGAAGGCAAGAGTACTGGGGAAAAGTATTGCTGGTACCTTGTGTGAGCCATTAGCGGGACGAAAGGGGGTTTGCAGTAACCCAGAGGGCTGTGACCGAGGCAATCTCAACAGTATTAACCCCGACCTCTGGGTGGAGGCACCCGCCAACGAATCTGGGCCCCTTACCCTGTCTCCGGGGAGGCAGACAGGGGTAGTAGCCCTAAGGGTAGCACCCCCTGGGGGTTCCAGCTGCCTTTGATATGTGGCTGGAGCTGCAGCTGCAATAGCAGAGAAGGTACTGAAGAGTCCTTGCTTCTCTCTTCCCTCTCAGCTATCCTTCGGTCCCTCTGCCACAGAAATTATGTCCTTGGGGGCTGGGAAGAGCAAAGGTGCATGGTGGCAATTCAGCTGGGTCCCCAGGAGCCAAGTAAGCCCCCATGCTTTGGGGGAGGAGGGTTACACCTGGGTCGCGCTTCATGATTTTGTTTAGCATTAGTTCCAGCACACCTTTAGTACTGCATGCATGCAGAACCAGCTTGGAGGATGTTCACCAGTGATTTCTGTGGCTTCGGAGTTGCTGAAGTTGTGATTACAAATCAGAGCCTTGCACAGTACAGTGTGTACCTTATATAGGATTTAAATAGTTATAAGTGTGGACTATTCTGGGCCATGACTGAGATAGTAATAACCAGGCAAACTACATATTTCATCCCCACAAGAGATTGCTTTGATTTAATACTTTTACTACTTGCATTTGGAAATATTTGGATATGCATTATCCAGTAATTCTACCATCCATACCACAGAGTCTCTCACAGGCTTGCAATCCGTGATCTCATCTGTGTGCACAATGCTGGCTTATAGGAGCTCCCCTAAGGACTTTAGGCTTTGGTGCACCAGTGGGAGGAGTTGCTGCAGTTGTGTGGGAACTGGGCTTTAAACCTGTGTTTATTTTTTATTTTTTGCTCCTTCCCCGGCACCCCCAACCAGCCACTCCTTTGGGCCTCCAAGGTGCACCCCGGCATCACTCATCCCTGCTGCCATCCACCACCCCTATTAGGAGCCAACCCCGGGTAACCCGACGTATCCTTTTACTGGGAGGGTCCCTTCCTTTGGGGGGGGCGCCCATTAGGTGCAACTATGTATCCCGGGAGCTTCATAGCACTGGGGGACCAGAGGCCATCATCTGGTTGCTCGGGGAGTGCTTTTCCATTTTCTGCCCTCCCCACTCCCTTCACCCTGACTGGGCCAGAGCGTGATGGCAACCTGAGGCTGGGGCATGTTGAGGCTTCACGCTGCCTTGCCATGTCGCCCAATCCACCTGCAGGTGCCAAGGCCCTGCCCATCCCCCGGGAGGGATGCATCCAATAGATGCTCTGGAATCCCTCCCTACCGCTCTCCGCTCCTGACACCCAGGCTCGGGGCGTGAACCTGAGTTACCAGTGTGCCAAATGAATCCCTTCGCTCAGCGCCACAGAGCCAGCTATGATTCTTTATCTGATATACGCAATAATCTGTCTCGATCTTTTCCCTTCCACAGCCCCTTTACCATGTTCATGTTCCCCTTAACAAAGCCCTTACTTATTTGTACTACAATTACAATCTCTACAGTTTTTATTAAGTTGTGTTTATTTGCAATACTCTATTATCACATTTGGTTTGTGGGGTATTGTTTTGAAAGGTCCCCTGTCCCCTGTGAATGGGCCAAATAAAAACATAGAAACATAGACTTTGACGGCAGATAAGGACCTCTTGGCCCATCTAGTCTGCCCATTTTCCTACCTACAGGATAAGCTGCAGAGCCTAGTTAACCAACAGCCTATTTCTTCCTACCACCACAAGAATTGTCTTATGTCTGTCCCATGCATTCTTGAATTCCCCCACAGTTTTAGACCCCACAACCTCCTCAGGAAGACTGTTCCATGCATCCACCACCCTCTCTGTGAAAAAATACTTCCTCACATTTCCCCTGAGCCATCCCCTCTATCTTCAAATTGTGTCCCCTTGTTCTTGCACATCTGCAATAGCAGTATATTCTTCCTGTGAGGAAGCACCTTGGCAGCTTAGGTTCATCAAGCAGATCCCTGCAGATGGAGGCACCACACAACATACAATCCCATTCACACCTCTTGAACCCAGGAGCCAGCCGTCTGCAGCCTAAATACGTAGCCCCTTCCACCAGCCTAATAGTGCAGCGGTAATGCTACCGTTCACTACAGCATGTCAGTGACTTGACTGTGGGACCAGACTTGGGTCACTCAGGGCCAGCAAGGTTAGGGAGGACTGAGCATCCCGCAGACAGCTCTCCTCCCTCAGGAAGCGGGAGGAGGGGACTCCACATCCTGCTTAGTGACTGCCACCTGGTGGATGCTGGGTGGCAACACAGTGGGCACTCAACACCAGGGGAGGGGCAGCTGAAGAAGCCAGCACAGATGTATGCATATCATTGCATGTCCACAACCTCAGAGAAAAAAAAAACACAGAGGAGAAAAATCCCCAAATCTGCTGAAGCCAATGTCAGCACTGCCCATAGGCCCATATACAACTGACAGGACAGACCACCTGACACCCCTTGGTCCTGGGCAGTGGATAACCAGTAAGTCCCTGAGAAGGTCAGTGACATGGCTGGGGGGAAGTGCCATCCAGTGGAGTGGCGGACAAGGAGCTCAGAGGAAAAAAGCAAGAAAGGATTCTGGAACATTTCCTGTGAAGTTACACCCCATTGCAGTGACTATGACTGTGAACATTTGCTCCTCCCTCCTAAGTATGGATCAAAAACAGCTTGAGAACTGGTGCCTTGGGGAGTACATGGACCCAAACAAAGCAGTATTAGTGAAAGGAATCCCTAATGCAGTGGATCGCATTAGACTTGAAGTGTTTTGAGTGGAACATGCTCAGGAAGTTCCTCATTGTGTAACAGATGTTTGATCCAGGGGCTCTTATAATTCACTGTCTTAATAGAGTGCCCAACCATCACTTCAAGGATTCAGTTGCCTATAACTTCTCCAGTAAGAATGAAGGAGGTAGCAGAAGATTTGGTGTCTTTCCTCAAAGGCTCAGGGCATAACACAGAAACAGAACATACACACAATATCAATCTCAGACTCAGAGCTAAAATAAATATAAAACCAACATAAACAAAATTCATAAATATATCAAATAGTGTCAGCAAATTTATAAACAGACTTGTGGGCCATCACAGATGCCCAAAATCCTCCTTGTGCTAGTCGGTTCTACCTCCCCAAGCTGCAAGACCCCCAAAAACTGCTCTCCCGAGTGGAGGTCATGAGGGCTAGTCGGATTCTGCCCTACCCGAGCTGCAAGACCCCCTCCAAAACAGCTTTCCCGAGTGGAGCTCACGAGGCTAGTCGGATTCTGCCTCCCCCAAGCTACAAGACCCCCCTAAAAAAAAAAAAAAAAAAAATAGGTAGAGTGTTCTGGCCCAAACAGCGGCCTAATTTTTTCAAATGGAGTTGAGGACTGTTACAGCTGTTATTTTTGGTGCCAAGTTTAAATCTGGTCTGCCTAACAATATCCATCGGCAGAGCAATGAAGATAGTAAACTAACTGGCCTCGAACTATTGCTGATTTCTCTCCTGTTCTGAAGTGTGCTTTAAATTAATTACTGAATTTCTAGTTATTTTGCCCATTGCTTACCTTTAGACCTTACTGTATTCCCTCAAGTAGAGAGCTTGTTTAAGTGCTGTGCTAGCCTTAATTTCCACTGCTTTTGGAGAGCTTGTTCCTGTTCCTGCATTTTGTAGCCTAAAAGTTCCTCTGCTACACAGCGCTTATCAAAATAATTATTTCTAGCCTAACGCTCCTCTGTTACCGAACTCTTGATTAGAGCCCAGTTGCCCTAAACATTCCCTGCAGTACTGTGCTTGGTAGCCCAAGTTAAATCCAGCAGGAGTAAAATTATTTTAAACTTCATGAAGTTCCTTGCTTAAATCCAGCAGGAGTTTAATTACTTTAACTTTATGGAACTCCTTGCTGCTGCACTAACAGGAGTGAGTGATTAATTTAATCTTATACGCAGATCCTAGCTGTTTAGGAGAGTGTATTCTACTTGCTGCTAGGAGACTGTAGACAGGTGCTGCTACAAGCTAAAAGTTGTTCCCCTTCTCCTGCACAGCCCCTCCTCCATCTTACCTCCTTATAACGCTCCTCTCTGTTTCTTCCTCAGCTCTTCCCGAGTGGAGGTCGCAAGGGCTAGTCGGATTCTGCCCTCCCCTGAGTTGCAAGACCCCCTGCTCCCAAACAGGTATGGAGTTCTGGCCCCGAGGAGCGGCTGAATTTTTCAAACAGAGTTGTAGCTCTGCCACCCCCACTACCACCCTTGGTGAGCTTTCCTTTATATAGGATGGATCACGTGTTATCAAAAAAAACAATCAGCCAACTTTTCCCGCTGCAGCTTATCTTCATCCACCACTAGTGGCCGCTACAAGCCCAAATCCCACACCCCAGCATGCTGCCTTTTTGCATAGTAATACTTTCTCTTCTTGCACCTCTGGCATACCTCCCACACTACATCTACCCCGAATCACAGAGATGGTTTCAAGAAATTAACACCCTATCTGCCCTCCCACCCTCCTCTGCTACCTCCCCAAGTGGACCGTCACCTGTAGCTCTCCCCTACAATCCAGTGGTTGGATCTACCATCCTTCTACCTGCCTTCTACACTGGACTGCTAGCTCTAAAATTCACCGCCCAGGGCACCTCCACTCACACCTTCCAACCACCTACTTACCACTGAAAGCTTCGGTGGACCATACCCAAAGCAAAACTCCTGATAACATTATTGCTCCTGTAACCCCTAGGTGGCGCTATCCCAAGGGCTACTACCCCTGCCTGCTTGGCTAGTAGCAGGTTAAGGGGCCTGAGTTCTGAAACGGGTGCCTCCACCTGGAGGTCAGGGTTGGCAGTGGTCAAGCTAACCTGGGCACAGCTCTCCGGGACACTGTAACCCCCCTCTTTCCCCTCTAGTGGCCTGAGCACTGTACAATAAGCACGTTCACAATACCCCTGGTACACCACACAAGTACCCACACTGTTTGCACTTACCAACAGGGCTGGTTCCTCTGGCTTGACCCTGGGGACCCCTTGTAAAACAAGGTTATGCACAGCAAATAGCAACAGTACAGTACTTTGAGCACAAACTGGAACCACAGTCAGATTACATGCAGAAAAAGTTAGATCTGATTTATTCAGGGGACTTGAACAAGGAAGGGGCAAAAGCAGGTTAATTAGCTTAAAGGTTATATCAATCAAGAAGTTATGCATGCGCTTAGAGTCCCCCCACACAGTCACACCTCTGGGTGCCCAGGTGGAGAAGAGATGGGCAAGCCAGGAATGTTGCCCGGGGTTGCAACTGGTTGGGGCCCTGTGATGGAAAACACAACATGCACAGTACACAATATTTGTAATCCAGAGCCAGAGGGCTCAGTTCATAAAGGAAACTAAACAAGACAATCAGATGACACACTCAGACTAAGCTGTTGTTGCAGGGAGCTACCCTGGTATTTACTCACAATACCCAAGACTGGACACAGGCTGGACGAAAATCGAGACTGCAGGTAGTTGATCTGGAATGCCAGGAAAAGTAGGGCCTACACAAGTCGCAGAGGCATCATTCCTGTTCAAGCATGGAGCAAGGGGCTGATGCCCAGGCAGGTCTCTCATCGATGGCTTCTCCGTGTAGTGGGTAGTCTGGCTGGGCCAGTCTGGCAAGGCCCAGACCGCATGGAGACAAATTCGGATGCAGTCCATTTTGGGCTGGATACAGCTTCCAGCAAGCCAAACACAGTTCATACAGTGGGGAACCAACTCACAACCCACTAGCAGCTCATAGCACATTTACATGTACGGGAATTCTACTGTACCATGCAAAGCGCTCCCCGGTCACAGTTGCAAAGTCTCTGCACACACCGGGAGCTTAGAGGTAGCTGGAACTCCTGACAGGCCGATCGCATTCAGCTAAATCTTCGGTCTTCTTCAGGTTGAGCCTGGCCCACTTTAGTAGCTTACTTTAGTCACACAAACTTGGATTTAGTCCAAAATAATTGTCTTCTCTCCCTCTCCCTCTCAGGAGCAGCTGGCAGACATGCAAGCCAAAAACTCAGCCCTTTCACAGTTTTCCCATGCGAATCCACTTAAGATTGCTGCCCAAAATACACTTGAGCTCTTCTAATTTCACTTCCCAGCTCAGAACTAACTGAAAACTGCCAGCAGCCCAGGACTTCCCCAAGATCCAAAAGATTCAGTTGGCTGATTTGGCTGTCAGTCGAAGCAAGAGCTCTCCCTTCAGTTGCAAAAAAGGCGCAAAAAGTTCAAAACTACAATTCCTACAGATTTTGACTTTAGACAGCTCCTGTAGTCTGGCTACATTTTAGGTCCCACCAGAACTGATTGGTCCAATTTGCAGTCCAGGACCAAGACAGCGGAGACAAACAAAACAGTCCTTGCTATAAAGCAGGCAGGTTAGACAAACTACTTTATCATTATCACTCTAAATGATTTTTAGCAAATAATTACATCTTTCCACAGAGCTATCTCTCAGATTACTTATGCTGCAATCAGGGAGCTCTTAAAGAGAGACAGTACACAGAGGCTATACAAGCTCTGGTAATCACATTTAAACTGCTAAAATGCAGGACACCAGCCTGGCAGTCAGTATTTAGGCAAGCTCAAGGAAGACTTTTTGGGAACCCACATTTGTAGGAGGGTTGCACTCCTACTAGCTGAGGATGTTAAGCCAAATCCTGGACCAACCTCCCCCTCAGCCAAAACCCTTCCCCACCTTTTCAGCTCCCTCAGGGTTTAAAATGTGCCCACCTGATCATGTAGCCTCCTACACAAAGTAACCCTGCTACAACCACTTGTCCTATCCATAAGGCCGGATATCTTGATCATCTCCAAGGCCTAGCTAAAGCCTCACAACCTGGACTCTGAAATCTTTATTTCTGACCATGCTATCATTCATCATGACCATCCTGGTAACAAAAGAGGTGGGGGCATAGCCATGTATGTCTCATCCTCACTCCAGTTTACCCCAGTCTCACTATCATTGCCCAAGCAGTCCATCAATGCCTTGTTGATAAAACTCTGCCTCCTCCACTCAATTCCCATCTTTATAGTAGGTTCCTTATTGCCCCTGACACACCCTTTCCCTCTATCTTGGACCACTTGGGTACCCTAAAAACACATGCAGAGGGGGGCGAGCTCCATGTCCTTGGGGATTTCAATTTGAACTGGCTCTCCAGTACTAGTGCCAAGTTTTGTAACCAGGCAGCCGCACTAAACTTGTATCAACATATCACTGAGCCCACTCACTTGAACCCCAAATCAGAGAACCTCTCTCTCCTGGACTGGTCCCTAACATCACACCCGCATTGGATACTTGCCACAGACCTCTTACCAGACTCCCTAAGCGATCGTCACATGATCTACTCGGTAAGGAAAATATTTAAGCCTAAGGCTCCTCCTCCCAAAACCCTCCCAACCAGGTCCTACAAATTCCTTGACCTTACCTCACTCCTAAATGACCCTGCAAAAACAGACTGGTCTTTCATCCCCAGGCGACCTCTATCAATTCCGCCCTCGATTACTTCAAGTCCAGGTTTATCATTGTCTGGGACAACTATGCCCCATTAAGAAAGACTCGGGTGAGGGGCACTCACCTGCCCTGGATCTTTGCGGACATCTTGGCCTACTTCAGAGCAAGGGGACCAGGCATGGAAGTCCCACAAACTGTCAGGCACCCCTGCGGACCACCTAAAGTATTGCATGCTTCTAAATAGCTGCACAAGACTAATCCGAAAGGCAAAGGCTAATTACTTCAAAGTCTCCCTCCACATTAACATAAATTACCCTGCTAAATTCTGGAAGGTAGTGAAAACATTATTCTCCCCTCCATCCCAGCCCTAAACGTAGGAGGCTCCACTGTCATGGAACCCCTCGCAGTGGCCTCAGAATTTAACTCCTTCACAAACTGTACTTCATCTCTCTTGTCCACTCTCCATCCTGCCCCCCCAAACCCCCACTACCACAACTACCCCTACCCAAGCCACTCCCTCCAACTCCTCCTTCTCCTTCCGCCAGATTACCCTGTCTGAGGTACTCACAGCCCTGCTCACTCTAAATCCTATCAAGAGTAAATGCCCCTCGGGACTGGACTCCAAAATGCTTTACCTATCGGCTCCTGCCATCACCATCCCCCTGGCCGCACTCTTCAACCTCTCTTTCTCTCTCACTTCTATACCATCTGACTGGAAGCATACCACGGTCATCCCCCTTCCCAAAGGCAGGGACCCCTCCTCTCCTGGCAACTATCACCCTGTCTCTCTCCTCCCCATACTAGCTAAACTTCAGGAGCACCTAGCCCTCTTTCAGCTCTCCTCCTGTCTTGATTCCTCCTCTTACATCTCACCTTACCAGTCTGGATTTAGGAAGTCCCACTCCACCGCCATGTCCCTCCTAAGGCTCATCGACTCCATCCTTACTGGGATGGACAATAACCACGTCACCGCAGCCACTTTTGTCGACCTGGCAAAGGCGTTCGACACTGACACACACACACACACACACTCCTCCTGTCCAAGCTAGCTCTTGCGAGGTTCTCCAGCAAGGCCACCAGCTGGTTCTAATCCAACCTGGTAGACAGGTACCAATCTGTCAGAATTGGGAACACCACCCCTGCCTCCCTCCCAGTCACCACTGGTGCACCACAAGGCTCGGTCCTTGGCCCACTCCTGTTTTCCATCTACCTTAATGACCTGCCCTCGGCCTGCCCACACACATCCATTCACATGTATGCAGACGATATGGTTCTGTATATATCCAGACCCACTTCCACTGATGTTGTGAACAGACTCCAGCAGGACTTCAACAATGTTAAGCTCTGGTTTTGCTCTACGCAGCTGTTCCTCAATGCCAAAAAAACTATCTCTCTTCTGCACAAGGCAGAGACTTTCTCGGCACCCCTCCATCCCCACCTTCCACACCCTGGACAGGACTACCCTGGAGGCTTGTACCTCCTTTAGATATCTCGGGGTCTGGCTTGACCAGTACCTCGACTTTTCTGTGCACATCGATGCCAGCCACAAAAAGCTGCACCCCAGACTGGGTGCCTTATACCGCAACTGTGGTTGCATCCCGCTGCCGGCTCGCCGTGCAATTTTGAAGAAAATGATTCTCCCTATTTTTGACTAAGGAGACATAGTCTACAGTGTCGCTCCCAAGTCCACCCTAGCCAGACTGGACCCCCTCTTCCACGCCTTCTGTCGCTTTGCCCTTGACTGTCCTCCCTCCACCCATCACTGCATCCTCTACCTGACCCTCGACCTCCTATCACTTCAGGACCAGAGACAATCTCACTGTGCCAGAATCACAGCTAAGTTCTGGGCAAAGTCACTGCCTCCCTACCTTGCCTCAGTCCTTACAACTCCATCCCTTCCTGTGTACTCAATTAGGAGCAGCGACTCCCGTTCCTTGGCCGTTCCACACATATCCATCAGGCCAGGCAGCCTTTAAATATCACATGCCTAAACTGTGGAATTCCCTTCCTGAGCACATTCGGCATGCTCCCCCACCACTCAGTACCTCAACACCCTCCTCAAAGCACATTTCTCCTCCACCTGTTCATGCATCTAAATTATGACCTGTCACCAGGGCCTGGATTCTCCTATATTTGACTGGAACAAAGTGTTGGTGATTTTGATCATGTATTGTCGCTACCTTGCGCAACTACCTATTTTTATTGTACAGCTCTTAAATGTCTTGCCTGCTGTTATTGTACACTGTACTGTGTATGTAGTATGCCATACCCCCTACCCACAGGAAGCATCTGGAATGGAGCAGTAGTCTGCTCAGCATGCCTTCCTGGTAAAACTTTTAAATAAATAAAGGTTTTAGATCCCTCTTAAAGGCCTCCACCAAAGGGGCCTCTCTCAGTGTCCTCAGGAACAAGTTCCAAAGTATCGGACCAGCCACCTCAAAGGCCCAGTCCTCCAAGGATTGTAGCTTAGCACTTAAAACAGTCAAGAAGCCCACCTCAGTGGAGCAGAGATAGCGAGAGGATGGATGAGGAGACAGGAGCTCAGTTTGAGCACCCTGGTCCAACCCATGTAGGGCCTTGTGGGTTAGCAATGCAACATTACAGGTAACACGCCACTTCACTAATGGCCAATGCAGTTTACTCAGAGCCAGAATCACATGACATGACCTAGATTGGCCAGTCAGTAACTTGGTTGCTGTGTTCTACACAAACTGCAGGCGATGTAGGACACCGTCACTGACCTCGAAGTAAAGGACGCTGCAATTGTCAAACCTAGATGTCACAAACACAGCATCACCAAGGCTTTTTTGGGGGGGGGATAATTGATTTAATCCAGCTGATGTTCCTCAGATGGTAAAAGCCACTCCGGACTACAGATGACACCTGAGCCTCAAATGTCAGCCTCTCATTCAGAATGACCCCCAGATTCTTCACCTTAGTAGAGGCTTCCAGCCTTGAGGACCCAAACTAAAGACCCATTACCTCTTCAGCAGCCACCACTCTCCCCATGGCCTGGATCAACCACTAGAACCTCAGTTTATCCAGACTGAGTCTCAGCCATTTAGATGCCGTCAAGCCCTGGATCTCAGCCAGACACAACTTTAGCACCTCAACCACATCAGGTGTCCCCAGAGCAAATGACAGATGCAGCTGGATATCATATGTATAGCAATGGAAACCCAAATGATCTTGCTCAGGGGCAGCATATATATACTGAAAACAGTATGGGTGCAAGAACTGACCCCTGGGACATGCCACAGGGCAGGGGCATCAGGTGTGAGGAGAAATTTTCCATCACTATCTTCTGCATCCTATCTCTAAGATAAGACTCAAATCAGCAGATAGAGAAATTAATATTTTATTTATATAGCACCCATCTCCAAAGACTCTGGGTGCTGCACAATATAACACGTATAACATAAACAATACAATAATACAGATCTAAAACTATCTACCACACTATACAAAATATCTCTAAGAGCAACAGCTTAACTAAGCATCACAGAATATATTATTATAATAAAACCCCTACAGTTAAAAGCTTGATTAAATAAGTATGATTTGAGGCCCTTCTTAAAGGCTTCCACCTTGGGATCCTCCCTAAGATGACCAGGCAAGGAGTTCCACAGGGTAGACACAGCTGCTGCAAATGCTTGATCACCAAAATGTCATAGCCTAACCCTGGGAACTCCAAGAAGACCACCCCCGGCAGAACGGAGAGCCCAGGCCAGACGGTAAGGCACAAGGAGCTCTTGCAGATAGACTGGGCCCCTCTTGTGCAGGGACTTATAGGTTAACCTTAAAGACAACCCTCCACCAAACTGGCAGCCAGTGCAGTTCACGGAGCATTGGGGTGATATGTTCACATCTTTTAACCCCCAACAATAATCTTGCTGCTGCGTTCTGCACCACCTGCAGTCTGTAGAGGTTGCCTACAGATATCCCTAGATACAGGGCATTACAGTAGTCCAACCTGGAAGTGACGAAAGCATGTTCCAGTGTGGGCAGGTCATCCGGCGGGATCAGGGCTCGAATTCCGGCAATATTCCTGAGATGGTAAAACCCAAATCTCACCACGGCTGACACCTGTGCCTCAAGTGTCAGGCCACCATCCAGGATTACTCCCAAATTCTTCACCTGCCTAGAGAGGGCTAAAGGCACACGCCCCAACACAAGTTCAGGGGGTAATGTCATACCCCCCTCTGCCAAGACGACCCGACTCCACCACCAGTACCTCAATCTTGTCTGGGTTTAGTTTAAGTCAATTGTGAGACATCCATGTCTGGATTTCCTCAAGGCAGCTGTTAAATAGCAAGTCTGACACCTGGCTTTTGGGAGCATAGGACAGATACAGCTGTGTATCATCTGCATAGCAGTGAAAACACAGCCCGTACTGTCTGATAATGTCCCCCAGTGGCAGCATATACACCGTGAACAACAGAGGCGACAAAACTGACCCCTTGTGGAACACCACAGCACAGAGGCTTCGCGTTTGATGAGAAAATTCCCATGGTCACCCTCTGCACTCTGTCTGTCAGGTATGACCTAAACCAATTGATGACATTTCCAGACAAGTAGCACCTCACGGTCCACGTTGTCAAATGCTGCAGAAAGGTCTAGGAGGACCAAGATGGTACAGTCCCTTCTATCCCTTTCCATCAGGAGGTCATTAAGCACCCTCACCAGGGCCATCTCTATACTATGCCCTGCTCGGAACCCAGATTGGAAAGACTCATATGCAGAGGAAACAGCAAGATGTCTCTCCAGCTGAATGGCCACCACCTTTTCTACAACCTTCCCTAAAAACGGGAGGTTCGAAACAGGTCTGTAATTGCTGAGGCAGTCCGGGTCCAAAGATGTTTTTTTCTCAACAGGGGTCTAACTAAAGCCTCTTTCGAGGCTAAAGGAAAAATCCTACTCCTTGATGAACTCCAGACTACCCCAGCAATCACAGGACCAATCAGGTCCAAACATTCCACCAAAAGGTGAGCTGGACTTGGATCTAACTCACAATGGGTTAGCTGCAGCTTAGAGATGCTCTCTACAACCTCCCCAACCCCAATCAGTTCAAACTCATCCCACACAGGAGGAGTGCTCTGACTCAACTCAGGCCAGACCCTAAAGCCCTTTCGAAAGATGTTCAACAAGACCTCAGCCCTGATGGAGGACACCTTGTCATCGAAAAACAGCCAGCTCCTCACACCTTGTACTCGGACTTACCCTCCCACACACAGACAGGCAGGCAGGATGTAATAGCCTGTCCACTGTGTGGAAGAGCTGGGCCCGTCCGTTTCTCACTGTAGCAATCTCCCTAGACAGAAATTCCACCTTTTTATGAGAGATTGCCCCCTGATAGCCCACATAATCTGTCCTCAGGGCCAATTTGTCCTCCACCAGACCAGATCTCCTCCAACACCTCTCTAACCCCTAGTCTTTAAGCCTTAGAGATTCTTATCATTCCAGGGAGATCTCAGATGAGTAGACAAGGGTTGGACACGTAAGGGTGCAATTGAGTCAAAGGCTACCAACACTTCATTAGGCTGCTACTGCCTCCTCCGACCCAATCACACAAGCTGCCCCAACACCCAATAGGTCCAGTACCGCCACAAGGTCCTCTGGGGATACACCCCTTAAAGACCGGTACTGAACCATCTCCATAGGGGCAGGACCTTCTGGGGGGGGCCTAAATGTGAACCCCATGGTGCTATGATCCAACCAAACCATCAGATCTACACTAAGGTCCATAATATCCAGCTCAGCAGAAAAAAACAAATCCAGTGTGTGGTAACCAAAGTGCATCACTGTCATTACCTTTTGTGTCAGGCCCAGTGCCCCCATGCTCTCAAGAAGGTCTCTGCCAAATTTTGATAGCCTCCCGTCGACCAGGGATTGAAATCCCCCAGGATCAAACACCTGGGGGACTCCAATATCAGGCCCGCGATGAGCTCCTTGACCAATCGCAAAAAATCCCCATCACTACCTGGGGGACGATGGAGCAGAAGGACACTGAAGCCCACACCCCTACCTCCTCAGGCAGCCACACATTCAAAGGCTCCCATAGGACTCATAGGCAGCACCGTGAGGTTCAGGCTAGATTTAAAACAAATAGCCACCCTGCACCCCTACGATCCTTCCTCGGGTGGTGTATCGGTGAGTATCCGGCTGGCACTGCCGCCTCCAAAATTGGGGCAGCATTTTCATCCAGCCAGGCCTCCGTGATGCAAGCCAGATCGACAGAGCATATTAAGTCCGCCATTATGGCCACCTTGTTCCTTATCGATGTGGCATTGCACATCACAGCCCAAGTAGGATGAGGTGAAGCAGCCGGACCGGCCATCTGCCCACACTCTAAGGTGGAGCCCTTGGGCATGGGGATGAGACAGGGGACACCCCATTCAAGTCCCCATTTCATTCCAGAGCATCTCCTTGACTTCACCACCCGAATCCCAGGCACACCAGCAGCCACGCGGAAGACATCTCGTCGGGCGCCCCCCCCCCCCACCTCCGTGCTATCCCAAAAGCCCTACATCCAAGGTAGGCTTCCAATGACAATACTGGGACCTCGAATGGACGAAGTCCCTGGAGATCATTGCTCAAGTAGCTGTGCCTTACAGGCCCCAAACCCCAACCCATTACTAAAAATAACCCACTCAATAATTCAAATTTCTCAATTACCACCCCCACACCCCCACAACAAACCCACAACTACCCACTCACAAATTCAACTCAACCCAAAAAACAATTAACTCAAATAAATAAACCCACCCCAACCCTAATTTAAAAAATATAAATAAATTAATTAAACCAAAAGTTTCCAGCTGAATGTGAGGCTATTAATAAGAATTGAACAGTCTATTAATAGCAAACACAGAACAGATCTTCACATGTCCAAGTGTTATATTGTGAGCCTGAGAGCTCCCACCTCCCAGGCAATAGCCAAAGCCACAGTCCTTCACCAACCACTTCTCATGTAGAAAGGAGACAGTCCATACCAGATCAATAAACAGTATAATCATTATAGTGTAAAAGTTTAAAGAAACTAACAGGTACTCTCACTGCCCATACAGTAAAACTAACCCAATTTTGGATTTGAGATTGAAGGTCTTACCGTAATCTAAGTCCAGCTGTCCTCTTCAGTGGGAACCAACTCAAGTGAAGCTACCAGAAGGACCCACCAGCAATTCCCCCAGGAGGCCACCGCTAGGAATTCCCATGCCGCTTGCTACGACCACCAAGTGGCACAGATTCTCCAACCTAAGCCACAGATAGCCTAGGAGACCTAAGTAGATTGGTCCGCTCTCCAGCAGGTCCAAACCCCAGACTCCCACTAAGCTCACAGACCCAGCTACCACCACTTAGCAAGACAGCCGGGACCCCACACGTCAGTAGAAAAAACATCCCTGGAAAGCACAGATCCACAGATTCAGGAACTCCTCCAACTCAGTCCAGTCCTTTGCCAACTAAACACTGGCAAACTTCCGGGAACGGTCCACCACAAGAGAGCCTCCCCTTGAAAGCAATACTCTCAACTTCTACTTTAGAGTTCCTCCGCTGGAAGATTTTCACCCTCAACGTCCTCAGCTTGTCACGACCATACTCCAGAACTCCTATATCTTCAGTTCGCCAGACTCTGACCAGGTAGGATTCCCCACCTTCACTTCAATATTTGGATCACAAAGTTGTTTAAAACTTGAAAACAGAAGGCATTATACCCAGCCAAAATTACAATGCAGGTTATTAACACTGCAAACAAGCCTCACTATACCGGATAGTGCAACTGTTCTAACTTCTTCACTCAGAGTCCGTCCCTCACTCACTGATAACTTTGTCAGTGAGTCCACCATACTCCTTCAACCAATTCAACAGCAGCCCATGGCCTACAGTGTCAAATTCTGAAGAGAGATCAATCAGTACAAGAACGTGACCACTCTCCTGTATCCCTCACCCTGAGAAGGTCATTGAGCACCCTGACCAATGCAGTATTGGTGCTCTGCCCTGGCCTAAAACTAGACAGGAGTGGCTCATTGATGTCAAAGGCAGTCAGGTGCACCTCACGCTGCTGAACCACGGTCTTCTCAATAACCTTTCCCAAAAAAGGGCAGGTTAAAAACAGGTCGACAGGGTGCTAGGTTATCCGATTCCAAAGATGTTTTTTTGGAAAGAGGCCTGACCAGAGCATCTTTCAGTGCAACCAGAAGAACACCTTCCAACAGGAAGCTCCAGACAATACCAGCAAACACCGGGCCCAAATGCCCCATGCAGCTCACCAGTAGTTGCACTGGGCCAGGGTCCAGTTCACAGGAGGTGGACCGCAGCTCCAACCCCACAAACATCTTCCACCGTAACTGGCCTAAACTCTTCCCAAGACAGATGAGCATATCTGTGATATGAAGGCTCAGCCACCTGGGTTGCAACAGCCTGCTTAGGGAGATCCCATATGGAAGACATCCTGTCTGAGAAGAATTGAGTGAACTCCTCACAATTAGCAGATGAAAAAGACTTAACAGATTCTAGCTAGGAGAGGTGAAGTAGCCTGTCTATAGTCTGAAATAGCTGAATCAGTTGATTCCTCCTTGCAACAATCTCCCTAGGCAAAAAAATCTGCCTTCTTTTTGGTGATTGCCCTTTGGTATTCATCATAATGAACACGCAAAGCCCGTTTGTCCTTGGGGGCCCTGGATCTCCACCAGCAAGGCTTCACCCTATGATCCTTGTCTTCAGCCCCTTAACCTCATCATCACAGGAAACCTCGGCATGAGACCAAAGGACATACAAGGGTGGGTGCAATGATAGAGAAAGCCACAGAGATAACCCTATTATAAGCCAGCACTGCCTCCTGTGATCCTGTCTCACATGCCATCACATCCGATGCTCCTGGAGTCCCTCTCACTGCAGCCCTCTTGAATGGTAGTATCCGACTATCTCCACGGGGGGGTGGAGAATGAATACAAGGGGGACCCCTAACAGAGAACTTTACTGTGCAGAGATCCAACTAGCCAGCTGGGTCTCTCTTGAGCCCCAGGGAAATAAACAAGTCCAAGGCATTACTGTGTTGGTGGGTTACAGAACTAACTACTTGTGTGGGGGGGCCCAGTGATTCCATCACCCAAAGGAAATCCCACCCAAAATGTGAGTTGATTATTGACCCAAGCATTGCAGTTACCCAGAACTAGCCATCTGGGTGATTACAACACTCTCCTGACAATGAAGTCCACAATTCCCTGAAGGAATTCCCTTTTGTACCTCAGGGGTCAGTACACAAGGAGGATCCTACAACTGGCATCTGGACCCCCTTGAATGACCACACATTCAAACAGGTGTAAAACTACTATCAACAAAGGGAGTGGACTCATTACTGTAGCACCTACTGTCCAAGCTACTGTTTTTTCAAAGTTAAGGACTTTAGGCTTATGAGGGAATGACCTCCCAAGATCTGCAAGAAATATTACCTTCCACTGGGATGCCAATTGCACCTCATGAAAAAATGTTCTTGGTCCTGAGACAGACCCTGGAATGGGTGGTGACACCCCATCATGAGACCAACCCATACAAGACACTGTACATGTTTTCTAGAGTCACCCTGAACTGCGCTGTGGATGACGACTGATAACTGAATGAGTCAATTGCTCAGATGGTGCAGAAAAGGATGTACTCACAAGAAGAGAAGTAAAATAATAGTAGAGAGCCTCTGAGGCATAGTGTTTGATATTTTCAGGGCCTTAAACTGCAGCCGACACCCTTTCTACCTTTAACATAATTATAAAATGTCTTACTCCTATAACCTGACACTGGGATGGCACAGCGGAGGCCAGCAGGGGAGGTCTGAACTTCCTCATGGGTGCTGTGGAAGTCATACTGTCCTGCATCGATAAGTGGCTGCTTCCTAGCATTAGGCAGGAAGCAAGAAAGGATTGTATGCCTCTGTCAGTGGGGAACAGAAACAGCAGAAATAATTTGTCAGTGTCAGTGGCTCAGTAGGTAGCACACTTGCCTCTGAGGCCGGGAGATCAGAGGACTGTGGGTTCAATTCCCACATCTGGCACTTGGGTTAATATCCCAGTACTGACATTGTAGTGCAGCATGAGAGGGGCGCTGCACTTCTGCGGTGCTGTCTTTCGGATAAGATGTTAAACTGAGGTCCCATCTGCCTGGCCTGGATTGGTGGTAGTTCAGGTGGATGTTAAAAATCCCATGGCACTTCTCGAAAAGAGTAGGGGAATTTTTATTTGAAACTTACAACATAACATCCACAATGTATTACTTCATACAAAGGAAAAAAAAATAAATCGCAGAAGGAAAAAACATCAAACATAAATAAGTCATATATGTGTCACACCCCTGCCCCACCCCCCAAAAAAGAGTGGAGTAATCTTTTATTCGAAATTTAAATCAAAATAAACAAAATGCATTATAGTGTACAAAAGTATAAAAAAAAAAATCATAACTAAGTAGTGCATCATACTTCAAAAAACAAATTGTAAAACAAAAATTAATTATAACTTAGATCTCTATCAGATCCCTTTATCAAATATACCAAAAAGAACCTCCCCTTCCCCAAACCTATACACCATCAATCAATCACTCAACCTGTATCTAGCCAATGTAAATTTTTCCATTTTTTCTTAGCTATGATCACAGGCAAGTTTCCATAATCGTTTCTTTTTAAGGAGAGAACAGCATCGACAATTGACCAAAACAGTTGCTCTAGATCAATATACTGACGTTGTAATGACAATCGAACCCTGCTTTGCCATATATGGAATTTGAAACATCCTAAAATACTCTGTAAAACTCATCTATCAAAATGACTCCATTCATCTAGCAAAATGCCCAATCATAGATTATCAGTAGACATTTGGAGAAAAGAAGATGCAGCCCAATATTGTGCCACCACAAACCACAATTGAACAATATATGGACTGGAAAAAAAAAATAAATGGGACAAAGATTCCACTTTTTCAGAACACAGGTTACTTCTCAGACAGGATCTATCATCTGTATTCTTATGTTTCAAATTAACCTTTACTTGTAACTTGCCGTGAACACATAGCCATGTTACATCCCACATACCTGAAGGCATAGGTGCCGAACATAACATAGTTGTAATATAACCAATATCCCCTCTGTGATCTATGATAGTACTCAGGCAATTGCTGAAAATGTCTTGTCTGAATAACCGCATACAATTCTTTTCTAGTTAATTGACTCACCATTGATTCTGTTACTTGCCACTGTTTTAGCTTACCAAAACATGAAGAATAAGCACTCAACACATTCTGCATATGTTTTGTAATCCACTCTGCAAGAACATCCAGCACCCAAGAAGATCAGATTTTATGCATATTGGTAATTAAAGGCTGAACATTCTTATGTAAAAATACAGAAAAGAAAAAAACAATTAGATTAATCATATTTAAACCTCCTTGTTTTTTTTTTCAAATATACAATATTTATTTTGATGGGGTTCAAATGGTTACCCCATATTGCCTGAAAGAAAACACTCAACACAGTACTTTCCAAACATCGAGGCAAGGCATAAATAGCTGCTAAATGCGAAAACATACCCAATAAATAAGTTTTGATCATATACACCCTTTTTAATTTTGCCATTCTCCATTTATTCCAATTCCAAATCCTAAGTTGTGCTGCTTGGATACTACATTCCCAGTTATAAACCTCTGGTTGATCTGAACCAAAAAAAAATACCTAAAATCTTTATTTCAAACTGGAGAACAGTCATTCCCATAATTCCCTTAAAAGTTTCTCCTACATCCCCCAGCAAAACGCATTTACTTTTATTAAAATTTATCTTAGCCCCTGTACCTACCATAAATTTACATAATACTGCTTCTGCAGTCACACTAGAAGGAAGATCTGATAATAAAATGCATAAATCATCAGCATAAGTAATAGTTATAAGCTCCTCCATATCACTATGAAGTGAAATGCCAGTAATATTTTTATTTGTATTCAACTATTGTATTAAAGGATCCAGAGTAAGAATATATAATAAGGGGTTAAGAGGGCAACCCTGCCTTACCCCTCTCCTATAGGCTCTAAACTTCCCAATTCTGCCATTCACATAAGCAGCCATAACAGCCAAACCACAGTACCCTTTTAACCATGAAATAAATTGAACAGGAAAACCATAATGAGCTAAACAAGACCATCAATAATTATGAGACACCCTATCAAATACTTTTAATTGATCCAAACTCAATAAAAACCATGAGATTTCTTTTAGTGAACTCCTATTAAACACTTCTCTTAGCAAAATTAAAGCATCTGAAATAGTTCGACCCGTACCTGAACAAAATTGTGAACCATGTATGATATAAGGCAAAACCATTGCTACTCTATTACTTATTATTTTCGTCATAATTTTGCAGTCAGAGTTAAGAAGAGTTATGGGTCTCCAGTTTCGTAAATCCTCCCTAGCTCCTGATTTAAATAAAAAAATCACCAGGCCTTGATTATAGCTCAAAGGATAAATTCCAGTGTCTAAACAATTTTGAAATAAATTTGCTAGTTCTGAGCCTAAAACAGAAAAAAATAGAGAGTATATTTCATTTACTATACCATCTCTACCAGGGGTTTTACCTTTAGGTAAAGCTTTAATCACAGTTTCTAATTCTAACCATGTAATAAGCTGTATTAAAAGTGAACATAACTCTTCCGGAATCATTATACTACTACCACTTGACAACCAGAACTTGATTCCTTCATCAGTTAAAGAAATATCTACTTGAAACAAATTCGATAAATATTTATCTATTTCTACCAAAATATCATTATGAGAATTTATCACATCCCCCGAAGAGGTTAATAATTGCCTAATTTCCTTATGTTTTCTATGCATATCACACTGCTCAAAGGGATTGATTTCTCCCTGTACACTGGAAACTCCGAATCTTTGGGCAGTTTCCAAAACTATTCTTTTTCAAATTGCAATTTGGCTAATTCTATTTTCGAGGCCTGTACCTCGCTCATATTTACCTGCAGACCTTGTTGTAACCTACCATATGCCTTCTTTAATTTATTTTTAACTGTTTTATATGATTTACTCTTTGCTTTTCCCAATATTCTTCCAATTGTTTTAAAATAACTTTGAATATCAACCTCTGTGTCATCCCACCAAGCCTATATTGAATCATACAAGAAGCAAACTGATTGTCTTGCCAACAGTAACAAAATAAAACCTTCCTTCACTTCTGGGAAATCTAACAAAGACAAGTTTAATTTCCAGTAACCAGGGCCTTTTGAAATTTCCAGGAAATTTTAAAAAGTAACTTGCAAAAGCACATGATCTGAAGTCGCCACAGGAACTGTCACCTGTGAGCAAAACTGTAAATTAGGGGAAACAAACCAATAATCAATACGAGATTTTTTTAACCCTGAAGATAAGTATAAACTATATCCTTTGATTTTGACTGGAACACATCAATCAACCCAGTATTTTTTAAAAGATCATTCAGAAAATTAGAATCACAAAATAATTTAGGACTTTTAGCTCCCCTGTCCTGTATAGCTCTATTAATATTAAAATCTCCTCCAAATCTCTTTTTGGAGAACATTTCTTCTAGCTGACAAATATGGTTGTATTTTCTCTAATAATGCTATACGTTCTGTTTTAAACTGTGCTGCATACACATTTATGAGCCAAAAATCTGAATCTTGTATCGTGATATCAAGCAACAGACTTCGACCAACCTCGATTTCAATTATGTCTGTTACTAACACCTCTGAAGTCAAAAAACAGATTCCAACCCCTGAACAAAGGTCTTTTCCTCCTCCTAGCCAAAAACAAGGTCCCCACGGCCATGCTGTGAAGCTTTATCAAAATCCTCCATGGTATATAGTCTTGTATCCTGAAAAAAAACAATATCCCCTTTAAACTGTGAAAGCATTTCATAAGTTGCTACTCGTTTATATTCGGTACGAATGCTATTCACATTTAAAGAGGCCACAGTCAAATCATAAGACTCAGGAAGGAATTATTTTCAGGAGGGCATTTTATTTTTTTCTAGTACTTTTTCATAATCCCATCCGAGTCCCCCTTTTTTTCTTTGCTTTTTCTTCCTCTTCCAGATTTCCTATTTCCATATCCAATGTTGGGTCAATTTGTGAGGAGGATTTAGAAGCTGTCTCTGAATCCAAATCTACCAAATCATCTTCTACTGTCAGGACCCCATAGGAATTAGATAAGGGAACTTCTGAAGTAATTCTAAGCCATAAGAATGCCCTAGATTAGTAATCAGGGCTTGTCGTGGCAAACCATCCGGGGGTACCAGAGGTGCCATAATCCCTTTCTCCCTGGGTAGCATTTGTTCTGGAATATCAGGTTCTACTACCGTCAGAACACAGGGAATGTCCTGAGATACTGTACCTACAATTAAAACCTCCGGGCCCCTGGGAGGGTTTTATTTATTTGATCTTTGGGGGGGTCTAGACTTCCAGGGTCAGGAGGCACTCTACCCTCTCGAGCCATATTAATATAATAATCTTGTACAGTAAAATCTGCTTCAGGAGTGTTATAAGCAGCCAAAGGACATTCAGTGAAAGTATGTCCAGGCTCATCACAAAAATTGCAAGTAGGAGAATTCTCGCATTCAGTACTCACATGCCCCATGTCTCCACATCTAAAACATCAAACTGTATCACAAGCAGTGCTAATGTGATGTACTGAACCACATTTATGGCACTTTCAGGGTTGTCCAGGATAAAAAAGAAAACTCTTGTCCCTGCCAATAAAAAAACAATTCTGCAAGTGCTGGAAATCATTATCAACAGTAAATTATTTGACTTTTATTCACCATCCTCCATTCCAGAAGCCCTCTGCATCTATAATCGGCTCTGGAGTGCCCTGAACATCACACCTCTTGTCCAACCAAAACAAAATATCTGAAATGTTAACCCCTTTATTCTGAAATAACACTGTAATAATACGGAATGATTGTTTTGTCAGGGGAATAACCTGAAAAGGAGTCCAAAAGGGATTGGTCTTCAGAAGTGAATATTTTGTCCAGAACCTTTCAAGCACAGCAGGGGTTCTAAAACTCACGTCAAAAGTATGTTCTCCCGGGGCATGAATTAGTGCATATACTTCATTAGGTGAAAAGCCAATGACTGTTTCAATAAGATTATACCTACATAGAATCTATCCGGCAGGTCAGCCATACCCCCTAAATATCGAATTCTAATAGCATTTCATCATTTAGCTAATTCCACAGGCTTGTGGAATAATCCTGCATAGGAAGATTTTTGAGAGATAGAATCTTGTAATAATAAAGGATCTTGGTCTACTGCCAACTCTTTATTAACACCATTCTGTCCAATTTCAGGATGGGGGTCTACCCTCCAAGACTCCGTGGAAGCATTTTTATCTAAAACCACAGGGGTGTCTTTCCCGCTGATTGCGATAGAGGGAGAAAAAGAGAGAGACTTTGCTGACAACTCCAACTTCTGATTCTCCTCGTTCTGTAAAATAATTTCCGAGGCTGACGCTGGGCCTACCTGCCCTGGACCCACTTTGAATTTTGGATCTGCTATCCAAGAGCCATACGGCTTTTGTACCCATCCAGACTGGCGTAAATCTGACTCCGCCGACCAGCCCACATCCCCCGGCAATGATAGCTCCAAAGGTACATCCATGCTATCACCAGGGGAAAGCGGCAGCTGGTCTAACATATCACTCACCTGAGAACCCAAAAAAACTTCGATGCAGTCGTAGTTTGAGAAAGAGAGACAATAGCCATCCTTTTCTGCTTTTTCTCTTCCTGTAATCTGTTAGAGTCTCTGTGCAATATTCGCGTACCTTCTCTAATCATATTTTGCTGGCCTATCAGCAGTGCCTCTTCCTCTGTCAGAACACCAAACTCTTCTGGTTCTGCTTCTGTCATGCTCCACCTCCGTCGGTCCCCACTATCGGCGCCCGCCGGAGAATCATCAAACGAACTGCATTTCACCACATTTCACCACGTCTGGCTCCAAACTGAACTCTCACCACGCTCCTACAGGACAGTGCCCCCTACCACAAAAGCAGGGGAATTTCCCCGGTGTCCTGGCCAAATTTCCCTCATTCACAAAAAATACCACCAACAGCTTAATCTGATTCAAAGTCAGTTGGCATTCATCTGTATCCCCCTGCCCCAGGTCGTGCCTGAACTAGTGCACTTACCCGGTCAACAAAAACTAAATAAATAAATAAAATCCTGCAGGCTGCTCCGCTGGATGACTTCTGCACTGCCCCTCCCAAGCCATTGTGTTTCTGTGCTCTCCTAGACCTGCCTTTCCATCGCACTGATCAATCCCCTGGCCAGACAATCCATTACTCCCTCCCAGAGTTAACTGGTGGGGAAGGGCGGGGCCCCCCAAAAGAGGAGTCAAAACAGAGTCAGGGCCGTGGTGTGGACCTCTAAGAACACAAGGGCAGCTAGTGTGAGATGTGATACCCTCAGCAGGAGTCAGGGAATTGGCAGGCCAGAAGGAGTGATAGGGCAATGCTGCCAGGTAGGAGTACAAAAAATATCTTCTCCTTCTTTCCTATACCTCTAGTTATGACGTCATTCTTCTATTCCTGTTTTGCTTTCTTTTAGCTCTTCTTGCACTCCCACTCTATGACCGCTTAATTTTCTACCCACCAAGGATTCAGTATGGCTGTTAAGGTAGCAGCATGCACTTGATCAACTCTGTGAGCACTGACTGTCTTTCTTGTACTTAGTACAAACTTCAGATACTTTGGATGTATTATTTTTGTACCCTGATGGGATCTGTAGACTCTAGTTCACAACTATCTAAAAAAAAGAGCAGAAGAATTTGAGAGAGCAACACAAAAAGGACAAACAGTGAAAACGAGATGGCTTCTCTCCCACACAGACTGGGAATCCCATCAAGAAAAAAAAAAGTCTGCCTGACTGAGAAATTCCTTTTGCAGACCAGCCCAGTTAGTGTTGAGGTTGAGGGGAGGGGCGCAACAAATGCCATTTGCTGCTCTATTCCCGACCCTGAAAAGTTCTACTTGCATGAAGGGAAAATTAATTCTGAGCTGAAGTTTGTAAATCCTGCTTTGGAAAAAAACTGAACGACAAGCGCCTATAAAAGAAGGCTAGAAACAAACCATAGAAACATAGACTTTGACGGCAGATAAGGACCGCTAGGCCCATCTAGTCTGCCCATTTCCCTACCTACAGGATAGGCCGAAGATCCTAGTTAACCAACAGCCTATATCTTCCTGCCCCCCACAAGAATTGCCTTATGTCTGTCCCATGCATTCTTGAATTCTCCCACAGTTTTAGACCCCACAACTTCCTCAGGAAGGCTGTTCCATGCATCCACTACCCTCTCTGTGAAAATAATACTTCCTCCATTGCCCCTAGACCTTCCTCCTTCTATCTTTAAATTGTGTCCCTTGTTCTTGCAAGTCTCTTTTTCTGAAAGATGCCCCTCTTGGACTTTGTTGATTCCTTGAGGTACTTGAAAGTTTCTATCATGTCCCCTCTCCCTTCTTTCCTCAAGGGTATACATATTAAGCTCCTTTAGTCTCTCCTCATATGGCTTCTCTTGCAGACCCTGCACCATTTTAGTTGCCCTCCTCTGGACTGCCTCTATCCTGTCTATGTCCTTGCGGAGATGGGATCTCAGAACTGGACACAGTATTCCAGATGGGGTCTCACCAACTGTCTGTACAGAGGATAACAACTTCCTGTTTTCTGCTGCTGATGCCTCTCCTATACATCCCAGTATACCCCGGCCCTCCCTACTGCCTTTCTCACATTGCTTACAACCTTCAGGTCATCTGATATGATTACCCCAGGTCCCTTTCCTGTTTTTTTGTTGTTACTACCTCCCCACCCATTGTGTATTCTTCCCCTGGGTTCTTGTTTCCCAGGTGCATTATTTGCACTTTTGCATTGAATCCTAGCTGCCATACGTCTGACCATTCCTCCAACCTTGCCAAGTCCCTTTTCATCCTTTCCACGCCTCCTTGTTTATCAACCCTGTTGCAGATCTTTGTGTCATCTGCAAAAGGCATACTTTTCCTTCAGTCCCTCTGCAATGTCACTGATAGAAGACATTAAAAGGACTGGACCAATCTGAACCCTCGGTACCACTAGTAACCGCCCTTTCTTCAGAGTGGACTCCATTTACAATTACCTTCTGTGTCCTGTAATCCAGCCAATGTTTTACCCAGGCTACCACCCTGGGACCCACTCCCAGGCTGGTTAATTTGACTAATAATCTTTGTGTGGGACTGTGTCAAATGCCTTGCTAAAGTCTAGGTAGGCCATGTCCATAGCCCCTCCCTGGTCTACTACTTGGTCACCCAGTCAAAGAAATCTATTGGATCGTCTGACATGCACCTTCCACTGTGAACCCATGCTGCCTTGGGTCCTGTGCTCCACTGACCTCTAGGTACTCAACTATTCTTTCCTTCAGAAGTGACTCCATCACTTTCCCTACCACAGAGGTCAGACTGACAGGTCTGTAGTTTCCTGCCTCTGTCTTGGTCCCACTTTTGTGAAGAATCACATCCGCCTTCCTCCAGTCCTCGGGTACCACACCATCCTCCCATGATTTATTAAAAGAGTAGCCAGTGGTTTCACTAGTTCCTTCCTTAATTCTTTTAGAATTCTGGGGTGAATTCCATCAGGACCCATTGCTTTGTCCACCTTCAGTTTTAGGAGTTCTTGCAGAACCCTTTCTTCTGTGAAAGGACTGGGATCGCCCCTATCAAGAGTGCTTCTGTTAATTGGATTAGGCACTTCCCTCTCTCTTTGTGAATACTGAGCAGAAATATTCGTTCAGTATTCCTGCTTTTTCACTGTCCCCTCTGCTCACCCACCGCTCATTCTATTCACTCACTATCCTCCTTTGTCTTTCTACGCTGATGTACCTATAAAAGGTTTTATCCCCTTCTTAACAGTGAGTTGGCTATCTTTCCTCAGTTTGGGCCTTTGCTATTCTGACTTCCTCCTGATTCCTTCTGCCTTAACTGGTACAGCTCTCTGTCCTGCTCCTTCTGTGTTTCCTTATACTTCCGGAATGCTATCTTTTCTTCCTGACTTTCACAACCACTCTCTTGAGAACCATAGTGGCTTTTTCTTTCGTTTTGATTTGTTTATTTGCTTCACACAAAGGCTTGTTGCCTCTGTGATGGCAGTTTTGATAATTCCCCATTGTTGCTCCACACCTCCTTCTAGCCTGTTTGCTAGTGCTTTTCTGAGGCACTCTCCATCTTGCCAAAGTCAGCCTCCTAAAGTCCAGTACCTCACTTTGTGTGGCTTGACTCTAGTAGTTGAGTTTAACGTGAACCACACTGTTTGATGGTCACTTGTCCCCAGATGGCAACCCACTTCTAGATCTGAGATCCTCTCACTGCCCCCGCTTGAGAGTACGAGTCTAAGATTGCTCCTCAACAGAGTGGGTTCCGAAACTAGCTGTCTAATGCCTGCCACCTGTAGGGCCAAGAATGGCCTCCTGTTTCTTGGATGTGGCTGCAGCAATGTGCTCCAGTTAACATCTGGCATATTCAGGTCTCCCATCAACAGTATCTCCCTTCTCTGCCATTCTAAGAATGCCTTCCATCATATCCTTGTCCATTCCTTCCCCTGACATGGGGGTCTGTACACAACCCCTGTGCGTGGATTGTGGTGCCCTTCCAGTCTCCAAGGTGACCCACAGTGTCTCCTCTCCTCCCTGTTTACTCTTTTGTTCAGTTGCTTTTATCCCTTCCCTTTACAAGAGCTACCCTCCCCTCTTCTCCCCCTGCCTGTCTCTCTCCCAGGTTATGTACCCTGGTATGTTAACATCCCAGTCATGGTTCTCCTGTGTACCATGTTTCTGTGACTGCTACAATATCCAGGCATCCTCTTCCATTAAGGCCACCAGCTCAGGAGCTTGTTGCCCAGACTACGGGCATTGTTACTCATTACCTCCATTTCCTGATGGCCTTACCCCCTTTGTCCCATCCCTGTCCTTCTTGCCTTTGTCACTTTCTCCATTTACCACTGCCCTTCTCCCATCGACACGTCCATGTTGGTGTTTACCACACTTACTACCGTGATTGTTTAGGGGGCTGGGATTTTCCTGCTCCTTTCAGTGCCTCCCCTTGGCTGGTTTAAAGCTTGCCAATGAAGCATTTAAACCTATCACCTAGGATCCTGGTTCCTCTCCCGGACAGATGCAGCCCATCATGCCAGTATAGGCTTGCATCACTCCAGTGGATCCTCAGTCCCCAATGAAGCCAAATCCCTGAGCTCCACACAGTTTTTCAACCACTGATTGAATCCCATGATACGGAACACCCTAGCCTCTCCTATGCCATAGATGGGTAGCACCTCCGAGAAGGTTACCGCGTGCTACTTGACTAAGGCCCTCCCCAATTCCACAAACTCTTCCTGCACTTCTCTAATCCCTTTCTTAGCCAGGTCATTTGTCCCTAGGTGGACAATGACATCCAGCTCCCTTCCCTGTGCAGCTGCTCCGGCAATCCTGAGGATTCGCTCCCTGTCCCTCCAAGCCATGGCGCCAGGCAGGCACCTTACCTCCCTCTCCCCTTCCTTGCCCAGTTCTACCTTCCTAACAATGGAGTCCCCCACCAGGAGTTGTTTCCTTCCCCTGCAGGGTCCCCTGCCACCCTCCTGTGGGTCTCCTTTGTGGAGGTTCCCAGCATCCTCCTTGGTCTCCACTGTAGGTGCCTCCATAGAGGAACCACACTTTGCCAGAATGGCATAGGAATTGTGGAGAGGTACAACTGGAGGGATGTGCCTCTGTTCCACCACCCTCACCCTCCCTGAGCCCACTGTGGTCCAACCGCCTCTTTCTTGGCAACCTCTGAGGCAACGGCAGTGGCACTGGTGGTCCCTGGATGGAAGAGGAGGTCCCACAAATCCTGGCCAACTCCAGCCTGGAGATGAGCAACCTCCTCCCTCAGCCCAGAGAGGTGCCTGCAGATGGGACAACACCATCCTCCAGAACATCTCCCGGAAGACTGCTGCTCCACAGCCACTGCACTGCACCACTCCAATCATGTCTTATTTCTGGCCCCTTAACTGTTTGCAATCCTTACTCTTTCCTCTGTTTTTTTTTCTCTCTCTCCTTACTTTCTGCTTGTGTTCCCTTTAAGCTCCTGATTGTCCTGTTCTGAGACAAGAATATCCTACAAACCCTGGAAAACCCTGGAAAAAGCAGTGATACCAGTGATATGGCTGCCAGAACAACTAGAACACTGGAGTTGATGGTTTCAGGAGGGGACACAAGTGAAGCCACTGCAGCCCCCAAACCTATTCCTGCTACCGCTCCTACAAGGAAAACTTAAAACTTTGAAGATGTACAGTAAGTCATTCTTAAGACTCCCGCCTCCTGGATGTTCCACGCATGTCCTCCTCTGCTGGTCAGGCAGCCTTTAGACATCACATGACAAAACTGTGGAACTCTGTCCCTGCTGCTATTCAGCTCAAGCCCCAACTCAGCACCTCAACCCTCTCCTCAAAGCACATTTCTCCTCCACCTGTGACTGTGGCAAATGACTATGCTGACTGTATGTCGGACACTGATAAGTTTCTGTTATGTATAAGTACCCAGTCCTCTGCCTTGAAGCACGACTTGATTCTTGCTGTTAATTTGCCTATTGTGTTTCAACTATCCCTCTATTACTGCTGTATTGATTTGAACCGATCTGTGCCTTGCATTATCGCCCTGACTGTATGTTCTATATATGTACCTCCACTGACCCCCTCCCAGGATGTACCTGGAATTGAGCAGTACTCTGCTCAGTGTGCCTTCCTGGTAAAACTTTTAAATAAATAATACCGAAACTCATTTCAAAGCTAGATGCCAAGTTGGATAAAATAGAAAAAAAACAATAAAAGGTGAATGAGCAAACGTCTGCTGAAAATCAAAGCATTATTATAGAACTGCAACAGGAAAATGTGATGATAAAAGCTAAATTAGAAAGAACATCAGCGCTTGCAACAACTCTTTTGAAAGGCTTGATTGTCACAGCTAGGAAGCTGGAGACAATGGAGAACAACCAGAGATTACTCATTCTTTTTTTTGTTGTTCATCTTCCGTTGCTCGAAACCCAAACCTTTACCACCTGGGACTTGATTAAACAATTTTTTACAGAACAATTTAACTATACTGACTCTTAACATGCCAAACTTGATTAGCGCTTTTAGGATTCCAACTAGAACAGCTGTGGAGTCTTTCTCACAACTCACTAGAACCCAAACTGTGATTTTAACTTTTTCATCACTGTCTAATAGACAAACAGTTACAAAACCTGTCAACATAAAAGCTGCATTTCAATTTCAAGGTGAAAATGTATTTTATATACCCCAACTTAGGTTCATGCTCTTCAGGGAAGAAGCTGAGGATTTGGGAAGCCAGATGTCTGTATTAAACCCCTGTAAGGTCAGTGTAAAATTGAATCATCTTCTAGGATGAACAATTTCTTAAATTATATTTTCGGCAGCAGTAGGCACTGAAGGCAGCCCAAGGATGCTCTTCTGATTCATAAGACAGGGAATCTGATACTACTGATTAAATGGAAACTTCATCAGACTCTGCAGATCACACAAGTTGAAATTTCTAAAGACTCTTCTGTTATTACTGCTGCTTCTGTCATCTCTGAATCATTGAATGTACCTACACCTTTAGCACCTACCAAAGAAATAGCACTACAAGGAAAATACCTTTTATAATAAATGTCCCATAAATAAAAGTGATAAACCCGTAATCACATAACTATTATTGGGAGCCAGAATACATTTATATCTAGGTTGAATGATATAGAAAAAATACATTATAAGAAGTGTTAACTGTAATACATTATACTGAAGAAAACGTCATGTGTTTTCCTTTTTGTGTTGGCTCTTAGGCTTGCACAAAGCAAACATGTTGGTATGATAGTGGATTTTGAGAGGTGTGTGACTGTAAGACCAATGTAGGACAGACTGCAAGGGACTCGACAGCATCAGACCAATCATCAGCTAGGCTGATCAAGACACTCTTCTGGGCTTGTTGGGATAAAACTTTGTGAAGTTCAAAGAAAAGAACTTGCCAAATCATAGAGTGACTTTTTCCTTTCATCTGCGTATTGCCATCGAGCAAGCAGAGCTGAAAAGCATCATGATCAGCCTGCTGTGGTCCTGCCTCGCTAACATAAAAACAACCTCTCCCACCCTCAGCAAAGTATCACTTCCACCTCCCATTGCTTCCCCCGTCTTTCTTAATTTCCCAACACTGGGGTGCCCAATCCCTGAAGCTGACTAGTACCCCAACCCTGCCCGTTTTCATTGAGCAACACCTGGGAGCCCACCCTAGTGCTGCCAAACATAACACCGACACTGGGGTGCTCAATCCCCAGTGTCGGTACCTGAAATAAAGAAAAACATCCTTAATAATTTTTTTTTTTTTTTTTTTAATTCCTGTAATCCCACCCTCTACCAAGTATCCCTCCCATCTCCCAATCACTTACTGTACCTGTAGAGTTTAAACTGACACTGAGGTGCCCAGTCCCCAGTATTGGTACCTGAAATAAAGAAAACCATCCCTCGTAGCCTTTTTTTTTAATTTTTATACACCCTGTAAAAAAAAAAAAAAAAAAAAAGTCCATTGTCTGTTGCTACTGCCACCCCATCACCCTCCCCCACCTAATCACCCCACTCAGCACTCACCTCACCCACCCCTTTCTTATCAACAGGGGGTCCAATACCTTAATCCTCTCTAGGCTGGAGACACATCTTCATTCTTCAGCACTAGACTGGGTACTGAGGAAATCATGCATGCAGTTCATCAAGCCACTCATTTGTTATGTTTGTCTTGTGCTTGCACAAAGTGAACATGTTGGTACAATAGTAGATTTTAAGAGGTGCATCACTGTCAGTCAATGCAAACCGGTCTCGAAAGGGTCAGAACAGTCATCAGCCAGGCTGATCATGAAACTTTTCTGGTCATGCTGGGGGAAACTGCTTGAACTTCAAAGAAAAAAGCTGCCTGAATTATCGGGCGGCTCTTTCCTTTGATCTGCATAACACCACAGCGCAGCAGGGCTGATCGGACTCATGATCAGCCTGCTGCGGTTCTCTCCCAATGTAAAAACAATTCCTCCCACCCACTACCAAGCATCCCTATCACCTCCATTTGCTTCCCTCTTAATTTTCTGACATCGGAGTGCCCAATCTTTCATGCTGGTTAATACTCCCCACTCCACCCATTTTCACTGTGCAACACTGGGGAGCCCACCTCTAGTTCCATCAAACATAACAGACACTGGGGTACCTTATTGTCAGTACCCAAAATAAAAAGAACTATCCCTCATAGTCTTTTTTTATTTTTAATTCCTGTAATCACTCTCTCTGCCAAGTATCCCTCCCACCTCCCAGTTGCTTCCCAAGTCCATTGGCATTAAACCAACACTTGGATGCCCAATCCCAGTGTCAGCATCTGAAATAAAGAAAACCATCCCACCTAGTCTTTTATTATTTTTTTATTTTTATATACCCTGTGAAAAAGAAAATGGATCATAGATGTCTGTTGCCACCACCGCCCCTCCCCCTGCTGTTATCCTCCCCCATCTGATACCCCCAACTCAGCATCCACCATCCCCCACCACCCCTTACATATCTACTGGGGGTCCAATGCCGTAATCCTCTCTAGACCAGAGACACATCTTCACTTTTCAATGCCAGACCAGGAACTGAGAAAATCAGGTATGCAGTTCATGAATCCACTAGTGATATATGCTGGCAACAGTATTTTCAAAATGTTTTTGCTACAGTATATTAGCAATAGAGTGAGAGAAACCTTTTATTCAAAACCTACATGCTCTGTTCTCAGATACATTTCCCGTGTCGTGTCGTAGCACTCTTTTAATCACAGTAATGTTATTTTTTGAGTCACTCTATGAAGAACATTACTTTTCATTAAAATACTGGACATTCATTCCAAAAGACTGCTGAAGTGCAAACCAAAAAGTAGTCTAATTTTCACAGTAGAATTTTAATAGTACAGTAATGTAATGCTCTTTATAGTTGTAAATTAATGTATCCATCTTAATTTCCACACTCTATATTATTCGCAAATAAAACACTCATGTAATTATCTGAGTTATGAATAGCATATTGAACATTTTTATGTATTGTTAAACAAAGAGCAAACTTCTTGAACATGACATCATACGCTTCCACAGTGTTCACTTCTGCCCTGGTCTCCATGATTTGCTAAGGATGGAGAGGGGTCCCACGGTTTGCCTCTTTTGTCCCACTCTTTGATGGACATGTCCCACATTTTTGTGATGTGAGGTAGGGAGCCATGCATGTGCAACAGCCCTGGCAAGCTAGCCCTTACTTCCTCATTGTAATAGTGGTATGAAGGTGTTGGGATGGTGGGTATAAGTGTGCATTTTATGTGAAGTTTTGTGATGGAGGTGCAGAATGAGTGTCACTTTTTATGTTGGCTCGTGCTTGTGCATGAGTCAACATAATGCAATAGTAGAAGATTTGGAGATGTGGTAACTGTGGGCGAATGCAGGGGACACATCAACAGGTGTGTCCCTCATTCCCCAATTGGCCAGCGTGCGGGTGCCACACCAGCAATTAGGAATGTGGCCACCAGATCTAAGAAAAGGTCTGCAGCAATGAGAAGCAAGCTTCTCTTTGCAGTGGCAGAATAACACACCTCCCGACGCAAACATGGTGGCACTGACTGCCGCTGCCCAACTTCAGAGGTGCCCAATCCCCCTGTCGCATGCCCTGACCCACTTCATTTGCAGATGTGGGAGCCCACTCCCCATCGGCATAATGACCCCCCAAGTGTGTGCCGAGGGGGTGCCCAATCCCCCTTGGCATCATGCACTCCCCCCACAATCTTCCTTTGCTAACGGGGGGCCCAATCCCCATTGGCTACAGTCCTTCCCTGTTTATTTTGCTGATGGGGAGCCCACTCCCCATTGGCATAATGTCTCCCCGCCCCATCTGTTAGGTGTACAGCCTAATCCCCTGTTCTTGCCCCCTCATATGTGCCAACAGAGCTGCCCAGTCCCAGTCGGCTACAGCCCCCCCTTCCCAAAACAATCAGGTGGCATGCTGGGAGCCCACTCCAGTGTGCCAAATGTCCCTGAAAAAAAAAAAAAAAAGTCATGCGATGTTCCCTTTTCCTTTTTCACCTGTAAAACAGAAAACGTTCCATCACGGTCTGCCTGCCCGCTCCCCCAACCTGCACCCACCCTCTGCACACCCTGCCTCCCCACACTCACCCCATACTTACCTCCGGAGTCCGGTGCAATGATCTTCGGTGGACCGGGAACACGTCTGCACTCTTCAAAGCCAACCGCGAACTGAAGAAATGCTGGCAAGCTGTATAATGACATAAATAGGTTTTTTTCAACTTTGGTGCATATCTCAGGCATTTTGGGGAATTCTGACACCAAATGTTCAACATGAGGTTATTGGGACCCCTCCTCATGAATTCAGTCACTGTCATGGCATTATTCAGTCCTGAAAGGTGATTTTGCAGTCACTGCACAGAATCACCTTTTGGGACTGATTAATGAAACAACAGTGCCACTGTTCATGGGTGGACTCTCAAAAGCCTATGTTGTAAATTTGGTGGAAAAGTCCAAAAATGGCTGTTTTCTTTAGCATGCATTGCGCAGTTTCCACGCACACTCATAACTTCATGATTTTGCAATATTTTTACTCCAGATTTTCAAAATTGGCATTTTTCCACACCTCCGTATGAACGGTACAGCTGTCATTTTACATATCTTGGCCAAAATGTGTTTTCGCACTTGCAGCGCACAATAGCATGGTCGCTGCGCAAAATCAGTTTTCGGGACAGTTTGAGGAAATGACAGTGACACTGTTCATGAGCAGAGGTCCTAAAATGCCTATGTTGAAAATTTGGTGAGGAAAGTCTATAAAATGACTGTGTTACAAGCGTGTGTTGCGCAGTTCCCATGCACCCTTGTAACTTCGTAAATTTGCAATATTTTCATGCCACATTTTCAACACTGGCAATTTTTCCACATGTCCTTATGAACAGTACAGCTGTCATTTTTCAAATCCTGCTCAAAATGTGTTTTCACACCTGTGGCGCACAATGGTGTGGTCGCTGTGGGAAATCAACTTTTGGGATAAATTAACAAAATCACAGTGCACTGTTCATGAAGGGAGGTCCCAAAATGCCTATGTTGAAAATGTGGTTAAAAAAATCCCAAAAATAACTGGGTTATGGACATGTGTTGCACAGTTTCTATGCATGCTCATTTCATAGTTTCACTCCAGATTTTCAACATTGCCATTTTTTTTTACACCTCCTCATGAACAATGCCATTCTCATTTTTTACATACTGCCCAAAATGTGTTTTCGGACCTGTGTCGCCAAATGGTATAGCCACTGTGCAAAACCACCTTTCAGCTAACAAACTGATAGTGCCGCTTTTCATGAGGTGGGGTCACAAAAAGCCCATGTTGAAAATTTGGAGTGAAAATACCAACACACGCCTACGGCATTAGGGTTTCCAACTGTAACACCCCACCCTGTGCAGACTGACGGGTGTCAGGGGTGTGACTTGGGATCATTGGCTGTAATTCTCCCTGTTCCACCCCAACCCCCATCCTGCAGCCAGTGACACACATTGTGGTGTGCCTTGCAGTGTTCAGCCACAAAGTTCACCCCGTTATCCTATACTGCATCCACCTCAGCATATTTCCTTATGGAATGGGGTAAGTAGAATGCCCAAAGACCCCAAAGCACACCACAACACTTTTCAGTGTCTACAGGATAGGGTGAGGTAAAATGGCATGAGCATTCTAGCTGACAATCCAAAGGCACACCCCAATGCCTGTTGGTCTCCGTAGGGTGGGGGTGGGGTTGGCATCACTTCAATACTTCACTGCCATTCCTATTATGCGTCTCTCACTCCAGCACTACCAATGTCAATGCCAGCGAGATAACATTTGGCATTGACAAATGCTTGTTTGTATTTAGAATTAGAAGGGTAGAATGAGCACAAGCTTCAGTAGTAGTGGTGTGTCTGTGGGTGCACAAGCTTCAGTTCTGGCTGGCTAGCCTGGAGAAGAGTTGCCAGCTCTCGCCATTTCTGAAACTTTGTCTTCCATAAAAACTAGTCAAGTGTGCACACTGTCATGGTCGCAAATCACTAACAAAATGCCTGCCTCTCTGTTTGTGCTGATGTAGTCAGACTGCATAACTGGCAAACCTCAATCAGGGAACGCTGAATGCATGTTCAAGGAAGCAATGCTTCCATGGTGCATTTTACGGTGTACAAATGGGTTTGGGGCAAAACTTTTTTTTTTTTTTTTTTAAAGTCTATAATGCTACATCTTGTGATTGGCAGGGGAGTACTTCAATGTTTGTTTGTTTTCTTGTTTTGTTTTGGGTTTTTTTGGTGGCAGAAGATGTCTCTGCCCATTACAGAAAGTCTGGACATCTATATTTTATGGACATATTTTGTGGAGAAAGTATAATTATTGTATCAGCAAAACCTACTGTGCTGCACTATTTCAAAATTGTTGCATTTGTTGTGGGACAATGGATAGTGATTCATTACATACCACAAAACAGGTAAAAGGTGCATTTACACCTTTCCACACATATGGAATTTTATATTAAATGTCACAACAGTGTACTATAAATGTTAAACATGCTGGTCATTCTTAAAAATAGCAAGTGAAAGATTTGCCTGATGTTAAGGTATAGGGTATGAAATAACTTTCAGAGCAGATCAGTGCACTTCAACAGACGCATCCCAACCTGTGAACCATGTCTGTTTATTTGGGATGTATCCAATCTTACATCAAAGAAAGAACCCCATCCTTCTTGAAACTGGTGTTTCCTGTCACTGATAAAAAATAGGAACATGAAGCATCAACATTCAGCAGTGTACAGCCCTCCGTCAGAACATTATTGTTTACTCTAAGGCACATATTCTAACAGATTCCTGACCTATCACCCCTTTTAATATTATATCCCTGGTTTTATTATCTGGCCCATTTATTATGTTCACCCTTGCACTTGTGCACAGCAAACATGTTGGCATGACAATGGATTTCAAGAGGTGTGACACTGTCGGTCCAATGCAGGGCAGTCTGCAAGGGGCACGACAGTGTCAGACCAATCATCAGCCAGGCTGATCATTACACTTTTCTGGACTTGCTAGACAGAAATAGTAAGAAGTTCAAAGAAAACAGCTGCCAGAATTATAAGGCGGCTCTTTCCTTTGATCTGTATAATGTGTCTAGCAGGCAGAGCTGATCAGCGTCATCGTTAGCCTGCTGTTGTCCTCCCCCACAACATAAAAATAATCCCATCCACCCTTTGTCAAGTATCCTTCCCACCTCACATTGCTTCTCCTTGCCTTCCTAATTTTCTGACACTGGGATGCCCAATCCCTGGTGCCAGCTAGTACCCTCCACCCTGCACATTTTCACTATATGACACGGAGGAGCCCACCCCCAGTGCTGCCAAATGCAACACCAACACTGGGGTGCCCAATCCCCAGTGTCAGTACCTGAAATAAAGATAACCATCCCTCGTGGTCTTTTTTAACTTTTTTTTTAAATCCTATAATCCAACCTTTGCAAAGTATCCCTCCCACCTCCCCATTGCTTCCCATGTCCATAAAGGTTAAATCAAAACTGGGCTGCCCAATCCCCAGTGTCAATACCTGAAATAAAGAAAACTGTCTCTCATTGTCTTTTTTAATCTGATACACCCTGTAAAAAAAGAAAATGGTTCATCAATGTTTGCTGCTGCTACTTCCCCACTGCCGTTACCCTCTCCCCACTCAGCACTCACACATCCCTACCCCTTACTTACCTACCGGTGGTGCAATGCCGTGATCCTCTCTGGACTGGAGACATTTCTTCACTCTTTAATGCCAGGCCAGGAACTAAGGAAATTAGGTATGCAGCTGATGAATCCACTCATTTATTAGGTTTACCCTTGTGCATGTGCAAAGTGAATATATTGGTATGATAGTGGATTTCGAAAGGTGTGTCTCTGTTGGTCCAATGCAGGATAGTCTGCAAGGGGCTCAACAGTGTCATAACAATCATCAGCCAGGCTGATCATGACACTCTTCTGGGCTTGCTAGGCAGAAATTGCGTGAAGTTTAAATAAGAGAGCTGCTGAAGTCATCAAGTGACTCTTTCCTTTGAGCTGCATAAGCCGCCCACCAAACAGAGCTGATTGGTGTCATTCATGCTCAGCCTGTTGAGGTCACCCCAAGCCCTCACTCTCTCTTCCAAGCATCCCTCCCTCCTCCAATTGCTTACCCCTTCCTTCTTAACTTCCAGTACTGGGATGCCCAATCCCTGGAGCCAGCTCTTAACCCCCACCCTTCCCATACATGACACTGGCACTGGGGTGCCCAATACTCTGTGTCAGAACCTGAAATAAAGATAACCATATCTCATACTCTTTTTATTTTTTATTTTTATACACCCTGTAAAAAAAAGGAAATGGCCCATCGATGTCTGTTGCTGACATTGCTCCCTGCCTCCGCTTCCCTCCTCCCACCTGACCTCCCCATTCAGCCCACACCACCCCCCCATCACTTACTTACCTACCTACCAGAGGTCCAACGCCGTAATCCTCTCCAATCCAGAGACAAGTCTTCACTCTTCAATGCCAGACCAAGAACTGAGGAAGTCAGGTATGCAGTTCAATGAATTTCATTGCAGTTTGAACTTGTGCTCATAACTTAGTCATTTTTATGTTGCTTGCACGCATGTGCAAGAAACATAGTGCCATCATCGGAGATTTTGGAGGTGTGTCACCTCCTCCTCCTCTAATTCAGTCAGTGTGCTGGCAGGCGCGGCCCCTGTAAGCCAATGCATTTTGGAGTTGTCTATGACATGCTCCAAAATGCAGTGGCATACAGTTGAAAGGGGGAGATGCGCTTGAGTGAGCACCGATAAGATATCGGCTGCTCACGCGCAGCTCCCCCCAACACAGGCGTGCACGCCCCCGCTCGCACTGTATAGCCGACGGGTGCCCAATCCCGTCGGCTGAGCTCACGTCCCCGTAGTAGGTGCCACGCTGGGAGCCCACCCCAGCGTGGAAGCAGTCCTTTGGCTGACGGGGTGCCCAATCCCATCGCTGAACGCCTCGTTTTCAGCCACGCTGGGAGCCCACCCCAGCGTGGCAGCAATACCATGGCTGACGGGGTGCCCAATCCCCGCCAGCTGAACGCCTCAATCATTCTCAGCCACGCCAGAGCCCACCAGCGTGGAAAGTCCCACGACGCCTTTTTTTTTTTAAACCTGCAAACGAAACGGTCTCGCGGCGGCCTCCCAGCCCCCACAACCCGCACCCACCCACTGTGCACCCAGCTCTCACACCCCCCACCCCATACTTACCTCCGGACTCCGGGCGAGTCGATCTTCGTGGACCGGAACACGCCTGCACTCTTCAAAGCCGACCGCTAACTGAGGAAATGCCGGTAAGCTGTATAATGGGCTAGATGGGGGTTCAACTTTGTTGCATATTTCAGGCATTTTGGGTTGGCAATCACCATTATGGTTTTGGGACCCCTTCATGAATGAGTGTATTGAAACATAGCAAGAGCTGGGCCCGGCGGGTGATTCTGCGAGTGATCAAAATCACCCTTCGGCCCGAATACCGCCATGACAGTGACATCAATCATGAGAATGGGTCCAAAAACCCCATGTTGAAAATTTGTGTGCCAAAATTCCAAAAATGACTTTTACGAGCGCATGTGCTCAGTTCCTACGCAGGCTCGTAAGTTCGCGAAATTTTAATATTTTCACTCCAGATTTTCAACATTGCCATTTTACCACACCTTCTTATGAGCAGTACAGCTGTCATTTTACACATCTCACCAAAAATGTGTTTCCGCCCATGTAGCGCAGAATGGCGCAGTCGGTCTGTGAAATCAATGTATGGGACAAATTAAGAAAATCACAGTGACACTGTTCATAAGCAGAGGTCTTAAAATGGCTGTGTTGAAAATTCGGTGAAAAAATTTCTAAAAATGACTGTTTTACGAGTCTGCGTTGCGCAGTTCCTACACATGCTCGTAAGTTTGCGATTTTTCAATATTTTCACTCCAGATTTTCAACATTGGCATTTTATCACACCTCCTCATGAGCAGTACAGCTGTCATTTTTCAGATCCTGCCCAAAACATGTTTCCGCCCATGTAGCGCACAATGGCGCAGTCGGTGTGCGAACTCAATGTATGGGACACATTAAAAAATCACAGTGACACTGATCATGAGCAGAGGTCTTAAAATGCCATGTGTTGAAAATTTGGTGAAAAAATTCCTAAAAATGACTGTTTTACGAGTGTGCGTTACACAGTTCCTACGCACGCTCATAAGTTTGCAAATTTTCAATATTTTCACTCCAGATTTTCAACATTGCCATTTTACCACACCTCCTCATGAGCAGCACAGCTGTCATTTTTCACATCCTGCCCAAAACATGTTTCCGCCCATGTAGCGCACAATGGCGCAGTCGGTGTGCAAACTCAGTGTATGGGACACATTAAGAAAATCACAGTGTCACTGTTCCTGAGCAGAAATCTTAAAATGGCAATGTTGAAAATTTGGTGAAAGAATTCCTAAAAATGACTGTTTTACGAGTGTGCGTTGCACAGTTCCCACGCACGCTCATAGGTTTGCAAATTTTCAATATTTCCACTCCAGATTTTCAACATTGCCATTTTACCACACCTCCTTATGAGCAGTACAGCTGTCATTTTTCACATCCTGCCCAAAACGTGTTTCCGCCCATGTAGCGCACAATGACGCAGTCGGTGTGCAAACTCAATGTATGGGACACATTAACAAAATCACAGTGACACTGTTCATGAGCAGAGGTCTTAAAATGGCTATGTTGAAAATTTGGTGAAAAATTTCCTAAAAATGACTGTTTTATGAGCGTGAGTTGCGCAGTTCCTACGCACGCTCGTAAGTTCGCAAATTTTCAATATTTGCACTCCAATGACTTCCAAATATCTAAACAGCACATAGAAGCAAGCAACATTCGGCATTGACAAATGCTTGTTTCTATATTCTTCCCCAAAATTTTCAACATGGCCTTTTTGGGACCCCACCTCATGAACAAGGTGGTGAAATTCTTCAAATCTGTCCTGAAAGATGTCTGCAATCATTCTGCAAAATCACCTTTCAGGTGGGATTTGAACATTTTTACCTACAGGATTCATGAGGTAGGGTTATAAGAAGAATACGTTTAAACTTTAAGGTCAAAATATTAAAAAACAACAAAGTTATGAAGGTACATTGACAGTTTTTCAATGCTCACTCATAACTTTGGTAATTTTCAATATTTTGATCCCAAATTTACAACACTGCAATTTTTTCACACCTTCTTCTGAACTTGACAAGTGTCATTTTTTAAATCCTGGCCAAAATGTGTGTTCACACTTGTGGCGTGAAATGACATTTCAGTCAGTATTTTATAAATGACACCTGTCATGTTGAGAAGGGGAGTCATATAAAGACTGTTTAAAACTGGGGGTCAAATGTGAAAACACAACTAAGTTATGAAAAAAATGTTGAATTATTCCATTTACTCGTATCATTATTTTTGCCCATAGTGTTCAATATATCCCTTATATTATTCCACCTTCTGAATATGACAGGTGTCATATTTCAAATCCCCTCTGAAACATGTTTTCACAGTTGCACTGCAAAATCACCTTTTGAATGGGATTTAAAAAATTCTACCTGTCTTAATGATAATGACAGGTCATAAAAATACTGCTGGAAATTTGGGGTCAAAATGTGGAAGTCCACTGAAATTTAAATATTGCCTCTCAGCTGGGTCTGTCCTGGGTAAATACAGTCTAAAAATGTGCAAAAGCAGGACCCCACTGAAAATGAGATATTGCATCTCATCTGGTCTATGCCGGGTAAATATTTAGTGAAAAAGTGTAAAAGCAGGATCCCGGTCAGCAGCGCCACCCCCCCCCCCACTGTACTGTGCATCTAAGCTGCTCTATCCTAGGAAAATACACTGTAAAAGTAGGACCCCACTGAAAATGACATATTGCATCCCATCTGGTCTATGCGGGTAAATATTTAGTGAAAAAGTGTAAAAGCAGGATCCCGGTCAGCAGCACCCCCCCACTGTACTGTGCATCTATGCTGCTTTGTCCTACTACCCTAGGAAAATACACCGTAAAAGCTGGACCCCACTGAAAATGTAACTTGCCTTTCAGCTGGGCCATCATGGGTAAATACATTATAAAAAATGCGTAAAAGCAGGGCCCCATCAAAAACAAGATATTACATTTCAGCTGTGCTATCCTGGGTAAATACAGAGTAATAACTGGGAAAAGAAAGCAAAATCCCACTGAAAACAAGACAGCGACTGAGCTGTGCTATCCTGGGTAAATACAGTACCATGATGTGTTAAAGCAGGACCCCAGCTGACTCTGTGGCGCTGAGCAAAGGGGTTAACTCGGCACGCTGGTGACCTGGGTTCATGCCCCAAACCTGGGTACCAGGAGTGGAGTTTGGCATGGAGGGATTCCAGAGCATCCATTGGATGCTTCCCTCATGGGGGGTGGGTAGGTCCTTGGCACCTGAAGGCAGATTGGGAGCCATGCTAAGGTGTGTGTAGCCTCGACACGCCCCCCGCACATCCCAGCCTCAGGTCACCATCCTCATGCAGGACCAATCACAGTACAGTGGGCAGGACAGAAAAGTGGAAAAAGACCCCTGACTGACTGACTGGATGATGGCCACCGGTCTCCAGCATGCCACGGTAGCCCGGGATAGCCTGTGCTGACCCCCTGCCTGCCCCAGGCTAAATGATTGTGCCTAAGGGCACTTCTCCCCTGGAAGGGGGGGGACCCATCCAATGAAGGGTTATGTCGGGTCACCCAGGACCAGCAGCGGCAGTAGATGGTGACCGGGGAGGAGGGTAGTAATGGGTCCCAGGTGGCCCGAAGGAGTGGCTGGTCGGGGGAGAGGGAGGAGCAAAAAAAAAAAAAGCAGCAGGACCCCCACTGAAAATGAGATATTGCATTTCAGCTGGGTTATCCTCGGTAAACAGATTGTAAAAATGTGTAAAAACAGGACCCTACAGCAGAAACTTATTGACAAGGAGGTGTTGCATCTTAAATGAGCTGTACTGGAAAAAATATATTATAAAAACAGGACCACACTAAAATCAAGATCTCACTTCTCACCTCTACTATCCTAGGTAAATGCAGTATAATTCGGTGTAAAATCAGGACCCCACTGTAAATGACATATTACATCTCGTCTGGTCTTTCTTGGTAAATATATACAGTAGTAAAAATGTGCACAAGCAAGACCTGGTACACTGGCAATGCAGGCAACGAACAATCATTTTCATTTTTTATTTTTAACCCGGAGATGGACTGGATACAGCCCCTTTTTCAGCCATGCCTGACACTGAACATTACTAAACAAATTCACTAAACAAAACAGCGATTCACATTTACATACAATGTCCACAATACAAAATATTTAACAGTAAATGCTTAAAGTGCATTGCAGATTATGCTTTCTAAGTCAACTCAGCATTGACAAGTGCTGGCTTTTAAACTGCTTTGCTTTTGTGGACATGTTCAGGATATAGCATGCTTGTCTGTTCAAATGGTTCCACTTAAGCTATATGGTTTGATGAATTCTTTAAATAATAATAAATTTATTGTAGCAGTATTGTAGAGTGAACAAGTTTCTTTACTATTCAAACATTTATCTGTCGAATATACTAACCAGAAATAGTATATGAGCTAGATAAGGTTTAACTGAATTAATAGTGATTTGAAATAATTTACCATCTTCACTTTAAATATTTTAATTTAAAACTAAGGCAGAACAGATTCTCAATTACTATTAAAATTTTTTCTTGAAACTGAAGTACCTGATAATTTACTGCACCCAGAAAAAGTATTTGTATTAGACTTGGAATCAAGGTCAAGTTTTGCCGTGAACTCCCAAGTTAGTTAATTGCTCTTACTAGCTTTAAGAAATTGGAACTCCTCCCCAAACTCACTACAGGACTTAACTGGTGCTTTCTAATATACTTTATTTTTGCATAAATCAAGTAAACATACATGCATTTCTTTTCTTGTTATTCTGTATACGCACTGAAAGTGAATTATGCAGTTTTTCATGTTAAGAAACATAAGAAATTATAAATTCTCTACCCACCACCCAGTCTGCCAAACTCTAACTAAATTAGTCTTGCCTAGCCATGACACTCAACAGTTCACTGATCATGTCCCCTCTCAAACAACCACCATTTCCTCCTCCTTGTATTAAGGGCTGGCTAATAGCAAAGCAGGTTGCCAGCAGAGGCTCCCAGTTAGATAACTTCGTGACTGATGGACTCCAGTGTCCCCTTTTCTAGTTTCAACTTAACATATGCCCCCCCATATCAATACCAGCAACAACAGCCACAAAACACAGCTTCAGGGTCCGAGCTCACAAAAGGAGAGATATTACCCCATCCCTCCATGCATGCAGACTGCACTCATGCTGCAGGTCTGGACGAAGGAAGAGCATGCTGAAAAGAAGATGAGTATACCCTCTCCTGTGTGACCAAGTGAAATAGCAATACGTCAGAGTGGAAATGCTGAAAGGAAATAAAGAAGAGTAAATTGTCTAGATGCCCTGTATTGGGAGGTAGGGCTCGTGCCATCAATCTCACTTCAAGATGACATGTTCCACTACTTTCTCATTAGTTCATCATTCTTAAGATGCCCACTCTGACAAAAGCACTTCCTACCATCATTTTAACAACTTTTTCCACTTCCTACCATCACTTTAACAACTTTTCCAAACTCATTTTTAAGAGGAAAAAACTAGGCACTACACCTGGCAGGCCTAATGTTCCAGTAGCAACACTTTGTACTGCCACCCACGCTGTACCTTCCAACCATTTGTCAATGAAATGTGGGGCATAAATCCTCAAAATGCAAGATGCTTACCTTCAAACCATGGGCCACATCATCAGCCATGGAGATACAAACTTGGGATGCTAGGAATCAGTGGTTTTATTTAAGTAAAGTTTGCTTTTATTTATCATGGAGTATTATACATTTCTGTTTACAGTGTGAGACAGCAGCTTGTGTGTGGGGCAGCATGGTTTCCATGTGGGAAGAGTAATTGTGAGGGGTAAATTAAAGCGTCACACCTCATAATGTGGGACAGCAGAGAGGTACAGTGCTGGATAAGAGACCCAGGTTGGGCTGGCTGGTAGTTAAGTGGTAGCGCCACTGCTCACCACACTGGAAACTAGGATTCAGGAACAGACCTAGGTTACTGGGAGCATGATCAGGGAAAGGAGAGAGGATTGAGCATCCCTAGAACAGCTTTCATCCCTCAGAGAGGGAGAGTCACAGCTCTGCTGCTTGAATGACACCCATCACAGCCTGGAGCTCCATAGCAGGGGAAGAACTCCTAACAGACATGTGACATGCCTTGAGCACACAAGTGCACATGTGACATAGCATATCGGAGCTCCAGAAGGAAAATGTAGGTGAAAAAAAAAATCGCCCGATCATTGCCAAATGACGCCAGACCCTCGCTAGCCCAACACCACCAACTAGGCAACCCCAGCAGCTGGATTCTGCTTCTTTGGGGGTCAAGAGCCCACCCTGGGGCCATGTCACAAGGGATAGGTCATGAGGAGAAGCTGGGAGATGCATCCTGGAGAAGGTGGGTGATTGAGCTGTGGGTCCAGCTGAAAGAGGCCAAGCTGACATCTAGAGGGAAAAAAACTTTGGTAGAAAAAAAAAAAAGGAAGAGACCTGGGTTCTTTGGTAACTGTGGTAACTGGATAATGTCCACTAGGCACTAGTGCTTCTTTTCAGGGGCAACCTGGGAGCACTGGGGAGGTTATGTGACTAGGTCAGACTCACACAGTATGCAAGTGGAGGTTGTGGGAACCAAACCTAGGTCTTCTGGATATACCAAGCTCATTCACAACTCATTGTTCAAACCTCTCGGCTATACTGCCAGCCCCGAACAGGTTCACAGGGCAAACTGGTTTCCAGGACTGGGACAAGTAGGCAGGAGGGCACAGGATGCCCAGGATTCATGTATCCTCTTGCTAACTGATCATCGAGCAGCCACATCCAGCCAGGGGACAAAGTATGACTATACTGAGCTCAATATCAGATAAGAAACTGGGGAGGCTCAGGGATAAAGGATATTTGGCTCAGAAAATCTTGAAAAGAAAGTTTATAGTTACAGTACCAGCTCAATACAAGTTTTTGTTGGGGTAATAAGAAGCTGATTTTTTTCCAGGACCATCCTTTTTTCTTGTTTTTTTGTCAACTGTTTTTCCCTCCGGGTCACCAACTCACCAGGGCATCTCTCAGGCGAGGACCCACTCACCCAACCTCTGCCGCCCGCCTGAACCCTGACCATGACAGAGGAATCATATTATGTGCCCCTCCTCTCCTGAGCCCACACAGGAGGAGGCAGGGACATGGAGAGTCAAGTCGGGCCAGGGCCAGCATTGGGCTTGCAGGTTTGGGTACTCGATCCCCACCATTGCCTCCCTAGTTGCCGGGGTTTTTCCTACATGTTTTCCCCCTTGGGCATGGACATGCAATGATGTCTGCGCATGTAGTGCTGACATCTGCCACAGCCCCACGCCTATGTTGGCGCCGCTCCTGTAGTGACCCTGGTCTCCACCAGGGGCCGCTCACAGAATGAGGCAATCCCTGAATCCACCCCAAGAGGAGAGAGCTGTCCTTCAGATGCTCGATCTTCTCCTTCCCCTGCTGACCCCCGGCACCCCGAGTCCGCTCCCGAACCCAGATAGTCAGTGTATCACAAGGTGAGGCATCCAGCACCTCAACCCTCAGTGCCACTGGGCCAGCTATCCAGTCCCATCCTGACTGGTGAAGTAAACAGTATGGGGGTTATGACAGAATTCCAGCATCTCATCAACCCAACGGTTGGGGCATAGCACAATTCAAGATGGCAGCCATGACAACATAAAACAGGGAGGAACACAAGGTAGGGACAGACTGATAGGAAACTACAGTACAAATCCTTAACTCCTAATATCCACCGTTGGTAAAAATTCATTTTGAACAGGAATTGGTAATGGTGGAAGGAAATGTAGGGTGAAGCGTCTCTCATTTACTTTTTATGACTTCACCTTAAGCACGTCACCAAGCCGAGCAATGAGTTTAGATGGGAAACCAAGAATGCCTCATCATCACTTGTTAATTGACAGAGTGGTTGCTCCCACTGATGACTCAGTGATTATGCGGTAGCCAACAGGAGAAGAGGTTACAGATCAGTAGCGAACAGCAACGGCAAAAATGAGGTTAATAAGAAAGACAACAGCGTTAATAGACTCTAATACATCCACTCTTTTTACACTGAAGCATTCATTTTCTCCCACAGCTTGCCAGTGCAATAGAGAACTGTAGTCTGCCTAGCAGTTTCCTATAGGCTTTTACTGCCATCTGAGAGAAATACAGAATTTGATGGCAGATAAGGACCGCTTGGCCCACTCAGTCTGCCCATTTCCATACCTAATGGATAAGTTGCAGATCCTAGTTAACCAACAGCCTACTTCCTCCTACCCCCACCCCCTAGAATTGATCTTCTCGTATGTCAGCTCAGCACCATCTCCCAATCTCCTTGCTCAGCACTATACCATACATCTCTGTAACCAGCCCTAAATTATTAATTAATTTGAAAATTGGTAAGTGAGAAAGGCACGGTGAGCCAGGGCTCATTTCCAGGTGTGACCCAGGAAAAGGGGATACAATAAATCCAAAACAGCAGTAGAGAGGTATTCCAAAGATAAAGTGCAAACAGTAAGCAATTCAACCAACAAGATGGAAGTACGGATAACAAAACAGAGAACAAAAGTTGGCTTTACGAGCAGCACCAATACCCAACTAAAGTGACAAAAGCAAGTTGATACAAATAACTGAACCAGTTGCAGTGACATGAACTGACCCCAGAGGGGATCATGGCAGGGGTGAGAAGGACACCATGGGTGGGTCAGGTAGGGGACTGACAGGACCAGGAGGAGAAGGAGGAGGGCAAGAGCTTTATCTGGTACCTAAGGGAAATGGGGGAAGAGTGCCAACCATCTTTGATGGGGAACATCATGCCCCGCACCATTAACCCATCACTATCTTATTTCCCACCTTTAAGTTTTACAGGGCATTGCTACCCTCTCTTGTAACCCACACCAGACCTGTGCCTCTCATACTACTGTAACCAATCCCTAAAATATTTCTATTTTTACATAGCACTGTGCCCTCACACACACACACCTACAAGCCAGCTCTAACATATTTTCAAACCAAATTAGAGGGCATTGTACTACCCCTGCCACTGTAACCTAGCCCTTCCCTATTTTCCAGACTTTCACTTGGAACTGAGCTCTACCTCCACCCCCACACCCTCCCTGAATCACTGTTCTGCTTCCTGGTCTTGAGCAAGCAGGTAAACCCATCCCCATGTTCAATTTCAGAACTGCAGTTACAGAATCCAAACTGTTAACATCATAAATTTCAATCGATTAAGACCAAGATTACTGTCCATTATGAAATGTGTAGATATCGGGTTTGTTGTTCTCGTGAACCACTTGAAGTTGTTAATATGAGGTTCTATTCAACACTTATCTCATGAACAAGATCAAATCTGGCACATCTTTTTTAAAGTGGTTTTCAGCCTTGTGAGGCCTAAAGAGTACATGTCTGATAAACTGAGTTTCTCAGCCCTCGATTTCTTCAATTATTTCAGTACAAAGATTCCTGTGCGTGATAATGTTTCTCATTACATGACTGATAGTGAAGTACTCAGCACTTTCTGTTTTCTTTCTGAGGCAATGGTGAGTTTTTATCCAAGATGAAGGGAACTAAGGCTGCTGGTTCTGTGTATGGAAAAAGTGTGGTAGTCCATTCTCACAAATGTGATTATTTTATTATTTTTATTCATCAACAAAACAACATATAAAGAACTGAATCTTTAAACCGTGGGCTGTATCTCACATCCCTGTAACACCAGAATACTATTTTACAGTTCACAGAGACAGGTGGGGGACTCCATTGTTAGGAAGGTAGAACTGGGGAAGGAAGTGGAGAGGGAGTTAAGGTGCCTGCCTGGCGCCATGGCTTGGAGGGACAGGGAGCGAATCCTCAGGATTGCTGGAGCAGCTGCACAGGGGAGGGAGCTGGATGTCATTGTCCACCTAGGGACAAATGACATGGCTAAGAAAGGGATTAGAGAAGTGCAGGAAAAGTTTGTGGAATTGGGGAGGGGCCTTAGTCAATTAGCACGCACAGTAACCTTCTCAGAGGTGCTGCCCATCTATGGCATAGGAGAGGCTAGGGTGTTCCGCACCATGGGATTCAATCAGTGGTTGAAAAACTGGTGTGCAGCTCAGGGATTTGGCTTCATTGGGGACTGGGGGTCCACCTGGAGTGATGCAAGCCTATACTGGCATGATGGGCTGCATCTGTCCGGAGGGAACCAGGATCCTAGGTGATAGGTTTAAATGCTTCATTGGCAAGCATTTAAACTAGCCAAGGGGGGAGGCACTGGAAAGGAGCAAGGAAATCCTAGCCCCCCCCAAATAATCACGGTAATAAGTGCAGCAAACACCAACACAGAGGTGTCGATAGGGAGAAGGGCAGGGGTAAATGGAGAAAGTGACAAAGGCAAGAAGAACAGGGATGGGGAAAAAGGGAATAAGTCCATCAGGAAATGGAGGGTAATGAGTACCAATGCCCGTAGTCTGGGCAACAAGCTCCCTGAGCTGGTGGCCTTGATGGAAGAGGGATGCCTGGATATCGTAGCAGTCACAGAAACATGGTACGCAGAGAACCATGACTGGAATGTTAACATACCAGGGTACATAACCTACAGGAGAGACAGGCAGGAGAGAAGAGGGGGAGGAGTAGCTCTCTATGTAAAGGAAGGGATAAAAGCAACTGAACAAAAGAGTAAACAGGGAGGAGAGGAGGCACTGTGGGTCACCGTGGAGAATGGAAAGGGCACCACAATCCGCACAGGGGTTGTGTACAGACCCCCATGTCAGGGGGAGAGAATGGACAAGGATATGATAGAAGGCATTCTTAGAATGGCAGAGAAAGGGGAGATACTGTTGATGGCAGCCCTGAATATGCCAGATGTTAACTGGAGCACATTTACTGCAGCCACATCCAAGAGCAGGGCCATTCTTGATGCCCTACAGGTGGCAGGCCTCAGACAGCTAGTTTCGGAACCCACTCATGAGGGAGCAATCTTAGACCTCATACTCTCAAATGGGGGCAGTGAGAGGATCTCAGATCTAGAAGTGGGTTGCCATCTGGGGACAAGTGACCATCAAACAGTGTGGTTCACGTTAAACTCAGCTACAGCGTCAAGCCATACAAAAGTGAGGGTACTGAACTTTAAGAGGGCTGACTTTGGCAAGATGGGAGTGTGCCTCAGAAAAGCACTAGCAAACAGGCTAGAAGGAGGTGTGGAGCAACAATGGGGAATCATCAAAACTGCCATCACAGAGGCAACAAGCCTTTGTGTGAAGCAAATAAACAAATCAAAATGAAAGAAAAAGCCACTATGGTTCTCAAAAGAGGTGGCTGTGAAAGTCAGGAAGAAAAAGATAGCATTCCGGAAGTATAAGGAAACACAGAAGGAGCAGGACAGAGAGCTGTACCAGTTAAGGCAGAAGGAATCAGGGAGGGAAGTCAGAATAGCAAAGGCCCAAACTGAGGAAAAGATAGCCAACTCAGTTAAGAAGGGGGATAAAACCTTTTATAGGTACATCAGCGAGCGTAGAAAGACAAAGGGAGGGATAGTGAGGCTGAATAGAATGAACGGTGGGTGGGCAGAGGGGGACAGTGAAAAAGCAGGGATACTGAACGAATATTTCTGCTCAGTATTCACAAAAGAGAGGGGAAGTGCCTAATCCAATTAACAGAAGCACTCTTGATAGGGGTCGATCTCAGTCCTTTCACAGAAGAAAGGGTTTTGCACGAACTCCTAAAACTGAAGGTGGACAAAGCAATGGGTCCTGATGGAATTCACCCCAGAATTCTAAAAGAATTAAGGGAGGAACTAGTGAAACCACTGGCTACTCTTTTTAATAAATCATGGGAGGATGGTGTGGTACCCGAGGACTGGAGGAAGGCGGATGTGATTCCCCTTCACAAAAGTGGGACCAAGACAGAGGCAGGAAACTACAGACCTGTCAGTCTGACCTCTGTGGTAGGGAAAGTGATGGAGTCACTTCTGAAGGAAAGAATAGTTGAGTACCTAGAGGCCAGTGGAGCACAGGACCCAAGGCAGCATGGGTTCACAGTGGGAAGGTCATGTCAGATGAATCTAATAGATTTCTTTGACTGGGTGACCAAAGTAGTAGACCAGGGAGGGGCTATGGACATGGCCTACCTAGACTTTAGCAAGGCATTTGACACAGTTCCACACAAAAAATTAATAGTCAAATTAACCAGCCTGGGAGTGGATCCCAGGGTGGTAGCCTGGTAAAACATTGGCTGCACAACAGGACACAGAAGGTAATTGTAAATGGAGTCCACTCTGAAGAAAGAGGGGTTACTAGTGGGGTACCGCAGGGTTCAGTATTGGGTCCAGTCCTTTTTAATGTCTTCATCAGTGACATTGCAGAGGGACTGGAAGGAAAAGTATGCCTTTTTGCAGATGACACAAAGATCTGCAACAGGGTTGATACACAAGGAGGCGTGGAAAGGATGAAAAGGGACTTGGCAAGGTTGGAGGAATGGTCAGAAGTATGGCAGCTAGGATTCAATGCAAAGAAGTGCAAAATAATGCACCTGGGAAACAAGAACCCAGGGGAAGAATACACAATAGGTGGGGAGGTAGTAACAACAACAAAAAAGGAAAGGGACCTGGGGGTAATCATATCAGATGACCTTAAGGTTAGCAAGCAATGTGAGAAGGCAGTAGGGAGGGCTGGGGGTATACTGGGATGTATAGGGAGAGGCATCAGCAGCAGAAAACAGGAAGTTGTTATCCCTCTGTACAGACAGTTGGTAAGACCCCATCTGGAGTACTGTGTCCAGTTCTGGAGACCCCATCTCCGCAAGGACATAGACAGGATAGAGGTAGTCCAGAGGAGGGTAACTAAAATGGTGCAGGGTCTGCAAGAGAAGCCATATGAGGAGAGACTAAAGAAGCTTAATATGTATACCCTTGAGGAAAGAAGGGAGAGAGGGGACATGATAGAAACTTTTAAGTACCTCAGTGGAGTCAACAAAGTCCAAGAGGGTAGCATCTTTCAGAAAAAGAGACATGCAAGAACAAGGGGACACAATTTAAATACAGAGGGGCGGTTCAGGGGCAATGTGAGGAAGTATTATTTCACAGAGAGGGTAGTGGATGCATGGAACAGCCTTCCTGAGGAGGTTGTGGGGTCTAAAACTGTGGGAGAATTCAAGAATACATGGGACAGACATAAGGCAATTCTTGTGGGGGGTAGGAAGAAATAGGCTGTTGGTTAACTAGGATCTGCGGCCTATCCTGTCGGTAGGGAAATGGGCAGACTAGATGGGCCAAGTGGTCCTTATCTGCCATCAAAGTCTATGTTTCTAAAGGACAAGCAGCAAAATCTACAGAAGTTCTAAGGTTCCTTTAGTCAGAAGGGTACAGTTTGATAAGCTCATGTGACCTTTTTTGTAACCCCTAAAATCTCAAAAAATTCTAAATATTTCTTAAAAAAACTGAAATATGTTTGAGCAGGGTATGCATTACTTTGTTTAAATTTGCTATCTGCAATTTTTGCTCCGCCACTTATCCCCTGCATGTGGCTTCCCTCACAAGTCCCATGGCACAACCAGTCTTTCACATGTCACTGACCCGCACTCACCCAGCTTCCATGTAGCAGAATACATCCCAGACATAGGGTCAGGGTAAGGGGATGTACCCCTAATAGCATCCAGTTGTCAGGCAGTGGGACCACGGAGATGCAGGGCCCAGATAAACTGGGGTTTGTCATCCTCCAGCGTTGGGGCAATTTTCTCTTGCTTACTAGGTCCCTTCCCCTGTGGCATTATGGCTATGAAGCCATGTATCAGCATGCACACAAAGCATGCAGCCGTATGGCATAGGCCAGCGTCTCCCCCCCCCCAAAGATGCACTGAGCAGCACTATCATCCCTAGTCACCCAGGTGGTGCTGCTGTGGCATCACACAGCCTCCCTCCTTTCCTCACTGGAGAGGGAGAGTGTCCACTGGGACATGCAAGTCTTTTCCTCCCGGCCAGTGCCTAGCAACCCAGGCTGATTCCCAAACCCGAGTTACAGGCGTCATGTGCAACAGCCCCACCTTTGTGCTGATGGGTCAGCGCAGTGTACACACACTGATACTTTTCAATTAGTATTGCTATGTTCCTTGTACGGTTCTATATATTATGTCCTACTTATCCCTCAGAATGCACTTGGAACCATGGGGAAGGGTCACATATAAGTGGAATCAATCAATCAATAAATAAATGTGCTAAAGAGCAGAATAGTTTAGAGTATGGGTGTTCAGGTTGGGATGTCAGGTGTTCATGTTCAGAGGCCAGGTCTTCAGCTGCAGGGTCCAGTTCAGCTGCGGAGGCTGGGTGTTCAGCAGAGGAGGCCGGGTGTTCAGCTTCAAAGGCTGGGTATTCAGCTGAGGAAATCCAGCGTTCCACTGAGGAGGCCAGGTGCTGAGCTAAGAAAGCTGGGTATTCAACTTCAGAGAATGGGGTTTAGCTTCAGAGATTGGGAGTTCAGCTTCGCTGAGTGTTGAACTTTGGAGTTTGGGGGTTTGACTTCAGAGGCCAGCAGTTTTATTTCAGAGGTTAACTATTCCGCTTCAGAGGCTGGGATTCAGTTTTGGAAGCTGGAGATTCAGCTTCAGAGGCTGGAGATTCAGCTTTGGAGGCTGATGGGTTCAGTTTGAGAAGTTGGGCATTCAGCTTCCGATGTTAAGGATTCAGCTTAAAGATGTTCGAGATTCAGCTACTGATGTTCAGGACTCAGCTTTGGAGGCTCAGGACTCAGCTTCAGTGGTTCAAGACTCAGCTTTGGAGAATCATGAACAATCAAACCCAAACTAACCACACTGCGTTTTATGCACTTAGTCATAGAAACATAGACAATGACAGCAGAAAAAGGCCTCATGATCCTTCCAGTCAGTCCAACCCTACCTCTGATATGTTACAAGTACCCTAGTAGTCACTTACACATCCCTTGTGCCGACCCCCCACCATATAATTTCTTTTTCTTTTATTTAAAAGTTCAAAATTACAGGATAGGTTCTATGAGATGAAAATCTCATTTACAGAACATTCTATCTCAGAAATTCTATATAATACAAGCAAACACGAAACAACAACAATAAATGTAATACATTTATGCCATGTATGACGACAGCTAGCTCAGCAGCTTTCAATGTTTGGATCCCTAAACTGAACCAGACAACACCATAGATTGTGAGTATTTCACTTTACTATTAGGACTGCTGCTTTCCCCTTACAGGTATGATTCCATTAGACTGCAATGCTAGAGTTATTCCACAGCTTTATTTACTACCGTCTCTCCTGTTCTCAGAACATCCAGGTAAAATGCAGGTCAGATACTCATTTACTGTTTTCTCCCAAAACATCCTCAAACTTGCAGCAGTTAAATAGATTTTCCAGTTGTCAGTGCACATTTGCCTACATTCCTGTCTAGCTCTCGTCCCGCCGACTCTACCCAAGCTGCTACATGGCAAGTCACTAATGATTTATGACGGGCCACTGATTCTGAGTCACCTTCCAACTTGGTTCTTCTAGCTAGCTTTGTAGCTTTTTCGTGTTTGTTTTTGCAAATCATGATAGATTGTTCTCTAGATTGAAAGCATCACTTGGACCAGATGGTGCAGTGCTTAAGTGGTTTAGTTCATACTAATCAGGGAGAGTAGTGAGCATGGAGAATAAATGTAAATGAGTCATTCTCCAGTCTTTGTTCTGTTTTTTCGGCTGTTTTATAGGGGGCTGCTTTAGGCCAGTTTCTATTTTCATTCTGTTTCTTTGGAAGCAGTCTGGACTAGAGGTAAGCATGCGGATCTATGTTACAGCAGGGAACGCAGGAAGGTGGTACAGGTACTGGACAGTACAAATTGTAATTGATTAGGACAGGCTGTAAAGGGGATCCTGGTGATAAATGGATAGTACAAGGTGTGCACAGAGCCTGAGTCTATGAGGGTATTGTAAGTACTGTAACAAACTAAACTTCGAAGTCGCAACAGAATTTAGTCAGCACAAACACACAATGATGCAAGGGGGACATGTTGGCAGGATGTGGTAGGAGTGAAAAGGGCATGGGGCAGTGGTGAACCAGCAGGTGCTATGGGAGTTCAGACACAATCTCCACTGCCAGGAAGTTCCAGGCCATGACAACAGAGTTGAAGCTGCAAGGACTGAAATATGCCATTTGACAGCTACAGCTGCTGGGCCTCGTAAGGCACTACTGCCACAAGCACCTCCAAAGTCAATGGAGGACAGAGAAGGGGGCTGAACAGTAGTGGGGGAGGGGGGGAAGAGAAGAGGAAGGCAATCCAAATCTGAAGAACCAGGACTATGCTCGAGCAATAGGTTCACCCTACTGCAACAAGAGATACATATCCCAGTCTACCCCTGCAAGGGCAGAGGGAACCAGCATACCTAACAGCACTGCTGGAGAACAGGCCAGGGGGGTGGGCCTAGCCCAAGGGGGCAACAGAAAGGTACTTATAATGGGGGAATCCAATTCTGAAGGGCACAGGGAGGCATCTGTGTTTCACTTCCAATGGTAAAAAGGTTGTTTTCTGTTTCACTGCGGTGACAGCATACATACTTATAGCCAGGGTGGTGGAACACACAGGAGAGGGGGAGGGAAGGCCAGCTCTAATTGTGCATTGAGACACAAATTATCTGAGCAGGCAAGTCATGAAACAGGCAAAGTCAGACTCCAGTGCTCTGGGGAAGGTAGTAACAGAGACAGCAGGGGTGGTAACCTTCTCCGAGGTGCTTCTGCAGCCATGTCTGAATCAGAGAAAAACATAGAATTTGTAAGTAGAAAAGGACCACTTGGCCTGCCTAGTCTGCCCAGCTGGTCCCTGCCTACTCTGTCTCCACAGATCCTAACTGGCCTCCGGAGACCCTCTCTCCTTCCTGCCTATTTACGAATATTCTCCTATGTCTGTCCCACGCATGGTTAAAGCCCCCTTCTGTTTTTGACACAACTATTTCTGCAGGCAGTCTGTTCCAGGCATCTGCTACTCTTTCAGTGAAGTAGTACTTCTTCACATCCCTCTTAACACCCCCCCCCCCAGCTTAATTGCATGCTCTCTAGTCTTGGCGCGCATCCTCATTTGAAAGACTCCCCTCTTGCACCTAGTTCGCACCCCCTTGAGGTACTTATAGGTCTCTATCATGTCCCCTCGCACTCTCCCCTATTCCTGGGTGTGCATGTTGAGATCCCAGAGCAACTCTTCATAGGACTTAGTAGGGCTTTTGATTCTACCGTTGCACCATTTTAGCTGCTGTCCTCTGGACTGCCTCCACCCTGTGTATGTCCTATCTGAGGTGTGGCCTCCAGAACTGGACACAACATTCCAGATGGAGTCTCAGAAGTGAGCAATACAGTGGCAACACCACCTCCCCCTTCTGCTGAACATACTGCTCTCTATGCACCCCAGCATCCCACTGGCCCTACCCACTGCTTTGTCACATTACCCTGCCACTTGAGATTATCAGATATGATAACTCCAAGGTCCCTTTTTGCTTAGTGACTGTCAGTACCCCCTCATGCTATACTCAGCTCCTGGGTTCCAAGGCCCCACATGCATGATTGTGCACTTTTTGACACTGAACCCCAACTGCCTTGACCACTCCTCGAGTTTCCTGAGGTACCTGCACATTCGCTCAACCCCATCCTACACGTCCACCCTGTTACAGATTTTGGTGTCATCTGCAAAGAGGATATGGATGAGGACTGTTCCCAGTACTGAGCCCTATGGCATCCTGCTAGTCACTCTCCCCACATTAGAGTGCCATTAACCACCACCCGCTGTCACCTATCCACTAACCACCACCCGCTGTCACCTATCCACTAACCACCACCCGCTGTCACCTATCTATTAACCAGTTTCTTACCCAGTTCACCACTTTGGATGCTAACTCTAGGCTGCTCAGTTTCTTTGTCAGTCTCCAGTGCAGCACAGTGTCTAAAGCCTGGCTAAACTCCAGACAGGCTACATCCACTGCCCTCCCCTGACAGAAATATAGAAAATGATAACAGAAAAAGACTGATGGTCCATCCAGTCTGCTTGTAGTTCCCTAGTAAACGCTGGTACGTATTGTCCATACATGATAATAGTCCTCACTGTCCACCCCCATTCCCTTCCCTACTGCTATTACCCTGCATAACCACTATAGCCTTCATTCTGTCCCATCTGTGCTTAAGACTATTTATGGTTTTGGAGTCCACCACCTTGGCAGGCAGACTGTTCCACTACCCTTTCTGTAAAGAAAAACTTCCTCACATCCCTCTGGTACCTCCCTCCCATCAGTTTCCACTCATGCCCCCATGTCCTTGAATTGTTATTCCTACTAAATAGTTCCTCACAGTTTCTCCTTGCTTATTCCTTGCCGGAACTTGAAGGTCTCTGTCATGTCACCTCTCTCTCCCCTCTGGTCTCCAACGAGTACACGTTCAATGCCTTGTGCCAATCCTCATAAGATCTGTGCTGCTAGCCCTAAATCATCTTGGTCACCCTTTACTGCAACATCTCCAGCCTGTCCTTATCTTTCCTGGGGTGAGGACTCCAGAACTGGGCACAGTACTCTTGGAGCAGCCTCACCAATGATCTATAAAGAGGTAGTAATATCTCTTGTCTTCTGTTGTCAGTACCCTGTCCAATACACCCCAGTATCCTATTTGTCTTTCTGTAGGCCCAGTTGCCCACTCCAGCGTGACACCTCAACAGTGAATCCTGAAAACAGACCATTACAGTGACAGTCGCTATAATAGTCTATTTTCAGGTGATGCCTTTCTCCCAGTGTTCTGCCCCTTCCCCAGAACAACTCCAATCTGGAGTTGATTATATAGAAATCCAGGGTGTGTTGGGGATGGCACAATACCGGTGTCAGTATTGTGCCGTCGCTGTGTGGGAGGTCAGCAAATTCACTGTCGACCTCCAGTGGTGCCTCCCAATAGGCCTTGTTGCACTGGCTTGATTGTTTGAGGGAGTCACTAATGATGGTTCCTAGGTCCTTTTCCTCAGACATAGTGCTCAGCTTAACCCCACCCAACCAGTGTTCCCTAGGTGCATCAGCTTGCACTTTTTGGCATTGAATTTCAACTGTCAAACCGCAGACCACTACTCCAGCCTCTGCAGGTCACTCTACATCTCCCTAATGTCCTCATTGCTATCTACCTTACCACAGAGCTCTGTGCCTTCTACTTTGCCTTTCCTTTCCCTTCTCTTGATGCCAGGTATCTTTCCCACTGTGCCTCATTTATATGTAAGCACCCCCTTCAGGATCTTACTGTTTAGGGCCCTTTAATTTGGGCTGTCCGGTGCTAGTTTCTGTTTGCAGGTGGGTGGAGCTTGGACTGGCAATCCTTTAAAAGGGGGGGGGTTGGCACCATTTGGGTTCAGAGAGGCCCAGGAGCTGGAGGTAGGGATCCCAGACTAGGCGCCACAAGTTTCAGCTGCAGGGCCAAGGTTCCAGGCCGGGTGGGGCGACTGCCATCCTAGTCCACCGCCCTGTCCATCTTGGCCTCATGGAATAGTAGTTGCAGTCAGAAGTTGGGGCCACTCTGGGCCATGAATTTGGCTTTCGGTAAAGGAATTGGGACCTGGGGCCCAGAGGAAAGTGTGCAGCCTACAGGGCTGGCATCAGTTTTTTGTGGGCCCTGGGCAATGGACCTCCAGTGGGCCCCCCTCAAACCCATCCGTCCGTTAAAAAAAAAAAAAAAAAATACAACCAAACCAGCCCCAGCTTGGCAGAGAGATCCAAGCAGTCCGCGGGCATTTTTCACACACAGCCATTAGTAGAAATAAGAATTGCAAACCTCTGAGTCAGGGACTCATTTAAAAAGGCTCCTCGTCAGGAAACAGATAGTATATACAAATACAGACATAGTTACATAGAGTACAGATCGATGTAGGGAACACTATGTGTGTGTACATGTACATAAATACAAGGGATAAAATCCATATGAGAGCAAAAACTCTATACAGGAAAACACTATACATGTATATACATAAATACCAGGAATACAATTCATAAGAGAGTGAAACTCTATACAGGTCCTATACAGTGATGTAGCTAAACCATATATAAACATTATAAATTTACAGTATCTTGGGGTTATATTAATGAGGTCCTCAACTAGCTATTCCCTTCATCCACTACTACATCCCAGACTAACATTTAACACTTTAATATTTTTCTCTAGTCTCCTTCCCACTTCAACTCGTCTTTATCTAACTTTTAAATTCCCTTTTCTTTAACCATGGTATACCAACTTCTTGTACTGTTTTATTTATCTATCACTTAGTCTTCAGTTTTACCCTACAATTAGACTTGCAGGCTATTTTCGAGGTGTCTCATCTTTATTATTTTACTCAATGTGCTGCAATTAATAATAGATAGCACAGTCTGACTCGAAGCCCTTATGATATGGCTTTTTAAGCCTGTGTTGTAATCTTATAGCTGAGCTCGCTCGACCCTCTCCAAGTCTTGAAATCTCACTATGTTAAAGCAACTCCTTCCCTAGGGGCAATTTTTGGGTCTGTGCTACTATAAAATACCAAGTACTTATCAATAATATATGCAGTACCTCGAAGCCTGAACAAACTCAACTTTTAATAATGTCATATTGCCAGAATGACTACGTATTCCTGTTCAATACAAGACTTTCACCAGATACCCCCCCCATACAATTTGGATCTTGTAATGCCTCGACACCCCATAAATCCTTATACTATTTGGAGCCTACTCGCTCCATTTTACCTGAACACTCCTCCTACATGAACACTTCTGTGTCTAAGCATTATGATTATGTGAGTAAGTACATAATAGATGGCACAAGTACAGCTTTGTATTGCCGTAATAGTGTTTCAGCTCAGTTTTTTTTCCAGTCTAACTTAGGTTCAAGATGTATTACTATGTCTGGGATTCCATATACTTTCTGTAATCCCCTTTTCATATATGGTAAGATGTTCATGGTTCCCCCCCAGGGAAGAATTATGTTCACTTTAGTTCTAGTCAGAGTTAGAACTTGATAGAAATAATTGTTTACAGTTTGTATCTTGGGTTTAAGATCATTTTCTCCCAAGATTTATTTACTATTTACCTGCTCTGTAGTACAGCGAGAGTGTCTTGGCGATTCCACTGACTCATATCTTGCTATGTTACCTAAAGACTTCATAGTGCGTTAGTATAACATGCATAGGTTTTGTTTAGTAACTATATATATGTCTTCTATATTCTTTTTAGTACCTCTCTTTCTTGTGAGACCCAATGGAAACATTCACCCAGGATTTAAGAATTTCCACAAAGTAAACATCCTGCATGCATTTGACTGTGCTAGCCCTCTCCCTTCTGAGTCTATAACATCCTCTAGCCCTTTCAATATATGAGTCCCTTACTTCCTATTTGTGTTTTCATACTCATCTCCCCATTAAAACATGAGTGATTTAATTCTACATTCATGGAATGTTAAGGGACTCAACTCAACTTGTAAATGAAAGCAAATACTTTCTTACCTCAAAAAGCATAAAACTCATATTGCTTTCTTACAAGAAACAAAACTTTTAATAGAGGATGTTGACAGACTCAGAAGGGATTGGGTCGGTCAAGAATATGCATCCTCCTCTACTTCTAAAAAATGGGGGGGGGTTGCTATTCTATTACATAAATCCCTTAACTGGACACTTATCAAATCCATCTCCAATTTAGATGGCAGATGGTTATGTACTAAATACCCTACAAGGCCCCTTATGTTAGTCAACGTTTATGCCCCTAACTCTGGTTCACCTGAATTCTTTCATAATATGGCCCAACAAATTATGAACAGTAACTTTAACAATTCTCCTATACTTGTAGGTGGGGATTTAAATTTAGCTTTGGAAGCACATTTAGACAGAAGTAATTCTTCGTGTGATTCCCACCCCAGAAGTATTTCTGCACTCTCAATGCTAATGAAAGACTTTGGTCTCACCAACATTTAGAGACTACACCATCCTAGACAGCGCGACTATACTTTTTACTCACCACTTCATAAATCTTATAGCAGAACTGACTACTGGTTTTCTTCCCCATTCATCACTGAAAAAATTATCGACACAACTATCTTCCCGATTACTATATCGGACCATTCTCCTATAAAATTACATCTTATTTGGGGCCCTCCCCCATCTAAATCCCCCTCCTGGTGTCTAGACCCAATCTTATTGAAAGACCCCGATTTCTTACCTTGGATTGGATCCCAAATCCAAGAATTTCTTTCCTTTAACAACACTCCTGATGTATCTCAAGGTACCCTCTGGGAAGCACTTAAAGCAACAGTTAGAGGGAAAATTATAAGCTATGCAGCACACAAGAAAAAAACTAAGGGAACAGCAATTGGCCGATTTAGAGAAATCTCTTTAAGAAAAAGAAACCAAATATTATAAAACAAAAAATCCAGATGATAACTCACCTCACCTTGAAATTCTTCGGCTTAGAATTAAAATCAATGAATTAATATCCAGGAAAGCTGAACTCGCCCTCCTTAGACTTAAACACAGTTATTGGGAGCAAGGGGATAAATGTGGGAAGCTGCTTGCTTATCAACTCAAGAATCAACAGATGGAGACATATATTGCCGGTTTGAAAGATCCTTCAGGCAAAATCCATACAGATAATCCCTCAATTAACCTATATTATGCAATCCTTCTACCAACAATTATACTCTCACCCCACTCCCCCACAACCTGAATATATACAACAATTTCTGGACAATTTACAGTTACCACACCTCTCCCAACAAGATATGATTTTGCTAGAAGAACCCTTTTCCCTGAAAGAGATACCAGCGCACTAAATTCCCTTAAATCTGGTAACGCTCCTGGGAGTGACGTTTTTTCCGTAGACTTTTATAAACCCCTAACTGACATCTTATGCACCATACTGTTTAAGGTGTTCAAAGAGGCATCTTCACAAGGTAAACTTCCCTATTCTATGACAGGAGCCATTATAACCGTCCTACCAAAAAAGATAAAGACCCTTCTCTCCCATCCAGTTACAAACTGATATCATTACTTAATACAGACGGGAAAATTTTTGCCAAAATATTAAATACTCATTTAGAATCAATAATTTTGAAACTTGTCCACACCTCCCAAGCTGGATTTATCAAAAACAGAACTGGTTCTGATTATCTCCGCTCATTATTTAATTTAATCTACAAAGCTAAATCTCTTAAATCACCTGCCACAGCTGTAGTCATCAACTTTGAAAAGGCATTCGATTCTCTCAACTGGACTTATTTGTATCATGTTCTATCCCACTTTGGTGCCACTAATAAATTTTGTACATGGATTCAATTACTATACACCCTCCCCTCTGCCCGGGTTCTTACTAACTCTACTCTGACCTCATCCTTTCATCTGGCAAGAGGTACCAGGCAAAGGTGCCCCTTATCCCCCACTCTTTTTATTCTAGCTATGGAACCCCTATCAGCTGCTCTTCGTCAATCCTCCATGATCCAAGGTATTCCTATTGGTAATTCCCACTATACTTCACTGTCCTACGCTGATGACCTCCTCATTCTACTCGAAAATCTTGAAATTTCGGGACCACCCTTAAAGGAGAAGACTCCTGTATATTTATGATTTGGATATGTCTGATGTATTTATTATAGATTACATCAAGTACTGTACACATGTCAATAAGAGATCAGACATTTCTTCTGTTGCAACACATATCTAGAGTTTGAGGCTCTGACACAAAGTAGTAAAATGTCAAGCAAACCTCCATTTACATGCAAATGAGTCACTTGTAATACAGCCCCTCCCATTCCATGATGTCACTACAGCAACAGTGCAGAACAAAACATAAGGGTATCAATGCTGTCTAGCCTGATTTTAGTTTAAGTTTGCAATGGCTTAAGGCAGTTCTGTCATGCATCTCACAAAGGGAGTAGTACTTGTAGCCTTAATATTGTATGTGTAGAGCAAGTAATATATCTAACAGTATTTCATTCACAGGAAACAAAAGCTGTTTCTTTGTACTGCTCATTTCTCTCTGTGAGACAGTTGTAACATGTTGTGGAAAGCAGTGGACTGAATTAATCAACCAATCAACCAACCAATCAATCAATCGAGCAGTCAATCAGTCACTCTGTATTGAACCAGGTGAACACCCTTGAGAAGATTCATTACAAGGTGAGCCTGGGCAGTTTGCCAAAGGATCACACAAGACTGACTTGTACACACACCCCCTTTCAGCAGCCTGAAAGTGGACAGCTAGATCATTTACTTTATAAAGTGTATTGTTTTACATTTCAAATGTTTCTTAAATCTGAGTTTCTGACTGGAAATACCAGGACACAGAATGCATATGACATGGGAGGAGTGAGCTAAGCAAATACAGAGCACTACAACCACTGAGACCGATTAGTTTCTTTACCTACAACAGCTGAGGTGTAGCATCTGATTTGTGAGGGACATCCTACTTCAAATGCTGGCATTACAAAGGGGGGGCAGCCACAGCTTATCCTTAGTACCTTGAAAATGAAGTGCTGCATCTCTCACATCACTGCTAATGATTTATAATGGGACTTGGGGCACTTTTAAAGTCATGACCTGAGGGGCCATCACAGTTTCTAAGGAGGTTAGGGGAACTTCTTAAGGGTTAGAGAGTAAGGGACTCTAGTAGGATTTGAACCAGAGTCCCCCAGTGCTTGTGCTTTAACCACTAGATTATCCTTCTTCCATATGCTGCAGCTGATGCTTTCCTGGTAACCTATTCCTTGTTATAGCTGAATTCTTTATTGCCTTATTGCCTTACAGCAGCCATCCAATCACTGCCTGCTTGGTTATAAAGGCAAAGGGGCATATTTGCAAGGTTGTTTCTCACTGCTGGTGTCAATCAAAACAGAGAATGCTAACACACACACACACAACATAATGCAATAGCTGTATAATACCACTTAAAACTCTTGTTGTACCCAGAGTCATTTGTTGGGTAAACTGTTTTTGCTAACAGAAACAGTAACACAACACATACAGGCATTCCTTATATGAATACTGTATATACCTCAAATCAGTGCTGCATCACACTCACGTGGTCCTAGTCCCTATTAGACCTGCACTTCAGGATGTGCACAACACTTAAAGGGTTCCTCCATTACTCAAGTGGGAAACCAAACATTGTGGGTTTGGTTTACTGGTGGAACTGCATCTAGTACAGCACCATTATCTGTTGCTCTGATGACATCATCCTCCAGCAACACTGATGGTAAAATGGAGGACAAACACATTGATAACTTTTGGGGGCTGTATATTTTTAGTTATAATCTAGATTTGAACAGCAATAGGACCGCTGGCAACTGGAGGAGGCACACAACAGTTACACATAAGGAGTTGGGAAAATATTGGTGTAAAACTATGGGAGACTTCCCCTTTAATTCAGTTACTTAGCAACTTTACTTCACTTTCTGGGCTCGCTCTGAATCTAAACAAATCAGAAACAATGCCACTGAACAATTTTTGTAACCCTTCTATGAATACAATATAAGTTTTTGTTGGGCTCCTCAAGGTATCTCTTACCTTGGAATACAGATCACCTCTAAATTAGACAAGATATGGGATGCCAATCTTTCCCCGTTATTAGCAAATATTAAAAACACTCTCAACAGGTGGAAACTGCTTAACCTCTCTTTTAATGGGAAAATCTCCACTATCAAGATGTCAATAGCTCCCAAAATACTGTATCTATTTATTAATATCTGTTTAACCCTCCCTACTTTTTTTGTCAGAATTGATGATATAATTGCCAATTTTTATGGGAAGGCAAAATTCCCAGATTTAGTCATAACAAACTGCATTCCACTGGTCCAAAGGGGGCTTCGGGCTCCCCTGGTTCCAAGCATATTTTTGGGCCTTCTGCACTGCCCAAATTGTCAAATAGTTTAATAAACCCAGCAATAAATCACCATTGTGGGTCAATATGGAAACATTTCTATGTCTGGGCAATGTCACCACTTCCTTCATTTATAACCCTCCCCCCCAATTTAAAATCTCACTCTACTATAGCATCATCCATATACTACTGGAAAATAATTCATAAACGCCTTAAATCCAACCCAATCCCTCTCATACATGCCCCTGTTTAGGGGAACCGCAACATCACTCTTGATAATCACCCAATTTTTTGTTGTAATTGGAAAAACAGGGGCATTTTTTTCTTGAAGGATATACTTATACCTCAGACTCTCAAATTAAGATCCTTTTCTGACCTGCGCAAACAATGGAATCTTCCCTAGGACTATTTCTGGAAATATTTACAGTTATGCATGGCATGGAACCTTTATCTTCCTACTATTTCTCATCAATCTATATATGATACTTTTATTTCTAAATAGATTAAAACAAACTCTAAATTAAATAGCATCATTTAAAAACATATCAGACATACAATTCCAGATCAATCTATCATTGCAAAAAATAAATGGTGTACCCTTTTAAATTATAACATAACCAATTCACAATGGCATAACTGCTGGCTATCGTGCCATAAATCTTTCCAGGATAATCGCAGTTCACTCATACAAACCAAAAGTCTACATCTATGGTACAGAACTCCTGAGATTTTTCAAAAAATGGGCTTAATGAACAACAATAAATGTTGGCGCTGTAACTCCCCCAATGGCAGTTTGCTACATATTTTATGGCATTGTCCTCCCATACACAATCTTTGGCATCATATTCATTTCTTTGCAATGAAAGTGATTGGTCTATCCTTTGCATTAGATCCAAAACATTGCATACTTGGTATTTTCAATGCTCATTCATACAAAATATCCCATTCTCAGAATAGGTGGTTATCCCTACTATTCCTCAAGTTAAACGCCTTATACTAATGCATTGGAGATCCAACATCATTCCCACCCTCCCGGATATTCTCAAACAACTATCTCACTACGCCATCCTTGATCGTATGTCACACTTAGCCTCTGACCAACTTAATTTATATAATAAATGCTGGCAGGACTATTTTAAATATTTAAACACGTCTACACATATTGTCACTTAATCCATGGGTTGTTATATGTTCACATTGGAATCTCACTTCTAGCTCTTTCGCTCCTTTTTCATCTCCTATCTTTTTATCTCCTTTTCTTCTTCCCTTTACCTCTTCAATCTTGTTTACTTTCTTAGATGTTTTTCTCTTTGTTATGTTCTTCATTTATACAATCTTACACATACTTGTATTAAATTACAGCATAATAGAAGTACAATCACGACTGCTCATATTTCTTGTTTGTATCTACTGCTTTTACCCCTTGAACCATAAATTGCCATATTTTCTCTCTATCATACAGATTGTACTGCTACATATTGTTTTCTCAACATTTGTTTTCCCCTTTAATATCACTGTATAATACTTCAGATGACATGTTTTTTCCTTCTCTCATTAAGAATTTATGTAAGTGTATATTGGAGAATGTAGTGTATTTGTATGCATAATCACAATAATTACAATAAAAAGATTAACTGCAATAAAAAAAAATAAATAAAAATGGGCAGTAACTTAAAACAAACGTGGTGACACTTGGGCAGCTACATGTTCTGCCAGGGCATGAGACAGTGGGGGGGGGCAGTGAGGTGGGGAAACAAACAGCTATGTGCAGTTACAGCTTCCGGTGGTGAAATCATTTAGTAGTGCAGGAGTGCGATTAAAAAGTATCAGAACAACACAGATGCCCACAATGGCTGTATGTCTGCACAAGCATCTGACATACCATGGTGGGGGTCGCTTATATCTCTGGAGCAATATGAAGAGCACTAGGCAGAAAAATACAGACAGTGGCAAGAACCATCATACACAGAAAGAGATGGACTTTATTTACCGTTAGTATTGCAGCAGCATTGTATTTGCTCCAAAGGCACACTAGCTGTACTGACTGCAGCTGCTGTAAGCACCCAATGCTGCACAATGTTCAGTAGCATCATTCACCACCTCTTACCTATATACAGTTTGTATTGCAAGTGTATTAGACCGTACTGGACCAATACTGCTGCAGTTAGGTCTAAACATCAATTTGGGCTAAACCGCAACAGATGCAGGTAGTGTAAATGATGGACTGTTTCACTATTTTCTATGAGTAAGGTAGAGGAGACAGTAGTACTGCAGTGCTTGTTTACTTTTGCTGCTCAGGTTCCACGCATCATGCCTCCCCAGTAACATGAAATAAATGGGAAGACACAAATGTCACACTAAACTTTAGAAAGGTAAGTGCCGAAGTTGGTCCAGTACGGTGTAACACAGACTCAATACGCACTCCATACGAGATGTATATAGGTAAGAGGAGATGAACGATGCTACCAAACATTGGCTATAGCATCAGGTGGTAGCAGTAGGTGCTGTCTGTCCAGGCAGTGAGTGTTTGGAGTCAATACAAGGATGCTGTAATAGTAACCATAAATAAAGTCTGTCTCTCTATGCGTCTGAAGGATCGAGGGCTAGGCATGGGACATCATGAGCATCCAGAACAAAGCTTGGGTGAAAAATTAAACTAATCATTGATGCAACAAATGTAATTTTGGCGGTGTGTAGGTAAGCTTTTGTGACTTGCGTCAAAGAGGGGATCAGGAGAAGTTTGCAGGGGAACAAGTCAAGTCTGCTCATTAGGTAATCAGTTTGAAGGAGCAAACGAGGAAATACAAGCAGTCACCTCACCACCCAACCCACCCTAAACCCAAACATACACCCTGAAAAAAAGCTGCATCACAAAACAGCGGGCACAAAGCAAATGTATGCACTGATAACTATGCAGCAGTGCCTGTACAGAAAATTGACGGTAAAAATAATAAACGTGTGGGCATTGCGACAGGTTGGGATCAGGGAACAAACTGTTAGCATTACAGTGATATTCCTATATATACTGTATATAGCTTGCATTCCTGTCGTGGGGTCAGAGTACATGGTCAGGTGCCTTCCCAGGGTGGTGGGTGCCAAGATAGACTATGAGCAATTATGTTGGACCACCCTATCCCCAAGCACCGGCCACTGCAGTGTAGTCTCCTGTGCAATCCTGAGGCTGGCTGTACAAGTGCTGGTATTCTTACTTTTGGATACTGCTCGGGCAGTGTAATTTAGAGACAGAAGACACAATATACATAGTAACTTCACGATAAATTGTCAGTGCCAAGAACCTTTACACATGGAAAGAGACAGATGTTATTTATGGCCAGTATTGCAGCAGCACTGTATTTTCTCCAAATGCTCACTAAGTGTACATAGTCTGCACCTACCATTATTACCACCAGATGCTATGGCCAGTGTTCGCTAGCATCATTCACCCCCTTACCTTTAAGCAGTTCGTACTGAGTTCATTTTGAAAGCGAGTTACACTGTACTGGACCAATATGGCAGCACTTAGGTCCAAATATCAATTTGGGCTGAACATCGGCAGATGCGGGGTGTCTACATGATGGACCATTACAGTATTTATCCTGAGTAACTTACCCTGAGTAACTAAGAGGAGACAAAAGCAGTGCAGGGCTTATTTTGTGTTTTGGTGCATGTGCCACACTGTACTTTGGGACATAACTGCAGTAATATTGGTGCAGTACGGGAGTCATAGACAGTTTCTATATGAACTGAATACGGAATGTCTGTAGGTAAGCGGAGTGGAATAATTCTACTGGACATTGTCTGTAGCATCGGGTGGTAATGGCAGGTTCAGTCAGTGCAGTTACTGAGCATTTGGTGGAAATACAAAGCTGCACTAATGCCAACTAAAAATAAAGTGCATCTCTTTCCGCATACCAAGGGTCAATTCTTGGCACATCTTGAGCATAGGGAAAAAGGTTTGGGAGCGACATGGCAGTAATCAGTGCTACATCATATACGATTTTTTGGATGTGCACAGGTATGATTTGGTGTCATGCCACACAGGGGAAACGGTGAAGCCTGTTCACTAGGCACTCAGGTGGAGCAAACGAGGAAACTACAAGCAGGCACCTCGTCAAGCACCTCCCCCCCAAAAAAAAAAAACACGATCTGACATGTACACCCATAACAAAGTTCAATTGCAAAACTGAGAACTATACACTCATATGACAGCAATGACAGGAATCAGATAGTTGCACTGAAAATCCAAGGAGAAAATTACCAGTCCGTGTTGTCAAGTCTGCTTTTTCTGCCATACTAGAATGGAATGGGACTGCTGCTACAGCTGACAGAGCTGCTTGTCGCATTGCTGTTGCTGCTTTTATAGGGGGTCCAATATGGAAACACTGTCATACACTGGCAATGAAAAATCACTGTCAGTAAAGGACAAACTAATACTGGCCTCCTTAGACCAAGAAAAATAACTGTCTGCCATTGCCGAATAGTAGTGTAGTAGCCACTCACTAAGTCCACTGCAGGTCTGTCACAATTTTTTGACCATGCAACCGCTTGAGCCACTTGAGAAGTCTGCTACCGGTCCGGCGCAGTTTGTGTGGTAATGCAGATGCTCTGTGACATACACAATGACACACACACGCACACATATTGAACCACCATGGTATCCTGCAGCCTAGTGTGTCTCAATGTATGAGAGCACTGTTCAACATGGGGTGTAACTGTATTCCTCTAAGTTATTTGTTTATGATAAAAACTTATGTTTGACATCTGGATTGTGCTTTCACATTCAGTTTGATGGGGTTCACAGGGGTAGTGCATGGTGATGGTCGAAGTTAGGGTTACAAAAAAACCCTAACATTGCATTTTCTTACTTTTGTTGCTTTAATAATAATTCCTAACTTGTGCATTAATGTATGCAACCCATACCCCGGCCAAGAACAGCATCTGGAAACCGGGACCCCCTAACTTGTACACAGACAAGGCAATAGGCCACAAGTTGGCATAACAATAGGCATCACCCCTAGCGCTGGGGCAAATACCTGGCTTAGCAGTCTAAAGGGGTCAGGGGGTTAGGGTATAAAATAACATTTATATTTACTCCAGGTTCTGAGTAGAGGTCCCCTCATGAACACTGGCGTTGTCATTTCATTAATCAGTCCTGAAAGGTGATTCCACGCAGTGACTGCAAAATCACCTTTCAGGACTGAGTAATGAAATGACAGTGCAAGTGTTCATGAGGAGGGATCCCAAAAAGACTATGTTGAAAATTTGGGGCAAAAATTCCAAAAAATGGCCGAGATATCAACATAAGTTGACCCCCCCAATGACAGCCATTATAGGGCGCTTACCTTGATTCTTCAGTTTGTGGTTTGGCTTTAAAGAGTGCAGCCGTGTTCCAGTCCAGAGAAGATTGCAGCCACCAACCTCTGGAGGCAAGTATGGGGTAAGGGGGGTGCGTGCGCAGCAAGAGGGCTGAGATGGGGGAGCCGATGAGGGACCGTATTCTTTTTTTCAGGGAAACATAAACAGATTTTGACAGCAGATAAGGACTGCTTGGCCCACCCAGTCTGGCCATTTATAAAGGGGGGTATAGATATGGGGATACTGGGTATGGGCTCCCCAGTGTCCTGGAATATTGGGGGGTACAGATATGGGGACACTGGGAGAGGGCTTCTCAGTGTCCCTCAGTGGTGGCACTGTTTTTTCTTTGTTTTGTTGCTGATACGGGGAAAGCCGCACCACGGCTAATGTTGAGGCGGGGGGTAGAGAAGCGAGCACCGGGAGAGGGGAGAGAAAGCCACACCATGGCTAGTGTTGAGATGGAGGGTGAGAAGCAATCACTGGGGCTAATGTTGAAACCTTTGAGGGGGGTCAGAGGAGCAAAGATGGGGAGAGAGAATACAGCAGCTATAACTCCCACCATGTACATTAGTGTGCACTCTAATGCACATGGCTGGAGTTCAGGCTCCAGAAAAATAATAAGCGCTCCCATTGGAGCGGTTCATTTCTTGCAAGTCCAGCATGCACCACATCAGCAAAGCTGAACTGCTGTCATGACCAGAGTTGCCTGATCATTAGTGTACACTGCCAAACCCGCTGCAGTTTCAGCTGTAATTAGCTTGACAGTGACACACCTCTCATTCGCCATATAGTCCCAAGATGTTCCTTGCGCAAGCACAAGTGAATGTAAAAACACCTCTTCTCTTTACTGGTAACTCATCATAGCTTCAGCATAAACACCTATTCTTTCTGGGCAGTTGACACTCTTCAGGATCTTTAGGGGATTTCCCCTTGGATCCATAGAAATTGAAGTGCCTCTCACTTCTCTGTGGAAATTGACCCACTGGGGTCCTGCAGGCAAACAGTCACTACCACTTCTTCTGGTACTGCTGGGTCTCACACACTAGGGTGAGAAACTGCCAGAGGTCCTTCATCCAGTTTCAGAGGAGACTGGCAGGCACGTTCCCATTCTGAGCACTGCTGCTCACTCAGAGCTCCACTTCACACTACCAACTACAGACTGACTCCCATCTGAACATTCTAAACTGCCTCCTTGCAGCTGATTCCAAAGTGGCTTATGCTGCTGCGAGATTCTAAATGACATAATCCATTCTTTGCTCAGCCTAGCTGAGTAAACAATGATGTCATCTGTAAAAAGCTACTAATAAGCCCTTAACCAGCTGCCCACTACTTTCCTATGGCTAACCTGATGGGATTCTAGTAACCCCAGGGGACTGGGAGGTTACATGTAGTTTTTTACAATACACGTATATAATACGAACCCATACATACATGTGATCCTATGTGCCCATTTGAACCCAAATACATTTATTAGTGCAACCCCCTTCCCCATCAAAGGGGGGATTACCATCTCCAGCTTGCCATCACTGAGCATCACCAAACCTCTCCATTCCACTGCTCAGAGTTGCCAAGCTGCTGTCTGCATCTTCTTGGCACCAGCCATGCCAAAGGTGCTCCCAGTCCCCAGTGACTGCAGTAGGGGAAGGGGCAGCAACTGACAGTGGCCCCATTTCTTCCTGCATGCATAAAGTACTTCACCACCATAGTCCGAGCTGCCACCGTGGGACCAGAGACATAAAATTAAAAAAACAAAGAGCTGGAAGGGAGCACAAAGGAAGCCATGCACTGTGGAGTGGAAAGCTGGTGAAAGCTTCAAGCCTGTCCTTGACCCCAAGGTACAGACAAGGTGTCAGACACCACTGCGCACTGGCCAGAACGGTTTATTCCATGCTCCCCAGCTACAAGATGGCCAGATTTTCAGATGCTCAGGCTGGATTACTAAGGAGGATGTTCATAAGTGACTGCACTAAGTAATAAAACAAAGACAAGGCCATGCCACATGTGAAGCCCAGTTAGGATAAATGGTTATATAATGCACTGAAATTGAAATAGATTAGTCTTTCAGAAATATCTCAAAGAGAAAACCTACACTAACTTGTTTTTTTTCTCTTTTAGATATTTCCTGAAGAAGACCTAAGGTCGAAACGTAGATTTTTAACTCTATTTTCTATTTTCAGCGTGCATTTAATATAACCATTTTGTTTTGCACTAAGTAATGCCAGTCGTAAGTACCATATCAGGGCTCAGGCCTGACACTAGCTAGAGAGTCAGGACTAAGCTAGATAGTTTATCTTGCCAAAAAATGCATGACTATAACTCTCCAGTAGAACAGTTTCTGAGAGTTAAACTGCATCAGCAACCAAGATGTTTAAACGTAGTACTGGTGTTTTGATATTGTTCTAGGATCGCAACTGCAACAGCTGATCACTGGCACCTCCCGCTTTATCTCAGGCTTGCATCTCGACATCTCTTTGACTGGTACCGCACATTTCACTTCAGATCTGCATCTTGCATCGTCTGTGTGTACACATTGGTACCACATGCTTCACCTCAGACCTGCATCATGCCTCATCTGTGTGCACGCACTGGTACCATACATTTCACCTCATGACTGCATCTTGCCTCATCTGTACACACACATATTAGTACCACACTGCTTCACCTCAGGCCTGCATCTTGCCTTATCTGTGTGCACACTTCAGTATGCACACTTCACCTCAGGTGTGCATCTTGCCTTATCTGTGTGCACACTTCATCTCAGGCCTGTATCTTGCCTTGTCTGTATGTACACATTGGTACTGCACCACTTCACCTTAGGCCTGTATCTTGCCTCCTCTGTGTGCACACTTCGGTACTCGCACTACACCTCAGGTCTGCATGCTGCTGTGTCTGTGTGTACACATTGGTACTACATTGCTTCACCTCAGGCCTGTATCTTGCCTTATCTATGTGCTCACATCAATACCACATGCTTAACCTCAGGCTTGCAGCTTGCCTCCTCTGTGTGCACACTTCGGTACTCACTACACCACAGGTCTGCATCTTGCCTTATCTGTGTATACACATTGGCACTGCACTGCTTTACCTCAGTTCTGCATTTTGCCTCACCTGTGTGAACACTTCAGTACACACACTTCCCCACAGGCCTGCATCTTGTGTCATCTGTGTGTACACATTGACACTGCATGCTTCACCTCAGGTCACCATCTTGCATCATCTGTGTGCACATGTTGGTATCGCATGCTTCACCTCAAGTCTGCATCTTGCCTCATCTTTGTGTACACATTGTCACTGCACCACTTAATCTCAGGACTGCATCTTGCCTTTTCTGTGTACACTCATTTGTACCACATGCTTCACCTCAGGCCTGCATTATGCCTCATGTGTCTTTACACAATAGTGCCACACCGCTTCACCTGAGGACTGCATCTTGCCACATCTGTGAACATATATTGGTACCATATGGTTCATTGCAGCCCTGCATCTTCCTCATCAGTGTGTACACAATGGCACTGCATGCTTCACCTCAGGTCTGCATCTTGCCTCATTGGTGTGTACACATTGGTACTGGACCACTTCACCTCAGGACTGCATCTTGCCTACTCTGTGTGCACACATTGGTAATGCACCACTTTCCCTTAGGAATGCATCTTGCCTCATCTGTGTGCACACACTGGTATTACATGGCTTCACTTCAGGTCTGCACCTTGCCTCGCCTGTGTGGGTACATTGGCACCACATGCATCACCTCAGGCATGCTACTTGCCTTGTCTTTGTACATACATTGGTACTGCACCACTTCACCTCAGGCCTGCATTTTGCTTTGCCTGTGTGCACACATCGGTACCGAATGCTTCACCTCAGGCCAGCATCTTGCCTTATCTGTGTGCACACTTAAGTACACACACATCCTCTCAGACCTGCATCTTGCCTCATCTGTGTGTACACATTGGTACTGCACCGCTTCACCTCAGGACTGCATCTTGCCTCATCTGTGTGCACACATTGGTACTGCACCGCTTCACCTCAGGACTGCATCTTGCCTCATCTGTGTGCACACATTGGTACTGCACTGCTTCACCTCAGGACTGCATCTTGCCTCATCTGTGTGCTCATTGGTACTACACCGCTTCACCTCAGGACTGCATCTTGCCTCATCTGTGCGCATTGGTACTGCACCGCTTCACCTCAGGACTGCATCTTGCCTCAACTGTGTGCACACATTGGTACGCACCGCTTCACCTCAGGACTGCATCTTGCCTCATCTGTGTGTGCACATTGGTACCGCACCACTTCACCTCAAAACTGTATCCTGCCTACTCTGTGTGCACACATTGGTAATGCACTGCTTTCTCTTAGGAATGCATCTTGCCTCATCTGTGTGCATACACTGGTATTACATGGCTTCACTTCAGGTCTGCACCTTGCCTCATCTGTGTGTGTGTACATTGGCACCACATGCATCACCTCAGGCATGCATCTTGCTTTGTCTGTGTGCAAATACTGGTACCGCACACATCACTGCAGTCTTGCTTCTTGCCTTGTCTTTGTACACACATTTGTATTGCACCACTTCACCTCAGGCCTGCATTTTGCTTCGTCTCTGTGCACACATCGGTACCAAATGCTTCACCTCAGGCCTGCATCTTGCCTTATCTGTGTGCACACTTAAGTACACACACATCCTCTCAGACTGCATCTTGCCCCATCTGTGTGTACACATTGGTACTGCACCGCTTCACCTCAGGACTGTATCTTGCACCATCTATGTGCTCACACTGGTATCGCATGGCTTCACTTCAGGTCTGCACCTTGCCTCATCTGTGTGTATGCAATGGCACTACATGCATCACCTCAGGCATGCCATCTTGCCTTGTTTATGTGCATGCAATGGTGCCGTGTATATCACTGCAGTCTTGCATCTTGCCTCATCTTTGTACCCTACACTCATTGGTACTGCACCACTTCATCTCAGGCCTGCATTTTGCTTTGCCTGTGTGCACACATTGGTAGTGAATGCTTCACCTCAGGCCTGCATCTTACCTCATCTGTATGCACATATTGGTAACATGCTTCAGCTCAGGCCTGCATCTTGCCTCGTCTGTGTGCACACATTGGTACTGCACCACTTCACCTCAGGACTGCATCTTGCCTAGTCTGTGTGCACACATTGATAATGTACCGCTTTCCCTTAAGAATGCATCTTGCCTTATCTATGTGCACACACTGGTATTACGTGGCTTCACTTCAGGTCTGCACCTTGCCTCACCTGTGTGTATGCAATGGCACTACATGCATCACCTCAGGCATGCCATCTTGCCTTGTTTATGTGCACACAACGGTGTCACATATATCATTGCAGTCTTACATCTTGCCTCATCTTTGTATCCTACACTCATTGGTACTGCACCACTTCACCTCAGGCCTGCGTTTTGCTTTGCCTGTGTGCACACAATGGTAGTGAATGCTTCACCTCAGGCCTGCATCTTACCTCATCTGTGTGCACATATTGGTACCAGATGCTTCAGCTCAGGCCTGCATCTTGCCTTGTCTGTGTGCACACATTGATAATGTACCACTTTACCTTAGGAATGCATCTTGCCTTACCTGTGGGCACACACTGGTATTACATGGCTTCACTTCAGGTCTGCACCTTGCCTCATCTGTGTGTATACATTAGCACCCCATGCATCACCTCAGGCATGCATCTTGCCTCATCTGTGTGCAAACACTGGTACCGCATACATCACCGCAGCCATGCATCTTGCCTCGTCCTTGTACACACATTGGTACTGCACCACTTTACCTCACACCTGTTTTTTTGCCAATCCTGTGTGCACACATTGGTACCAAATGTTTCACCTCAGGCCTGCATCTTGGCTTATCTGTGTGTAGACATTGCTATTGCACAGCTTCATCTCAGGCCTCAATCTTGCATCCTGTGTGTGCACACATTGGTACTGCATAGCTTCACCTCGAGACTGCATCTTGCCTCATCTGTGTACACACATTGGTACTACACCACTTCAACTTAGGACTGCATCTTGCCTAGTTTTTGTGCACACATTGGTAACACACCGCTTCCCCTTACGAAAGCATCTTGCCTCATCTGTGTGCAAACACTGGTTTTACATGGCTTCACCTCAGGTCTGCACCTTGCCTCGTCTGTGTGTATACTTTGGCACCATATGCTTCGCCTCAGGCATGCCATCTTGCCTCGTCTGTGGGCAAATGCTGGTACCTTACACATCACTGCTATCTTGCATCTTGCCTCATCTTTGTACACACATTGGTACTGCATCATTTTACCTCAGACCTGCAGTTTACCTTGCCTGTGCACACAGATTTGTACTGGATGCTTTACCTCAGGCCTGCATCTTGCCTTATCTGTGTGCACACTTAAGTACACACATATCCTCTCAGACCTGCATCTTGCCTCATCTGTGCGCACAGATTGGTACTGCACCGCTTCACCTCAGGACTGCATCTTGCCTCATCTGTGTACTCACACTGGTATCGCATGGCTTCACTTCAGGTCTGCACCTTGCCTCATCTATGTGCTCACACTGCACGCATGGCTTCAGCCAGGTCTGCACCTTTGCCTCATCTGTGTGCTCACACTGGTATCGCATGGCTTCACTTCAGGTCTGCACCTTGCCTCATCTGTGTGCTCACACTGGTATCGCATGGCTTCACTTCAGGTCTGCACCTTGCCTCATCTGTGTGCTCACACTGGTATCGCATGGCTTCACTTCAGGTCTGCATCTTGCCTCATCTGTGTGCTCACACTGGTATCGCATGGCTTCACTTCAGGTCTGCACCTTGCCTCACCTGTATGTATGCAATGGCACTACATGCATCACCTCAGGCATGCCATCTTGCCTCGTTTGTGTGCACACAATGGTACTGCATACATCACCGCAGTCTTGCATCTTGCCTCATCTTTGCACACTCATTGGTACTGCACCACTTCACCTCAGGCCTGCATTTTGCTTTGCCTGGGTGCACACATTGGTAGCGAATGCTTCGTCTCAGGCCTGCATCTTGCCTTATCTGTTTGTACATATCTGTACCACACACATCACTTCAGGGATGCATCAGGCCTCATCTGGGTGCACACACTGATACCATTGGCTTCACCTCAGGCATGCGTCTTGTGTAATCTGTGTGCACCTATCTGTACCACGCAGTTTACATCAGGCATGCATCCCTCCTCATCCGTGTGCACACATTGGTACTGCACACCTCAGGCTTGCATCTTGCCTTATCTGTGTTAACACATTGGGTAGGTGAGGTGTAAGCAAAGAGAATAGGCATTCTAGAACAGTGTTAGAGAATGTTAGACAATTACCTAAAGATCAGGAGGACAGGGTATAGAGGGCGCAAATTCTGCAGCAATCTGACATCCCAGAGAAAAGTAGATGTCACAGTGATGTGTACGGACAGCTACGGGTAAAGCAGATCACATGAGCAACCCATTACCAGTGAACTTGCACACACACACAAGCATACATACATGTGAACTCAATCACACACACATGCAGACATATATACATAAACTTATACATACAGGTGAACTTACACTTACAGACACATATACATACATGTGAACTCACACATACAGACACATATACATACATATGAACTCACTGACATACACATACATGTATACAAACATTTTAACTTGCACATAATACACACAAACTCACACATACACACAAGAATACAGACATGTGACCTCACTCACACATACATACATACACATACATGTGAGCCCACACAGACATATACTGTACGTATGAATACATGTTTGAGCTCACTCACACATACATACATGGACACATACATGTGAACTCACACATACACATACATGAAATCCAATATACATATACATATACATACATGTGAATTCACACACACACACATATGTGCATACATACATGTAAGCTTACTCACACATACATGCACATATACATACATGTGAATACAAAATCACACATGCCTACACAATGCAAAGCATCATGGGCTGCATTTGCAAATCACCACAGAATGTTATGCTGGTTACCAGAATTGCATGGTGCCGAAAGGCCTCTCACACATACATGTGAACAGCACACATGCATACTCCCATACATACATGTGATCTCACATGTACGTACACATTCATGTAAACTCATACATAGCTGTATACATACATGTGAATTCACACATACATAACCTTATACGTACTTGCAAACTCACACATACATAACCATATACATACATGTAAAGTCATACATATGTATATATAGATGTTTACTCACTCACATATACATGTATACAGTGGGTTTGCTTGCATTGGAACCTAGCTTCACCCGAGCTCTTTTCTTATAGGTTTGCTTGTAAGGACGGGGCAAGGAACATTATCAGAAGCAAATTTCCTATGTGTTACTATTTTCTATTGTGCTCACAGGATTTGTTACTGTTTTTTACTTACATTTTACTGCTGTTATCTTCTCCGATTCAAACTGCTGTTGCAGGCTATACTTTCTGCTGCATTATTACAGGGTGTACCTACAGGTTTGTTACTGTTTTGTGCTTACAGATTACTGCTGTAATCTTCTCTGATTCAAACTGTTTTTTGCAAGGTATATCTTCTATTACTGCTTTATTTTTCTCTGTAGCAAAGTGTTTTTGTGGAGTATATCTTTGGTGAAATTGTTACAGGTGGTGCTTACATTTTTGTGACTTTTTTATCTATCATTAGGCTAAGCTTTCAAGGTTACTGCATTTGTTGTTGGTAGATTGTTTCTGCTCTGACCTCCTTGTTTCTTTTATCTGTGGTTCTTTTCAGCAGGAAAGGGCCCAGCCATCCACCCCCATCCCCAACCACCCCATGCTACACTCCTTTTATAGAGTAGCACAGTCATGACATTTCCTGTAGCAAAGCAGGAAGGGGAGGATCAGAGGGGTATCCACACAGTGACCTCACTTACAGGGGCACAAGTAATTTAACTTGTTATAATAAGTTATACAAAAACAAAAACAAAAAAAAAAAAGCAAACAAAAGAAAAAACCTTTGCTTTCATTTTCCTCCTTCTAATTACTTGGACCAGGTTATAAACTCGGCAACTCAACTGAAATGATATTATTAACTGCAGGCACTGTGGGACACTTTTCAAAAGGCAGTTATACAGGATTTAGGGTGCTGTCCTACATGCTGGATCATTGGAGATCTAAGGGCTGAGCTCCAGGCAGCATGGGCAGAGATTGCGCGCCTAAAATCGCATATTCAGGAGCAACTAAGAACAGCCTACCATTTCCCCAACATTCAACTGAAGCACCTCGACTGCAGAGGGTAGTTGGTCTGGGAGGTTGGCAGGTGGTTAGGAAGAGCAAATCGGATGCCCATTACTCAATGTTCTCCAACGTATCACCTCCACAAACCACATAAAAACTACAAACAGGTATCTGCCTCTATCTCTGAAATCAAACAAAGGGGCAGAGAACACTGCTGTACAGAATCTAGTGCTACAAAACTCATCCAAAACAGGGACCAAAACAAAAAAAGCAAAAAGGAAATCCAAAACACTTCTGATCATAGGAGACTCCATGATTTGGGAAGTTAATACCTACCTCCAGCCGGGGGTAAAGGTCAGATGTCTCCCAGGTACATCAGCGTGGAGAGACACTGACCGCATTGCTAAAATCATGCAGGAAGCAGGAGAAAATATTGATGTCCTGGTACACATAGGGATTAACGATCTTGCCAGCCGGTCAGTTATGGAGACCAAGGAACACCTGATCAGGCTGGGAAACAAACTGTCATCCATTTCATCTGGCATCTCCTTCTCTGAGATCCTGTTGGTCTGGGGGGGGGCAGATGAACGGAAGGTCAAAGAAGGGGAGATAGAGGAGCTAAACATGTGGCTCAAGGGCTGGTGCCAGGAAAAAGGACACAAATTTGTAAGTAACTGGCAACAATTTTGGGAGCTAAGGTTCTTTAAATTCTATGGACCGCATCTAACTAAGGAGGGAGTCAGTGCATTGGGGCAGAAGATTGATGTCTTTGCAAAATATCTAAATTAGCAAATGAGGAGAGGGGTGCAGCACCCCATACATCAAACGGGAAGAACACCCCTTCCCCCTCAGCTAGTGATCAAATAGGAGTTCAACATGTTTGTAGTTCATTTGTATCACCAGGTAAGGAAAAAGTTCTGGCTCCCCATACGACACACAGGGGAAATGCCAGACCTCGCCCAACAACTAACGCACCGAAATATGGTCAATGGAAAATCATATACACAAATGCCCGCAGTCTGGGAAACAAGATCCCAGACCTGCAGGCTACAATGACAGAGGCTAAACTGGACATAGTAGCCATTAGCAAGACATGGTTCACCAGGAACCACACTTGGGAGACTTCAGTACATGGCTATGTACTGTTCAGAAGAGACCAAGGTGCAAAAAATTGGGGGGGGGGGGCCTTTATGTCAATGAGAATATCAAAGCTACAGAAATTAAGAATACACATAAGGAGCCAGAAGAACTGTGGGTCACCCTGGAAACAGGAAATGGGACAGCCATACGAACTGGGGTTGTCTACAGGCCTCCAAACCAGAAGGAGGACATAGACATATTACTGTTAGAAGATATGCAAAGCATGACTGCTAAAGGGGAAGTTCTCATAATGGGAGACTTCAACATGATAGATACAGATTGGTCAATACCAGCAGGAACATCTACCAGAACTAGACACAAAATGGATTCCCTGCAGGGGGAAACAACTGGTACAACAATCCACAAGAGACAGGGCTATCCTAGATCTAGTACTGACTAACAGGGAAAGGATCACAGATCTCCGGGTAGAAGGTCACTTGGGGGCCAGTGACCATCACATGGTATGGTTCAATTTGGCCACTAGAACTAAATCATCCCATTCTAAGGCAAAAATATAGGACTTCAGAGGAGCTGACTTTGATGTGATGGCCAACAGAATTAAGCTAGCCCTGGCAAGAAGAAATACAGTTGAGGGGGGTACAGGCAAAGTGGGCAAGCATTAAGGATGCAATACTTGAAGCAACATCCCATTGTGTTAGGGAGAAAAACAAGAGCAAAAGAAAGAGGAAACCACTTTGGTTCTCAAAAACAGTAGCACAAAAGATTAGAGCCAAAAAGTTGGCCTTCAGGAAATATAAGGGAACACAGCAGAATGAAGATATGGAGGCATACCAAACTTCCCTAAGGGAAGCAGGGAAGGCAGTAAGGCAGACAAAGGTCCAAACCGAGGAAACACTAGCACAAACAGAAAAAGGGGACAAGACTTTCTATAGATACATTAGTGAAAGGATAAAGTCCAGAGGGGGTATTGCTAAGATTAAAGGGGATAAGGAGGAGTGTGTGGAGGAGAACCAAGAAAAGGCATCTATCCTAAATAGATACGTCTGCTCAGTATTTACTGAGGAGAAGGTAAGGCAGGGCTCATAGCTCAGCACCATGGACACAGGAGGGAGGAAGGTGTGCACAAGTCCATTCACAAAAGAAAGGGTCCTACAAGAGCTTGCTAAGCTCAGCGCGGACAAGGCAATAGGACCTGATAGCATACATTCCAGGGTACTAAAGGAGCTAAGGGTGGAACTAGCACAGTCATTTTCAGAACTATTTAGTGAGTCTCTGAGCACAGGAGAGGTCCCTGAAGACTGGAGAAGGGCCCATGTGATCCTGCTACACAAGAGTGGTAGCAGGGAGGAGGCAGAGAACTACAGACCAGTCAGTCTTACCTCAGTAGTGGGCAAGATTATGGAGGCACTCCTTAAGGAAAGGATAGTGCAACACCTGGAATCCATAGGAGCACAGGATGCAAGACCACATGGGTTTACAAAAGAGAAATCCTGTCAAACTAATCTCATAGATTTCTTTGACTAAGTAACCAGAGTGGTGGACCAAGGGGGGGTGCAGTTGATGTTGCCTACCTTGACTTCAGCAAAGCTTTCGATACTGTTCCACACAGAAGACTGATTAATAAGCTGGGTAGGCTCAGAGTGGGTCAGAAGTTGGTCAACGTGGTGGCAAACTGGTTGGAGGGCAGAAAACGGAGAGTGGTGGTAAATGGTATACAGTCAGAAGAGATGTAAGTCACAAGTGGGGTACCTCAGGGATCATTCCTGGGGCCAGTCCTCTTCAATATCTTCATGAGTGACATTGCAGATGGAATGGAGAGTAAGATTTGTCTGTTTGCAGATGACACCAAGATCTGCAACAGAGTAGATGATCCAGATGGAGTGGGCAGAGTGAGAAGAGATCTGAATAAACTGGCAAAATGGTCAGAAGAGTGTCAACTGGGGTTTAACGCAAAGAAATGCAAGATTATGCACATAGGGAAGAGAAACCCTGAAGCCACCTATAGGTTGGGAGAGGAGTTGCTGGCAATCACAAGGGAAGAAAGAGACTTGGGCATCATCATCACAGATGACCTGAAATCATCCAAGCAGACCACTAAAGCAGTAGGTAAGGCTAGAGGGATGTTGGGGTACATTAGTAGGGGTATCACAAGTCGTAAGAGGGAGGTAATAATCCCTCTTTACAAGACACTGGTTAGGCCCAATCTGGAGTACTGTGTGCAGTACTGGAAGCCGCACCTGCACAAGGACATTAACAAAATGGAGGCAGTCCTGAGAAGGGCAACCAAGATGGTGCAGGGACTGAATCAGAAAACATACGAGGACAGATTAACGAAGCTCAGTATGTATACCCTAGAGCAAAGGAGGGAGGGAGGGAGAGAGGTGATATGATCGAAACATTCAAACATCTTAAGGGCACTAACAAAGTGAAAGAGTCCAACATGTTTCAATATAAGAAAAATAGCAGGACAAGAGGATACAGCAAGAGATTAGAGGGAGTCCGATTAAGAGGTAATGTGAGGAAGTTCTTTTTCACAGAAAGGGTGGTGGATGCATGCAATGGCCTACCTCAGGAAGTGGTGGATATGAATACAGTGCAGGGCATCAAACAGGCATGGGATAGGCATAAGGCAGCAATACAGATGAGTGTGAATAGATAGGCCAGAGTAAAGACCTATGGCACATTCATAAAGTAGAAAAAATGGGCAGACTGGATGGGCTTTGCAGTCCTTATCTGCCATCAGCTTCTATGTTTCTATATGTGAATTCACACATACATGTAAACTCACATACATATATGTATATACTGTATATACACACAGGACATGTATATGTGATTCCATGCATACATAAATATATACATATGAAAAGGCCACTTTCTCTGGAACCTGAGATCATAAGTTTCATGCTGTACACCAGCACATTTTCCTATTTGTCACCTAGACATCCCCACCCCCAAAAGTTTGATCAATCCCTTTTTTTTGTCTGAACAATACAAAATATACATCGAGTGAAGCTCCAACTCCATGGAACACTTAACATAAAAAGACAGTCCACTATTGACTGCCAGTAAATATCCATGGTGCAGAAGCTCAGAATGTTTTTCTTTGTTAAAGAAGAGAAGAGAAAGAATTAAGCAAGAAGTCGAAACACTTGCTCACACGGACATTTTTAATTGCTAGAATGAGTGAACACCGATTAAAATTGACAGAAATGAACAGTTTAACAAAATCACATTTGAAGATCCCGATGATTCTCCCAGGTTGGCTATGTCGATATGCAATGCCCACCTGGAGTTAGTTCACAGCCCGAGGCAAGGCTGCTCTTGGCAGATGTTTCTACAGTTTTGAATTTCCACTGGGCCTCATGTAGCAATACATTTGAACCCTCTTCAGCCAATCAAGACTGAGTATTGCACTGTACATCTGAAAGAGTCAGCACCGTTTTCAAAAAGTATTATTCAGTTTCAAAAAGCAGCCAGTTGTTTGCTCTTGTTTCTGAAGTACATTGTATTTTGGTCCTTTGCCAGTTAGAAGGTTAACTGCCTGACAAAACAAGGTATGAAGTGTAGAACAGTAGTTTGCCTTGAGGGTGACATATATAGTGCTGTTCAGTGTAGCTCAGCTGTACTATTTAGCATATATTGTTTCACATGGATTTCTGTTTTTCCTTTTCTTACTGTCATTATTCCCACCTTTTGCAGTGGAGCCAGGCACCCCCTTCAATGTAACCCTCCGCACCTCTGGAGTGGATATCATAGCTCCAGATACCCATGGTTCCCATTCACCAGACTTCCACTTCTGAGTGGGGACAGCATGCCAGAAAGAACGGCTGCTAGAACAATCTATATGGGAGGGGGTGTTGAATTTGATCTGAGTGATCTAAGCACCACAACATGGCTGGGGTAGCAGAGCCACATCATCTGTCTGGGCTTGGGCTATTTTCCTCCCCCACCCCTCATCCTAGTGGTATACAGCCTGTAACAGGGGCTTACTGGTTGACTACAGTGGGCTAGGACCATGCCCACCCACTTCATACTGGCCATTTGCCTGTGCGACTGGATATTCTGATAGCTGTTCATCAGGCATCAGTGCCCCATATCAAAATGGCAGCTACACACTCACAATAGGCCCGCGTATTTCTGCCCATAAAGATCCTGACCTCCAGCATCAGACTGGCACCTGGAGACCTTCTGAGGTTCTGGCAAACAGAATCCCCCTCCCAAAAATGAAAATCATGCCAACCCTAGGAGCTCCATCCCTGGGGCCAGCAAAGAGACCCCCCCCCCCCACAACCTCCACCCCAACATTAAGACAGAACCAGGAACTCATCCCTGGTGCCAGGAAAGAGAAAGAACAGTTACATACTTACCGTAACAGTAGATCTTCGAGAAAATCTCTTCTGTTAGGTCACACCTTTGGAACGACAGCCATCAGGCACTAGGACCACATGGAAACTTTTGCTAGCCAAGGGTCATCCATGAAGACATCACACATCAGCATCTACATAAACATGGATGGCCCCATCACTGCTCAGTTCCCCACTAAAGATTAGGCATGGAGGACCACCATCCATGGGGAACGAGGAGATCAGACAAGCACCAAGCATACAAGGTGATATAAGGTGCTGGATAAAACAACCATGAATTAGGATCAGGTGCAATATCAGAGGCAACTGACACTGAAGCAGAAGGTGGAGGGAGGGATGGCTTGACCTTAGAGAAGGGATTCTCATGATGATTTACTGTTACAGTAAGTATGTAACTGTTCTACCTTTGAGGATATCTCTGACATTAGTCCACAACTTTGGAATGAGTCCCAAGCAGTCCCAAAAGGCACTGGGAGGTTGGTACAGTCCAATATAATTAAGACAGGAGGCCTTGCAATACAGCAAACCCAAAACCAGCACATCTACAAGAGACGATGTCCAGACTATAATGGTCAGTGAAGGCGTAGACAGTACTCCATGTGGCTGCAGTACAAATGTCCGCAGCAGGGACATTTCTGAAACAAGCAGTAGAGGTGGTCATCCCCCTTGTGGAATTACCACAAAGTGCACCAGGAAGTTCTTTACCATACTTCCTATAACAGAATTTAATACAAGTGTACCAGCCATTTGGGCAGGCTACTGTTTGAGAACAGGAGCACTCTTTCCTGGAGATGAATGAAACAAAAAGCATCTAGAGTACTTCTGCAGTCCTTAGTGCGATTCACATCATGTGGGTAGATTTTCAAAGCCCTGAGAATGCCGCAATCCCCGACGGTGTTGATTGTTTGGTGCATAGGGATTGCATCATTCTCCCAGCCCAGGCATCGGGATTTTCGGGAGGGGGTTTTGTTAATGTCGCAAGTTAGACCAGCTGTTCCCTGGTCTAACTTGTAACCACTTGGGGATCCTTTTATGGGGCCGCCAAATCTTTGGTGCAAGCTGCCATAAAATGAGAAAACTGTCATGTCTGCACCTGATGTACTAATACAGATACCACCTATGGTAGAAACTTGGGATTTGTACGCAAGAAGACTCTGAAAAATCAAATACCGGTAGACAGGTTCACAAATTACTGCCTGCAGCTCTGAAATCCTTCCAGCAGAAGTAATGGCAACTAAAAATAATGTTTTCCATGATGAAAAAATGTAGGCCACAAGTTACAGATGGTTCATAGGGAACCAATGTCAGTTTCTCAAGCACAAAATTCAAGTCCCAGAGAGAGACTGGATTATGAATAGCAGGTTTTATATGCAGAATACCTCTTTTGAAAATATGAGACACCTCCATTTGTGCAACCTTATCTCCATCAATAAGGGAATGGAAAGCTGATATAGCGGCAAAATGTACCTTAAGGAATGATTACTGTAGGCCAGAATTTGACAAGGATAGCAAGTATTCCAGCACTGTGTTTACAGGGCATGTGAACAGGTCCAAGTCCACATTCTTGAAAGCAGCACACAAAGTGAACCACTTCACCTTTAAGGAAGAAGTATGCCTGGTAGAAGGCTTTCTAGCCACAACTTTAGGGGATACCCCAAAACATGGCCATGGCTATGTTTTCAGGAGCTATGCATCCATATGTAGGGACTTCAGGTCCAGATGGAGCAGGGACCCCTTGGCCTCTGACAACAGACCCCGACACAATGGTAAGGGTACTGAAGGCTCCACCTCCACTTGTAGGAGTGGAAACCATATTTGGCAGGGCCACAATGGGGCTATGAGGATTAGGGTAGCATCTTATATCCACAGTTTGAGGAGGTCTCTCTGTTTTAGCAGAATTAGGGAAATGCATCCAGGAATTTCTCTTTCCAAGAGAGGGACAACATATCTTGCCAGAAAACTCCAGGCCCTGGACCAAGCAAGCAGAAACGTGGTAGTTTTGCATTGTGTGGGGATGCAACAAGGTCCAACTCTGGACAACCCCATTCATGCATTTTGGATGCCAACCTGCCAAGTCTATCTGCTAATATGTTTTGGGTGCCTGGGAGATGCATAGCTGACATATGGAGGCTGTGCGACAGAGCCCAGTACCACACTTTCATTACCTCCCTGCATAGGGAATAGGAATGGGTACCCCCTTGTTTGTTGATGTAATGCATCACACTGGCATTGTCTGTCTGGATTAACATAGGGCCCAGTGTTAAATGCTCCTGGAATGCCTGGAGACTCTATAGAACAGCGCTCATTTCCGGAACATTGGTGTGTAACTTGGCCTCTGCATGGGACCATAACCCTTGTATCTGGCAGGGACACAGATGCGTACCCCATCCAGAACCTAAGGCAACTGTGGTGAGAATCTGTACAGGAGCTGGGACAAGAGAGGAAATGCCCTTTAAAAGACTGGTTTGATACATCCACCATAGTGTTGCCCTGCGCAACAGAGATGGGACAAGGACCTTTTGGTCCAGTTCATCCATCGACTGATCCCACAGACAAAGAGTGTCCACTGTGGTATCCTCACATGCAGGTGTAACCCCCCTGCAAATGGGGGTTCCCAAAAGACTTCCAGGAGCTTGCTTGAATGCTCCAAGCCTGAATGGTGTTTGGCGTTTAAGCCATTTATCAGTGAGTGTTTTTAGAGCCTCTGGTACTGTCTCTTTAAGAGCCGTCTGCTTGCAGACATAATTAGTTTGTATGGGGGGGACTGTGTGCTCTCTGTTTGAGTACCACTCGAGCTGCTGCAATTCACTCCATTTTGCAGTCACTAGGGAGTGCAAAGGAACCTATCTGAAAGATGTAACTGTTTGCCAGAAATCATTTACAGTAATAATGAAATTACAGTTTGTCTAACCTGCTTTCTTTGCAGTCAGAACTGTGTCTGCCTAGTTCCCCATTCTGGTTTTGAACTGCTGAACTGGACCAATCAGTGTGGGTAAGCTAGCTCTAAAATGGTGCCTTGGACGAATCAGAACTTGGACTCATAATCTGAGCCAGACACAAGAGGATTGTATGGGCAGTGACTCTGGGAGATGTAGTTTAGACTTGGCCCTTTTGGACCAACAGCAGCAGTCTATTGTGAGTGACAGCCAATCCAGTCAAGAACTGGGAGGAACTCAAAGAAGTGCCCGGTTTTGTCTGTTGGAGTTTCAGTTTAGATCTGGCAGTGAAGGGAAAGAAACCCTGTGCTCCTTCAGTGCACAGTTTCAGTCAAAAACGGTGTAAGGCCCAGAGTTCGGTCTGCAGCTTGTGTAACTGCTTGTTAGGACTGAATCCGTCCTGTGAAAAGAATCAAAGGATCTCTGAAGAGTAGAAACCAGGCTCACCCTGTAGAAGACTGGAGAAATTGTTAATTGCATTCGGTCTGTCAGGAACTGAATCTGCTGTGTTCTCCGGTATTGTGCAGTAATTGCGATCGGATAGAGAAGCAGCCTGCCTGGTATAGTATCTTTCTTTTACCATATAAATGTCTGAAGAATCTCGTGGAGCTCAAGAGTAGCCCTGCTGGCGTTGAAGGACCCTATCTTGTTTGGAGGTCGTGAGTACTAATTCAGGGTAGCCCCTGTTGAATTGCCACATTAAATCCAAATGGAATCACTGTACTGCTGACTGTTTAAACTAATTTTCTTGTCACTGTGTAAGGGCCTACCAGCTGCCCGGTTTGGACTAGCCACTAGGGCTTGGGTACCCGGGGACAGTAACTGGTCAAGGGATAGGCCTGTGCACAGAGCCATAGGTAGATAGTGAAGTGATAAGCTAATTAACCTGATTTCCCCTGTCCTTGTTATATCCTCCCTAAATAAATCAGAGCTGCTTGTTTCAGCAAAGTTATACTTCCTGAGGGTATTTGTCTATGTTAAAGTACTGTGCATGATTGTTGCACTGTATCTTATTTCACAGGAGGTCCCAGTGTAGAACTAGTCCTGGGGGCAAGTGTATACTGTGAAGGTAATCCTGATATATTGTGTGGGCCACTAGTGGGAAGAAAGGGGGGTTGCAGTGTCCCAGAGGGCTAAGTAAGTTTAACTATTGCAAACCCTGACCTCTGGGTGGAGGCACCCGCCATTGGATCCAGTCCCCTCAACCTGTTAGTGGCAAATCAGGCAGGGGTAGTAGCCCCTTGGATAGCGCCATCTAGGGGTTACACAAGCATGCTAGTGGCACTGTTACAATGGCTGTAGCCATAAGACACAGAAGGCGTAACATGGCCCATGCAGGAGCATAGTGACTTCTGTATGTAGGGTGTTTTCGGGCCTGTGGAGGGTCTTTTACTTATGTGTGCCGTGCTGTTAACAATAAAACTGCCTTTTATATTTCTACAAACAAGACAAAGTTTGTGGTACATTTTTTCTCCTAGCATGGAGCAGGGTTTTTTCATGTTATACTTCTGTATATTAGCTGTGCTTGAGCAAATGGACTTTTCACCCTTTCCTGTGACAGGAAAGCCAATCCCTTTTCTGTATCAGTGACTGCTCCTATGTACTGCAGTCTTTGGCAGGGAGTCAGCTCTAATTTCTTGACATTCACTGTGACTCCCAAATCGTCAAACAACTGCCTTGTCCTCGACAGGGTATGCAGTAAAGCCTCTCTGGAACTGGCCTTCAGAAGCCAGTCATCCAGTTAGGGGAACACATACAGCCCTTCTTGTGAAGAGCTGCTGCCACTACTTCCAAACATTTGGTAAAGACCTGCAGCACAGATGACAAGCCAAAGGGCAATACTCTGAACTGATGGTACACCCCTTCCAGCATGAAACGTAGATACTGCCTGTGGGTGTTTCTGATCTTGATATGAAGGTATGCATCCTTCATGTCTAGGAAGCACAGCGAGTCCCCTTTTTGCAGGAGGAGAATCGGAGTTTGCAGGGATACTATACAAAACTTCTTACAGTCTACATAGAAGTTGAGATCCTTAAGGTTTAGTGCAGGAAACAGATTCTCTATCCATTTTGGGACCTGGAAATATCTGGAATAGGACCCTTTGTTTCTCTGGGTTGGAGGAACCAGTTCTATAGCCTGTTTTTGAAACAGTGACTGCACTTTTTTTGGAAGGGAAACTGTCCCAGAGGATAATTGGAAGGAAGTGGAGGATGATTTACAGGGGTTGCTAACAGCTCCACAGTATGCCCCCTTGCAATTATGTCTAGTGCCCATTTGTCTATTGTAATCTCCCACCACCGGTTTGGGTGTAGGGAGATCCTGCTCCCCCCACAGCCACCCCTGGAGGTAACAGTAGCAGTGGGGTTAAAGTCTGATAAGAATCAGGTGGAACTGGTGGGGGCAGATCCACTGGCACCAACTGCTTTGGGTGCTTTTAAATGGGCATCTGAGGGGAAGGGTCCTGGCACAGAGCCACCTCCCTACCGCTGCCTTGTTGACAGTGGACACGACCATCTCTTGCAACAAGCTGATGAAAAGAGCCTCTACCATGACTTTGAGAAGGAATGGAGTAAAGGAACTTTACAGATATGAGTGTTCTTTTGGATGTCTGAAGACTCCTGAGTAGGGCTGGGCAGACTGTTCCACCCAAAATCCGGACCCCTGGTTCGAAACTTGAATCCATGGACCTGGATAAATATGTGTAACCCCCTTGCAAATGGGGGTTCCTAACATGCCTTATGCCTGGTTGGTAATCGGTATAAAGCTGCCTACATGGGGACCTGGTGAGTGCTCTTTTAGGGCCTCCGTATTTTGTCCCTTTAAGGGCTGCCTGTTGCAGTCAGAGTTAGTTGAAATGGGAGGGGGTTTGAGTGTTGCTATGCTCGACTCCCGCCGGGCTGCAGAATAATCGCTCCGTTTCTGCCATCGCTAATTGCGCAGAGGAGCTTCGTTAGAAGATGTGCTTGATTGCTGACTATCTATTAAAGTAGTAATGATATTGTAGTTGTTCTAACCTGCCTTCCTTTGCAGCCAGGACTGTTTTGACTGTCTCCCCAATGTTGGTCCAGAACTGCTGAATTGGACCAATCAGTACCTCGGGACCCTACAGAGTCAGCTGACCAACAGAGGAACTGTTTGTATTTGGGAAAGGCATTATGGGCTATGGCGCTTTTTCTGCACCACTGAGAGCTGGGAGAAGTGACTGGCAGGCTCAACCAGCCAATTGGATCGGGTCGCGCCCGAGTGGAAAGGAGTGCCCCAAGCTGTGGCGAGACAGATTCGTTGTGGCTAGTGAGGAGTGAGGAGCTTCTGTGCTGTGGAACGTTCGCACGGGAAGCGCGGGAAGGCCTAAGTCGGCCATTTTCCTGCGAGGAGTTCGTGTTTGGAATCCGTCACCGGGCTGGCAGAGGAGGCTGTGCTCTGTACAGTTATCCACCAGGCTCGACCTGTAGGAGGACTAGAGAAAATTGCTGAATCGCACTCGGTCCGCAGGAGAAGTAAAAGGCTGCCCTTGCAGAGCTGGAGTGATTGTGAAAGCTGAAGAGCCTGGGAGCAGCTGCCTGGTGTGGTACTCTTCTGCTATTGCTGTTAACTATATAAATGTGTAAAGAGACTTGTGAGTTCAAGTTGATTCTGCTGCCATCAAAGGATTCGGTTGTTGCTGTTAACCATATAAATGTGTAAAGAGACTTGTGAGTTCAAGTTGATTCTGCTGCCATCAAAGGATTCGGTTGTTGCTGTTAACCATATAAATGTGTAAAGAGACTTGTGAGTTCAAGTTGATTCAGCTGCCATTAAAAGGATTCGGCTGTTGCTGTTAACCATATAAATGTGTAAAAAGACTTGTGAGTTCAAGTTGATCCTGCTGCCAGTGAGGGATTCTGCCTGGATTGAGATAACCATATGAATGTGTATAGATACTTGTGAAGTTCAGGCTCAGCCCTGCTAGTGTTGGAAGAACCGGGATTGGCTGGAGGTTGTGAGTACTGAATCAGGGTAGCTCCCTGTTAAGTGTGCAAACAGTGGTTTTCCAGTCGTATTGCTATACTTCTGACTGCCTAACTGAACTTTCCTTCCCTGCTGACTTGCTCAGGATTGCAGCGTTTATCTGTGTTAAGGGCCCCACCCAGCTGCCACTTTGGACTAGCCATTAGGGCTTGGGTACCCAGGGACAGTGACTTGTAGGGATAGGCTGCATGCAGAGCCCTAAGTGATTAAGCATAGTGATAAGCCAATTAGCCTGATTTCCCCTTCCTTGTTATCTCCCCTTAATAAATCAGATTTGTGTGTTGCAACTACACCCTGGCTGGCTTGTGAATCCCTGTTGAACCGCTGTATAGTGACTGTGATATAACTGTATCTTATTTTACAGGGGGTCCCCGGAGTGAGCTGAGAGATACTACCCGGGTGGTAAGTGTACTGGTGAAAAGCATTGTTGGTACCCAGTGTGAGCCACTAGTGGGGAAAAAGGGGGGTTGCAGTAACCCAGAGGGCTGTGACCAAGGCAATCTCAACAGTATTTAACGACCTCCTGGGTGGGCAGCACCCGCTAGCGGATCTGGGCCCCTTACCCGGTCTCTGTGGAGGCAGGCGGGGTAATAGCCCTAAGGGTAGCGCCCCCTTGGGGTTACATATGGACTTTGCCACAGAAGTTTGGTTCTGGGTCCATGGAAAGCCGCAGAGTGTGTCACTGTCAACTGTCGCCATGGGGATGCTGTTGGCATGCTTGCGTCACACAGAGGCGGCCAGTGGCATCCAATCAGGCAACAGTCACATGATGCCAGCAGGGGAGAGTCACGTGATGCACTCACTCATGGCATATAACTGTGGTGAGTGCGCAACATGACCTGCAGAGCAGCAGCAAACACAGTACAGAGCAGACTAGGTCAAAGAGGGGAGACCGGAGCGGAAAACCTGTGGGCCACGACATGATTTGTGGGGATGGGAGCCAAAGGGGCAGAGAAAGGGTTGGAAGTCAGGAGCAGAGGAGAGGAATCAGTGGGAACAGAGGAGATTTTTGGTCCATATTGTACGGCAAGGGCAGGCTGACAATTGGCAAAACAAATCATTGACTTGTGCCATCTAGAGGAGAAAAAGAGAGAGAGATACTACCGGGGGCAAAAGAGAACTTTTAATCACAGAAATCACAAATAAAGTACATCTTGGACTCTCAGTGTGGCTGTGTGTGTACAGGGCAGGTGCCATCCAGAGGGCAGAAAGAGACTACTAGGGTCCAAAGAGACATTTTAGAGTTGCAGAAATCACAAATAAAGTTTATTCTTGGCCTCAGTGTGGCAGTGTGTGTACGGGCAGGGCAAGGGCAGGCTGGCAAAATAAATCTTTGAATTGTGCTATCCAGAGGGGAGAGAGACTACTGGGGGCCAAAGAGAAATTTTACAGTAACAGAAATCACAGAGTTAATCTTGGCCTCAGTGTGGCTACATATGTGTGCACACAGGACAGGATGGCACATTAAATCTTTGACTTCTGCCATCCAGAGGGGGGAGCCAGAGAGACTACTGGGGTCCACAGGGCAGTAGCGTAGCGAATTCCCAGAGGGCCTGGGTACAAGGCAATGTTACAGGGCCCCTTCCCAGTTTTGAATAAATATCAAAATTATGATTTGGGCCCCTCAAACCTCATGGTCCTGGGTGCCACTGCACCCCCTGCACCCTTGTAGCTACACCCCTGCCACAGGGACATTTTACAGTCATAGAAATCACAAATAAAGTTTATTCTTGCCCTTAATGTTGCTGTGTGTGTACAGGCAGGGCAAGGGCAGGCTGGCAAAATAAATCTTTTGAGTTGTGCCATCCAGAGGGGGGGGAGAGAGAGAGAGAGAGAGAGAGACTGCTGGGGGCCACAGAGAAATATTGTAATATATAATGTATTGCGTGTTGATCAGTAGAAGCAGTCATAGACAACATTACCACCTGTTGGACCAGGTAGTGTGTACCATACCACAGCATACCGGAACATGTGATGTAGTTGCATCATTCACATGGGTAGGGTGGGTGGGCTCTTTCTGCTGCTCATTTTGATCATTTCTTTGGCCTGGTTTGCTCTGACTGGAACATCCATCCCAGGAAGGGGAGGAAGGGAGGGGTTTGGGTGGGGCTAGGGCAGCTGTAGTAATATTCAACTAAGAGCTGCACAATCGGGCAGACTTGATAGACCAGTGGACCTTTTTCTGCCAGCAATTTTGTATGTTCGTATGTAAAATAATACCCACACAGTCAGAAGCATTAATAAAAAGTATCTTAACTGCCTGCAGTGCTTGGTATTGCTTTGTGGTATAATAGTATTTGCTTCTGTCTGTCTCTCTCTCCCCGTCTCTCTCCCTCTCTCTCTCTCCCAGCACACTTACATCATAGGCCCGAGCAGGATATGCCACCAGTACAGGCCAACCATGAAGCAGTTAGTAGTTTTTGCTTTTATGTATCAGTTTTACTGTAATTGTTATACAAATAATGCATTAAATTATTTTCTTTGGGCCTCGTTGTTAAATATGACCGACTTTGGACTTTTTTATGCATTTTTTTCAAATATTTATAAATAATCAAAACAAATCAGAACTCCACTGTGTTCCGGTTTTTATCTAATAAGGCATAGAACTTCACAGAGTTCTCCCAGCCCTACTCCTAAGTATCTCTTCAGCATCATAACCAAACAGTTTTGTCTCCCTAAATGGAGTATTCAAAACTGCCTGCCATCATTAGCAAAACCAGTAACTCTAAGCCATTAACAGAGTCTCATGCATATGCATGAAGTAGCGACTCTGGCAGAAGCATCAGAGACATCATAGGCAGACCTTAGCAAATGTTTGCCAACCTCTGCCCCTGAGGTTAGAGTTTTAAGAAGCTCATTCTTGGCAGAGCCCTCAGCTAGAGCCTAGGCTGCAGTATTAGGAGCTTTCCATGGGCTATTCTGATATTTAATCACATGGGCCAGGTAGTTTGTAATCCTAAGGCCCAATGATGCAGAGAGATAAGTACCCTTGCCCATCACATCCAGCCTCCTGGCCTAGTTCTCAGGAGGCAAAGTACTCAGGTGCCTAGGAGCCCTGGATCTATCATGAGCAATCACGGTGACTACTGAGTCAGTTTCTGGCTGGTTGGCATAATAAGGCTTAGCAGAAGGAGTGAGATACTGCTTGTCAGGCTTTCTTGGCATTGTAAACAGTGGGTTTGGTCTGTGCCATGCAGCAAAAGTATCGTCCTCTAATGCAGGATAAATAGGAGGAATTATACTGAAGGGTGAGCAAGGGACCTCAAAATATTCCATTACATTATTTTTAGTGGAATCATCTTCTTCCACTGCAAAGTCCATGGCAGTTTGCATTTGCTGCATCATTGCTTGAAAAGCGGGCTCCTCAGGAGGACATCTCGGGGTATACACCACTGAGTCCTTACTGCAGGATGAGAGGATAGAACTAAAACAATTTGCAACATACTGTTCTTCCTCATAATCCCCTCCAAATCCTCCTCTAATACCATGAGGTCAGGATTATATTCCACCTTGTTGTCGACCTCCCTGTCGATGACAGGAGCCATAGAAGGCGCCATAGATAATGGCAGCAGTGGAGAGGGAGGAATTTGCAGTGTGTTAAAAGTAGTCATCGATGGGAGCCAAGTGGCTGATGGCCCTGTCAATGGGACAACAGCCTGTGTAAAAGCCAGGAAGAATGCATCGTATCATTTCTGGAAATGATGCCAGCACAACTGGAGCGTCAACACCCTGGCCAGGGGCTGTGACTACTTGCACTGACAACAGGGCTGGGCCCAACGATGGTGGCATTGTAAGTTTTTAGAGCTTTCTTAAAGCATTGCCATGTTCCTTGGTTGAAATCCTGGGAGATCTCACAAGTCCTCATGCTGTGAAACATGCTCAAACAACACATATATACAGCACATAAGTCTTTTTTATAAATGTTATCTCCACACTTACAATACAAATAATGCAGCTGGAGATTTTGGCAGTATGCAGAGACAAAGAAAACCCTGTAGTAAAATAAAGAATGAGCGAATGGCAACAGCCAATCGATGGGATTTTGTCAGCAGGTCCAACGAGAGTGATCAGCGGGAAAAGAACTTCGGAGTGATGGGGCTGCCCACCTTTATGTAGACACTGATGCATTTTGGCATTGTGGGTGGCCCCCGACTAGCAAACGTTTCAGCTTGGTCCTAGTGCCTGATGGTTGTAGTTCCAAAGATTTAGCTTAATTGAAGAGCTATCCTCAAAGATCATCACTGAAACCTCTGTCCCTCTCTGGGAGACCATCCACAGTGCCAGCAATGAAACCCCTACCCAACATTAGGCTGTAGTGCCAGAAGAGACCCGTTCGCAACATCAGGCTACAGCACCATCAAATAGACTCCTCCCCAACATCACTCTGCAGTGCAAATAAAGGAACCCCATGCACACATCAGGCTGTGGTGCCAGGAAAGAGATCCCTCCCTAACATCACATTGGGTGCCAGCAAAGAGACCCATACCCAACATCATGCTGTGGTACCAGCAAATAGACCCCTCCCAAACATCTTGCTGCTGTGCCAGCGATAAGATCCCTTGCCAATAACAGGCTGCAGTGCCAGGAAAGGGACCCATCCCCAAATCAGGCTGTGGGTATCAGCAAAGACAATCCTCACTAACCTCGGGCTGCAGTGCCAGGAAAGAGACCCATCCAAAACATTGGGACACCATTAATGAGAACCTTACCAAACACTGGGCTGCAGTTCCAGAAAAGAGACTCCTCTCCAACATCAGGCTGTGGTGCCAGGAAAGAGACCCCTTGGATACATCAGGCTGTGGTGCTAGGAAAGAGATCCCTACCCAACACCAAGCTGTGGTACCAGCAAATAGACCCCTCCCCAACAATAGGCTGCAGTGCCTACAAAGATTCCCCTTCCCAGTACTAGACTGTATCAACAGGAAAAAAGACCCCTCCCTAACAACAGGCTGTAGTGCCAGGAAAGAAACCCATTCCCAAACTCAAGCTGCAGTGCCAGGAAAAAGATCCCTCTGCTACTTCAGGCTGCTGTGCCAGCAAAGAGACCATCCCCAATATTAGGCTGCGGTGACAGGAAAAAGAGACCCCTCAAGAACATCAGGCTGCAGTTCCAAGAAAGAGATCTTCTAAAACATCAGGTGGCAGTGCCAGAAAAGAGACCCTTCCCCAACATCAGCCTGTGGTGACAGGAAAGAGACTGTTCCCCAATATCAAGCTACACTGCTATCAAAGAGACACCTCCCCAACATTAGGCTGCAGTGACAGAAAACAGACCCCTCTCCAATACCAAGCTGCAGTGCTAGAAAATAGACCCATCCCCAATATCAGGTTGCAGTGCCAGCAAATAGACCCTTCCACAGTATTAGGCTGTGGTGACAGGAAAGAGACCCCTCCCCAACATCAGGCTGCAGTTCCAGGAAAGAGATCCCTCTAAAACATCAGGCAGCAGTGCCAGCAAAGAGACCTCTTCCCAACATCAGGCCACAGTGTGAACAAAGATATCACTTCCTAATATTGGGCCTCTCCAATATTGGCAAAGATGAAGTCAAGTTACCTGCATTTGGAAAAAAAACAGTCACACCAGCTTTCTTCCAAAATCAAGTGCTTTATTGCAAAAATAACCACAAAAGCAGGTGCACAGACATGTTGGGTGTGACTTTTTGTTTCGAGTGAAGGTAACTTGACTTTGTCTTTGCTTGCTACCCCTTACCTGCAGCATCCCATAACTGTGGATTTCCAGCCCACCTGTTAGAAGCCTCTCTCCAATACTGGGTGGTAACATCAGAAAAGAAATCCCTCCCCAACATCAGGCTGCAGTGCCAGCAGAGACCCCTCCCAAACATCAGGCTGTGGTGCCAGCAAAGAGACCACTCACCAACATCAGACTGCAGTGCCAGAAAAGAGGCCTACCCCAAACATTGGGACACAGAACCATTAAAGAGACATTCCCCAAATATTGGGCTGCAGTCCCAGGAAAGAGGGCCCTACTCAATATCAGGCAGTGGTGCCGAAAAAGGGAACCCTACCCAAAACCTGACTGCAGTGCCAATAAAGGGATGCCTTACACACATCAGGCTGTAGTGCCAGGAAAGAGATCCCTCCCCAACATCAGGCTGGGTGCCAGCAAAGAGACCCATACCCAATATCAGGCTGTGGTACCAGCATATAGATTCTTCCCCAACATTTGGCTGCAGTGCCAGCAATGAGACCCCTCCCCAACATTAGGTTGCAGTGCCAGGAAAAAGATCCATCCCCAGCTATAGATTGTGGTACCAGCAAAGAGACCCCTCACCAACATCAGGCTATGGTACCAGCACAAAGATCCGTCACTAACATCAGGCAGTTGTGCTGAGAAAGAGACACATACCAAACATTGTGACACAGTGCCATTAAAGAGACCCTAACAAAATACTGGGCTGAGTCGCAGAAATGAGACCCTTCCTCAACATCAGGCTGTGGTGCCAGAAAAGGGACCCCTCCCCAACGTCAGGCTGCAGTGCCAGCAAAGAGATCCCTCCCCAGTATTAGGCTGCAACAACAGGAAAATGACCCCTCCCCAACATCAGGCTACAGTGTCAGGAAAAAGTCTCCTCCTCAATATCAGGCTGCTGTTCCAAGAAAGAGACCCATCTAAAACATTAGGTGGCAGTGCCAGGGAAGGGAACCCTCCCAACATCAGCATGCAGTGACAGGAAACTGCCCCCTCCTCAATATCAAGCTGCAGTACTAGCAAAAGAACCCTTCCCCAACATCAGGTTGCAGTGCCAGCAATGAGATCCCTCTGCAATTTTAAGCAGCTGTGACAGGAAAGTGACCCCTCCCAAATATCAGACCACAGTGCCAGCAAAGATTTCTCCTCCAAATGTTGGGCTGCAGTGCCAGTAAATAGGTCCCTCCCCAACATCAGGCTGCAATGCCAGGTAAGATACCCCTCCCCAACATCAGGCTGCAGTTCCAGAAAAAAAGACCCCTCCCCAGCATTAGGGTGTGGTGCCAAGAAAGGGACCCATCCCCAGCATCAGGCTGCAGTGCCAGCAAAAATACCCCTTCCCAATTTTAAGCAGAGTGGACAAGAAAGAGAATCCTCCTCAATTTCAGGTGGCAGTTCCAGCAAAGAGACCCCTCTAAAACATCAGGTAGCAGTGCCAGAAGAGAGATCCCTCCCCAACACTGGACAAAGTGCGAGCAAAGATGCCCTTCCCAATATTGGGCTGCAGTGCCAGGAAAGAGGCCCCCTCTCCAACATCAGGCTGCAGTGTCAGGAAAGACAATCTCCCCAACATCATATTGCAGTGCCAGAAAAAAGACCTCTCCCCAACATCAGGTTGCAGTGCCAGAAAAAAGACCTCTCCCCAACATCAGGTTGCAGTGCCAGGAAATGGACCCCTCCCCAACATCTGACTGCAGTGCCAACAAAGACACCTTTCCCCAACATCAGGCTACAGTGCTAGCAGAAAAACCCCTCCACCAATATTAGGCTGCAGTGCCAGGAATAAGACCTCTCCCTAACATCAGGCTGCCGTGCCAGGAAAGGAACCACGTCCCCAACATTACGCTGCAGTGCCAGCAAAAATACACCTCCCTAACATCAGGCTGCAGTGTCAGCAAGAAGACCCCTTCCCAGCATCAGGCTGCAGTGGTAGCAAAGAGACCTCTCCCAATTTTAAGCTGCAGAGACAGGAAAGAAATCCTCCCCAACATCAGGTGGCAGTTCCAGGAAAGAGACCTCCTCCCTATCATCAGGCCACAGTGTCAGCAAAGATTCTTCCTCCCAATGTTGGACTGCAGTGCCAGGAAAGGTACCCCTCCCCAACATCAGGCTGCAGGGCCAGAAAAAAAAGACCCCTCCCAAGCATTAGGATGTGGTGCCAAGAAAGGGACCCATCCACAACATCAGGCCACAGTGCCAGCAAAGATACCTCTTCCCAATATTGAGCCACAGTGCCAGGAAAGAGACCCCTTCCCAATATCAGGCTGCAGTGCCAGCAAAGAGACTTATCATCAGGCTACAGTTCCAGGAAAGAAGCCACTTAAACACCGGGTGGCAGTACCAGGAAAGAGACCTCTTCCCAACATCAAGCCACTGTGCCAGCAAAGATTCCACTGCCCAATATTGAGCTGCAGTGCCAGGAAAGAGGCCCCTTTCCAACATCAGGCTGCAGTGCCAGCACAGATACCCCTCCCCAACATCAGGCTGCAGTGCCAGAAAAAAAAAGACTTCTCCCCAACATCAGACTGTGGTGCCAGGAAAGGGGCCCCTCCCCAATGTCAGGGTGTGGTGCCAGGAAAACATCAAGCTACTGGGCCAGCAAACAGACTCTCTCACTGCTAGAGGATTAAGTCACTGTACTAAGGCATTATCTGTGCAGTATGTAATTAACACCAGTACTATACAGCAGCAGTTAATTTTACATTGAAAAGTGCCAAAAAGAGCACAAGTTTCTTCCCTGTAGGCAGTTTTCAAAGCCGTTCCAAAGCTTAGTTTCCATTCTTTTATTTATTTTTCTTTGTTTATGAAAGATGCAGCTTCTTTTGGTTTATTGCTAAATGTTTTATAATCTAATTTAGCATGGTCTTTATATACTATACATACACAGTACATATATCTCAGTCCTTTGGATCAGACATTACATTTAGTTGTCTTCTGCCCATCCCTGGTGGATGCCTAAGTGGTGGAAGTTAAAGATCCCAGGCTTTTTTAAAAAGAGCAGGGAAATGATCCCGACTGCCTCTGACTAAAAATTCTCTCACTCAACAACACAGCTACTGTAATGCTATACAGCTATGTGTGGCTGCAGTGCCAGAAAAAAGAGACGAGACCCCTCTCCAACATCAGCCACAATGCCAGCAAAGAGATCCCTCTCCAATACTGGGCTGCAGCACCAGAAAAGCGATCTCTCCCCAACATCAGTCTGCAGTGCCAACAAAGACACTCCTCCCCCAAGTCAGGCTGTACTACCAGCAATGAGACCCGCCCCCCCAACATCAGGCTACAGTGCCAGCAATGAGACCCCTCCCCAACAACAGGCTGCAGTGCCAGCAAAGAGACCCATCCCCAACAACAAGCTTTGCTACTTGCAAGGAGACCCCCTCCCAAACATCAAGTCATGGTACCAGTAAAGAGACCCCCCACCAACATCAGACTGCGGTACCAGAAAACAGACCTATCCCCATCATCAGGCTGTGGTGCCAGGAATAGACCCCTCACCAACATCAGGCTGGAGTGCCAGAATAGAGACCCATCCCCAACATCAGGCTGTGGTATCAGCAAAGAGACCCCTCTCTGACAACAGGATGTAGTAACAGTAAAGAGACCCCTCACCAACATCAGGCTGCAGTGGCAGCAATGAGACCCCTCTGCAATTTTAAGCAGTGGTGACAGGAAAGTGACCCTTTCCCAAACATCAGGCCACAGTGCCAGCAAAGATTCCTCCTCCCAATGTTGGGCTGCAGTGCCAGTTAATAGGTCCCTCCCCAACATCAGGCTGCAGTGCCAGAAAAAAGACCCCTCCCCAGCATTAGGGTGTGGTGCCAGGAAAGGGACCCATCCCCAACATCAGGCTGTGGTATCAGCAAAGAGACCCCTCTCCAACATCAGGATGTGGTACCAGTAAAGAGATCCTTCACCAACATTAGGGTGCAGTGCCAGGAAAGAGACCAGTCCCAAACACCGAACACAGGACCAAGAGACCCCTCCCAAATATTGTGCTGCAGTCCCAGTAAAGCGACCCCTCCCAACTTATGGGTGCAGTGCCTGGAAAAAGACTCCTCCCCAACATCAGGCTGTGGTACCAGTAAAGAGACCCCTTCCCAATACTGGGCTGGACTAACAGGAAAAATTCCCCTCCATTACATCAGGTTGCAATGTCAGGAAAGGAACCCCATCCCTAACATCAGGCTGCAATGCCAGGAAAGAGACCCCTTCCCAACATTAGGCTGCAGTGCCACCAAAGAGACCCCTCCCAAATATTAGGCTGCAGTGACAGGGAAGAGACCCCTCCCCAACATCAGGCAGCAGTTCTTGGAAAGAGACCCCTCTAAAACATCAGCCTGTGGTGCCAGGAAAGGGACCCATCCCCAACATAAGGCAGTAGTACCAGCAAAGAAACCCGTCCCCAACATCAGACTGAAGTGCCAGCAGAGAGACCCCTCTGCAACATCAGGTGGCAGTGCCAGTAAAAAGACTGCTCCCCAATATCAAGCTACACTTCCAGTAAAAAGACCCATCCCCAACATCAAGCTGTGGTGCCAGGACAGAGACAGTTTCCCCAACATCAAGCTGCAGTGCCAGCAATTAGACCCCTCCCCAATATCAGGCTGCAGGGTCGATAAAGAGACTCCTCCCCAACATCAGGCTGTGATGTCAAGAAGGAGACCAATCCCCATCATCAGGCTGTTGTGACTCCTCCCTATCATCAGGCAGCAGTGCCAGTAAAGAGACCCCTCCCCAACAACAGAGTGCAGTGCCAGCAAAGAGACCCCTTCCTAATATTGGGCCGCAGTGCCAGGAAATTGACTCCTCCCCAACATCAGCCTGGGGTGCCAGGAACGAGACCCCCCCCCCCATCATAAGGCTGTAGTGACCCTCCCTAACATCAGGCTGCAGTTCCAGGAAAGAGACCCCCCGCCCCCAATCATTGGGCAGGCAGGAGCCCATGCCAACTGCTGGCGAAGAACAACTCCCCAATATGGTAAAGAGCAAAAGCAGGGGGAGAAGAATGTACAAGTCACAATGTGGGTCACAGATGAGGAAGATAACACACAGTACTGGATAAAACTCCTAAAGGTGGGTGCTGGGGATCAGTGAGACAGGAGATAGGGTAATATATTAAAAGTTAATAATATCAGCATCGCAGATAACCTCCCAGTATCAGCCCAGTGTGTTGGGGCGGGTCTTTACTAGCACCAGTGATGTGCTCCCAGTGCTGGCCAATGGGAGGGTTGATGTCACTGGCACAAGAGATGGACTTCTAGGGCTAACCCACTGGAGGGGAGTTGTTTGTTGCCATAACTGGGATGTGGAGGCATTGTAATTTAATATAAGAAATAACCTTTCTTATTTTACATCTCTGTGGAAGAAGGGGACAATCTAGTTGATCCTGAGATGGACGACGGTTTCAGAGTCTGACTGCCCCTGAATTATGATAAGCTGTTGCACTGCTAAGTGGCCTGTGACTGCAGGCTGCTGCCTGGTTTAGCAGCCAATGACTGGACTGATTTAGTGTCAGTCATAATTACATTCCTGCCTGTCCTTTATGCAGTCCTCATACCTCACTCAATCTGTCCTGAGTCAACAAATACATAAAATGTAAACGTGTGTACAAAATTATGTTTTTTGAATTTCCCTTTAGCTGCTGGCCTTCTGACAAACATAAAAACCTGGCACTAAGGGAGGTGAGGGTGCAGATCAGTGATTTCTCTGTTTTCTCAGAGTTGGGGGGAAGATCACATGATAGCTTCCATTTTAAGGTTCCGTGCCGATTCACTTCATCACGTCAGAATCTTTAACATATGAGGCTACAGGTTTACATAACAGTTTCCCCTTAGCAGCTATAAATGTAACAAAATTTCACTAATAAAGAATTATTCAGTCTGTTATGGGGACATTCTCATGGTACTTGCTTTGACTGACAGCCATGTCATAATGTTTACAATGTAATTTTGTGTTTATCATGTAATCATAGAAACCTGTTGGCAGAAAAGGACCATACAGCCCATCGAGTCTGCCTGACAAATGATAGCCCCACCTCCCTCTCCCTTTTACCCCCTCCTCTCTCTCCACCCCTGCCTAGCCCCATGTAGGTATCCCATGCCCTTTTGAATTTCTCCACTGTATCCACCTCCACTACCCATTTCGCAACCTATTCCATGACCCTGCCTCCCTTTGTGAGAAGCAACTACCCCTTACATTTCCCCAATATCTGCCCCCTCCAGCATGTAATGTTTGTAATGTGCATTTGTCACTGTTTGCATTTGAAAACTGGCAGATATGCTCATCGTGCCTACCAGTCCAAGAAATGAAAGAAAGAAAAAAAAATGAAATGCAGGTCGGGTTCAAGTGTGCTACACACTGATAACATGAGCGTTCATTTGCATATATGGAGAAAGAAGGCTAAGATCTGAGTACAGATGAACCCGACAGAAAACCAGAGTGGGGGTAGTCACTCAAGTACAGTATGGAATGTGCAAAGCACTCAACCTGTGATATCCAGTCAATATTGCAGTATTTGTAGGATGGACCAATGAGAGCTCTCTGTCTCGATTTCTCAGTTGTTAGCTAAGGACTTTCCTTTTTCTGGTCAAGCAAATGCTACACTGATGTCAGCCAAGGAGCAGCTCCAGGAAGCAGGAGATTTTCACAAGTTGCCCTCAGACATTACAGAGCAAGCCCATGTCAGAACAGGGACCCAGCTTCAGCAGTGGCTGGAAACTATGATCATCCAATGTTTGTTTGGTCACTGATGTGAAACGAGTTGTGGTGATTTTCAGCGCAAGCCCCCTTGGTAACAGGAGTCTGTATCAGAAAGCCACCAGAACTGTCAACATCCTTGCCGATTCTCTCACGAGTGGTCAAGGACAGAATGGTCATGTAGTCTGAAATACCCTCTCGCCTGTGTAGTGGTTACTCTATATCATGGTTGAGGCACACTGGCGAGGCAGTGTGGTGAAGCCTGGAGTATGATCACCCATTCTGTGCGTCATGTGGATTCTGCTTCAGTTTCTAGTGCTGTCAGTCTGGCGCCATTCATGATTTTTGCCATATGTTCAAATTCACGACGACAGTTTTTGTAAAGAGCTATTGTACTGCCTAAAATTATTAGTAAATTTTTTTTTGTATTATCTATTTATCCACCTCCCCGTGGCACCTCTGCCGGCCACTCCTTCAGAGTGCCAAGGCCCCCACACCACCATTCTCCTAACCCTGTCTTGCAGTCTTACCTAGGGTGACCTGACCTATCCCTATGTCAGGAGGGTCCCTCTCCTCCGAGGGGAAAGTGCCATCAGGTGAACTCCATATCCCGGGAAGCTGCCGCAGGGTCAGTCCAGGCTAGTCTGGGACTTTGTGGTGATGTGGGCCAGGTGCTCATCATCCAGTCGGCAGGGAGCTGTTTTCATCTCTTCTCGTCCCACCCCCCATTGCAGCTGTACAGATGGCATCCTGAGGTGGGGGCATGCAGGAGGGCATGTCGAGGCTACATGCTCTCCACGCTCATCCACCAATCCACCCACAGGAACCATGGCTCGTCCCCCCCCCCCGGAAGCATCCAATGGATGCTTGTGAAACCCCCTTCCTGCCAGTTTCCGCTCCAGGTACCCAGGCTCGGTGCGTGAACCCGGGTTGCCAGCATGCCATGTGAACTCCTTCACCCGGCACCACGGAGCCAGCTCCTATTAGTAAACTTTAAAAGCAGTCATCTATTACCTTTTATATCTGAGACACTTTTTATTTTCCCGTTTGCTAAGTAAATTTTCTGTATGACAATACTATATGTTATGCGTGGAACAGTACTCTGCCTGGAGGCGAACATATCTAGTTCTATTGCTATATACACCTCAGAAGCATTGTGGCCTCACTGCCTGAGACATCATGACTGCTTAGAAAAAGCCAATCATATGCCACCAGATCAGTGACTTGTGATGTCACAATAAGTGAGGTTGCAATACTGACATGGTATAATGAGAAAGAGAACTAGATATGCCAGATAAGGGATAACTTATGACAGAGTGTGCAGTTATGAGGGAATAAATGCACACCGTAAGTGGTCATTAGGAACAGGTGTGGCCGACTGCCACAATCACCTGAGAAGTGCATTACTCTATTATGACCGCACTCCTCTAAAGTTGTTATCCCACTTATAAAATGGACTTCTTTGTTTGGAAAAAAAATGCAGAAGTTGCCAGAAAATAAACAGTCATGTAACGTTTCAACCAATGAGGCTATAGGATTTTCATTATGGTTCAACACAGAAATCCGCACTAATAAATGTGGTGCTGAAGAAAGTCAAAGTCTATCACATCACTTAATTCTGGCACTCACCACCTTTCTGTATTCAGGACGCCACTCAGCTTATTTCAGTTTAAAATGTAATTTTAATAAACACCAAGCCATGCCAAACATCCCGTCTGACATGTTTCGGACAAATACAAGTCCTTCATCAAAGGCTGGGATTCATGCTACAAACATATATTTAAATACTGGTGCAAAACCATGTGGTAATGTGTGCTATCAGCGATTTGAATTCAAATGTAATTGTAACCTATCAGAACAGGATCTGTCTGTGACGTCACATTACCACATGGTTTGCACCAGTATTTAAATGTATTACAGTAACATGAATCCAATACTGTTGAGACTTCATTTAATCAAAATCTCGGTAGGGATGTTCGTAACTGGTATTTATTAAAATGATTTAAACTGAAATAACTGATGGCGTCTAAATCTGAAAATGAGTGCCAGAAATAAACGATGTGGAGGATTTCATGACCCAGTTATAAACACCAGGTAAAGCACTGCTCTTCACATCACACCTCATAATATCAGATAAACTTTCTAATTAAAAAAGGAAAAAGAACATTACTTCAGAAAAAGTGGGTACTGCCTGCTTTTAAAAATGTATTACATTTTCTGCCTGCTAATTGTGGTGCTACTAGCGCTTTAAATGTACTGTTTATGGAGTATATGGGTATTTGGTCATCATCCTTCTCCCATGTGCCCTTCGTGTTGATGGCCCCATAGTTGCCAATACCCCATTCACCTGAGGTCCCCCATGTTCCCTCGAGGCCTGCCACCCACTGGGGCTGTGAGGAGACCCCTTCAGAAAACCAGTTGGGGCAGAATCACAGGTGCAGCATCATGCTGTTGGCTGGGGGGTCCTTGGTTTCCACACCACAGGCGCCAGCAAGAGAGAGACCTCCATGTAAGCACACATGCTGACATAGGCGCGGAACCTGGGCGGGGAGGGCGGCAGCCCACCCTTTCTTTACAGTACAGATTGTGCCCTGAGTTGACAGGCGTGGCGTCTTAGCGTCTGAATTTTTTATTGCGCCACCAGCCAGCGGACCCACTGATTGAGAAGGCAAACACATCTCGTCAGGTCCGCAGCTCAAGAGGCGTGACTAGAGTTGGAGGTGTGCCTAGAGTTGGGAGTGTCGTGGCGGGCTCTTTAAATGCCCAATATTTTTCCTTCTTCTCTCCATTCCAGTCAGTCCATCCATTTCCCAAGTTGGCTGCAATCGTTGCATCGGATGGATTGGATCCCATCCTGACTGACTACTGAGGGAGCTTCTGAGGCAGGCGAGCGTGGAGTGGCTGATCGCGAGACGCCAGACGGTGAAGAAGAGCGGCTGGTGTGGACGATGGAAGTGCCAGTCGGCGACTACAACAGCAGCCAGCCCAGCAGTGGTGTGTGTGGGCGGTCTTCTTTCAAGTCAGGCAGCGTCGGTTGAGGCGCTACGTGGGAGGTAGCGATCGCAGGCGTCGTGACATTGAGCAGATTAGCAAGGCAGCAAATAGCAGCGCCTCTAACAGTCTGAACTTCTTAATCTGGACGGAGCAGTAGTCGGGACTCATCACTGTCTGTCAGAGCGAAGAGCGGCAGCATATGGGCAGCAGCTTTAACAGATATCAGATTTGAACTAACTTGGGAGCCTGAGGAGTCAGCAAGAACTTCCTGGTCACGTTGTGACTCTGAGACTTTCGGGTAAGCTGCACTGCAGTGCTGTTTTCTTTAGCTGTTTCTTCATCTTGCTAATCAAAGTTTTGCTGGACTAAGCTTGTATATTTGCAGCCTGCTGTTTATTTGGAAGCTAAGTAGGGGTAGCCAGCAGAGCAGTACTGTTTTTTTTCCCCTTCTCCAGTCCAGGCTCTTCCCTCTCAAGGCTCTTCCCTCTCCAGGCTGAGGCTCTTCTCCCCCCCCCTCCAGGCTCTTCCCCCTCCCTCTCCAGGCTGAGGCTCTCCCCCTCCCTCTCAGGCTGAGGCTCTCCCCCTCCCTCTCCAGGCTGAGGCTCTTCCCCTCCTCTCTCAGGCTGGGCTCTCTCCCCACTCGGGAGCTCTCCCTCCAGGCTCTTCCCCTCCTCTCCAGGCTCTTCCCCCTCTCCAGGCTGAGGTTCTCCCTCCTCTCCAGGCTGAGGCTCTTCCCCTCCCTCTCCAGGCTGAGGCTCTCTTCCCCCTCCTCGGGAGGCTCTCCTCTACGCACGCTCCCTCCCTCTCTCTAGAAGCCAGTTTTAAAAGGTACCATCATTGATTTCTGCCACCAGCACATTCTCCTTTGCCATTCCATCTCTTCTACCAGCTCCATCTTCAGCGCAGAAACTATTGGTGTAAAATTACCTTTTTCTTATGTAAGGAGTAGGCGTTATTTATATTAGGGGACACATAGTACCTGGTTCTGTAATGTAGCGGATTCCGGTACTTGTTCATCCAAATGGCGACAATTAGCCACGCTCTCTTTCAGCGTCGGTTCTCCCCACCCTAAACACCTCTTGAAAGCCATGGGATATCTCCGCCCATTACTGTATTTATTTAATTTACATGGTTATAAGTGTTACTGAATTGCACTGCCCTAGGTAACATCATTATGATAATCTTCTGCTAAATCCATGGTTAAAAAATATTGCAATGCCCACAAAATGAAACTAAACTTATTCTTATACTGGACTTCTGACATTATTTGCTAGCAGGAACAAGGAGGCACGGCTTTATGAAATAGTAGTTTGGCTTTAGTACTTGCGATAGCTTTGTTTGTTTGTTCTGTGAGGCTACCACCCCACCCGGGTCAGGAATATGTTGTTGTATAACATGTGTAATTATTACATATTCTGTAGTTTAAGACTATAGTACTGCGATAAGTCAGCAAACCCTACTTAAGGCTATTGCAAAGTAGTAAAGCCGAAACTACAGAATGTGTTCAACATATTCCTGGACCTGGGAGGCGTGATGGCGAACGCCCCACAGAACAAACGCTTCTTAAAGCTATCGCAAACTACATCATCATTACCCCACAGATAATAATATTCAGGCGTTCCTCATTCTGTTTACGTTGAGGACACCAGTGGTGTGGAGGCGGCGCCACCACAGTACAAAGATTGATGTTACTTTGCATTTTGACTGTTCTGAAATTCACGTATATTTCTGTTCACCTTTGAGGACATGGGTGGGGGGAGTGTTAGTTATATTCTGATTAGCACTTGATCACTGTCCCACTTTTATTTATATTAGAAGATAATCTTGTTAGCGTTGCTAATGTTGTCTGAGTGTCACGTTTTGTTCAGTTAAACCAGTATTTCCAGAGATTCTTCATGTTCAGAAGTCCAGTATAAGTGAGTCTCATGCTGTGATGTTGTAATGATACCTGTTTGGGGGAGGGGCAGTGCAGTTCAGTAACATGGGCGTGGAGATATCAGAGTTGGCTGCCTGCAAGAGGTGTGTTGGGGGGCAGGAAGAACTGAGGTTGGAAAAGGGTGCGTGGCTAACTGCCGCCCTTTGGAGGAACAAGTACCATAATCGCAGAATTCCAGATCCAGGGCACTATGTATCCCCTAATATAAATCTCCCACTGTTATGCATCTGTAAACAATGTGTGTTTTTGAATTTATTTTGAATAAAATCCCCTTACTTTTTACAATAAGTACAATGGGATTTTTAACTTCCACCTAGACTGCGAGTGACCAGAGATGGGCAGACTGGACCTCAGTTTAATGTCTCGTCAAAATGACAGTTCCTCAGCAGTGCAGTAACAAACCCCCCACCTTGTGCTGCACCAGTGTCCATTATTGGCACAGAACTCAAAAGAGTAAAATGGCAATACCCCATTCTGAGGCACATAAAAGCACACCACCATCTTTTGGAGGGCAAAATGTGCTGCTGCCAGCAGTTTGTATGCAGTTTTGGCTGGTGTTTCTAATGCTGCTTTAACTCCCATCTGCCTGAATTGGTGGTGGTTCAGGCGGATGTTAAGATCCCATGGCACTTATCGAAAAGAGTAGGGGAATTTCAGTGTCCTGGTCAAATCTCCCTCATTCACTAGAAATACCACCAACATCTGGTTCAGTCATTTGGCATTCATCTGTGTCCCCCTCTCCCGGGTCATGCCTGAAAATAGGCGGGATTTGTCAAATACCTCAAGGGAATCAACAAAGTCCAACAGGGTAGCATCTTTCAAAAAAGGTGTGCAACAGCAAGGGGGCACAATTTGAAGATGGGGGCAATTATTATACATTTATTATACAATTATTATACATATTATGCATTATTGTGCAGATGAAGCCTGTCTGCGATTGGTGGCTAAGCAGCTGCAGAATGCTTTCTTGCTTTTATTTTAATGGAATATAAGTATAAGTTTACTGAAAGGCGGAAAAAGTCGAGCTGCTGTGTGCTAGTTTTTTCTAATTAAAATGCATTTGCCGCCGACATCGAGTAATGGTGGTGGCCAAGTGTCTGGTGGCTGTATGAGGGGAAAGTGGAGGGAGGTGCATGCATAGAGTGAGGAACCCCATGTACAATGGTGAATTATAACTGGGGTTGTTCCCTATGGGAGAAAACTCCCCAGTTATTGAGTATTATGCTTGGGGCTCAGGAAAAGTAGTCACAACTGTGGTACAGTGTGATTGTTATCCATTGATCAGAGCACCAGATTTTGAAACTAAGAGATCAAGGTTCCATCCCACTATGGACATTGATTGGGACAGATCTTGGGTGAGAACTAAGCAGGAGCCACTGGAAGTAGAATGTTGTAATAAAGCTGAGGTAGTCTGAGTAAATAAGTTTGAATGGAAATATTTGGTGGTGGAAGCAGGTATAGTCTTTCTAGCACCATTTTTATTTTCAGTTAACAGATCAGCCACACTAGGCTAAAGACCTGTTGGCGTGCCATCAAAATGGACTAAACAGGTCATGCTAGCTAGGCGCTTATAAATACTACCGTTATGTACAGACCTGTTTAAATATTTCTATAGCTAGAAACTGATTAGAATCTCCCAGTTAAACAAAGCTATAGATGTACTGAAATTGTGCAAGTAATTGTAATTGTTATAATAGCTTGGTTCCAGGACTGACATCTCGGATCTGGGAGCATGTGCATTAAAAGTAGTGATGTCAAATGTGTCAGTAAGTGAGCTGGGTGTGGAGGAGGCAGCAGCAAAAGTGCTTAGAATGATTAATGATGCATGTTTACATTATTATGTAGTGTGCCACTTGTTTGTGGTAACACTGGCGAACAATGGCATGGAATCTGCCTTGCATGTTGGACTGGATTGAGTATGGCACTGGTGTGTGTAGCGGTGGTGAATGAAGTTGGCACTTCTCATAACTTGGTTGAGAGACCACTGGGTGGTATAGGAGTGTTAAAAGCAAAACCACTGTCAGATTTCTCCCTATGGGCACAGTTTATAAAATGAGGTTTGATGTGATTAGTGACATAAAAACAATTCAATGTTGGGTGAATAGCATATGGTGCGTGCATGCACTGAACGCTGGACCTCTCTGTCCCCACCCTTGGTTGAAGAGCCAGGCAGTGATAGGAAATTGCTTTACTCCCTTGCTGCTGGGTCATCTCCCGGACAGGAAGAGTTTGGGAAGTTGGGGCATGTGAAAATTCTGAGTTGCAGCAGCTGGAGAGGTTGGCTGATATGTGACATAGGGGAGGCAAATTTCACAATACCGAAGTCCTGGTCATAACAAAAGCCCTGCCATTGCAGCAGTTGGGCAGCTGAGTAACAGTGTTGGTGGCATACAAAATTATATTGTCAGTACCAGGCGTCACCTCGAGTCCACCTAGTTCAAACGGTTAACCTGGTTAGGAAAAAAAAAAAAAATCGGGTTTTGATCTCTACGAATCCAGTTGATTGGTGGCTGGACAGCGAAATCAGACCTCTGATACCTTTTATTAGAGCCAATGTAGATGCTCCATTCTGAGGAGTATGTAGCTTATTTGAATAATGCGTAAACAAGTACAACACTTTATACTCCTCTCGTCTTACCCATCGCTTTACTGACAGATTTCCTTATTAAGCAGAATAGGTCTTTTTGTTTTCCTCTCCTGCGCTTGCAGCTTGTTTTCAGGAGGCGCTGTCCATTCCCCAGTGTCTACAAGCCAAAGCTCCTAATAAATTTTATTGGACACTTGTCTTGTACACTGGTGGTGCAGTACACAAGCATTTTGCTGCATGGATCACTAGCCAAGAATATCTAATGTAGGCCCAGTAGTTGCGGATTGATAACTAATTGACGAAGATTGGAGGGATGAGGAAGGGCAAGATATAAAATGTTTGCCATAGAAATTTTATTGCTTGCATGCTTAATGTTCATGCTGCAGTACCTTATCAGAAGATGGTAATCGGATGGGTTCACTAAATTGTATCACAATTCTTTCTCAGCCTGCCGGACTCACTGCATTCAAATATGCCACGGTCTGAGAGGCAACGACAGATGGAGAAACAGCGGCTGATATTGCTGCCAAGATGCCAAGAAAACTAAATTACTGGTTTGGAGTGCCCAGATACCAACAGCTTCCAGAGCATGCAAGGACATCGCTGCCAAGAATACCATTGACACTGCCACAAGCACTGCAGCTGTCAGCTGTACCAGTATTATGGTGCTAATGTAACTGTGCATACCGCTTCACTGCCAAATGGCTTAATAGAGTCAAATGCAGCCATGTTTGTTTCAAATGCTGCATCAGTGCTAGAACCAACATGTTCCTTGCACGGATGATTGTCCTGCAGCTGCTATTCAGTGCCCTGGATGGTAAGGCCTGCTCTTTTCTCATACGAAAACAGAGCTGCAGAGCTGTTCCCCATGAACAACAACAGTGATGGCAACATCGTGCATGTCTCTGAGAATACCCAGCTCACGGCAGTTGACCCGTTGCCTGAATCTGCTGTCTCTTGTCTCTCCCCTCCTATTCTGAGAGAACCTGGGTAACTGCAGTTGAACCAACCGTGCCTGAATCTGCTGTCTCTTTGTCTCTCCCCTCCTGTTCTGAGAGAACCTGGGTAACTGCAGTTGAACCAACCGTGCCTGAATCTGCTGTCTCTTTGTCTCTCCTCCTGTTCTGAGAAACCTGGGTAACTGCAGTTGAACCAACCGTGTCTGAATCTGCTGTCTCTTTGTCTCTCCCTCCTGTTCTGAGAAAACCTGGGTAACTGCAGTTGAACCAACGTGTCTGAATCTGCTGTCTCTTTGTCTCTCCCCCCTGCTCTTCTGTTTGTTGCCAATATTAACAGTGATTTTCAACCAAGCAGTGTATAGACACTTCCATCAAACAAGTCATTCTAGCACCAATGGGAGAAGTGAAACAAGAACATCTCAAACACGGTGGTTTTCATCTTTCAACTGGCTAACGTGCTGTGTTTCAAAAGGATGTGTGTTCTGCTACTACTGTCGGGCAGCAGTGGAAAGAAAACTAATCACAGGCAGTCATTGTGGTGAAACTACATTCATTTCAGCAGGATTTAGTGACTGGAAGAAAGCAATTGACAAATTCAAGAAACATCAGACATCATTATTCCACCATGAAGCTGTTGAGAAGTATACTGCATTCAACAACGCAAGGATGAATGTTGGTGCTCAGCTCAAGCCAGCATCTTGCACAGGAACAGGCAAGAAACCGAGACCGGTTCCTGAAACAGGTAAATGCAATACAGCTTCTAGTTCGGCAAGGACTAGCGATTCGTAACCACGAAGAACAGGAAAGCAACCTGAGGCGGAAATGCTGAGTAGGGCAGTTGACATGCCAGAACTACGGGGATGGATCCAGGAAGGAAAGTATCAGAGTTCAGATGTTGTGAATGAAGTCATGGAAATCATGGCACATCAGCTGCTGAGGAACCTTCTGAAGAGATACGCAATGAATCAAAGCGGTATGCAATCATCGCAGATGAATCACGGATATTAGCCAACATGAACAGATGACCATATGTATACGATGGGTTTCACTGCCCCATTTTGTTATACATGAAGATTTTATTGGGATGTATGAAATGGTGAGACTGATGCCGAATCCATCACCAGTGCCATTAGAGATGTTCTAGTAAGATGTAACTTGCCAATCAACAACTTGAGGGGACAGGCGATGATGGAGCAGCAAATATGAGTGGATGCATTTCTGGAACTGCAACAAGAATTAAGAGAAAATCCACTAGCATTGAATGTCCATTGTGCAAATCATTCCTTGACCTGGTGTTGCAAAACTGTAGCAAAACGAGTGATGCCATTGGCCCATGCCCTCAGCTTTGTCCAGAATTTAAGTGTGTTGATTCAGGATCCCTACAGAGGCTGGCTCTTTATGAAAATATTGCAGGAATGACAGTGAGGACCCTTACATGATGGTAGAAGGCCTGCACTTACTTTGTCCAACAAGATGGACAGCAAGAACAAAGAGTATTAAGTCGGTTCTCAAAAATATGGAGCACTCTATGACACCTTAGAGGAGCTGAAATGAGACAAAGCTACAGATGTACTAACTAAGGTCAAAGGCCTGATGTCAGTGATGGAAAAAGTTTCGGACCTATTTTGGACTGGTTGTATCATACAACATATTCAGCATATCAGAACAAGTGGCTTCAATCCTGCAAACAAAAACACTGACAGCAGAAACTACGATGATGAGCATAAACTCCCTGAAGAAGAATTTACAATGCCAGCGCGATGACTTTGACCAGGTCTATGAAGGCATCAACGAGAGAGCGCAACTACTGAGAAAAGTGAAGGAGCCAAAACTTCCCAGACAGCACTATGTGCCAGCAAGGCTGCAACATGGTAGTGCACCGCATCACCATCCCAAATCTGCTAAGGACTGGTATCGACAGATGTACTATGAAGCCATTGATGCTTGATTGTTGAACTAGACCGACGTTTTGATCAAGAAACCTACAGTTTGCTGTCATCCATGGAGAATTTGTTGCTTCAAGCAGCCAATGCAAAGACGTTTCAGTTCCTCTTCAGATCACACAGTTGTATGGAGATAAGGACTTGGACATTGACATTCTGAATGCACAACTGAACTTGCTCCCAGGACTTGTGCAGCAGGTTTTGCCAGAGGTGAGGGCAGTAACTTCAATCAACACCATTATTGATGCCTTAGTGGGAAAAGACTGCCAGCAGCAGATACTGTATTCAGAAGTAGTGAAGCTCATTCAAATTTACCTCCTCGTCCCAATGAGTACAGCAACTGGGAGAGATCTTTTCAAACAGCGGAGGATAAAGTCTTACTTAAGAAGCACCATGACAGAGAAGAGGTACAATCACCTAATGCTGTTGAACATTCACAAAGAGAGACAGACACTTTGGATCGCACACTAATTGTTCGGGAGTTTGTGCAATGAAATGAGAGACGACTTAACTTTTTTGGAAAAATCTGATGCAGAAATTCTGTACTTTACAGAGAAATTCATATGATGGTAAATTGGTTGATTTTGGTGGCCACCAGGGCTTGGTGGAGGCTTGCAAGGCTTACCAGCCTGAAGTGGTGACCAGAGCATCAAGGATTACTTCATGCAGAAGTGTAGATGTGATGGTAAATTGGCTGATTTTGGTGGCCACCAGGGCCTGGTGGAGGCTTGCACAGGCTTACCAGCCTGAAGTGGTGACCAGAGCATCAACTATTACTTCATGGCAGAAGTGTAGATGTGATGGTAAATTGGCTGATTTTGGTGGCCACCAGGGCCTGGTGGAGGCTTGCACAGGCTTACCAGCCTGAAGTGGTGACCAGAGCATCAAGGATTACTTCATGGCAGAAGTGTAGATGTGATGGTAAATTGGTTGATTTTGGTGGCCACCAGGGCTTGGTGGAGGCTTGCATGGCTTACCTGCCTGAAGTGACCAGAACATTCATGGGATGATTTGGTGGCCACCAGGGCTTGGTGGAGGCTTGCACAGCTTACTAGCCTGAAGTGGTGACCAGAGCATTCATGGGATGATTTGGTGGCCACCAGGGCTTGGTGGAGGCTTGCACAGGCTTACCAGCCTGAAGTGGTGACCAGAGCATTCATAGGATGATTTGGTGGCCACCAGGGCTCTGTGGAGGCTTGCAAGGCTTACCAGCCAGAAGTGGTGACCAGAGCATTCATGGGATGATTTGGTGGCCACCAGGGCTTGGTGGAGGCTTGCACAGGCTTACCAGCCTGAAGTGGTGACCAGAGCATTCACAGGATGATTTATTGTCCACCAGGGCTCTGTGGAGGCTTGCAAGGCTACCAAGCCGGAAGTGGTGACCAGAGCAATCATGGGATGATTTGGCGGCCACCAGGGCTTGGTGGAGGCTTGCACAGGCTTACCAGCCGGAAGTGGTGACCAGAGCATTCATGGGATGATCTGGTGGCCACCAGGGCTTAGTGGAGGCTTGCAAGGCTTACCAGCCTGAAGTGGTGACCAGAGCATTCATGGGATGATTGCAGGCCACCAGGGCTTTGGTGGAGGCTTGCAAGGCTTACTCAGCCGAAGTGGTGACCAGAGCATTCCTTGGATGATTTGGTGGCCGCCAGGGCTTGGTGGAGGCTTGCACAGGATTACCATTTGGAAGTGGTGACTAGAGCATGACAGTACAGATGTGATGGTAAATTGGCCCATTTCCAAATGTACCCTACCTTCATCCATCCAGACTTTGCTGTAAAAATCTGTTTATATCCCTGTCGTTGTACAATATTTACTGTCATTAGATACTATGATTCATTAATAAATACACTTTACAATGTACACTGATTCATTAATAAATAAGCTGTGTAAACAAACATAATGGCTCTTGTGTCTTTATTTCCCCAGCCTCAGGAGTTTACCTTGTCGCTGGTGGTTGGACTTAACACTAACTTCTATCCTGAAGTTAGTGGAACCAAAACTCCTAACTCATTAGTGTGAAGACTGCATGCTTGGGACTGGTCATGCACATTACTATGGCATCTCTGTTTCACCTGGACAACCACTAACAGATTAAGGAATGTGGTTCAAACGTCATGTGGAGCTATTGGAGGAATGGGTGACAGCAGCTTTCTTAATATAGCTGTACACTTGAGCAGACTTGGACTGGGTGGTCTCTTTTTGCTGGCACCTTTGTATGTCGCATAATTATTCCTAAATAGGACTGCATTCATAACGTTATGATGTGCGTACATGATTTATTGTATTTTTGTATGGCAAAAACTAGTGTTGAAAGTGCCCTTTTCCACTCACAAGTGCCCCTCTGATCCTCCGCCCCCTCAGTTTTTACCATCTTCCGGCACCTATGCATGCTGACCCAGACTACAGGTCCTCAACTGCACCGTCACCTGTGCTCACCCAGTTGGTGGTACTGCAATGAGGTGTAGAACACTGCACCTCCCCGGAGGTGAGCATCCTCTGCGAAGTTCAGTCCGTCTCCTGCCAGCCCACAGATGACCCAAGCTCTAGCATGAATTCAGGTCAACAGCACTAAATTTGCAGTTGAGCTAACTTACTACACTTCTTTTAAAAAAGAAGTAAAACAAAAAAAGCACTATTACCCAGATAGCCATCCACTATTATGTTTCTATGGAGCAGGCAAATCCTCAGAGCATTAGATCCTGAGACACCATACACCTCCTTAGAATCCAGGCTTCAGCTCCCTTCTAGCTTGCCAAAACCAGCTCCTGATTGCCATGGCAACGGTGCTGAATTATGACAATGTATTCACCATGGCTATCTGACCTCAAATCCTGTTCGGTCCTCACTGGAATATTAATCACATGCACACACCCTGACTACTGAAACTTGGGTAGTGAGCACTAGGCCTCTTAAAGCGCCAGTGCCACTGTAGAATGAGGCGAATCCTGGAGAGTCTTTTCACCTAAAACAACAATGTCTATTCTGTTTAAAAGGCTCAGCTTCTGGCCTTGAACTAGCCACTCAACCTCTCAGTGTTTTACTCCTCCCAGCTGTAACTGCCGATTTTTAAGCAACTTCCTTTTTGCTGACTTTATTATATAGAGTTACTTATTACTGCAGTGTACATAGTGTTTCTTGCTTGAATGTTTTACTGTTCTACAAATGGTTATGATACAATAAACAGGATTCAGATGTATAGTTAGCAATGTTGTTGTGTGTTAATGTGAACCTATTATGGTGCTTTACCCTTAGGCTTGGCATGGAAGCCAAGCATTCAAGGGGCGGAGGTGTACCCCAGGGGCTACCTGAAGTTTCCCCATCTTCTGACTGTTTCTGGCGCCCCCTGTATTTTTCTGGCACAGATCCGGTCCATATGGGGTCTTCCGAGCTTTCTGCTGTGACAGTTCCCCTTAAGGGTAGCACTGTATTTGTTTTAGGCCTGTTTGGGCTTCAGTCTTCACCACGAGTTGCTAGCATTGTTGTGAGGAGCTGATGACCACACGTGGGCAAAGAAGCGTCTTTGGTCTTTTCTACCAGCTTTTGCAGTCAAAACGGGTGGGTGTAACAGTGGTCCCAGTTCCCCTTGAGCTAAAAGGGGCCCGGAGACCTTAGTGAGGTGAGAGGGAAGCCTCCTTATTGTTTAAATTTAACGTTTGTCTCGGGGCAGTAGCAAGGGCTCTTGACTAATGCATGAGCCATCATGCATATTAATGAAGTTGCTGCCTGCCGCCTGAGGAGACAGTGTTTGGAGGCAGCCACAGCACAAGTACTAAAGATAAATACGAAAGAGTGGGCATGTATAAAAGTGCACAGAAGTGGCTACATGTCCAGGGGTCATTGAATATGGAGAGTAATTATACTGACTGCACCAAAGCTGTTAAAATGGGACTGCTCTGAGACTGCATAGAACTGAATGGAGGCTGACATATTGCTGATGCTTTGACCCCAATACAGCAGCCAATCAACTGTTTAGGCGCCTGAATCTGGACCTGAGGACTTCTGGGAAGGGGAGTTTTCTTATTTCAGGTGCCTAAAGCATGCCCCAATAGACAACCAGGAAATATTGATCTCCATGGTTATCAATGATTGATGGGCTTGAACAGCCAATCAAAGCCCTGGATTTTCAAGTGAAAACCCAAGGACTTTCTGGGTTTGAGTCAGTCTATTTCCAGGCTCTTCTTGAGCTAGTAGGATCCTGTGTGAGTGGAAGTGGACTTTCAGAGGCCTTGCTCAGGTCTACAGGACTACAGGAAAGGAGTTCCAGAGGAAAAGAGAGAGAGTGAGAGACTGGACTGATATTGAACCTCTCCAGGTACTGTGAGTTGTGTTGCCCTAAGGAGAAAAGTAGCTGCTGCAGAGACCCTGCACTGGTGGATTGAACTGTGCTGTTTTCGTTTGGAGGTTGAACCCTTGCTGTAGAGGACTTGTTTTACAGTTCGGGACTCTGCTTAAAATTCTGAAGAGGCAAAGCGTCTCTGGTGGAGGGTGCTAGCCCAGTTCTTTGACTTTACTGTGTGGACTGAGCTGAGTGGCCAAGAGCTGTGTCCCAGCAGAAGCTGAAAGGAATCATTTGCAAACAATTAGAGCTGAAAGCACTGAAGTGAACAGGGGTTTGCCTAATTCTGGATCTCCCCCTGTGGATTGCTATAGTCTGAGTGCAAATCGGAGGGCTAGCACCCATGGGCACCCTGGTACTGTGGTTGATTTGGAAGCACTGCCTAGTTACCAGTGACTTGTGGATTAAGTGCAGGGACTGCAGAGGGCTTCTACTTCTTGGGAGTCCTCACCCAGAGCCAGGGAGGAAACTTGTTAACCCCATCCAAGTGGGACCCACTGTCTCAGAAGGTCACCAGCACTTTCTGGGGTGCTAGTGGGCACCAGCAACCCCTGTGGGGAACCGGGCTGTGGAGACACTCCCAGGTCTGGGCCTTCTGGGGCTGGTGTAGACCTGCCACTGAGCTCTGCAATGGGTCAGAGGCAGCTGAAGGTGACAAGCAGCCAGACCTTCAATCAAGGAGACAAGCTGTAAGACCTTCAAGCAAGATTCGATCTGCTGAGGAAACCAAGATCATCCTCTTTCCTGCCCACAGCTGCATGAACTAAGGGAGCTCCACACTCCAGGACATCAGGAAAATTGGTAGCCAACATACTGCTGAGGACTGCAAACTGTGAGTACCCAGGACTTGGTTCCTGGACCTTGTTACAGGGAAGTGTGATTCTAAATTTAAGCATTTTCAAACCTTCCAGGGCCCCGACAGCCAGCCAACCCATGGCAATGTCCAGGCCAGCACCAACTGGGTACCCCAGGGACTTCTTAGGATAACACTGGTACCAGTGGAGGTAGGCAGCTGGGCAACCTCTTTTCTTCCCACAGCTATCCCTGTTCCAGGTACCCCTTTCCTAGCCCTTCCCCTTCATAAAGCTGTGAGTCAATGTTGGAATTGCTGTGTCCAGAGAGGTTCATTGCATTGGCTTTCTAAAAATCTATATCAACTGGTGGAAAAAGGTTGTTGGGGATCCAGTGTGCAGAGTGGCTGGTCGGGGAGGTGGGTAGGTGCAGTATCCCAGGGGGCTGTACCAACCAGTCTCCTGACCCACTTATAATCTACTCTGGGTGGAGGCATCATGCTATTATTTTTTTGAAATGACACTTTAACCTCCTCATGTCCTGCTGACTCGGACCCTTCAGGGCCCCACAAGGAGTCATCATCCTGCCTCCCGCTCCACTTGTACTCACCTCCAGGCCCCATGGAGCTGCAGCCTGCCCCCTGAGCGGGGACAAAGTGGGGGACCAGACACCCTGTAATCCTTCATTTCATCAGTCCGGCTGTGGTCAAGCAAGAGGGGACACATTGGAGGCACGCTCCTGAAGGCCCATCTTCCCGGAGTTGGCAGGCAATTTCTCTCTTTTCTTCCCTCCCCTACAGCATGTATCCCCCTGACATCATGGCACAAGGTGCCGATGTCCACACTGTACTGCGGCCACCCATCTCCTACAACTGCAGCTTGCAGTACTCCAAGCCTCTGCTCGGAGTCAGGCAAGTGCACGGGCATAGGCCTCTGCCCTCCCCGGAGAAGGCAAGCTGTCGTGGGACACTCAAGCCTATCTCCCCCCAGGCCGACCCACCAGTGACCAGAGTCCACTCCCGAACCCGGGCTGCCGGTGTGGCATGGTGTGTGGTGTCCAGCGCCTCAACCCTCAGCGCCACCGGGCCGGCATACCATGCTATTATTTATAACTTTGGGAAAGAACCCCCAGTTGCTACCATAGCAGGACCCAGGCCCCTTAACCTGTACCAGGGACAACAGGCAGAGGTAGTAGCCCACTGGCACACGGTGTCTGGGCTACATAAAAAACTGTGTAAGAAAATTTAAGCCTTCTGACTGGCTGAGAAGCACTCCAACCTGTGTAATTACTATCCCATAATTACATGAGTGGTAGTACCAGCAAGAAAGCCAGCCAACTCACAATTTCTCTAAAAATATATCCCTATGCCCCTTGGGTCACACATCAAATGGCAGCCATTTTTGCAGGATATTTAAAACGGAAAAAGTGTTCCATCTGGTTTTTACAATTACATGGTGCAGCTCCCCACTGAGTTTTTGTCACTGCTGTTGTTGCCTGGAAACCATCAACTTCTAAGTCGGAAGATCACACAGAAAGATATGCAGTGCAAGACGTGTGAGAAAACAACAGCAATAAACAGAACCATGTAATAAGATAAAACCAGAAACAATGTGTTGTGCTGGAGAGATTGTATAAGTGCAATAAAACACTCCAGGAATGTGTGATTATGGTCAGTAATCACACTTCCCTCTCAGGTGTTTAAGTACCTCATGTCTAAACAACATCCTCGAAAGGTGTGTGATTATTGACCCATCATCACACATCCTGCTGTGTATTATTGCATACATAATACATGGATGGTCTCTTTCCCCATAAAGTGGTTAACAGTTACTTCTCTGTATACCCTTTCCCTGCTTATGCAATTAAACTAATAGCAACCATCCAAATGTATTATGTAAAATAAAAGAGTCCACTGTAGTTGGATATGAATCCATAAAGGGGTCTAACGCAGATCATAAAGCCACTTGCCCTAGGGCCTTGTGGCTTTATGATCTGGTTTCTCCCCTCAATGGGTTTATTTCCTTGTATACCCGTATACCATTGCAACAGCGACACGATTATGGCACAGAGTCGATACAGCGCCAGATTATGGCGACAGACATATTCGGTGAATTCTCTGTGCCCCCCTTCCCGAGGTACGCTCCCCTGGAGTTGGTATATTTAGTAAACGGGGGTGCTGGTATATTTAGAGAGGTCGCTGAACAACAGGACACAGAAGGTAATAGTGAGTGGAACACATTCCGAAGAAAGGGGGTTCACTAGTGGAGTACCTCAGGGCTCAGTACTGGGTCCAGTCCTCTAACATCTTTATAGGTGACATTGCAGAGGGTCTGGAGAGAAAGGTATGCCTCTTTGCAGATGATACAAAGATCTGTAACAGAGTTGATACACAAGGGGGGGTAGAAAGGATGAGAAGGGACTTGGCAAGGTTGGAGGAATGGTCAGACATATGGCAGCTTAGATTCAATGCAAAGAAGTGCAAAGTAATGCACCAGAAACAAACCCAGGAGAAGAGTACACACAGAGGGTACTAACAACAACAAAAATGGAGCAGGGACTTGGGGTAGTCATATCAGATGATCTAAAGGTTGGTAAGCAATGTGAGAAGTCAGTAAGGAGAGCCAGGGGATACTGGGATGCATAGGACGGGGCATCACAAGTAGAAAAAGGAAGTGGTTATCCTCTGTACAGACAGTTGGTGAGACCCCATCTGGAGTACTGTGTGCAGTTTTGGAGACCTCATCTACGCAAGGACATAGACAGGATGGAAGCAGTCCAGAGGAGGACAACTAAAATGATGCAGGGTCTGCATCAGAAATCATATGAAGAGAGACTGAGAGAGCTTAATATGTATACCCTTGATGAAAGGAGGGACAGGGGACATGATAGAAATGTTCAAGTACCTCAAGGGAATCAACAAAGTCCAGGAGGGTAGCATCTTTCAGAAAAAGAGATGTGTAAGAACAAGGGGACACAATTTAAAGATAGAGGGGGGATGGCTCAGGGGTAATGTGAGGAAATCTTTTTTCACGGAGAGAGAGTGGTGGATGCGTGGAACTGCCTTCCTGGGGAGGTTGTTGGGGCTAAAACAGTGGGGGAATTCAAACATGCATGGGACAGACACAAGGCAATTGTAGTGGGGGTGGCAAGAAATAGGCTGTTGGTTAACTAGAATCTGCGGCTTATCCAGTAAGTAGGGGAAATGGGCAGACTGGGTGGGCAAGTGGTCCTTATCTGCCGTCAAAGTCTATGTTTCTGTGTAATCTGGTGCTGTATTGACTCTGTGCCGTAATCGTGTCGCTGTGATGCCGTGGAACCTTGTATACCACACTTACCCATCATATACTGTATATATATATATATATATATATATATATATATTTATACAACCTATGTTTTAGGATAAAGCCATGTATAAAAAGTGATATCTAAGCCTGCCAGTGAAGATATCATATATATCTTCATGTTCCTATACGTCATATGATATCTCCACGTTCCTATACGTCATACAGAAACTACTGTGCTATGTGGAACTTTCACTTTCTTGTAACTCATCGCTGTCCACTACATTTACAATAACACATGCTCTGCATAAAAAGAAACAAAACAGCCTTTTCAATCTTAACTCTCCATATTTTCGTGAAACATAATTTATCTCCTTAATCCCGCCATTATGCTACAAAAAAATAATATTTTAAATGCTTATCTGGTTGATCCTGCCACTCTAAGCACTTTCACCGTCCCTCTAAACATAACGTAGCCGAGCGCTATTCACACTGATGCTTGTTATATTGATAGTCATTTTGTGCGAGTTATCCTGAGTTCAAAACGACAGAAAACGCTGTGCTTTATACACAGCTTAGTGTAATTTGTTGAAAAAGAAAAACGCTGACTGCACACAGACTGCAGTGACTGATTCGGCAGCTTTTGAACAGTAAAAGCGCGAGGCTCTGTTGCTGGCAACAGAGGCTAACGCTTCCCTCTGCTGTTCTAAAGCCACGATTCAGTTACTGCACTCTCTATACAGTGAGACAGCTTTTCAACAAATTACACCAAGCTCTGCATAAAGCACCTTTCTGACTTTCTGAACCCGGATAACTCCTACAAAATGACTCTTCAATATAACAAGCATCAGGGTGAACAGCCGCGCTACATTTATAGGACGTGAAAGTGCTCAGAGTGGCAGGATCAACCAGATAAGCATTTAAAATATTATTTTACAAAATAATAGCAGGATCAACAGATATTTCAAAATAGTATATAATCTGTTATGTTTGGGGGCATGGAGAACTCTGTTGGGGGACATGGCATAATAAACCAGATAACTCTTTTAAAAAATAACTATAAAAACTAGGATACACCAGATATTTTTCAACAACTAATTACATCTGTTCTTTTCACAGCTTTTCTGTAAGGGGTTGTATTGCTAGGGCCATCACCTTTATGTGCCATTGCACTGAGAGGAGCATGTCATCGGTTGTGTTGGGGGACAAAACATAGAGTTGTATAAACAGAATATGACATGGCCTGACTGAAGATATCATATTATCTTCCTCCGAGGCAGTGACATCAAGATATCTCACTGCGTAAGCCGCCACTCGTGAAGATATCATCATGTCACTGGCCTCGTGAAAGATATATATATCTCGTCAGGCCATATCATATCCCCTACATATATATATAATATATATATTATATATTTATATATATATTTTTTTTGGCAGAAAACTTAATGCATCAGAAATGTGGTGTTAGGGTTTCTAACCCTAACACCCCACCCCACCACCTCCCTCTACGCACCTACAGGTTTTAGGGGTATGCCTTGGGGTAGTCAGACTTAACACTCGCCCCATTCCATGTGAAAGGAAGCTGAGATGGTACAGTACATGGGAATGGGGTGAGTGCTAGGGTTGATGACCCCAAGGAACACCCACGATGCTTGTACTGTAGGTGCATGGAAGGTGGCAGTGGAGTGTTAAGGTTGGAAACCCTAAGATCACATTTCCAAATTTTTGATGCTGGAGCCCTACCTGATACATTAATGACGTTTTTTTGCCAAGAATTTCCTTACTTTTTGAAAAAGTATAATCATAGCTTTATTTGCTTGCGGGAGTGCAGGGCCCCATCACTCCATACATGCGTATCTGTAGGTAGCTGTGTGGGGTCCTGCACTTACATTTTTATAGAGCAGGAGTGACAAAATTGTTAGCATAGCCATGTTATTACCCTACCAGATGTAGTCTGTACAGAAAATATTCGGACCTCCGCGAAAACATAATTCTGTGCAACACCAACGCCATTTTTATTTTTATTTAAACATTTGGTAACCGAGAAAGGCATGCTGAGCCGAAGCTCGATTCCAGGTGTAACCCGGGGGCAGGGGAGAGAGGAATACAACATTACCAAGTTACAATAAGCCACATTACAGCATGGTTAAAAACACAACAGGTAAGTATAGCAGTGCAAATACAGTTACATAGGACAATTGTAAAGAGCAAAGTACAGGGTACGTTATAAGAGACAGGAGAGTAGAGGTTTACAAAGTTATGTATGCAAACATCAAGGTCTTGCTGGGTAAGTGCTTATAGAAGCAGCATTCAGGACGTGAGTAGAAGGGAGCATGAGTGGATTCAATTATGACAGCAACAGGAGGGGGGTGGAAGGAGACAAAATTGTTGCTTACAGGCAAGATGAGAGAAGGAGGAGTTCCTGGTGAGGGGGAGAGATTGTTCCATAAACTGGGGCACTGGTAGGAGAAAGCGACTTTGCTGGCTGAGAAAGCTAGACAAGGCAGGGTAAAATATCTTCCATTCCTGTGCCTCAGTTCATGGGGGAAGTGAGAGTCCAGGGAGAGACTATCCATTTGGTAGGCGGGAAGCATACTGAACCAACATTTAGATATATGAGAGAGGGAGAGTATGTAACATCTGTGAAACAGCGGAGCGAGGCCAAGGAGGAAGGGAGTAAAGACCACAGTGGTGAGTTTGAAAAGGAGAGTTTGTCGCAAAACAACAGAAACAATTCAGGAAGGTGTCTAGCCTGGACAGGGTGGTAACAGGGGCAGAGCTATAGACCACATCTGCATAGTCGAAAATGGGGAGGACCATTTTAGATAAGATTTCCCGCCTGGCTGGTAGAGGGAGAGAGTCTCTATGCCGGTACAGCATACCAAGTTTGGGGCATAGTTTAGATATGGTGGCATCGATGTGGGTTGAGAAGGATAAATGTGGGTCCAGCCAAGTGCCCAGGTATTTGTACTTTGTGACCTGGCCTAGAGGGGAACCATCCAGCAATGTGATAAGGGGAGGGGGGATGATCTGCTCAGTTTTTGCGCCGTGCCAAAAACCACATAACCTGTGGCCATTCCACGCCTACAGGCTAAAACACATTATGGGCAGGGATTTGAAAAATGACAGCTGTGACATACATGTAGTGGGGTAATAACAAGCCTATGTTGAAAATCTGGTGTCAAAATATTTTACATTTACAAAGTTCTGACGTGTACAGCAAAATTGCAAAGGTAATAACTCAGCCATTTTGACATTTATTACATTTCAACATGTCCTTTGGAGACCCCACCTTATGAAGAATGTGACTGTCATTACAGAAATCCCACCCAAAAGGTGAATTCACCAAGTGATCATGAAATCGCCTTTTAGGTAGGACTTGCATACCGACAGTCATATTGTTAATGAGGTGGGGTCCTCAGAAGGCCATGTTAAAAATGTGAAGTCAAAATGTCAAAAAATAGCTGAGTTATACATAAAAGTTGAACCCCCCCAATTGAAATACACTGAACCGCGTTTACCTTAGTTTCTCATACTGCAGTCGCCATTTCCAGCAGCAAGACGTGTCTTCGATCGGGACAGCGGATTTTGAACCTGGGACCTCATCAGGTGAGTGAGGGTGTGTGGAGGTGTCAAGGGAGATGTGGGGAGGTGGGGGCACAGTGGGAGGTCAGGTTGCAGGGATTGTTTGAAGAGGCACCTTTTTTTTTTTACAGGTTAAAAAACAAACATAGAGGAATGGTTTTCTTTTTTTCAGGATGTTGATGTATGTGGAGGTGGGGGTGCCACTAGACACCAGGGAATAATTGTAATCGGTGGGTGGGGGAATGCCACTAAACACCAGGGAATAATGGCGATTGGTGGGTGGGGGGTTGCTATAGACACCAGGGAATAATGGCGATCAGCAGTTGGGGGGTAGCACTAGACAGCAGGGACTAATGGCGATCGACGGGTGGGGGGTGCCACTAAACAGCAGGGAATAATGGCAATCAGCAGGTGGAAGTGGGGGAAGTGTTTTGCCACAAATTGCACATAAAGATCCATGTTTCGAGGTACAACTGAACTTTGTCACGCAATTTGTGGGAAAAGATGGTTGTTTCACTAAACAAGGTGCCGCAATTTATGTCAAAACCAATGCCTCCAATAAAATAAACACATTTCTGGGCAGTATTTTAAAAAAACTGAGCCTAGAATCAGATTCCTCGGGCCCCGATTAGGTAAACACAACTGTCGGTGTTTACCAATTAGTAGTATTTTTTAAACTACGTAAATTTCTTTGCTTCGCTAACTGAAAACAAGATAGTGGAAGCATGGTAAAAAGATTCCCCATTTGCGGGCAAAAGGCAGCATTTGCAGAAAAATAAAATAGTTTTGAGGCTACCATCTAACTTTTCCCATAGGAAATAATGGGAAACTTTGAAATATATTATTAATATTTTTTCACCAAACCTTCAAAAGGCATATCTGTGACCCAAACCACATATACCCAAAAAATTTCAAACCAAACCCCCAAGCCACTTCTGAAAAACCTGGTGACAAATAATTTGACAAAAAATGGTAATTTTTCAAAGTTTTTTGACATTCAGTATCTCTGCATCCAAACATCCAACCAGAATGAAACTTGCCATATCCAGAGATCATTGGTCCCCGATGCTGCATGCAGTATTTCATGCCAATCGGTGGAATGGTTGCAAAGTTATTAAAGTGCAAAATTTGGGGTTTAACATAGGAGTGACCATCGAACCCTCACTATAGAGAGTGCTATGTACCCTATAACATTATATATATTTATTTGCTTTTGGTGACCGGGTGGGTGCACTAGGCATAGAGATGCCTATTTTCAAGCACGACCTGGGAGAATACAAGTCAAATACAAGAACAAACAAACAGCAATGTGACGCAGCACATTGAATATGAAGATACAAAGGTATTCAGAGAAATACAAATAGTTTGCAAGACTGTAAAATACAGGGTTGAAAAAGTACATAATATAAGCAAAAGTACAGAGATTTAAAAAAGATGAAACAAGTGCAACACAAGTACAGCATTTAGTACTAGTAGGTGTTATGGACTGTATGCAGAAGTGCCATTAGCAAAACAAAATAAACGTAGAAGAGAAAGTAGAGGGGGGAAGGGATAGAGAAAGGGGAGGTGAGTAAGAGTATATATAGGAAGGGTGGAACTAGAGTAAGATAAAGGACAAGTAAGAGATGAGCTTAAGGTGGACGGAAGCAGGCACAAGGACTTGATGCAAGTAGATGTTCACGGTGGAGCTTCTTAAAGCCAGCGTGTGGAGGGGCAAAATTAATTACTTGAGGGATAGAATTCCAATACTTAGGAGCAGCATAGGTGAAGGCTTGTGCACCCATAGAGGTCTTACTCCGAGGAATGTGCAGAGGGGTTTGGTCACTTGAGCGAAGTCCATAGGAGGGGGTTTGCAAGTGAAGTAATGAGGAAAGGGATTGAGGAAGGCTTGATCTTATTGTACTGTCAATTAGAGCGTCATAGGATAGGAGACGGTGAGCAGAAGGACTAGGCCATTTTAGATCAGCATAGAGCTGGCAGTGATGTTTGTACCGAGGAGAGGCAGAAGCATAACAGCAAATCTTATTATAGGTGGTATCCCATAAATGGAGGGAGGTCTTAGTTGCACCTATGAAGGTAACGGAGCCATAGGCCAACGATGGGAGCAGAAAGTCTTGTGCGACAGCGAGTCTGGCCGATGCAACAGATAATCCACTACACAGCATGCAGTCATGCTCTGATATATGCATGCCTTGGTGTACACTGTGACACACGAGGCCAAAGGCAGAGTGCGTTCAATCACCCAAGGCATGCATATATCTTTCATCTACCTCCTAGCAAGCCACCTCGCTCCCAGCATTCAAGCACCTGCTCCAACATGCTTTGACTGCTCCTTGCCTCTGCCCCTAGCCTCTCCCTTAAGTAACCCTTACTGTTCTGCACTCCGTCCCTCATTCCCTCTCTTTTTTAATTTTTATCATACAAATGTATTTGTATAACAGCACTGATGAGCTATATATCTGGCTGATTACATGTGTTTATGTATATGTTACTTTTTTTTTTGTATTTTGTTCATATCATACCCTATTTCCCAGGTTGCACCTGGAAATGAACCCTAGCTCAGTATGCCTTTCCCGGTTACAAAAGTTTAAACAAAATAAATAAATAAAATATATTGGAGCATGACCACACACCCTGTAGTAGATTATCGGTCTTATAGAATGTCCAGAAGGTTCTATGGGATGAAAAGGAGTGCAGGCATGCAGTCATTGTGGAATACTGCAGGGTCATGTAGTGTGGGGGAAGGCCAGAGATCAATTAGGGTCTACGGTAGCACAGTAGGTAGGGTCTTTAGGGCAGACTGGGTGGACCAGGAGGTTCTTTTCTGCCAACAACTTCTATGTTTCTGTGTGTTTCATATAATCAGGAGACTGGATTTTCACAGATTTTTCTCACCATATTCTATTTATATGTTATATACACACACATTATATGCACACACACACATACATATATATACATATATATATATATATATATATACACACACACACACACACACACACACATGGAAATGAAATGGAAGCAAGTGTAATAAATGATTTATCTGTACAAGAGCAGTTTGAGCTCTAGTAACCTCACGAGTGGCGTAAGGTGAGGTGTCAGAGGTCAAACTGCTCGATTGCAGATAAATCATTTATTACACAAGTTTTCCATTGCATAGTCCATTTATGCAATTCTTTTGTTTTTGTTTTTTAAGGGGCATTTGTTAGTCAAAAAAGTGAATAAAAATGTAATTGTCTGCCATTTTTTGCTGATTATAGAAAATCTAAAAGGAATCTAGAAATGAAACACCTCTCATTTTGTAGACTTTTTTATGCTGAACAACTTTTGTGCTCATAGTACCATATTATCATTTTTTGGTTTTAAGTTATTTGCATTTGTTTGATGAAAAAGTGCACAAAAATGGAATTTTCTGCTGTTTTTTGCTAATTCTGAAAAAAACTAAAAAGTATCTATAAATGAAACACCACTCATTCTGTAGATATTTCTGTGCTGATTAAACTTTGTGCTCACAGTGCCATGCTATCATTTTTCAGTTTAAAGTTATTTACATTTGTTTGCGGACAAAATGAAAAAAAAATATGAATTTTCTGCTGTGTTTTTGCTAATTATCAAAAAATCTAAAAGGTATCAATAAATAAAACACCACTCGTTTTGTAGATATTTCCGTGTTGAACAACTTCTGTGCTCACAGTACCATGCTATCATTTTTTGTTTTAAGTTATTCGCATTTGAATATGGTCAATACTGCTACTGAGGCCGAACTTTCTAAACGACATAAGTACTATATAGATAAATGGCTGATGACATAAGCACTGTATACATAAATGAAATTTATGTACACAGCTACTCAGATAAATGGATTTATCACACTCTGTTTATCTCCACCCCTATTGCATAGATATATATATGTAATGGGAGTGAGGATAAGAAGTGGCAAATAACTGCAATATTTTTGCCTGGGCAGACCTACAGTGAGAATACTGCATTTATTCTCACTGTAGGTATAACCAGTCACTATCTGCACTTCACCACAACTACTCAAAAACATTTTGATTGGTGGGAGCTGACAGCACGAGCAGTACAATCAGAATTCACCTGCTCACTTAGAAGCCAGCTCCCACTGTCAGTTTCATTTCCCTCTGGCAACACACAGAATATTTTCACTTTCTCCAGCACCACATAAAGCCATTACACAAGCCACCTTCTCTAAACACCCCTCAATCAGAATATAGCTCTAACCCAGAACCTCCTCAGGGTGAAACCAGCATTCACAGTGAAAGGTTCTTTTTTTTCTAACCCTCATGAATTTAAACAATCGCTAAACAAAGCTGTGAACAGAGCATTTCAACCACGCAGCACACTCAATGCCTCCCTCACTTCCCAACCCCAAATTCGACTCCATACCTGACGCTGCCTCTGAACCCAGCAAAGGACGTCCTCCACAGCCTGATCAATCTCCGAGGAAAAGACAGGATCAACCAGATAGAGAACTGCTGTGACACAACAAAGAAATATATATAAAAAAAAAATCATTGCACCGCTAAGCGAGAGCTCCACCGCCATATTTCTCAAACCTACTCCGACCACCCACACAAAACCACGTCCAATGAAATGCCACGTTACCAAAACCACCATGTAAGCACCCTAGCAACCATGCTACTGTCCCTACTTACTAACAATACGGACACAGCACTGCGGGAGAAAAGAATCAAAATGTATATAAACAAACAAAAACAGAAGTAAAAATAAAAACAAAAACAGGATTTTACATTACATAAATGAGATACGTAATGGGTCTACTGGAAATATCGCAGATATTTCGCCTCGTGCAGGTTGAGCCCAGACCACTCGTGGCCCGCCACCGTGAGGTCATAAGGTCAAACTGCACTCTGGGAAAATTTCTAGATATTTCCAGTAGACCCATTACATATCCCATATATATATATATATATATATTATAGTGGCAAGGTAGTGCCACTATAGCTAGGGTTGAGTACCCCATTTAAGGTTAAAGCAAGAAATTTTGTATCTTAACTTTGCCACCATATGGTGGATTTGCCTGACATTTGGCAGGTACAGAGTGGTACCATAGATCTCTGGATCTTCCAATTTTCGTAATGGTCGGATATACGGTTGCGGAGTTATAAAGCGACATTCCATAGTGCATTTATGCTTTTTTGCGCATTCTTTGCTCACACCTACAGGTCGCACGGCTTGCGCGACTAGTCCTAAAACTTCAGAAATCATGCGGCCAGGGTCCCCGATGTGCCTTTCAAAGATTTTGTGAAAAATATTAAACGGTTCAAAAGTTATTCAGAAAACAAGTTTCCCATTATAGTCAATGGGAAAAGTTAACAAAAAGTTCAATAGTGTTGCAAATGCAGTTTTTAGTGTTGCAAATGACCCCTGTAGTGTCGTGAATCAGCCATTTTATTTTCAGTTAGTGGTCACAGAAATGCTTGGCATTTAAATTTGGGACCCTCTAGGGACACAATTCTTTTTGTGTTCACTTAGTCGGACCATGAGGATGCTAGCTATGTCTTTTTGGGGGGGTTAAACACCCCAGAAATATGTTTTTGAAATTTTTGTAAAAAGTAGTGTCGCATTCACGACACTTTTGTGATTTCATTTGCGAAAGTGTCATGATTTGCAACACTATTTTGTGACACTATGCCCAAAATAACAGTAATTCTTTGCCACCCTGCTGCAAAACAATGATTTGGTCTTTTGGGCTGAAATTTGGAGGGCAGAAAGCCAACATCCCACAGATGTGCCTTTTGGTTCTTTGGTGACAAAATTATGCACAGATGGAAAGTTATGGCGCTCCAAAGTTAGTGCTTTTTCCCATAGACTAACACTACGGCGTCCACTGCGCCTTTCAGGGCCCGTATCTCGGAAATGCTTTGAGATATGGACTTTTCGTCAGAAAAATACTTAGCCCCCCACTAGGAGACTAAGTACAAAACTAGCCAGGAAAGTCATAATTTATATGAAATTTTAATTTTTTTTCCGCGTCGTACGGTTCCTGAGATACAAGCAATTTAGTATTCCAAGTGCTCATTTTCTGCTCCAAGGCCCATTATTATGCATACATTCTTTGTATTCACTGTGTTTCTCTATGCAGCTGTTTGTGAAAAAAAGGCTGTGTGCTTTCATTACTGTCACAGTTAGTGTTCCCACTTGCGTTTCAGTAACCATTTGCATTAGCGTTCCAGTCTATGCCACCGTGTGCGTTACCCTTTGCCTTTTTGTTTGCGCTTGCATTTGCATTACTGTTACCATTTGCGTTTCATTACTGTTTCTGTTTGCGTTTCATTTTGCATCACCATGCGCATTACCATTTGCATTTGCGTACGTGCTTCCGTTTGCATTTCCTTTGGCATCATCGTTGCTGTTACCGTTAGCATTTGCGTTTCCTATTGCAGTACCGTGACCGTGCACGTTGTCATTTGCGTTTCATATGTGCTTGCATTTGCATTTCCATTTCTGTTACCGTTCCCATGTACGCCACCGTGTGCATTACCCTTTGAGTTTTCATTTGCGCTTGCGTTTGCGTTACCGTTAACATTTGCATTCCCATTACTGTTTTTGTTTGCATTTTGTTTTGTGTCACCGTGTGTATTACCATTTGCATTTGTGTTCGTGCTTCCATTTGCATTTCCTTTGGTGTCATCGTTGCTGTTACCATTAGTATTTGCATTTCCTATTGCAGTACCATGACCGTGCGCGTTACCAGTTGTGTTTCCGTACGCGCTTGCGTTTTCGTTTCCTTCTGTGCCACCGTGTGCATTACCCTTTGCATTTTCATTTGCGCTTGTGTTTGCGTTACTGTTAACATTTGTGTTTCCATTACTGGTTTTGTTTGCGTTTCGTTTTGCGTCACTGTGTGCATTACCATTTGCATTTGCGTACGTGCTTCTATTTGCATTTGCGTTTCCTTTGGCATCATTGTTGCTGTTACCATTAGTATTTGCATTTCCTATTGCGGTACTGTGACCATGCGCATTCCCATTTGCATTTTTGTATGCACTTGCGTTTGCATTTCCGTTTGTGTTACCATTCCCGTCTACGCCACCGTGTGCGTTACCCTTTGCATTTTTTCATTTGCGCTTGTGTTTGTGTAACTAACATTTGTATTTCCATTACTGTTTTTGTTTGCGTTTCCTTTTGCGTCACCATGTACATTTCCATTTGCATTTGCGTACGCGCTTCCGTTTGCGTTTCTGTTTCCTTTGGTGTCATCGTAGCTGTTACCGTAAGTTTCTGCATTTCCAATTATGTTACCGAGCTCATATGCATTACGGCTTGCATTTCCGTACACGCTTGCATTTGCATTTGTTTTCATTAACGTTTGCACTTGCGTTTGTATTACCATTTGCGTTATCATTTACATTTGCGTCACTATGTGCGTTAGCGTTTGTGCTTGCGTTTCCGTTACTTCACTATTTATAATGCACGTTTTCAAAAAGAAGGGAAATTCATGGCAAAAAAACTCTGTTTAATGCATCAGTCAGGGTTGTTCCACAGCGACAAAAGCAAGGAAATTCGATGTTAGGGTTCCCACCCTTCTTGCACCCCACCCCCAACCCACCAACAGGCATCAGGGTGTGCATTGGGGTCATCGGTCCTAACTCTCACCCCATTCTCCTATTCTGCCACCTCAGCTTGTTTACACATGGGATAGGGTGAGAGTTAGGACCAATGACCCCAATGCACACCCCAATGCCTGTTGATGGGGGCGGGGTGGGGTGCAAGGGCAGTGAGAACCCCAACATCAAATTTCCTCACTTTTGTCGCTGTGCAACAATCCTAACTGATGCATTAAACAGAGTTTTTTGCCATGAATATATATAGATAGCAAGAAATCTGGAACTGAAAAATTCCAGGGCCGAGTCGATGGAAGGTGATATATATATATATATATATATCCTTCCATCGACTCGCCCTGGAATTTTTCAGTTCCAGATTTCTTGCAATCTGGGACTACTATGCACCTCTCAGAAGAGCCCATGTAAGGGGCTCCCAACTACCCCGGGTTAATGCAAATATTATCGAACAACTCCATGCTAGGGACATGGCCTGGAAATTTTACAAAGCAACTGGCACACAGGCAACCCTCCAACACTACCGCACACTCCGCAACTTATGCACTAGGTTAATTCGACAGGCCAAAGCCAACTTTTTCAAGGTCTCCTTCCACTCAAACCACAACCACCCAGCGAAATTCTAGAAGTCAATGAAATCTCTGCTTTCTCTCCCTTCCCAGCCCTAAATGTAAATGGCTCCATGGTCACGGACTCTGGTGATGTGGCCTCTGCTTTCAACACATTTTTTTTACCAACTGTGCCTCCTCCCTTCTATCCTCAATCACGCATCCCCCCATGATCCCACAACAACCCTTGTCACCCCCAACCCTATCCTCCCACTTCTCATTTTGCACGGTCTCCCCTGCCGAAGTGCTAACAGCCCTACGTTCACTCAATCCTTCCAAAGGTAAATGCCCCTCTGGCCTTGACTCCAGGATGCTATACCTTTCCGCCGCAGCCATCGCCATCTCACTGGCCTCCATCTATAACTTCTCTTTCTCTCTCACCAAAATCCCCGCTGAATGGAAATGTGCCACAGTCATCACTCTCCCCAAAGGTGGCAACCCCTCCTCGCCGGGCAATTACCACCCTATCTCCCTTCTCCCTGTTCTAGCCAAAGTCCTGGAACAATTTGCTCTCGCCCAACTATCCGCCTTCCTTGACTCCTCCTCTTTTCTCTCACACTACCAGTCCGACTTCCAGAAATCGCACTCCACTATCACCTCCCTACTAAGGCTCACAAATTACATCCTTACTGGCATAGATAAAGGGCACGACACCTCAGCCATCTTCATCGACCTAGCTAAAGCTTTTGACATGGTCTCCCACTCACACCTGTTATCTAAACTCACCCTCGCCAGCCTCTCAGGTGAGGCCACCAGCTGGTTCAACTCTTACCTGGAAGGGAGACAACAAGAAGTAAGAATTGGATCACATATCTCTGCCCCATTTCCTGTCAAAATAGGGGTTCCACAAGGCTCAGTCCTTGGCCCGCTACTCTTCTCTATCTTTCTAAATGACCTGCCCTCAGCTTGCCCTCTCTCATCCATACACATGTATGCCGATGACACAGTACTATATGCCACAGGTCCCTCCCCCACTGAAGTGTCACCCAGACTCCAGGAGGATTTTAATACAATCCAGCTCTGGTTCTGCTCTAACCAGCTATTTCATAACCCAAGGAAAACTGTCTCACTCACCTTCGGGACCAGGCAAAGGCTCTCCCGGGTCCTCACATCCCCTACCTTCCACAATTTAGATGGGACCCTCTTGGAGACCTGCACCTCATTCAGATACCTCAGGGTCTGGCTTGACCAACACCTTGACTTCTCAGCCCACATTGCCACTATCCACAAAAAAACTTCACCTGAAACTGGGAGCCCTCTATCGAAACAGAGGTTGTATTCCCCTGACAACCAGCAAAGAAATTGTTCAGAAAATGATCCTCCCGCTATTTGACTATGACGACGTAGTCTACAGTATGGCCCCCAAGTCCGCCCTGGCCAGATTGGACCCTCTCTTCCATTCATTCTGCCATTTTGCCCTGGACTGCTCGCCCACTACTCACCACTGTGACCTCTAAAAATCCTTAGATCTACCCTCCTTACAGGATCAGAAAATGACACACTGTGCTGGGTTAACAGCAATTCTGGACCCAAATTCTGGACCCAGACCCTCCCCTCATACCTTGCAACTACCCTAGCTTCCCAAACTCCTTCAACTTACGCACTCCGTAACACCGACTCCAGGCTCCTCTCTCTTCCACGCATGTCCTCCACCAAAGGTCAGCATGCCTTCAAGTATCGAATGCCTTACGTATGGAATTCCCTCCCTACCGAACTCAGACACTCCACCTCCTCTCGGCAGTTAAACCTGCTACTCAAACAGCATTTCACCACCCCCTGCACGTGCAGCTAGCCCCATAGACAGCCGAATTATCTGTTCATCTGTAGACTTGCTTATATGTCTGGCTTTACCGTTAGAAATCCTCTAATGCTGCAGCACTTAGCCTCACTATGAGCTCCATCCATCTAGCAATATTAGACTCTACTCCCCTCCCAAGAGGCAGATGTATCTTGTACAATGTGTTTTCTCTCATCCATGTTCTGTACCTATCATGAAATGTTTGCAATTACTGTCTATCCAACTTCCCTCTCCCACAGGATGCATCTGGAATCGAGCGTTGCATCGCTCAGTATGCCCTCCTGGTTAAACTTTTAAATAAATAAACATATACACGCGCACACACACATATATATATATACACACACACACATATACACACATACATAGACATACATTATGGTAACGGTAGTGCTACCATAATAAATGAGTAGCACTTTTAAGGTTAAAGGGTCAAATTTTGCACCTTAATAACTTTGCCACTGTTCAACGGATTTGCCTGAAAGTTGGTATGCATGATTGGGCATGGTAGATCTTGGGATATGCCAAGTTTTGTACTGGTCGGATATACAGCTGCGGAGTTATTAAGCAACAACGAATTGCGCAATTACGCTTTTTGTGATTTCTTTGCTCTCGCCTACAGGTAGCATGGTTTGCGCGACTGGTCCAAAAACTTCAGGGAACGTGTGGCCAGGGTGCCCAATGTGTCTTTTGAAGATTTCGTGAAAAAATGTTAAACGGTTCAAAAGCTATTCAAAAAACAAGTTCCCATTATAAGTCAATGGGAAAAGTTAACAAAAGTTTGAAAGTGTCGCAAATGCAGTTTTTTCTTTCGGAAACGGCCCTTTACTTTCGCAAATCCACCATTTTGTTTTCAGTTGGTGATCAGAAAAATGCTTGGCATTTAAATTTGGGACCCTCTAGCAACCTAATTCTTTTTGTATTCACCTAGTCGGACCCTGAGGATGCTAGGCATGTCTTTATTTTGGGGTAAAACACCCCAGAAATAAATTTTTAAAATTTCTGGAAAAAGTACTTTCGCACTTGCGACACTGTCGAATGAATTTGCAAAAGCTTTCGCAAAGTTCAACAGCACTTTTCCAGGCTGTGGCAAAATGATAGCAATTCTTTGCCATCCTGCTGCAAAATAACTGTTTGGTCTTTTGGGATGAAATTTAGGGAGATCGCAGCCAACATCTTACAGATGTGCCTTTCTCTGTTTTGGTGAAAAAATATTACAGGGTGGCAAAGTTATGGCACTCCAAAGTTTACACTTTTTCCCATAGGATAACATTACGGTGTCCGCTGCATTACAGGAATCCTTTGCCGCCCTGCTGCAAAATAACGGTTTGGTCTTTTGGGCTGAAATTTGGAGGGAAGAAAGCCAGCATCCCACTGATGTGCCATTTGGTGGTTTGGTGAAAAAATATTGCAGGGCAGCACAGTGACGGCACTCTGAATTTGACACTTTTTCCCATTGGATAACATTATGGCGTCCGTCGCGCCTTTCGTGGCCATATCTCGGAAACGGTGCGAGATACGGACTTTTCGTCGAAAAAATACTTAGCCCCCCAAATAGGAGCTGAGTGCAAAACTAGCCAGGAAAGTCATAATTCATATGAAATTAACATTTTTTTCCACGTTGTACGGTTCCTGAGATACAAGCAATTTAATATTCCAAGACCTCATTTTCTGCTCCGAGGCCCATTGTTACGTATACATTCTTTGTTTTCACTGTGTTTTCCAATGCATTTTTTGGGGAAAAGAAGGGTGTGCCCTTTCGTTACTGTGCCAGTTAGCGTTTCCAGTTGCGTTTCCATTATCGTTTGTGGCACTGTTACCGTCTATGCCACTGTGTGCGTTACGGTTTGCGTTTTTGCTTGCGTTTCTGTGTTGTTTGGCATTATTGTTGCTGTTACCATTACCTGTTTCATTTGCAATTGCGGTACCATGCCCATGCGTTACGGTTTGCGTTTCCGTTTAGTTTCTGTTTCCTTTGGTGTTATTTTTGCTGTTACTGTTACCATTTGCATTTACAATTGCGGTACCATGACTGTGCATGTAATGGTTTGCGTTTCTGTACTCACTTCTGTTCCCATTTCCATTTCTCTTTCCTTTGGCGTTATTGTTGCTGTTACCGTTACCATTTGCGTTAACAATTGCGGTGCTGTGCCCGTGCGCGTTTCTGTGTGCACTTCTGTTCCCGTTTCTGTTTCTCATTCCTTTGGCATTATTCTTCATGTTAACTTTACCATTTGCATTTACAATTGCAGTACCATGCCTGTGCACGTTACGTGTGCGCTGGCATTCGCATTTCCGTTTCTGTTCCCTTTCACATTCTTTTTGCTGCGACACTTAACATTTCCATTTAAAATACTGCTGCCATCACTGTTCGAGTTACCAGTTGCATTTTCGTACGTGCTTCAATGTCCATTTGCGTCACTGATCGCTTTGGCATCACTTTGCACTTGCACTTCTAATAACGTTTCCTTTACCATTTACACTTCCGTTACCATGTGTGTCACTGCTGGCACTTCTGTTTGTGTTGCTATTCCTGCTACTATGTCACAAGACATCACGTGGCGGGAGCGCTGGGCCTAAAGGGCCCCACGCTCCCACCGCGCATTACTTTCACTATTTGTCGTCATCATTCTCAAAAAGAAGGGGAAATTAGAAGCAAAAAACTCTGTTTAATGCATCCGTTAGGGTTGTTCCACAGCGACAAAAGTGAGAAATTCGGTGTTAGGGTTAGCCCCCTTAGACCCCCAGCCCACCCCCAACGGCATCCGGGTTGTCGGTCCTAACTCTCACCCATTCTCCTATACTCTGCTTCTTTACACATGTGATGGGTGAGAGTTAGGGCTGACAACCCAATGTACCCGATGCGGTTGGGGGGGGGTGAATGAAAGGGGGCTTTCAACCCTAACACTGAATTTCTCACTTTGTCGCCGTGAACAACTCCTAACTGATGCATTAAACAGAGTTTATTGCCACATATATATATATATATATATATATATATATATATATATATATGTGTGTGTGTTTTCATTGCAAAAAACTATGTTATAGCAGACATTAGGATTGAAGAATGCAAAGTGCACAAAGTAGGGACATGACAAACAGAGTTTTGGGTTTCAGGAGTCTTGGTTAATCAGTGATGGGATGTTCCTTGGTGTTGTCACAAGCCTCCTATCTGAAACACACTGTAAGAGAAGTATGGATCGCCACATGTTGCCAACAGAATCAGTCATAAGTTTCTTCACGCAGGGTCCTGCAGACCTTGTGTGAAGAAAATAGATCATGTATGACCTTGCTTGCTCAGGGAAGGGGGTGGGCTTTAGGATTGACAACCCCAAGGAAGACCCATCACTGATCCACCAAAACTCCTGAGACCTAAAACCCTAAAGTTTTTCATTTCCCTACTCTGTGCACTTTGTGTTCTTCAAACCTAATATCTCCATTAACATAGATTTCTGCAATGAGTGCCCTTCTTTTTGTGATAGTGGAGTTGTATCTACATTCATGCAGGTCCTGAAATGGAATGGCTCCCTGAGGAAGAACTGCAAGGGTTCAAAGCACTGGGGTGAGGTTCATGGTATTTTTTTGATATGTGGTGGTGACTGCTGCATAAACACTCCAAGTATTTTGTGAGCATTTCTCCTTTCATGCTAGTGCATGGTGCTTTCTCTTCTTTGTCCCGAAATAGAATAAACAGAATAGAGGAATACAGAACATATTTCAAGCCACATTTTTCTTGTCAGTCCACTTCTCCTGATGCAGTATATGGCCCTGTCAGGCATTGACATGCATATCAACCCCTTGTAAGGGAAGGCTTCCCTGCCTACCACAAGGTGTCTTCTGTGTGCACAACACTGTGCAATCCCTTGCCAAGTGATAGCGTCAGCCCCCATGTTTGTACTACCCAGAACTAGAGTCACCAGTACGGGAACAAAACAAGCTATCCACTGGGCCAATGGCCAGCACAGCACAGCACACAATGTTTCTTCATAATATTTTTTTCTTTTTTTTACGTTTTGACCCCAGATTTTTAACATAGTCATTTTATGACTTCCTCCTTCTGAACGTACATGATCACACTCTGACTGTCAGATGGCTGGCTGAGGAGGGAAAGAGGAGGGCTGTGCTGTCTGCTACTGTGCACTGGTACAAACAGTGAGTGGGGATCAAGTTGAGTGGGGTGTGGGGCAGGGGTCTTAGTGGGTGGTGGGTTGCAGATTGGTTGGGGGTTAGGGGGCCACTAGACTACTAGAGTTATCATTCAAACAATCAGGACAGGTGATCATGGGGGTGGGGGAGAGGACCACTAAACCACTAGGGTCATCATTCAAACAGACAGGTTGGGTGATCGGGGGCTGGGGGACCACTAGACTGCAAGGGTTATCATTCAAATAGACAGGTCAGGACAGGTGATCAGGGTTGGGGGCAGCTTGGCAAAAGGGGCAGGTGACTGCAGTGCAGCTGTCTGGCATGGAGGTGGGAGCACGGGACTTAGCGCCCACATAAGACGTGGCTTTCAGCGCAGTAAACAGTGCCGCAATAGGGGCTGTTACTGCCACCACAAATCTTTGAATATACCACTGCGCCAGTATGCATGAGGGACCCCCTCATTTACATAGATGCAGCAGTATAGGTTGCGCCTTGACACTGCCAGGTTTGGGCAGTGCTCCAGGGACCTCTGAATATGGGCCCGTTCAAAGCACCAGTGCAAACCCAGTTTAGTGCTGGTGCTAACCTTCAAATATGAGGGCCCATGTATTTTTTTATTTTAAAATACATGTTCTTTCCTTTATGTCAATGCAGAAAAGTTGGTCATGGCTTAGTTAGCATATCTGATCAATTTGTGGATGTTTTCTTATTTATTACATGGAGATACCATCTATGCAGTATCACACTTAATAGACTGTATAATCCTGTTGCTGAAATGTGAGAAATTTCGAAATGGAATGTGATTTTATTGCATTTGTGTATTGGAATGGCATTTGTGTTTTCTATTAATGGAATTGCTACATGGCATGTAAAACAGAATAAAATATAAATATGAAATAAAAAAATAAAAGAATGTTGCTACAGTGCTGGTGGCCATGTCATAACAGTAATATAACATATTGGGCAACAGATTGCTCTGCTATAGAAACACAGAAGCTGACGGCAGATAAGGACTGCAAGGCCCATCCAGTCTGCCCATTTCTTTTTCTACCTTAAGAATGTGCCATTGGCCTTCGCTCTGTCAATGGCCTAACTATTCATACTCATCTGTATTGCCTTCTTATGCCTATCCCATGCCTGTTTGAAGCCCTGCAATGTATTCATATCCACCACTTCCTGAGGTAGGCCGTTCCATGCATCCACCACCCTTTCTGTGAAAAAGAACTTCCTCACATTACCCCTTAATCGGCCTCCCTCTAATCTCATGCTGTGTCCTCTTGTCCTGTTATTTTTCTTATATTGAAACATGTTAGACTCTTTCACCTTGTTAATGCCCTTAAGGTGTTTGAATGTTTCAATCACATCACCTCTCTCCCTCCTTTGCTCTAGGGTATACATATTGAGTTTAGTTAATTTGTCCTCATATGTTTTCTGATGCAGTCCCTGCACCATTTTGTTTGTCCTACTCTGGACTGCCTCAATTTGGTTAATGTCCTTGTGAAGGTGTGGCCTCCAGTACTGCATGCAGTACTCCAGATGGTGCCTAACCAGTGTCTTGTAAAGAGGGATTATTACCTCTTTCTTCTGACTTGTGATACCCCTACTAATACACCCCAACATTCCTCTAGCCTTACCTACTGCTTTAGTGGTCTGCTTGGATGATTTCAGGCCATCGGTGATGATGACGCCCAAGTCTCTTTCTTCCCTTGTGACTGCCAGCAACTCCCCTCCCAGCCTATAGGTCGCTTTAGGGTTTCTTTTCCCTTTGTTCATGATCTTGCACTTCTTTGCGTTAAACCCCAGTTGACACTCTTCCGACCATTTTGCTAGTTTATCCAGATCTCTTCTCATTCTGCCCACCCCATCTGGATCATCTTCTCTGTTGCAGATCTTGGTGACATCTGCAAACAGACAAACCTTACCCTCCAGTCCATCTGCAATGTCACTGATGAAGATATTGAAGAGGACTGGCCCCAGGACTGATCCTGAGGTACCCCACTTGTGACTTGCATCTCTTCTGACTGTATACCGTTTACCACCACTCTCTGTTTTCTGCCCGTCAACCAGTTTGCCACCCAGTTGACCAATGTCTGACCCACCCCGAGCCTACCCAGCTTATTAATCAATCTTCTATATGGAACACTATTGAAAGCTTTGCTGAAGTCAAGGTAGGCAACATCAACTGCTCCCCCTTGGTCCACCACTCTGGTTACCCAGTCAAAGAAATCTATGAGATTAGTTTGACAGGACCTTCCTTTTGTAAACCCATGCTGTCTTGGATCCTGTGCTCCTATGGATTCCAGGTGTTGCACTATGCTTTCCTTAGGAGTGTCTCCATAATCTTGCCCACTACTGAGGTAAGACTGACTGGTCTGTAGTTCCTTGCCTCCTCCGTGTTACCACTCTTGTGGAGCGGGATCACATGAGCCCTTCACCAGTCTTCTGGGACCTCTCCTGTGCTCAGAGACTCACTAAACAGTTCTGATAATGGCTCTGCTAGTTCCACCCTTAGCTCCTTTAGTACCCTGGGATGTATGCCATCAGGTCCCATTGCCTTGTCCACCCTGAGCTTATCGAGCTCTTGTAGGACCCTTTCTTTTGTGAAGGGACTAGTGCACACCTCCCTCCACCTGTGTCCATGGTGCTGAGCTGTGGGCCCTGCCGTACCTTCTCTTCAGTAAATACTGAGCAGAAGTATCTATTTAGGATAGATGCTTTTACATGGTCCTCCTCCACCGCCCCTTATCATACAGTCTTAGCAATACCCCCTCTGGACTTTCTCCTTTCACTAATGTATCTATAGAAAGTCTTGTCACCTTCTTTTCCTGTTTGTGCTAGTGTTTCCTCGGTTTGGGCCTTTGCCTGCCTTACTGCCTTCCCTGCTTCCCTTAGGGAAGTTTGGTATGCCTCCCTATCTTCATCCTGCTGCATTCCCTTATATTTCCTGAAGGCCAGCCTTTTGGCTCTGACCTTTTCTGCTACTGTGTTTGAGAACCAAATTGGTTTCCTTCTTCTTTTGCACTTCCTTTTCTCACTAACACAATGGGATGTTGCTTCAAGTATTGCATCTTTAATGCTTACCCACTTTGCCTGTACCCCCTCACCTGTATTTCTTTTTGCCAGGGCTAGCTTAACTCTGTTGGCCATCTTATCAAAGTCAGCTCCTCTGAAGTCCCATATTTTTGCCTTGGAATGGGATGATTTTGTTCTAGTGGCCAAATTGAACATACCATGTGATGGTCACTGGCACCGGGTGACCTTCTACCTGGAGATCTGTGATCCTTTCCTGTTAGTCAGTACTAGATCTAGGATAGCCCTGTCTCTTGTGGGTTGTTGTGCCAGTTGTTTGAGGCCCTCCCCCTGCAGGGAATCCACTATGTGTCTAGTTCTGGCAGATGTCCCCGCTGGTATTGACCAGTCTGTATCTGGCATGTTGAAGTCTCCCATTATCAGAACCTCACCTTTAGCTGTCATGCTTTGTATATCGTCTAACAATAACATGTCTATGTCCTCCTCCTGGTCTGGAGGCCTGTACACAACCCCAGTTCATATGGCTGTCCCATTTCCGGTTTCCAGGGTGACCCACAGTTCTTCTGGCTCCTTATGTGTATTCTGAATTTGTGTAACTTTGATATTTTCATTGACATAAAGGGCCACTCCACCCCCCAATTTTGCACCTCGGTCTCTTCTGAACAGTACATAGCAAGGTACTGAAGTCTCCCAAGTGTGGTTACTGGTAAACCATGTCTCGCTAATGGCTACTATGTCCAGTTTAGCCTCTATCATTATTGCCTGCAGGTCTGGGATCTTGTTTCCCAGACTGCGAGCATTTGTGTACATGATTTTCCATTGGCCAGATTTCGGTGTGTTAGTTGTTGGGCGAGGTCCAGCGTTTCCTCTGCGCGTCATATGGGGGAGCCGGACGTTTTTCTTTACCTGGTGATGCAAATGAACAACAATCATGCTGAACTCCTGTTTGACCACTAGCTGAGGGGGGGAAGGGTGTTCTTCCCATTCGACATATGGGGTGCTGCACCCCTCTCCCCAATTGCTAGTTTATAGATTCCACAAAGACGTCAAACGTCTGCCCCAATGCACTGACTCCGTCCTTAGTCAGATGCAGGCCATCAAATTTAAAGAACTTTTGCTCCCAAAACTGTTGCCAGTTCCCTACAAATTAAGTGTCCTTTTTCCTGGCACCAGCCCTTGAGCCACATGTTTAGCTCCCCTATCTCCCCTTCTCTGACCTTCTGTCCATCTGCCCCCCTCTCCCAGACTGGCAGGATCTCAGAGAAGGAGATGCCAGATGAAATGGATGATAGTTTGTCAGCCAGCCTGGTCAGGTGTTCCTTGGTCTCCACAACTGACCGGCTGGCAAGATAGTCAGTCCCTATGTGTACCAGGACGTCAATGTTTTCTCCTGCTTCCTGAACAATTTTAGCAATGTGGTCAGTGTCTCTCCACGCTGATGTACCTGGGAGACATCTGACCATTACCCCTGGCTGGAGATACGTATCAACTCCCCAAATCATGGAGTCTCCTATGATCAAAAGTTTTTGGGATTTCCTTTTTGCTCTTTTTGTTTTGGTTCCTGTTTTGGGTGAGTTTTGTTGTGCTAGCTCCTGTGCTGCATTGTCCTGCTCTGCAGTGTCCTTTTCCCCTTTGTTTGATTTCAGAGATAGAGGCAGATACCTGTTTATAGTTTTTATATGGTTTGTGGAGGTGATATGTTGGAGAGCATCGAGTGATGGGGCACCCAATTTTCCCCTCCTAACCACCTGCCAACCTCCTGGACCAACTACCCTCTGCGGTCGAGGTGCTTCTGTTGGATGCTGGGAAAATGGCGGGTGGTTCTTATAATACATTTCCTCTTAAATATGCAATTTGAGGTGTGCAATCTCTGCCCATGCTGCCAGGAGCTAAGCCCTTAGATCTCCAATGGCCCAGCATGTAGGACAGTGTCCTAAATCCTGTAAAACTGCCCTTCTGAAAAGTGTTCCGCAGTACCTGCAGTTAATGATATCCATTCCAGATAAGTTGCTGGTTTTATAACCTGGTCAGAGTAATAAGAAGGAAGAAAATGAAAGAAAAAGTTTGATTTTGCGTTTTGTTTGTTTGTTTTTGTATAACTTGTTATAACAAGTTAAAGTACTAGTGCCCCTGTAAATGAGATCCGCCCCTTCCTGCTTTACTACAGGAAATGCCACGACTGTGCTACCCTATAAAAGGAGTGTAGTGTGGGTGTTGGGGGGTGGCTGGGCCCTTCCCCTGCTGAAAAAGAACCACGGCTGAAAGAAACAAGGAGGTAAGAGCAGAGACAATCAGCCAGTAACAAATGCAGTAGCCCTGAAAGCTTATCCTAGTGATAGATAAAACTGTAAAGCATCACCTGTATTAATTTCACAGAAGATATACCCTTTAAGAAACACTTTGCTACACAGCAAAATAAAGCAGTAATGGAAAATATACCTTGCAAAAGACAAGTTGAATCAGAAGACTACAGCAGTAATCTGTAAGCACACACCTGTAGGCACACCCTGTGATAATGCAGCAGAATGTATACCCAGCAACAATAATTTGAATCAGAGAAAATAAAGCTATAAAATATTAGCAACAAACAGTAACAATCCCTGTGAGTACAAAATAAAAATAACAACTCACAGTAAATCTGCCTAGCCAAAAGAAGCCTTAATCCTTATCCTTGCTTTGGTAAGGTTATTTGCTCTGTCCTTTCTAACAACCTAGAAGAAAAGAGCTCAGGTGAAGCTAGGTGCCTTGGTCAGCAAACCTAGTTTTCCACAGCTGTTGGCACTTAGAGTAGCAGTATTTGTAAGTCAGCAAACAAATGTATCAGTGTTTTTTTGTTTTTTTTTTTACCAATAATGTATTTCTGATATCCTTAGATTCATCATCAGTGTCCTTTTAATTCTCTCAGATATTTTTTAACATAGCATGCATTGTTAAAGAGCTAGTGTACTGCCTAAAACTAATACTAGATTTTAAAAGCAGCCAACCATTACCTTTTATATCTTAGGTACTTTTTCTTTTCCCTTTATTTAATTAGAAGATTGTTTACCTGATGTTGGTAGGTGTGATGTGTAGAACAGCTCTTAGCCTGGCAGCTGACATATCTTGCTCTACTGCCCCACACTACATCACGAACATTGTGACCAAAACTGACTGTGACATCACTGCTACTTAGGAACATCAAGTGAGTGACTGTCAGGTCATTCACCTGTGATGTCACTGTCAGGGAGATCATAATGCTGATGATGTAGTATGGGGCAGTAGTGTTAGATATGTCAGCTGCCAGGCTAAGAGCTGTTCCACACATCCAGCACAATATTAACACATAGAATACTTTCTGATGAACAAAAGGAAAAAGAAATATACTTCAGAAATAAAAAGTTACAACTGACTACTACTTAAAATGTGTATTATTTTCTTGTCTGCCTGTTTTAGCTCCACTAGCTCTTTAATTTGCAAGTCAATAAATATTGCCACCACTAGCAATTTTTTAAAATGTCTTTCCTCATGGTTACTTTCTGATTTAAAAAAAAAACATATTAAGCCGGCCCGCCAGTGCAGCGGTTGGATTTCTGCTTGCGACGACAGCGACCCGGGTTCGGGAACGAGCCCGGGAGCTGGAGGGCCAGCCGGGAGGGGAGGACTTGAGCGTCCCAGGGACTGCTCGTCCTCTCCGGGGGGAGGGAGGACACCTGAGCTCAGTGCTTGTCTGACCCGGTGGAGACCTGAGGTACAGCAAGCCTGATGCTCCAACAGAGGGGAGAACGCATTACGACGTCGGCGCTGGGCGCTTGACGTCATTGGACCTGCACGCCGAACAATTAGAAAACCTTGGTAGCCGCTTAGTAGATGGAGCACCAGGGCCCTGACTCAATGCCCCTACCTGTCCAGGGACAGCATGCCGACAAAGATTAGCGGAATGTCGGGGGTCCCACCTCGTAACCGCCTGGGGGGTATAGCCACGGCTCCATGGGGCATGGACTGCACCGGCTCCAGGTAGGTGAACGAAGGCTGATAAGGCCATAGGCGTCTCCCGAAGAGGAGGGGGCTGCAAGGAGGGAGGAGGATAAAGAGAAAATTAAAAAAAAAAACATATTAATGCTGTAGATGTACAAGGATGGTGCTATCACATATTTTTTTTTAGAATATATTTTTTCTGTGTGTGAGTTTAGAGCTCATGAAAGGTGTCAGATTGACAGCACTGGAAACCAAAGCCCTCGGTTTATCCACATAACAGATACAGCATGGATGATTACAGTGCTTCTCCACACCGCCATGATGATGTGCCTCAACCACGTCGCGGAAGGACCATCACATAGGTGGGAGAGTACTTCAGACTCCATGCTCATCCAGTCCCTGGCCTCTCAAGTGAGACTGTCAAAAAAGGGTGGCAGTTGTGTTGGTGGTTTTGTGATGTGGACACATGCCCACTGGGAAATGGAATGAGACCACCACAACTCATTTCATGTAGGCCACTGAATAGCCCTCCGGTAATAATGACTTTTGGCCACTACCACTCTGGCTTGGATTTCAACCTGTGACCTAGAGGTGAAAGGCTTCTTAATTTTTTTTTCAGCAATTTTTCCTCCTGGCTGCTAAGCTGCCCCCATCCAGAATGGTCCCCCCAGCCTCGACATCTGACATTCCTGGGTCAAACTTGGCTCCGATTCCTGTTCCAGGATCAGTCGGAGAAGCCCAGTCGCTGGTATGAAACCAGCAGAGGGGACCAGCTGTCATCTGGCCACAGTCAGTGTTTTTCCACTTTTTCTCCCACTGGGCCACATGTGTGCAATGTTGCAACGTGTGTGCTCCGCCTCCGTAGAGACACCCCTGTCATCCACGTGTGGGGCCCTTCCTGTGCAGTCTCACTGCACCACCAGCTAGATTCCTCAAGGTGGAAGTTGACCATCAAGACACATAAACCCCTTCACAAAGAAGGAGAGCCATCCACAGGACATTCAATTCTCCCTTCCCGGCCAACCCCCAAGCAACCAGAGTCCATTCCCGAACCTGGGTTACCAGCATGGCGAGCAGTAGCATTATAGCTGTGCTAGTGGGCTGGCTCAGTGAAATGCTTCTTAACTCACTACCAATCTATTCAATTATCCAGTTCCCCATCACACATTTCTGAGGGTAAACAGCACAACCCTACACAAGATGTTTAAAGAGGAAGTCTCTGGTTCCCTAAACTCATCTGCTGTAACCTAGAGGTGCAAATAAGAAATCTACACAGAAAAAATGTTTTCTACTACTTGGCCTGTGTTTTTGATTTTATACCTGGCTGATCCAGCAAACCACTGCCTACCATGCCAGCTAACTAGTGCTCCAAGGCTGAAGCTGCTGGGTCTCTGATGATGTGCACTATGGACTCCACTGTGGAGGTCATCTAGTGTCTGATATATTTATTCTGTTTATGCTCCTTCCTCATCTGGCTCCCTCTCAGTACCCACCATTCCCCAACTGTCTCCCCACCTTCTCCCAGGGCTTACTTCCCATTGCGTGTCCTTCTGGCTTGCCCCCCATGCCAGGGTCCTTTCAGGCTGGGGGATCCTAAGTAGATACAATCCAGTCCCTGTAGGGTGAGCTCAGGTCAGGGGGTGCAGCGTCTGTGGGAAAGGTTGTGCAGTCATTCTGCACAGCTGAGGTATTTCCTCCTTATGTTGCAAACCCCTCTAAAGATGGCTTGCTCTAGGATGTCAAGTTGGACATGCACGTGCGGACATCTGATGATGTTGGAGACTCCCACCCCTAACTGCAGTCCCCACTGCCCCTGCCTTAGTGGTCGCCTGGGGGCAGTGTGGTAGCAGAGAACTGGCACCCTCCCACCTGGAGGACAACAGCACCCACACAGATGCTTGACTTCCCCCACCCTGACCAACTCCATGACCCAGGCTCACTCTGGAACTTGGGTTACCAACGTTACAAGTGGTCGTACTACTGCTGCGTTGAGGGGCCAGCCTCACAGCATATGTTTTTACTGTTTTTATGTAGTACATTGGCACATTTCCATTCTGACACTGCCAGTACTGATCTCGCTTGGACTTACACACAGAATCAGTACTGGCAGTGTCAGCACGGAAGTCTTGATCTAGTTTCTGGGTCTAAAGGGGAGCAGCAAAAAGGTGAAAAGCATCACATAATGATGATTTAATCCCCACCCACAGCAAGGAGTCTCTGCTTAAGGTGTGCTTCTCCATTTTGAGGAAACACTGAAAAACATATCTAGACAAAATTAGCCTCTATTTAATAGTTTGTCTTTATTTCTCTTCACCTTGTTTGCCAGTGCTGGATTAATATGTATTCCAAAGGATCTTTGTTAGAGTTCGCCTGTTTCTGTTGCCTAATCTATTCCAGATGCCATAATCTTCTCTTTTTAACATCACAGTATGTTGCTGTAGAAGGGATTATGATGTCAGAAATACAGGACTAAGACTTTAGCAAATGATTAAACAGCAGGCGTAGATCAACTCTA